>JARHVA010000613.1:3535000-4222500 GCA_037957365.1 Torreya grandis | reverse complement strand
TTCTTAACTTATTTATAGAATTCATCTTTGAGTGAGAATTTTACTACCTAATCTTGAAAAGTAATTCTTATTATGGCCAAAGTTGTAATGTACCTTTTATGACTAAGGGAATCTACAACTCTATTCTTTTTTCACTTAATGTAGTTAATGTCAAAATCATGGTCTAACAAAAATTATAACCACTAGCCCTAGCGAGCATTAAGGTTAGGTTGGGTAAATTTGTACTCAAATCCCAAGTTTTTAGTTTTAAGATCAAAAGGTTTTCCAAACAAATAATGCCTCCAAACTTGTAAAGCATGAACTATGGAAACTAGTTATAGGTCTTGAGGGGAATAATTTGCCTCATAAGATTTCAATTGCTTGATTTGTAGGCTATAACTAAACCATCTCTTGATGCATATGTTATAATTACAAAATGACCATTTAGATCCAAAATTTGTAACACTAGTTCTGAAGTAAGCTTATTCTTCAAAACTTAAAAGGCTTATTCACACTTATTATACCAAATAAAATGTTATCCTTTTCACTGAAGAGAGGTGATGGGATTAACTATTTTGGAGAAATTTGGTACATAATCCCTATAGTACCTTGTTAAACCCATAAAATTACATACCTCATGCACATTTTTGGGTGTTGTCTATTCTATAATGGCTTTAGTCTTGGATAAATCCACTATTTTTGTTTAGAGATGATATGTCCCATGTATTGTGCACTTATTTAAAATAAATCACATTTAGACAAGATGAAGCACAAATTCTCAACATGTTATTCTTCATTTTTTGAATAGATTAGAATATCATCCAAAAATACTAGCACAAACTAGTCAAGGTAATCTTTAAACACACTATTCATGAGGTTAATGAATGCTAAAGTTGTATTCATTAGTCCAAAAAGAAGTACAGTGAACTCATAATGCCCATAATGAGTCCTAAAAGGTGTTTTTAGAATATCCTCCTCTCTAATTCTCAAATGATGGTACCCAACATGAAGATAAATATTTGAAAAGAATATTTCACAATGCATTTGATTAAAAATATCATCAATGTGATGTAAAGGATACTTTTTCTTGATTTTTACCTTGTTAATCATTCAATAGCCAATGTATAGATGAAGGGCTTCATCCTTATTTTGGATAAATACTATAGGTGCACCCTATGGTGAAACACTTGACTGAATCAATCCTTTGGCCAACATCTCTTGAAGTTTTTTTAATTATGTAGGGAACCTTAGACTACAAATCTAACCCAAAAATGATATCAATATTTAAATCAAATTCCATTTTGGGAGGTAGACCTGGTAATTCCTTTGGAAAAAAATCTTAACACTCTTACAGAAAAGGATAGTCTTCTAAATAGGGTTCCTTAGCTTCACCAATTTCATCCATTTTGAATAATAACACTTTATATCCCTTTCATTGAGATTTTTTTAATTGAATGGATGAAATTTACATAATTTTTAACTCTCTCCATTCTCCTTAGATTTGGGTTTGACTTCCCAAATCATCTAAACACTCAACCTTCTTAAGAAAACAATCAACTTTGGCTTTCTGTTTATTGGTCCAATTCACTCCTAATATCACATCATATGACCCTATTGGTTCTTCATAGAGATCAATAACCATAGTGAATTTTGGAAATTTTATTTTAGCTTTAATAATACATCTGTCAACCTTGACCTTGGATTCATTCCCATACTGAGCTAACCAATAATTTTCCATAAAACTAGCTTTCCTATATAATTTAAGATAAAGCATTTAGTGGTTCATGTATCTATCAAAATAGAAATGGGTTAGCCAAAAAAAGTACCTAATACATTGATGGGGTGGGTTTGAGATTCTATTTGATAACTATCCATTATTGCATGAATATATTGTTGAAAGGTTCCATGTTATGATGTAGAGGTGGACAAATTCTTATTTCTATCATTTGTCTTCCATTGATGACAATCCTTATCATAATGGTCTCCTCTACATGTAAAACATCAACCAGGTGGTCCTTTCCTCTCAGATTGATTACCCCCTTGAATCTTTCTCTATAACTACCTATTATTGTCATGTTCCCTAAAACATTACTAAATCTTGTATTATGTCTATTAAATCAATTCTTGGAATTCCCATTTCATTTCCAATTCTTATTCTTAAAGGGTGTCTTTGAATTTCCAAACTTGTTTTTGAATTTTTCTCTGACCTCTATAAGTGATTTCAGATTTTGGTCCTACTTAATTACATTATCAAAGACATGGTCCATGGTGTATGGTCCATGCACATCTAATTCATAACCAATTTTGTGTTTTAATCCTAATGAACTTCTTGATATGAAAACATTCATCTTTCCAATATTGCAGAACATACTTCAAGACCTTTGTGAATTATTTATAGTATTCATATATCAATAAATATTCTTGATTCAAATTCTATAAATCTATTAAATTTTGATCAAATTATAGTTTGTGTAGCCATCTTGCCCTAAAAAGAGTCATAAACTAATCCCAAGTTGTGGTATTGGAATAAAGGTTCATTTTAAGATTCTTAATAGCCCACCAAGTTGTTGCTTCATCAGCTAGTTGGTAATCTCCCCACATATATTTAGTTACCTTAGAATAATTTTTAATCTCAAAATACTTTTCTATTTCATTGAGACAAAATTCAACTCCATCACCCAATACCGTACCATCAAACCTTGGTGGGTTCACTTTCTTCATATCACATGCAAGCTCTGCAGCTATCTACACTCTAGCTACTTATTAACCTACCTTGTTCCCTAATATTAAGGCACTTCATGTTAAACAATTTTTTCCTCTAGAACCTCTTATAAATTTTCCTCAGTTCCATGAAATTCTCTCTCTAGAGTTGTTATGTTATTTCTAGTCTCATTCATGACAATGAGTATATGATCAAGTTTTGTTACTTGTTATACTACTTGATGATTAGGATCAACTTGAGGGTTCACATTTGAAGTTCCCTCACCACTTGATTTACCTTGTGCCATTATCCTAACTAAAATTAGGATAATATATTTATGTTAGTAGACTCATTAGGTCCAACCATTAAACCTCTTTCTAATACTAAAATGTTATAACCCCACTAGGTTACACTAGAGTTACATGAAAATAAAATATAAATGGTACAGTTATATAATCATTAAACTACTTGTACTATCATTATTTGATTGCTAAATGCATCTAAAGTAACAAATGTAGAAATTTATCAACCCACTAGTTCATAAAATGATTTGTTTAGTTTCCAAACATTCTATAATAGATTACATGATTAATATATCTCATAAAATGAGTAGTGGAAGAATCAAGTACAATAAAACACTGACATAATCCATGTTTTGTCTATAAATAATCCTATAATAATTGTTGTCATAGTATTTATAATTAATTACAAGTCTCATAACCATTGTTGTGTTGAATATCCATCAAAAAATAATGTGTTATATGTTACATTTCAATACAAATTTAAATATACAATAAAGTATGTATAATAGTAGAAATGAGCCTAAAAAAATAGCTCAATGATCCATGTATGTAACCATGAGTATGATCCTAATCGTTGAAACACTTGAATAGAGGGTGAACATCATCTGAGTGCTTTACCTCCAATCATAGACCATTAGTCTCCAACATACCTCCTCACTAGGAGTGACCCTACCCTTCACAAAGGGGCAAATAAGAACCATATAGATATTAAACAATCAATTGGAACCAATGTGTATACAATCACCAATACATGTAGTAGTCACATAGACCATGAAAACCAATCCTTTATATAATATGACATCATCATACACATGTAAATTATAATATATGGTGGAATGATAAATGTCTCAGCTATATCATTATTTTGGCCAAATTTTTCATTATAGAAATTAGATCTAAGGATCTGAGTCAATTCCACTCACATATACTCTCTGCTACTGATCATAACTATCAGATTATTATAAGGGATAAGTATATGAGTTACATATTGGAACCCTAATATATCTATCACTTGTTAGCCATGAAAAATATCTAATATTTTTCACATATAGATTTAAGTAGAATAAATATAGATTTCAAAATACACTCAGTCCAATAGTAATGTAAAATACATACAATCACAACTCATCCATCATATTATTTCCAGTCACTTGACCTTGATATTGATATGTATAGGTTTATCAAAATTAATTGTATTCAAAAATAGAAATGTATAGGAGGTTAGAGTAAGACTTAAAGTATACTAAGTCACTTCTCAACATATTCCTCAAACACCATTCATATTTATATATATATATATATATATATATATATATATATATATATATATATATATATATATATATATATATATATATATATATATATATATATATATATATATATATATATATATCTAATGATAGAAACTCAGTCAATAATTTAACCCATAACAACTTAAAATAGCTCATAAAACATATACTATGTATCCTAAGCTTATTTCATACTTCCTTGGAACTTATTTATTATAAAAAATTTACCTCATGTCCTTGATACAAGAAATCCTCATATTATAACTATTACATATGTATATCCCATAAATGTTTTATTTATTGATCTCTCATATTAATTATAAATATATCAGGAGACCTTTCCACATGATGTAACTAGTATAAATTCATAATAGTTGGTCAACACAAAAAAAAAATTACCTATGCTCCACTATACATTTTACACAAATCTATTTTTGGATCATAACTCAAACATTTCCTTATCATATAAAATATCATAGTTTATCAAATTAAATGACAACTTACTCTATTCATTTGAGTTCTTTAAAACTATATATGTTTAGTGATTTCCTCATCCTACTGAATGTGATTAAGGACCTTAGTAACTTAGTTGTAAATTCCCAAATAATCTACAACTATTCAAAATCAACAAAAAAGACAAATAAAGGTCTGGGTTTAATATCAAAATCATATTTGACTATGCATATGCATATACAATTGAGTATAATCATCATTAAATACATACATAGATATATATATATATATATATATATATATATATATATATATATATATATATATATATATATTCATTTATACATATATATACACTCAGATTATTTTTCTCTAGATGACTCATGTTATTCATGTTAATTTATATATAATCCATATAAATAATTTAAGTTTTCTAAACTAGATAAACAATTGTGTATTTTCTTAGATTTTTTCATAAATAATTATTATACATGTCTACAACATTTACACTATAAGCTATAGCTAAACTAGTTCATCTTATCTAATATATGCCTAGGTTTGCCATTTTAGTGGTTTCTTAATCTCCTACGTTATATTTGGAGCCTAAATTATCCACTTCCCACATGGATCAAAGCTAATGACACCTTCATACATTATCTAAACTTATTACAAGTGTCAAGTTACTAAGATATGCAATCTACTCACATTTTGACACAATGTTGTGTGTGTGTGTGTGTGTGTGTGTGTGTGTGTGTGTGTGTGTGTGTGTGTCTTTATATACATATATAGATGAACATATATTTATTTATAATACAATATAAAACTAATAACTTAACATAGGTTCCAAATTATGAATTCTAACAAGACGTACTCATATTTTTATCCACTTTGGTTTATTTTTAACCACACAAAGACTATACAACAAAATCCTTCTAAAATATTTAACAAATAATTATGTACAAAATATACAATGGTTTTAATAATTTGAAACAAATCCCTTAAACCTATAGTAGTTCAGTGGATATCAAAGAAGGAATATTTTGATTTCATTTGAACCAATACTTAGTTTAGAACAAACTAAAAATACATGGTTGACTCTATCCATAATATAATATCCAAATGACAAGGCTCAATATCCAACTTATAGGCCTTGTATTCAACTAATATGACATGGCCTCAACTCTATAGGCATAAGGATGGAGCTAAGTTCCATCTTCAAATCTATAGACATGAAACCCTAGGGTTGAGAGTAACTTTTTTGCTAAAATATAACATTTCATGCATTTAAATGAGTATCATAAATCCCATATCAAAACCCAAATTTTTCCTACCATTCAAATCTACAAATAATGAAAGTTAAACCAAATTGGTTATATGGTGCTTATTATTTCAATGTTTGAAATTCTATCTTTTACTCCCCTTTGTTTGATCTCTCTTTTTTCCTTATGTGATATCCGATTCTTATACTTTTCTCCCCTCTTATCCTTTTTTACAAAACTCATGCATGTTTTGCATGTCTAGGTAACTCTCTTTCAACTCTGCAAGTTCCCCATCATGCAACTTGAATTCATCAATGGTCATTAACTTCAATAATTCCTCCAATTATTCACATGGTATTAGCATGAAACCCTCAAACTCATCAAATGGAAAAGTCAACTCCTGAATCATAGAAACAAACAAAACCTAATTCCTCTTTGTAATTCCTAAATAACCTAAGTTATTTACCTTTTCAATTTATGATATATCTAATTAAATGTAATCAAAGTTTAAAATTTCCTTTTCATTATTTTTTTGGGTGTTTTTACCTCTTCATTATGCCACTATAAGGATAAAAAATAAAGAAATAAACACTCATGCCTCAACCAATTATAATTTAATCAAGGTTAACATAGCATAATTTAGTTCCTATAGAGATTTTAATAAACACAATCAGTCAATCATAGACTTCACATACTATGAAAATCACAAGTGATAAATTTGGATAATTTAAAACATGCCTCATTCACTACAATAACAAATAAACAATCAATATTCATCATTTAAGTAGAATTTATATTAACATTCATTTCACCCAAGTAAATTAGAACATGGTGTGTGTAGTTTCAACTTAATTATCTCAACCCCCAATGTTGGTATTTACACCCTTCTCTTTGATGATATTCTCCCTATATATTTCTATGAGGGTGGAATAGTCCTATAACTACCTCAATAAAATAAATTATCTAAGATTATTAAAAAAATCAATATATAAGCATCAATAAACAACTATAATATAAATCATAATCAACATGATCATAAAACATAATATAAACACATACAAATGTTATCCAACATAATAACTAATCACAAAACAAAAATATGACTATCAATCATGTAGCATACATACCCATATTAGACATAAAAATTAGAAATATAAATTATTAGTTTATTAATCCACTACTATACTTAAATAGTTTTGTAAAGTGGAATCAGATGTAAAATTGGGCATCAAGACAAGTATCCATAGTCCTCACACTAATTTATATGATTGGGGTTTGGGAATTGATATGACTGTCCAAAGTCCTCCCAATGGATTGAGTGAAGGATTTAGGCAATGATGATAAGGTAAATTCTTAATGTCTTCATTTTGTGATCCCATTGATTAATAATTATATATTATTTTCCATGTGATTAAATTATGAACCTATTAAAATTTTAAGTAATATCCTATTGTTAAACTTTTGGGCTTAATTTTTGTGGAGTGTTTTCTTCATTATTGGTATATTAAGAATAGGACAACAAGGAAATTAAAATTCTCTTGGTCATCTAAGTGAAGATACCTAAATTTGGGCATAATTACTTGATATTTATAATTCTTAACACATCATAAATAGCATGAACTGTGCCTAAATATATTAATCTTATTTTCCTTTCCTCTATGATATGTACCTATATGAGGGCTTTACCCTCTGTTCATTTTCACTATTACACAAAAATTTCCAATTCTAATGCTCAAACTACGATATATTACCCTCAAACTATCTCTATTTTAAGATAATTATTCCTAATTCTAACGGATAGGGTCATGTTAGGTAGATGGGTACACTATCAGGGACCTATCCACCTAGAATGGCCTCATCTTGTACCAAATAATGGTTAGTTTCCAAATCTTGAAATATTGTTTTAGTTTTTTTGCATATTTTTAAGGTCGAATTAAGGAAATTATCAAAATATTTCATTATATAAGTAAATTCAAAACCTCATTTAAAAGGGACTTGGTCTTAAATATTTGCATTATCTATTGAGCACATATGCACTATTGTAAGTTGAAAATATATTCCCTATTCAAAAAAAAATCAAGATCATTAGAAAGGATAAATCACAAGACAAGTATCAATAATCTCAAATTAATTCAAAATTTATCATTATCAAGTATCAAAGTCATATTTCTAGATGCATAAATATAATCAAGGAGAAAATTTTCTCAATCACTCCAGGTGGGATAACTACATGTTGCTTGATTTCCTTCTTTTTAATCTTTGTATATGTAAGTATTGGTCAATCATCAGAGGGTAATTGAGGTTTTCTCAATCCATTCAATCCCCCTCTCTTTTTTGGGTGTTTTTATCTTGAAATAAGACCCTTAGGGTTTTCAAAGGAAACAGGATGAAAACATCAACTTCTACATGGAAATATCAGAATATTAATAACTCAACTATCTCAATGGACAAAAGCACAAAAGGTAGATTAGTCATAATTTTTTCATAGTTAATGTGGAAATATCCATAATCAACGAACATAATCAGCCTCTATTATTGTATAAGTAGCATGGTCTTATCTAGGAACATTATCAAATTATGTTCATGATTCTACCCTATCACCTAATTTTATTTATTTTTTAGTGGAATTTATCAATCACAATCAACTCAAACAAGTCCACAATCAATAGACACAACTAGCATATGTTTTTATCCATGGAACATAGGCTTGTCCATAAACATTTCCATATTTTTTTTCCTAATTTTTATTAGTCATAGTCTATTCTATTTCTTATTTCCACTCTCATATATCCAAAATAATCAACATGAATTGGTTCTAAGATAAGTATATTCCTTAGTTTTTTCAAAAATAACATATTTAGAAAGTTGTAATCAAAATTGTTAATAACTATATATCTTTATCATTTTTATTCTATTTAAAATTTTAAGCCTATTTCACAAAAATTAAATTATTAAATCAAAAAATAAGGTAAAACATAATGGTGAACTCTAAATCTAGTCATAAGTACCTAACAATGCTAATTCTTGGCACATCCTAAACTACATGACTTGCACCCAAATACATGACTCTTATTTTCTATTCCTTTGAGTTATTTATCTATATGAAGACTTGACCTTATATTTTATGTCACAATTACACAAAAAATATAAGGTCTAATGCTTAGATTTATTTATACTACCCTTAAACTATCTCTATCTCAAGACAATTATCTCTAATTCTCCAGGATAGGTCCATGTTAGGTAGACAAGTTTGTTATCTTGAACCTATTTACCTAGAGTGGCCTCATCCCTAACAACTAGTTTCTAAAATTTTAAAATTTCCTTTAGATCTTCCCACACATGTTGCAAGGTTGACTAAATATAATTTTCAAAATATTTCACTATATAATCAAATCAAAACCTCATTTCAAAGGGACTTGGTCTAAAATCTTGGAATTATATTTTGAGAACTTCTACACTATTTCACATTGATAAAAAAATGACTTATTCCTCCCAAATTTAAGTTAAATCACAATAAGTAATCATAAGCTAATTCTAAATCATCTCAAATCAAGTCAAGAGTTATTTTTATCAAGTATTAAATCCATATTTATATTTACATACATATAGTCAAGGATCACAATTGCACAATCACTCTAGGTGGGAGAATAATGTTTGGCTTCATTTCCCTCTTTTGAGTAAATGGAAATGCAGGTTGTGCTAAATAATCAAGGGGGGTAACTGATGTTATCTCATCCCATTATACTCCCACTATCTTTTTTTTGGTTTCTATATCTCATGAAGATCCCTAAGGCTTTAAAATAAAATAGGATAAAAATAGAAACTTCTATGTAGCAATATCAAAATCACAATATATTAGCCATCTCAATAGAGATAGACATAGAAGGTATACCAATTATAGTTTCATCATAGTCAACACAAGTAATTCCTTAGTCAATGGACATGTTATCCTATGTTATTTTCCATGGGGCATCATCTTGTCTAAGAACATTATTGGATTCTATTCATGATCCTACCATGTCATATTTATGCTTTTCTCTTTTTTCACTATTAGTTATCAGTCACAGTCAACTCAAAAAAAAATGTAGTAATCACATAAAACCTTCTTGCATTATTACAAGAAGCAATTCCAGATTTTGCTTCTAATTTTGACTAGTCACAATTTAGTCTCTTTCTAATTTACATTATCAGTTATCCAAATTAGTCAACCAAGAGATAAATCTAAGATAAATGCATTCCTTATTATTTTATAAAAATAGCATATTTCCATATTTACCATTTATAATCAGAATTGTTAATAAATTTATATCTTTGGCATCCTGATTCTCTTTCAATTTTTATACCTATTGCACAAACATTTATTTGTTAAATCAAAAATAGGTTAAAATATATTGGTTAACCCATACATTTTTTAGCATTATTTTTATTCCTATGCTTTTATATTATTTTATAATTTCAATACACAAAAATATGTTCTTCTAGTTTGGTTTTCAAATTCGATTTCAAATTTATTTTTCTTTCTTTTTTTATAGAAATTGTGCTTTAATAGTTTTAAATCTCATAGTATATGTTATTCTAGACAAAATAGTCTTCAATTTTACCTAATTTTTGGTGTGGGGGTTACTACTACAATACTTAATACATAGAAAACACTACACACACACACACACACACACACACACACACACACACACACACACACACACACACACACACACACACACACACACACACACACACACACACATATCCACATACATCACCATATATCAGAAACACCTAGATTTTATTTTTCAACAATAGGAATCCTTTGACCATTTTTTTTAGTGTATTAGTAAGTGGTTAGCATAAGGAATTTACTCTCAATGTACCCTAGATATGGGATAGTGTAATACTTTTTATTTAGTGATCATTGGGCCTTGTTCACTATTTTACAATTGATATTAGTATATTTAAGAGAATAAAAATCAAATAAACCCTACCTATTTATACCCATTTTTTATTTTTATTTTAGACATTTGTATGCCACTCAAAAAGGCCAATGCCTCTAATCCTCTAAGGTTCAGTTATAGATTTAGTAGAATCCATAAAAAGCATATTTATATTCATTTGATTTCTTATAAAATGGGTAAAATAGATACTTATGATCAATATGATAATTCAATTATTCAAATTTATGTATAAATTGAAGATGATGTTAATTATAAACATTATAAACAAGATAATGAAACTATGCATGATAGTCAAGATAATCCTGAAATATATTATAAAATTGATCTTGATGAGCTTCATATGGTATATTTGAGAAAATAAAATAATTTTACAATCCCCATTAATAAATTCGTCAATATCCCAAACAAGTGGATAGGGTTGTCCAATTACTTCTAGCATCTAATAGTGCATCATCTTGAGCACAACAATAAGAGGTTCCCTTTAGATGTTCACATACCCACACTATGGATGTTTTAGTTACTACTATTATTTGTATTCATATATCAACACCTTCAATTACTTATGTTCCATGATCCTTAGATATGGGGGGCATCATGTGGTTTACAACATATTCCCATTCTTATTTCTCCACAAGCATTATACACACTTCCTTTGATTTATATGCATGGTCCACCACCAACCTCACCTAATTCATACTCTCTTAAGCAAACTATTATAGCCTTACATTGTAAGGTGTTGTAACTATAACAAGTTATCTCTAGATATATTCATTCAATGGATTCGCATGCTTTTATTAACAACCCTTTATCACCTGAGATAACTTCTTATCCACTATTATTAGGCCTTGTAGCTCCTAATCTACCACTCTATGAAGTTACAAGTGATTCAAAATGATATATTTGATAATTTCATGTAACATACTTAGATTATGCATATATTTACAAATTATTAACCAATATATTTCTAATAATCCTCAAAGACTATGATTTGTGATGGTTCAATGATTTTCCATTTCAATTAGTTAATGCATTCAGATCTTGGGAATATCAATTTCTAGCACACTTCTTAATCAACATTGGTAAAAAACTATCTTATGAAAAAATTTGTAAACTCATAAGTTATTTGATATAAAATTATTCTAGATAAATGACAAATTATATGGTAGACAATGAATTACAAGATATCTTTACACATATTTCATGTAGCATGATTAGATTATGCATACAATGACAAATTATTAACCAAGATATTACTAATAAGCCTTAAAGACTATGCTTTTTGATGGTTCTATGATCTTCCACTTCAATTGGTTAATACATTCAAACCTTTGGAAGATTGGTTTCTAGCACACTTGTCAATAAACATTGGTGAAAAACTATCTTATGCACAAATTAATAAATTCATATGTTCTTCAATATAAAACTATGCTATCTAAGATTACAAATTCTATGGTAGATAATGAATTACATGATGTCTTTACATAAAGTTTCAATCCTACATGAATAGTAAATTAAAACTTTGGATACAGTATGTGTTTCAAAGATTCAAAATATAAGTTTTTAAAAGATCAAAACAATTCAAAACTCATATTCTATGATAGAGTATAGGTTTCAAATATTCAAGCTTTAAATAATTCAAAGTTTTAAAAGATTCAAATTAATATAGAAATTAAACACATGATATATTGATACATATTATGGGGGTATATGACATGCATATGTACTCACTTTAAAAATATTTTGAAATAAAGATTCATATAAACTTGAATGCATATAAATAGATATATGAAAAATAGTTATAGGAATAGAAATTACAAGTTTCACATACAATTACAATTGAGCGTATATATACATGGCATTCTATATCATTTGACATGGATTTAAGGAACATTATACTTTTTCATTCTTTTATATACATTTTTCATATTTTAAAAGGCATGATACTTGTTCATTCATATTTTCAAAGTTAAAAAGGCATGATACTATTTTATGCACATATAAAATATAATATAGTCTAAAACTTCAAATGTAGATGTTATATCAAATCAAATCTATTGGTACTATAGTCATGATGGGGGCATGGATATTCTTCATTTTCAATCATACAAGTATAATATAGATCCATTTGTAATAATGTGACTCATTCTATTACAGGTAATGCATGTTTAAGAGTAGTGACACTTAACGGCCTTATAATTACTTCTATCAAATCTATTGTGTGGTTTCATCTTCTAAAATGGGTGATGTACATTCAATTTTAGTGACACTCAAAAAACATGTCATCACTTCTAGTGAACCCATTATGTTTCCACCTTATTTTTAAGAGTACATTGGGTACTTTTTCATTTTTATGAGAGTTAAAATATCCTTATTTCTAACTTAAGGTCTTGATTAGTTGTTCAAAATTAGGACTTGATCACTCTCAATTTTCCAATGGTTAAAATTATCCAAGTTCTTCGACAAAGGGGGAATATTTCTCTATCTTTTACAAGTTATATAAAAACATGGTTTGATCCCCATATAAGTGTACTTATTCCTTGCTCTATTTTCAATTTTTAATTTCAAAGTTTTATATTTTTTCAAATTTCAAAAATGAAAAATGACTAATTCATGTGTTTTTATAGTTTTTGTTATTGAGTGTCCTGCATAATTGGAGTATCTTTTCAAATAAAAAATGTGATGTACACATTCAAGTTTAATTATTTCTCCTTTACTCTAGTAATTCCATTAATATAATAAAGTTGGGGTAGGTGTAGATACATAAATTTGGTCATATGTATTTGAAAATACTAATTCATGACACATCATAAACAACGTGACTCATTCCCACATACATGGATCTTATTCACCATTCCTCTAAACTATTTGTCTATATGTCAGCTTGACCCTCTATTTTTAATCTATATTACATATAAATTTTTAATTATAATATTCAAATCATGATAGTTGTCCCTAATTATCTAGGATGGGTTTGTGTTAGGTGAATGGCTCTGATGCCATTGACCTATCCACCTAGAGTGGCTTCATCTAGAGAAAAATATTAGATAGTTTCCAAAAAAATTAATATTATTTTGGGTCTTCTAACATGATTTTTAAGGTCGCTAAAGGAATTTTTCAAAATATTTCACTATAAAATCAAACCAAAACCTCATTTCAAAGGAACTTGGTCTTAAATCCTGGCATTATCTTTTAAGCACTTATATACTATTGCACATTAAAAATATCTTTCCTATTCCTCTAAAATTTAATATCACTCACAAGGAGAAAATCACAAGCCAATTCTAAATTATCTTAAATCAAGTCAAGGGATATCATTTCCAAGTATAAAATCCATATTTTTAGTTGCATCCATATATTTAAGGAGCATAATTGCACAACCACACTAGGTTTGATAATTGCGTGTGGATTGATTTCCCTCTTCAAATTATCTAGGTATGTAGGTAGTTTTGAATCATTAAAGGGATGATCAAGTTTATCTCAACCCATTACACTCTCCTTTTTTTTAAGCTTCTATATCTCATGAAGACTCCTAATGTTTCCAAATTAAATAAGATTAAAATAGTGACTTCCATGAAGTAATATCATAATTTCAATATATTTTCCCTCTCAACAGATATATGTGCAAAAGGTGGAATAATTACAGTTATGTCATAGTCAATGTAGACAAGTCCACAGTCAAAAAATGTGATCCACTTGTGTTTTATCTAGGGATCATGGACTTATCTAAGAAAAATCTCATATTTTTCCTGATCCTACCCAATCATAGTTCTATTTTTCACTATCAGTTGTGAATCATAATTAGACCAAACATGTCCATAGTAAATAGACACAAAAAGGATGCATTATTATCCAATGAGTGCATACTTACCAAAATAATTTATAGATTATGTTTATAATTATAATTATTCATAGTCTAATAATTTTCTAATTTCCACTGTCAAATATCCAAAATAATCAACCAAGAACCTTATATAAGCTAAGTACATTCCTTTTTATTATCTTCCATAAATCTCATATTTACATATTTAGCAAGTTGTAATCATAAATGTCAATAAATGTATATATTTATTTTTGGGAAGTATTTTGACACACCAACTTAGGTAGGGTTTGTTAATCCCTTCCTAACTTGAAAGGAGATTTGTGTGAGAAAATATCCCCAAGGTCTTAGTTAACAGGTCTTGGTACGTTGGGTAACCCAATCAGCTTGTTGTGAACATACCATATCAAGGGTATTCGGTGTGAATTTCAAAAATATCAATATGCATTAAAAATAAAGATATTTTTCCTAAGGAATCAAAAAATAATATAAATATGAATATGAATAGTTGATTTAAAATGAAAATGTTTATTGATTATAAGTTCAACAATGCATAAATGAGCAATAGATAAATAAAGAAGCATGCAATCAAGATAAAATGTTTGATTTAGATTTTAAATTAGAACCTAAGATAATCTAATCTATAAAACTAATTAAAAAAAGGAAAAATATATAAGTTAAAGGAGAAATAGAAAAAGAGAAATAACTTTCTAATGTTGGCCAACCTAGTTTTGTTGAGAAGACAAACCCTGGAGTAACTAGTCCTTAGTTGAGCCAGACCTACCACAACTCCAATTAAGGATGGTAAAAGAGTATATGAAACTAAGTAGAAAATCTAAATTTAAAAATATGGTCACCATATACGTGATAAAACTAAGTCTATCAAATTACAAACAATTCATATTAAATATGTTTCTATTAAGGTTCATTTAGGATTCATCAAATGCTCAATGAGCTATAGACTCGACTTCCAAATAGCCTTGACTCAAAAACTAATCTATAAAGTAGGGAATTAAAGAAATTAAAATGATTTGTCTATTAATATAGTTTATAATTTAAAGTATCCAACTAATCATAATCTCCTCTAATCCTAAAAATAACCATTATAAGCATAATAATCTTCATCTTGAAAAAGACTGGCCCTTATTACATTGGAGATTTAATATTATATAGGCACATAGGCCAAAGGAGTTCATATGAAAATTCAAATTAAAATTCTCTCAATAAAGGGGAAATTTTAGCAATCATCATTATGGTCAGGAGGACATATAAAATCCACGTGGCTATGAAGTTTATAAAAGCAAGTTGTAAAGCCAAAACCCATAAAAGATGATAAGCTACCAAGTGGAAAAATTAGGCCCACAAAAGTATATCCAATAATTAAATGAGGATAAATTAGAGGTAAATTAATAACAATCCATGAGGCATTAACCTATTTAGACCTAAGGACATATTAGCTGCATAACTTGTAAGGGATGAGCCTAATTTTGATACCCTGTCTAGCTATCAAAATTGTCAAGAGTTCTAGAATGGACTACACATCTAATATTATTTTTAAAATCAAATCACATTCCAAATAAAACATAAATAATGTGGGATTTATTATCATGGCATGCATATTGGAATTAAACACAGAGAATAAAAGACAAATTCAACCTTAATGATGTAGGGTAATTAATTGCTTAGAAGCATGGGCATTTGGTAGTCCTGATGATATCCCAACTACTTTTAGGTTCCATAATTCAATTAAGGAATGGTTTTATTACACAAATTCTTAGCATTCGCTCAATTTCTCATATATTTTGATCCACCTTATCAACCACACTTCCTCAAATTCATTGATGATTATTACAACTACCCCTTTAGTGGGTGAATTTGAATTTGAATTTGCATTTGAACTCCTTAGTCCTACATGTCTTTATAAGATAGACTCTTCAATATAATAAGGGATAGTATTTTTTAGGACTAAGAGTATTATGCCTAGGCTAATCTTTTAGGATTAGAGGAGACTATGATTAGATGGCTCCTTTTAAATTAGAATTTAGAATAGTGGACTAGTCATTTTCCTTTCATGTATTTTAATGAATTCTAGATTAGTTTTCCTGAGTTAAGGCCATTTGAAATCTGAGTATGTATCTCACTAAGCATTTGATGAATCTCATATTATATTTAATATAAACATATTTATCTAGAAGCTTTATCATTTGATAAACTTAGTCTATTTAGTATATGGTGACCCTGTTTTCCTCTTTGACTTGTATATTTCATTCACAAACTCTTGCATCATCATTAGTTAGATTTGATCTAGGTTTGTCTCAGCTAAGGACTGGTTACATTAGGATTTATCTATTCAATAGAACCAAACTAGCTAACATTAGAAAGTGACTCTCTTTTTATCTTTCTCCCTACCTTTCTCTCTTTTTATTTTTTTTATTAGTGTTAGTTTATGATTAATAGAATTATATCTCTAATGTTTAAACTTGATTGTTGAATGCCATCCATCATCATTTAATCACTATTGAATAGATTAGTGGTGGACCAATTGAGTCTTAAAGTGTTTACAACTTAATCCATCATCCAAACTTATTTTCTCTAGTCATGGCCCCTTAAAATGGGATAGTTCACATCAACCTACTAAGTGAAGACTAGTATACTAAGACTTAGTACATTTATACCTTGGGGAGGTATTTTAATCACAAGAGGATAAGAAAAGACTAAAAATCCCTCCCTAATTTTTGGTTGTGTTGAAACACCAATAAAAAATTTTATCACTATAAGCAGGGCCTTATATAAAGCTAAAGCACCTTTTTTGAAACAATTTAAGACTAAAACACTTATATGTCATTGCCTATCTAGTCCTATAGAATTAGCATGGATAGGTTGGCATAGTTTCATAGTAAACATCCTAGGATCCATCCATGATTTTCCTAAGAATATTGATTCATTTTTCCCAAAGTACATGAATGATGTGGTTCTAATAGTAGAATAACACATTCAATATTTCAAGGGTGTTGTTATCACAACTTGCATATATTATGAAGATGTGACTTATCACTTGTTCCCTTATTCTTTGGATAAGGATGCATATATATGGGTGTATAACCACATGGGATATTTTTCAAAAGTTCAATTTTAATCATTATACCCTAGACCATGAGTTTTTTATATCCTATAGGGAACCCAAAGAATATTTGTGTGCTTTCAACCAATTCTTTTATTAACTATATATGGGGTTGAAAACCCCTTTTTTGTAGATTAAGGTTATAACCATAGATATTTACCTTAGATTGGTGTTTCCTCTAAATGTTATGTTTGCTTGGAAGACTCCTTTAGACTTCACATCCTTGCCATTGATTTATCAATAAGCTTGCACCATTGAAGAACAAAATGTGTCTTATGATCAGAATATTGAATTTTCCTACCCATTGAGATAAACAAATGTTCATCCAAAAAATCCTTCAATACTCTTTCCTGTGAGCCATCCCATTAGCCAAGTTGTGAATTATAATGAGACATTACCTAAGAATTACATTAGATGTGTTATCAAGATAACTCCCCTATATTTAATGAAGACCCTATTTATTCCATTAATGCATATAATTTTGCTAGTTTAGTATGAAATCCATAGGATGTTTTTACTAATTTTAATAGTCAGGTGTCTTTTTATACTTATACTAATTATGGGTGATTCATTTCATGGAGTTACCAATAAAGAATGCAAGGGATAATCCCTAAGAGAATCAATGATGAGTCTGATGATGAAGAAACATATACTATATTGATCAACTTTGTAGCACATAATAAAATAAAATATGAGATACCTAATTAAGAGGGTGAATCTCAAGTCTCTTATAATCAGCCTTAAGATGAGCTTGATGATTTGGAGCCACTAGATGAGGAATATTAATGCTACACATCTGAAGCATTCTTGTCATGTGTTACTCCCCCTCCAACTAAAAATCTAATTCAAGATTGCATTTAGCTTAGTAGTAGTAGCATGATGCCCACCCCATATTTGGAAATGAGTGATCTTGAAGAAGAAGTTAAATATGAAGAAGATTATTCACATAAAAGAAGTAAATAATAGGTACTCAAAATGCAATATCTCCCACTTCTATACAACATTTCATTTGAACCAATTAATATCAACTTGAAGTATGCAATCATGGAAGAAGGATGTATGCTAATGTAAATTAAAGTTGAAAGTGCACATCTTTAGTACATTCCTTTATATGCCTCAGCCACAGATGATAAGGCCAAGAGATCATTAATATGGGGAGAACCATTACCATTCCTCCTTTTAAATAAAAATTAATATTAGGATACTGACATAACATCCATGACAATCAAAAAGTAGCCTATAAGTGACTCATCTACTAGATACCAAAAACATGCCACTTTCAAGTTGGATATTCTAACCAGTCTAGTATGTATGAGTACCCAACCCTATCCTTCACTACAATACAATGTATGGTCTAAGGTATTGTCTATACCTATCCCTCATGCTTTGTGCAATCTAGGGACAAACCTGATGCAAAATTCTACATTCCTAGTTTGATTGAGTTGCATGAGAATAACATTGATAAATTTTTATGGGATAGTGTTTTCAAACATAAAGGAAAAAATAGACACAAGTAGATGTTTCCTTTTCCCTTATCAAAATCCTAAAAAAATAAGTGCCTAATTAGTTTAGGCATGCATTTTCTTAAACATTGTCTATGAATATTTTTCTTTTCCCTTTTCTATTCTTTTTTCTCCTTCTTGTCCCTTATTGTTAGAGTAGGTTGTCTTTATTTATTTTATAATTTTTTTATTGGGTTTGTCCCAACTATTTTTTCATGTGGTTCTTATGTTAGTGAAATTAATGAAAAGAAATTTTGTTGTGTAAATAACATAAATGGTGCTTAAAGAACCTAATTGTAATTTTACTTGAAAATTTTGTGTGAACAGATGTGATTGCATGGTTCATTTCCTAAGTTATAAAGGTCAATTATTCATAATAGAACTTGTGAATTTTATAACAACTATTTTCTTGTTTAAATCCATCTAATTCACTTAAATAAATATATAAAGATAAAATGCTACATTACTTCAATTTTGGTTTATATTGAGTCATCATGAACTTGTTGATTTTTTTTTACCCATGGCTTGGTCTCCAACCCTCTATGGATGAAATTCAAAAATATCCATTCAAAATAATCAAGCTAAAATGTAAGATCTAAATTATTCTCAAAAGGTTAACCTCATAAGCCTTCACCATAGGCTTTATGTCCTATGTGGTAGTGGAGTAAAGCCTTTAAAAAGGACTATAGGTAACTTTATTGAGGATATAAATGCCTGGCTGGTAGTAGAGAAATTCCCACACCACTTCCCCCAAGATAGATTGTATAATATATTTCCTTTAATAATTATGGCCTTATGCAAATTTGAATAACTGCATGTGAATGCAAATGAAATGAATAAATCACTTAATCATGCACATATGGTTTAATCAAGATTATGGCTTAGTATGTCACTTATTCCCATAAAATATATTTCCTTTAAATTTATTTCCATTATGAGTGATTAATTTCACCTAATTATTTTTATTAATGTGACATCAAAGATTTTATATTTTCAAAACACTGAGAATTTCCTATTACGAGTCACCATTTGTTGTTGATTTCACAACATGCCCCATTTTTAGTCTAAAAATTGGGACCCTCTTTTTTATCTAGAGTTTGATCTTTTACCTTTCATGACTAATTTGTGATTGTTGTTTCAAATCAGCCTTCCTGGCAATATACTAGATGATTAGTTATAAGTGACTGAATAGGTTTACTTTAATGTCTTTGGGTCTCTTTAGTTTAGTCTAAGATTTCATGTAGGGTTAATTTAATTTCAATATCTAAATTTGCATAAATATACTAGGTCTTAACAAAAAAATTCTTGTGCTTTGAAATACATTTTATAGTTTCATTTTATACTATTTCACCTTAGGTTTGTACTAATTATCTGACTATTCTAGAGTTTTCTATATATAAGGGAAAGTGTAGGTAATATACAAATAAATCCAATCTAAGAGAAATTAAATGAAACTATCCCTTCCAACTTTTTAGTACATTTATACAATTAGGGTCATGACCAATATGGATCCACTATACCTAACTAAAGGGTTTTTTACCATGCAATATCATTAGAGATGGTTTCAAAGCCTCTAGTTAAAAAATACCACACAATAACCCTAGCTAGGTCCTATGTTTTCTTATCAAAATAAATGACAAAGTAAAGTAAATCTAATCTAGTGCTCACATGTGGCATAAAATGGGGATAATAAACATAAAATTAAACATGCAAAGAATATCTCTACTTAATTCAAAGCAGAGTTAATCCTAATGCATGGAGAGAGAAATACATTCAAAATCTAACACATGTAAATCTATTAACTAATAAAGAGGTGCAAGAGTTAGGAATACTTAATTTGAAGATGAACCCATTGAGCCTCAATCCCTCCCTTAGCTAATGGTGCTTTTCAAGAGGTTTTTGTGTTTTGTAAGGATAACAAAGATTGGTTATCTCTAGGCTACATGACTTATCCTATGCATCCAAAATACTTTTTCCACAAGATAAGATTCTTGTCTCTAAAGGAAATATGAAATCCTAAGTAAAGTCTCTGCAATTAGAATGGTGGATAAGCAGATGTGTAAAAAAATTATTATATCTATCTATCTCTAATGAAAATTGTGAAAAATATGTGTTTATATAGCCAAATTTAACCCTAAACCCTTCCAAATTTTTAGTTGACATAGTCAGCCCAGTTGACCAAGTTATTAAATAAACTAATCAATTAAGTCATAGACTATCGACACTAAAGTACTCATTTTTAATAATAGGTTTATCCTATACAACTTTGTTTGATAAATAAAAAAGAGGTTTTGGCTTAGATAGGGGCTACTTGAGGAGGTGAATTGATTGGAGGAGTGTGTAAGGGAGGTGTCACTTAGTGAAATATATAAGAGACATTTATGTTGGTTTTAAATGGTGATATAGGGGAAAAATATTGAAAATTAACAATGGTCTTCCCACCCCTTTCTTGATGCACCCTTTAAGGCATGCCCTTAGAGAGATTGAGTTTTGATGGGTTCTAGCAAGAGAAAAACTATAAGTAATTGATAAAGTTTAAAATATTGTGTGTATACAGGTGCCCCACTCAAAGCTCATATCATGTCACATAGTTATAACATAGGATGGTTCTTTGGTAAAAGAACACATAACACAATGTTGATCTAAGTAGATTAAAGTAAGAATTGAATAAGATAAATGAAAGGATAGAATTTTAAAATGCATACCTTTACTTACCTTAGTGTTGTAGAGTAATAAGGAAGTGAGAGAAATGTGAAGGTATCCAATGTAAAGAATATTAAGCAAACATATAAAATAAATGAAAAAAAAAAATCAAAAATTATATGTAATATGTGGAAACATTATCTATGATGTTAGGATTTTAGAACATTTTTTGATTCAGAAAAAGAGCTAGTAAAAACAAAGTTTTGAGTGAAAAATGGAATCTATTGGTAAATAATGAGTAGGTAAATAATTTTGAATAGTAAATATAAATAGGGTGAAAATTAATTCATTTTTTATTTATAGTATTTTGAGAAAATATTGATCTAAGGGACCCTATTGAGCCCTAAGAGCAATCATGGTAAGGAGATGACAACTTTGACGTTGAAGATACCTAGTGGATGTAACCAATGTTTCTCAGGTAAGTGATACATTAATTTCAAAAAAAAATAACAATTTTATTTAAAATTAAAATAGATATTAGAGTAAATTTAGATACCAAAAATGACCCTAGGAAATTTTGAGGTAAACTAGGGGTAAAACAAGATACTAGGTAGGAAAGAATCAGACCAATAAATGCCTAAGGCATTTATGGTAAATGGTTGAAAAGTCACCATAAATGTAAAATAGAGTTGGCCCTACTAACTCAATTGTAAAATAAGGGAGAATTCAAGGTGTTTAAATACAAATCAAAAGGCTAAAATAATATTTTTGGGGGTGGCTGACTACATAGTAGATGGTTGACTTAATTAAAAAAAATACTCATGTCTAACATAGTACATTTTGGTTGATATAGTACACATTAGGTAGCTGATATAGTCTAATAAATGAGTCCAATTACATGGTATATGGTTGATATAGTATGAAAAGTATGGGAAAGGGTTGATTTAGTATCAAAAAGGTTGGATATGTCTACATGAATGGGTCGATTGCATAATAGAGGGCTGACTTAGTATGGCAAAGAGGTGATAGGGTCAATTTAGTATTAAAAGGGCCAACTATATAAGAAAATAATAAAAATAGGTTTATTAAGTAGTTAAAAAAATCATTTTAATAATATATTTTATCATTATTACATTGATATCTAATACATGCTATGTTGTTTAATATTTTGCAGAGATGATAGAGATGTTGGCACTTAGTTGATGCATCATGGCTACCAAATTTGCTAGAGTAGTTGTTAAGTGTAGATCAAAATCAAATATTTTCCATATGATTTAGAGGAATCATGGAGATAAATATGATCCCACTCAATGTTTATCTGTTCATCATGTTCCTAGGAGCATGGGAGTAACTAACTAACACTTTTTGATGGGAGGTGGAGGGGGATACCATAGAGGTGGGAATCACCTGGGAGGAAGTACATGCCTTCCTTAGACATCCCATTTTTGGGACTCTAATCATATGTGATGCACTAGAGGTAAAGGATAAGAGGTGATCCCTAACCCATTAGGTGATAAACTTAGAGAGGGTTTATCCTAGGTTACGAGTAAGCTTGTTTGATGTGTATATCTTAGCTATTCTAGATATCCATAAGGCTATGATAGGACTTATTATAGAACATTTGTTATGTCACAAGCTATATGGGAAGGTAATATTGTACATGATACCCTTATGCCAATCTATCTTGGAGTAGGGTGCATTGTATTATCTAGGCTCTATCATTTGGGTGTATCTCATGAATGATATGTATGGTATGTAAACTGGTGGGTAGAAGTTGATGGGCCTCATATATTTTTTGAGTGGTTATATTTATTAGATATTCAATATGAATCAACTATATTAGTTTCTCTATGAAATAAATTATAGGTTACCTTACGTGGTATGATGAGGTAGGTTCATGCAGTATATGGCATACCCCATGTCCTAGTTTTATAGACTGTGACATGAGGGTAGATATTGTGGCATCTTTACACTAATATTATATCCATATGGCTGACTTCAGATACTATTACTATGGTTTTTGTGTGCATTTAGATCACATGTCATTATATTTCATGGGTAGAGCCACATCTAGTAATTCATGTACCCAAATATTTAGGCCTACCATATCTAATGACTCCTCTAGTATTGCCTACTTATATGGCATGGAATTATATATATATATATATATATATATATATATGAGAGGGATTTTAGGTGTAGGTTTTCCTACATAAATACCTATTATTAGGCCTTGGCAAGTGAGACCATGGGTAACTCAGGCACAATAGTAGGAGGTGGCAAGGTCTAGTGCAAAGGATGTTATGGTTGTGGATGCTGAGGGCGATGATGCATGAGAGGAAGTATCAAGGGTGATAGTGGTCATCTCAAACTCATAGGAGATAGAGACACCATCAAATAAATGGGACAAATATGTGAGTAGTCACACATGGAAATCTTATGGAGGCTACTAGACACAACTCATTGATAGATAAGTAGCTGAAGAGGGGACTGCAACATAAACAGGTAGTAACTCTAGGTTTTACACTTATACAGAGGTAGTTAATAGAGGAGGTAT
Source organism: Torreya grandis (assembly GCA_037957365.1). NCBI lineage: Eukaryota > Viridiplantae > Streptophyta > Pinopsida > Cupressales > Taxaceae > Torreya > Torreya grandis. The sequence goes on along the minus strand of JARHVA010000613.1, from coordinate 4,197,922 downwards.
TCAATAGTTAGGCTGATAGGGAGACTATGGTTGGTAACATTGACACTAGTGAGAAATGCTTTACTTTATTAAATTTTTAACATAGATCACTAATTATATTGGTTTTTATGTATTTGGGATAAATAGATGGTTTGAGATATACATACATGATATCTAATGTATATTTGGTTTTTATTTTATAGGTTTTGTTGTAGAGGAGAGCAGATGGGGAGCCATGATTATGGTCTCATACCATGATTTTTAGATGGGGTGTTGTGGCATAATGAGCCATGTGCCTTGGTATACCCTATAGTATCATCTACCCCAACTTATGATAGCTAGTTTAGATTAGTTGGGGAGGTTTTTTAATAGTTACATGTATGAGGAGATGGCTTACAGTGACTTGTAGAAGTAGGAGAGGGAGAGGGCCAAGCTTGGTAGGAATTGGCATAAGAGTGAGCCACCCATATGGAGATAATTTTAAAGCCTAGATGTGTGTATGCCCATGTGGCCAATCTATATGGATAGGTTGATCACTTGAGATCTTGGGCTGCCTCATTATAGTGTACCATTTAGAAGGGAAAATCTTAGGCATTCATGCATAGTGTGGGTCGACCACATGATAGACATGATGGAGCATAGCCTTAGATTTGTAGCTATTATATTTTGTATTATATTGTATCAAACTCATGTTATATATATGGATATGGTCATTTCTTGGTCTATGATTTGTATTTTTTGTTTATTGATGGATGTATGGATATGTTTCCTTACTAGCACATTTATATTAGTTTTGTTATATATACTATGGGGAATATATGATGTATGTTTTCTTTTATATCATTATGTGATACACATATATGATTAAAAAATAAAAGCAAATGATTTGTAAAATTCCATATAATCATAAAATGTAAAACACACTAAATCACAATGGGAAATGTGTACAAACAAATGATGAATAAATATAATAAATCAAAATGTTAAAGTAATAGGTAAAAAAAATTTCAAACCATGTAAAATTAAAAATTACAACAAATTAGAAAAAATAAAATTTATACCATATCAAGTTGGGAAGTATGAAAATTTGTAATAAAGTGGTAAATGTGTTATAACAATGGTATACAGATAAATGAAATAAAGTTAATCAATCATACTAGATCAAGATGGGAAGTATGAGAAGAAAAACAAAATGTAAGTATAAATCAAATTAATCATACTAAATCAAGATGGGAAGTATGATAAATTTAATAAAATGGTTGTAAACATACATGCAATTGAAAAATAAGAAGATAAAAGTGAAGTGTTTATGAAGTAAGCATAAAACATACTAAATAAATATGGGAAGTATGTAAATAACATATAAATCATAATATAACACAAATGATATCAAATTTAAAACATGTAATTTAATTTTGACTTGGTTATAGTTATAAATTTTTATTGGAATATTATGTGAGGAGAGTCGAGTCCTATCCAAGGTATTACATTTAAATTCACAAAGGGAACACCAATGAGGTGGAGATAAATGTGGGAATAATTTAAATATGTTTAATGTGGTAATTTGTGAGGACATCTTGGTTCTATCCATGGTCTTAAATTACAACTCACAAGTTGAACACCAATGAGGTGAATGTTAAATAAAGGGAAAATTAAGGAAATATTTTGTGAGGATTGTCTAGTCATATCCAAGGTCTTACAATGCAACTCACAAAGGGAAACCTTAGGGGGTATGATCAATTAATAAAATAATATTTATCAAGGGGAAATATTAGGATTTTTGTAATGAAATAGGGAATGAAAAAATCATGACATAGGCATTGATGAGAAAGCCTTATTAAACATGAGGCATACTAGGTAATAAGAAAAGACACTAAGAGTCTAAAGACCATCAAAATACAAAGGATACTTTCTCACAAAAAATTACAAAGTTGTATAATCAAATAGGTGGAATACTAAGATCAAATCATGAAGGGTATATGAACAAAGAAATTAAAATGGACCTACCTTCCCACAACATATTCCCCATTCCTCAGGACCTCATATAGAGTCATTGGTATACTATAAAGATTTGGTACTTGTTTGAGAAATTAGGTAGCACTATAGAGATTTTTTTGTTCTCTTATCGCAATCTAATAACCTATTGCACCCTAATAGACCTTGGCTATATTATGAGGCTGACTATGGATTTTAAACTTCAATTAATGATAGGATATGTGATAACAATAGTAAATCATATATTTTAGAGTGATTAAACTTTTGGATTGTATGTTGCCTTTTAAATCATTGTCTTTTGTTTAAATGATTTCGCTTTTATTTTTTTTATGGATTTTGTTATTCCTCCTCCATACAGATTTGGAATAACCAACATGAGTGATAAAAGTGATACACATAAATGAGCTTTAGACTTTGGTTAAAGGAGGCTAAGTAACCAAATATATGAATAACTAAACAACTTAGGCTTACCTATGAATAAGTATGTAATCTCAAGTTTCAACCATATGTATGCTTAGTATGTGAAAGAGAAATAAGAGAAGAAGGGAGATCAAATAGATTAGTATATAGAAGTAGTATAATGAGAAGTATTATTTAACAAATGATCATATGGGAAAGATAAAATACTAAGGGAATAAGGTTTATATAACCAAGTCACAATAATAATTATCTTTATTTGAGTGTAAAATATTAGTAAACAATCATTATAGAGAAAATAAAAGAATCTATGAAAGAATTGAAATCACAAACATAAGTTTATATTCATGAAAATAATTAGAATAGGCTATAAGAAATAGTGAAAGAGAATGAAACCATGTAAAACACATAAATTAAAATATAATGGCTCATATAAAAGAGATAAGTGAAATCATGTTTGAGAAATAGTTTAAATATAAGATATATAAATGGATCACAAATCCAATCCAAATCATATAATAGAATAATGTGAGAGAAAACAATTTTTTTTATAAATACTAATATATCTTACCAAAAATGTTATCCATAACATCTGAAACATCCCTATGCAGTTGAAATATGACATTAGATAGAGTCTCATCAATCTTCATATAAAGTTGTGAAAAGACTTCTTTTTGTATCATCTCATCTGAAAAGATAGGTGTAGAAGAATAAGATTAATACTCATGTGGTATCTCTTATGTGGTATATTGAATGTGATTAATAAGTATCTTGATGTGAATTGTATTAGTGGATCTAGGAGGAAGTGTAATCGGTGGAGAAGGAGGAACATTTGTTTGCAGATGACCTATAGAATAAGGAATAACTGGTGTTGGTTTAGACTATGGGAAATCTTGGAGATGATACTAAAGCATATGAAATCGATTAGTATGATGGGTATAACATTGATTCCAAAGATAATAGACTTACCCATATTTAGGGACATACTTTGGAAATAACTTGGGATGAGGTATGGTCTTATCTTTGGGCTAGGAAATGGTTAGTCATAATGTGTCAATGTATTATCTTAGTTTTTGGAAGTGGGTAGAAGAATGCTTACTTGTTCTATGGAAGAAACATATACATCTCTTAGTAGACTTTTGAGGTATACTAGCTGAAGGAATAGAAGAAGAGACCTATAGCTATGATATAGATGATAATCTTTAGTCCAATGACTAGAAACTCTATGAATATCATAATAAAGGTGATCTATCAAGTTTTTGGGTAAGAGATCAAGCTGAGGTAATGGAATAAGACCATAACCAAGGAAAGGATAATTTGGAGTGGAAACTAGACTAGGATCATTTGTAGGTAGGGTTGGTTGTGTAGTGGGTCTAATCAAAGTGGCTAACATCTTTAGAGGAAACATACTTGAAGGGTTATGATATCTAGAAAAATGATAAGGTCTTGTCATGGCATGATCTATGAACATACTATCAAGAGGTTATGTTATGAATAGAGGTGTAATATGTGAGTGCTCCATATCTAACCTATGAATAATAGTGGAAAAATTAATATTAGGTTCTATAAGAAAAGTAATGATAAAATAAGAATGAAAATATTGAAATAAAGAAGAATGATATTTAAGAATTTTGGAATTTATAGCTTAGATGAATGTAGCTATAATGGGTTGTCTAAAGTGTAACCTTCATCATAATCAATTGTATGTAAGTCAATAGTACATGTAGGAATTATTTTATCAATAGAGGAAGTGTGATGAATGGAATGTCTAGTTTTGGTTAAAGTAATTGATATATCATTAGAAGGTTGATGATGGGATCAAAGTTGAAGGGAAGGAAGAAGTTGAGTGATTATGTGAGGATAAAGATTATAAGTTTTGATATTTAGGCTTATCTCATCTATTTTATCATCATCTAACTTTAATAGGTAAGGTGGAATATTCCAAATTAATTTAATATGGCTATTATAACCTCTAGTCAAGTTAACTAGATAGTTGAAGTGTTGGGATTCTTGAAATAGAACACTAGGTAAGGGTTAAAGGGTGGGTATTTTAAAGACACTACATCATTTAATTTATTTGAAATTCTAAGAATTCATGTCCCCTTGAATATTATAGATATCACCATTTTGAGTAAATTTGACACATTGGCATATAGATGAAGTAACTACTCTGATATGATGATTTCAAGGTTGATCGAGTAAGATATTATAAGAAAGTGGAAAGCTAAATATCATGAATTTCACATAGATGGTAACATGAGTAATGGTAATGGGAATTAAAACACAACCTAGAGGAGAAATTTATCTTCTATCATAGCCTTGGCATGTAATGTGTGTGTATTTAAGGTTACATTTATAGTATCTAAGTGTTTTAATAAAGTCAAGGGAGGCAACACAATTTCCTAAACATTCATAAATTAAAGAATAATAAACTTGGATATCACCTATTTGGATGTTAATGAATAAAATAAGATAATCCACATGAAGTAGTAGCTCATTGAGAATCATAGAATAGAAAGGGAATTTAAGTGAGAGGGAAGTGTTTACTATTTTGTCAACATGGATGGACATCTCTTAACATTATTGAAGTATGATATCTTCTGATCTAGCTAAGGTTGCCTCTTACCATATAGGAAGATAATGAGGTATTTTAATTTCAAATAATAATTGCATTAAACAATTACAATTTTTGGGAGAAGTTATTATTTATAAGGGGATTTGAGATGGAAGATGGGAAAGTTCCAAATTGTATCCCATTCATCATCACCCATAGGAGAATTGTTAGATATAGGTGTGTAGTGTTTCAAGAGTTTGTGGGAAGGGGGATTGGATGAAAAATTAAACTTATGTTGATAACGTATGGTTGGTCTAGGTTATTTTTAAGTGGGTTGAGTGACTTTAGATGATGTGATGATTTATTGAGGTATGTTATCATGAGGTATAGGAATTGGAGAAGGAATAAAATTTATATTAATGGTATGAGAGGTATAATCAATTTGTGTTATTGAAGGTGGTTTTTGTATGGGTATTGGTTCCTCATGCCACAATTCAATGAGATGGAATGGTGAAGTGTCTTAAATAATATAAAATGTTGAAGAGGTGTGATGTGTAGGTGTTGGGTTTGATTCAATATAAGAAACTACTCTTCTTATATTAGTCATATTAACCATATTTTCATCATTGGTGTTAAGGTCTATAATAATTTCAATGGTGTTAGTATAAGGGGTAGGTTCTTCAATTTTATCTTTGTGGTTAGGAAAGGGATTTTGGATTCTCAAAATATTTAGTAGTATTTTCTAGTAGGATTTGCCATTTTTGATTACTTGCATGACATACCCCATTTTCAATCTAAAAATGGAGACCCTCTTTTTCCTCTAGAGTCTCATCTTATACCTTTCAAGAGTTCATTATGATTTTTGGTTTAAATCATACTTATTATAAATCTACTAGATGATTAGTTACAAGTGACTGAATGGGTTTACTTTAATGTCTTTGCATTTATTAGTCTAGTCCAAGCTTTCATCTAGGGTTGATTCAATTTTAATATATGAATTTACATAGATCTAATAAGTCTTGGTCTATTTATCTATTTTTTTTTTTTGAAACACATTTTATACCTTCCTTTTAGACTATTTCTCCTTAGTTTTTTATAAATTATTTGATTGTTCTAGAGTTTTCTACCTTTCTTTATGAATTATTTTTGTCTATTTCTCCTTTAATTTCAATCTAAATGATTAAACATTTATAAGGTTTTACTTTTTAACTTAGTCACTTCTCATAAAAATGGATGAAATTAGTTTTGTAATCAAGCAAATGACTAAGTCATTGTGTAGTTTTTTAGTTTATAATAAGTCATTTTTTGACTTTGGACTTAGTTATTTATTCAAATAGTTAGATATTTGTTTTTAAATAATTATCCATTTATTTTCAAATACTTAGCCATTAGTTTTTTTAATCCAAAGTCATTGATAGTACCTTTTTAGATTGTGCTCATAGGTACCCAAAGGGAATAGTCAGATGTTTTACACAAATGAGAGTTTAAAAAAATCCAAAAGACTTCATAAGGATTATCTATTTTCTACTCTTTGAGAAAAATGTTAAGAATGAGTCAAAACTTTTACATGAAGTCTCAAAAATAAAGTCACAAAAAAAAAATGTTTTGAAGACTTCATAAAAAATGTTCAAGTATTAGGTCTTTGAAAAAAGTGTTATGATTTTGTTAAAACTTTTGTAAATAAAAGTTTTGATGGCAAAAGTTTTGAATGCTTGGACCTTCAAAATAAAAAATATATACAAAAGTCAATAAGGATAAACTAAAAAAGACCAATTTTAAACAAAAGTTACAAATAAGGAATAGATCCCTAAGGACTTCATGAGAATTTTCTAAGTGTTTTGATTTTTATAAAAAGTGTTGTAAAGACTAGAAAAACTTTTGTTATGAATAAAAATTTTGAATACCAATGCCTAGATAGAAATTATGAATAAAAGTTTTGAAGGCTAAGGAAAAGGTCAAAAAAGATAAGAATAAAAGTTAGAACTTTTATGCGAGGGCTCAAATGAAAATTTTGAAGACCAAGTTTAGAATAAAATATTTGATGAGAAAACTTACAAATACTTGGGTCTTCAAAAAATATTGTGACAAAAAAGTTGTGAAGAAGCAAAGTCATAAAGAGGAGAAGAAAAGGCTCACAAAAACTTTTGTGAGAATTATGTTAGAACTTTTGGTCTGAACAAAAGTTTTGAAGGTCAAATCTTGAACATAAATTATGACAACACAAGATATGAATATTTGGGTCTTCAGAATGAATGAGTTAGACATCTAGTAGAAATAATAAATGACAAAATAAAGGCTCTCCATTTCATAATAATTATCATTGTATCTTTTACATGATAATTCTTCAGTAAAAAAATGCAAATATAGTAAAATAGCAAAGAGTTGAGGAAGTGATGCATGGCAATGGCAAATAAAAAATATCAAGTGCTTAGGAGGATATAAAGGCCATGTGGCTATGAATTTGATAAAAAAAAAATATAGATCTAAAACCCATAGATGATGACAAGCTACCAAATGTTAAAATAGGTCCCAGATAAGTAAATCCAATAGTGCAATGAGGGAAAAATAGAGGGAAAGTGAGAAAAATCCACATGACAGTAACCCATTAGACCAAAAGACACATTGGTTACATAGCTAGCAAGGCATGAGCCTAATTTTGGTAGCCCATCTAGTCATCAAAACCATTAAGAGGTCATTAATGGATTGTGCATCTAATTAAATCATGAATAATGTAGGAATAATTAGCATGGGGTGTGAATTTTAATCAAACATAAAGCATAAAAGACAAATTTGACCTTAATGAGGTAGAACTATTGATTGCGTAGAATCATCGATGGCTGGTAGTCCCAATGCAATCCCAACTAATTTTAACTGATATAATTCAATTGAGTCATGGGTCATTTCATAAATTTTGAGCATGCCTTCAATCTATCAGATATTTCAATTTGCCTGCTCAACCACACTCCCTCAACTACATTGATGATTACTACAACTTCCCCTTTAATGATTGAATTTGAATTTGAATTTGAATTTTTTATGAATTCAAAGAGCCAAACTCAAAAAATTGAGACATGCACAGAGTTTAGCATACACAAAGATAAATTTAAATCACACAATAATAATATTTTTGTTCTCACATTATTAATTAATCATCTAAAACATAGTACATATAGAAATAACATTCTATAACCTCTCCCCAATATTCTCTCCCAAAATCTCTCACACAAATCCTATAACTAAACACATGATATATTGTTATCAAAAATAAAAATATATCATAACAATATAATAGTCTACAAACTTACCATATTAACCATATGATTATAACCATGTAACAAATATTTACCTCTTGATAAATATCAACTTTACTTTTTACCACTCAGTAAATACCTAAATTCACTCAATGTGAAAACTAATCCCAACATTCCCCCCATAGTTTTTACATGGTACAATATATCTTTGTTTCTGATTGTAGCATGTTTCACCTCTATGTGTTCATGATCTTCTCCACATACATGTTCCATCACACATCTCTTCTTTAATACTCATCTAGAATTGGTTTTTTAGGTTCACCAATAACCTTCCAAAATGGTTTTCAAAGGTTCACCAATAACCTTACAAAATGGTTTTCTTAGGTTCACCACTAACCTTACAACATGGTTTTACCAAGTTTACCACTAACATTTAATCATGATTTATGTAATGCTTTTTAGATCAAAATTATCCAATGTAAATATAAAAAGGGTTACATGGGAATATCTTCACATGTGAACAGGTACTACTTATTCACCATGCATGCTAAAATAGAAATGTAACTACCACACTAAAAAAACTAAAATATGAAAATAACACACCACACAAGTCACCACATCATTGTTCTAGCCCCATCATTAACGACTGATGAGAGCTCACTAAAAGACCTCCTTCTTTTATGTATCCTCTAGCCTTAAATATCTTGCTTCTCACTCAACAAATGAAATCAACATGTGCTTTAATGGTTCTGGTAGGTTATTTATTGGTTGCTTCCACAAAAATTGGAACCTCCTTCATAACTCAGATGTCATGTATAATCAAAAATTCATTTGTGACTCTAAGCCTAAACTACTTTGACTTAACTCTAATTAACTACTAACATTTGACTCATTACATGACCATGGACCCAAAACAAAATATTAACACTTTAAATTTTTATGACTTGATGACATAATAGATTTTTACAAAGGACTATACTTTTGATGATAGATATTTTGACTTTGATTTTTTATGTCAATATAAACTTACAAAACTTTTTGATTTTTGATATTGAAAACCAAACTAACCCAAAATAACTCATATACTAGACTAATAACTTAACTTTTAATTCTTGATTAATTTTTTATTTTTGATAATAAATATAAAATGACAACTAGAATTATTCACACCTTTGATTTTAAGACTAAATAAAACTATGACTAAAAAATAAGTAAGAGTGACCACTTAAACATAAATAATATGACATTTAAATAAATATTGAAAAAAGGACTTTGACATATCTATCAAAAGATAAGTCTAAACTCTAAGACTTATAACCAATAAACATAAAACAAGTCCATATTAAATTTTGATAATAGACATTAAAATAACTAAAATTTTATCTTAGCATACTTTGTATTGAAAATCTGAGTGTCATGAGGATGAAATTGCATGTGGTTATGTTGACTGAGACATAGAGCTTAAGTGAAATGGTGAAAAGACAATTGTGTTTATGAAGACTATGGGCAAATTGGAAGATACATATCCAATGTATCAAAGAATGAATAAAGAGATATTTATTGCATGGGTGATTGGCTATTATACATGGAAAAAATATTTTAATCTTTATTTTGGATGCTCATCGAAACTATATGCAGCTATGATATTGGGCAGGTGTATGATTCAAATACACAATTAACAAAAAACTTTAAATGGCAATTGTAAACAAGGAGAAATGTTGAAACCAAGGTAAGACTAGATTTGGAACTTAGATACTATGTCACTCACCTATTGGTGATGTGTCATAAATGTGTAATATCTATAAATTATCAATGCAAATATATAGGTCTATTACATCCAAATAAAATCATTGCATGGACCATACGGTAGAAAGTGGAGACCAATGGAATAGGTTGTACAAGATATCACTAAGTAGATAGGAAGGCACACAAGTCTATCAGTGCATATTTAAGAGACTGAATGACATTTTTTATTCTAGTCTTTTTGATAGAATACTTGGACAACTCAACAAGTATTAATCAATTTTACATATCTAAAAATATCTAGTCCAATTGTAGGCTTGTAAGTAGTGCTTTAAAGAATGGTCCAAAGATGATAGAAGGCTACACTTGCATACCAATAAAGATCTATTTAACTCATTTTTATCTTATTCATTACTCATTATAAATTCCTCACACCAATCCTTCAATAGATTTTAAATCTATAAAACAACTTGCAAAACTACAAGAAAAATTAATCTATAACAAAGATTTTCATAGATTATTTGCTTCCATTATTTAGGGCACTACAAAGAAGACTACCCACACAAGATAGATTATACTCTCATTGTACCTATTATGATACCAATTTTGTGGATTCAAAGAGATGAACTTAAAAAATTAAGACATGCACAGAGTAGAGAATACATAGAGATAAATTAAAATCACACAATAATAATCTTTCTATTCTCACATTATTAATTAATCATCCGGGACATGGTACATATTTATAGGAATAACATCCTATAACCTCTCCCCAATATTCTCTCCCAAAATCTCTCACACAAATCCTATAACTAAGAACATGATATATTGTTATAAAAAATAGAAATATATCATAACAATATAATATTCTACAAACTTATCGTATTAACCATATAGTTATAACCACATAACAAATATTTACCTCTTGGTAAATATCAACTTTATTTTTTAAGACTCAATAAATACCTAAATTCACTCAATGTGAAAACTAATCCCAACATAATTTACATTCAAAATCCTTAGGCATGTGTGCCTATATAAGATCAAATCTTCTATGTAATAAGGGTTGGTATTTTTAAGACTAAGAGGATTATGCCTAGTCTATTCTTTTTAGGATTAAAGGAGAATATGCCTAGTTGGATCCTTTTATATTAGAAATTAGAGTATGGGACTAACCATTTTCCTTTCATGCATTTCCCTACTTTCTATATTAGTTTTATAAGTTGAGTCTATTTGAAATTTAAGTCTATAGCTCACTAATCATTTGATGAATCCCAAATGGTCCTTAATAAAAACATTTTTTAATCTAAAAGCTTTGTCATTTGATAGACTTGGTATGTGCATGTATATGGTGACCCTATTTTCCTCTTTGGATATATTATTTCATTCTATAGACTCTTTCAGCATCCTTAGTTGTATTTATGTTAGGTATGGCTCAACTGAGGACTCATTACTCTAGGGTTTGTCTATTCAATAGAACCAGGCTAACTGACATTATAAAGCAAGCTCTCTTTTTACCTTTCTTCCTACCCTTCTCTCTTTTTCCTTTTTTTAATCAATATGATGGATTAGATTAACTTAGGTTCTAAATTTTAGTCTGAATCAAATGTTTTAGCTTAATTTCATGCTCCCTTATTTGTCTATTGGTCATTTATGCATTATTGAACTTATAATAAATAGACATTTTCATTTTGAATCAGCTATTTATATTCATAGTTAGATCATTTTCTTGGTTCCTTAAGCATAATCTCTATATTTTAAATGCATATTTATTTATCTAAAATACACACCAAATACCCTTGATATGGTATGGTCACAATGAGTTGACTGGGTTACCCTACATTTTCAGACCTAGTAACCAATACCTTGGGGATAGTTTCCCACACAAATATCCTTTTAGGAGAGGAAGGGATTAACAATCACTTCCTAATTTTTCAAGTCAAAAGACTTCCCAACATGTTGATTAGAATATTGATTTTTCCTTGGCATGCATGGGAATGGTTCTTCTCATGTTAATAGTTTGTCTGTGAATATGTCTTATGATCAACATATTGTTTTTTCTAACCCATTGAGACAAATAAATGTTTATCTATAAAATACTTCAATATGCTCTCCTAAAATTCATCCCATCAACAAAGTTGTGCCTTATAAAGATAAATTACCTTGATTATTATCTCAGATGTGTTATCATGTGAACTCTCTTATATTGAATGAAGAACCTGATTGCTCTATTAATGCATATAATTTTGTTAGTTTAGTATGCAATCAGCAAGATGTTTTTTACTAATTTTAGTAGTTAGATGTCTTTTTATACTTATACTAATTATTTGTGATTCATTTCAAAGAGTTACCAATAGACAATACAAGGGATAATCCATGAGAGCAGTGATTATGAGGAAAAATATGTTATATTAAATGACTTGGTAGCACATTATCAAATCAAATATGAGATACCTACTCAAGAGGGTGAATCTCAAGTTTATTAAAATCATCCTAAAGTTTAACTTTATGAGTTAGAGCCACTGGATGACTAAGATGCATGTTATGCATCTGAGGCATTCTTGTTTTATGTTTCTCCCCCTCCAACTATAACATTGATTCAAGATTATAATCATATTAGTGGTAGTAGTATGATTCCTATAGAGTAAAATACTCTACATTTTATTTTTTGAGTTTCAGTTGTGCACTCCAAGTTTTGTCCCTGCGCGTTTCAGTTTTGAGGCAGTGAAGTTTTGACACAGAGCACAGGTGCGAGTTTCATTTTTTCCTAAATTTTGTCTAAGTATCAAAGTCAAGCAGAAGCTGCCAAGTGTCATTAGTTGGGACACATTTTATAATTTCTATAAGTTGCACAGAATGTGCCACGTGTCCCATTATAATCCATTGGAACGTGATAAGTGTTGGCATGCACGTTTCAATTTTCTTATGAGTTTCAAAAGATTTTTTCAACTAAATATTTTCTCAGTGTGTGCAGAGGGTACCAAGTGGCAACTACGAAAGGTTTCAATATGTTTTTTTAAAAGCAGTGGAAGGTGTTGTGTGTCTCTAGCTAAAGCTTGACAGAGACCCACAAGTGTCAACATCCGTAGTTTCTTCATTTTGTTTCATTGTTAAGTAAAGATTGTGGTGGGCCCTAAGTTTTATTTTTGTAAGTGCCGTAAAAGTTGCCAAGTGTCTTCATCTGTGTGAATCTAAAATGAGTCTTAAATGTTTCTATAATATAGCTAGATCCCTACAAAGACTACCATGTGTCATCTTCTACAAGACTCTCAAATGGTAGCTAAAAGCAGTGGAAGCTGCCACATGTCATTTGTCATAGATACATAGAAAGTGACACCTGTCTCCATTCCCCTTTTGAAGCTGCTTGGGTAAGAAGTGTTGTGGGTCCCTTTTTCTCTAAGTTGATAAAGTTTTGGATTAGTGGACTATGACAGATGTCAAAGATGGAGAACTCCTGATACAAAGACATAGTAAAGAGTATAATGCAGTGGAAAGTGTTGTGTGTCTTCTGTAAGTGCCATAGAAGCTGCCAAGTGTCATTTTTTGGTGCCTCCTAAATAATGAGATGGTTCTCAAGTAGAGTAAGTGGAGCACATCAAGAATCCTCACCTGTTTCACAGTGAAAAGTATCACGTGTGTCTAATTCAGCCAATGAACTTGCAGAGAGGCTAATGTTAGAGATCTGAAAGATATCTTTTGTTAAACACTTCTAGTTTAGTGAGAGTTTAGTTAGATTGTTGGGTTAGGAACATGAAGGAAATCTAGAGCTAGTTCGATGTTATAAATACGGGTGTAGGGATCATAAATCGTTAGAAGATAGAGAGAATTTTTTGCGAGAGATTGTTATCAAGAAGTTTTAGACTTTCTAGCTATAGCCAAGAATATCATTTGCCTTTGTTATATTTTCTTGAGTTAGAAAGTTTATATAATTGTACATGTCTCTGTGCCTTTTATGTGACTGGAAAATTAATAAGAAAATTGAGTTATGTGCCTTTGTTGATATTTTATGTGTTACTAACAAAATATTCTAAGTTGTGAGCCTTTGATTCTATTGTTTTAATCTTTTACATTGATCATGCATTATTTGCTCTTTAATGTAATTGAATCCTAAATATAGTTTCATTGTGCTTAGTATTAAGGATCAAATTGAATTCAGGCACATCGCCATAGTTAGATTTTCTTTCATTGCATTGGTGTTTTTTGTTTAATTTCTATCCTTTTTCCCCAAAATACTTTTGAGATAAAGAAGAGCCAACTTCTCTAAAATTTGGAGGTCGTTTCAGGTCACAAGTCCCACATTCTTGAAACTTCCCATTGTTGGTGTTAGAAGTAATGCAATTCTAATCATCAACAATTCCCACCCCATATTTTTAGATGGTCAAACTTGAATAATAATCCAAAGATGAATTAGGTTATTCACATAAAATAAGAGGATTGGAATGACTAAAAATGAAAGAGCTCTCACTTCTAGACAGCCCTGCATTTGAACCAATTAGCATCAACCTCAAGTATGTAGTCATGGATGGAGGTATGCCAATACAAATTAAATTTTAAAGTGCACATCTTGATAGAATTATTTTTCATTCCTCAGCCATGAATGGCAAGTACAAGATATCATTAACATTAGGAGAACCATTCCCATTCCTCCTTGGCAATAAAAATGAAGATAATGATGCTGACATAGAATCCATAACAATCTAGAATCAACCTACAAGTGACTCATCTACTAGTTACCACCAAAAACATGTCAATTTTAGGTTGGATCTTCCAATTAGTATAATATTTATGATTACCCATCCCTATCCCTCACTAAAATATACTGTATGGGTTGAGTTTTTCTCTAAACCTTATCCCTCATACTTTTTACAATCTAGGGAAAAACTTAATACGGAATTATACAGTCCTAGTTTGCTTAAGTTGCATGAAAAGAACATTGATAAATATTTATGTAATAGTGTTTTACAATGTAAAGGATAACATAGATTCAATTATATGTTTCCTTTTCCCTTCTCAAAATCCTAAATAAATAGGTGTCTAACTATTTCAGGCATGCACTTACTTGGCCATTCCCTGTGAATACTTTTTATTTTTCCTTCCCTATTTTATTTTATTTTTCTTTCCAGCTTATCCCTTCTTGTTAGGCTAGGTTTTATTTGGTTTTTTCCTATTTCTTTTTTGGGTATTTTCCAAAAAAATTTAATTTATATTCCCCCTTATTAATCAAGTAAATGAAATGAAATGTTGTTGTAAATCTAATAGAGATGACACTCAAAGAACTTAATTATAATTTTACTTGAAAATATTATGTGAATTATTGTGTTTTATTTATTCATTTCATAAATTTTAAAGGTCAATGATTCGTAATGGAACTTGTGGATTTATAAAATCTATTTTCCTTTTTGAATCCGTATAATGTACTTAAATAAATATCAAAATAAAAATGTTGTATTTCTTCAATTTTAGCTTATATTAAGTTGTCATGAACTCGTTGATTTCATTTTACCTATGATTTGGTCCCCAACCATCTATGGATGAAATTTTAAAATATCCTTTCCAAATAATCGAGTTAAATTATAAAATCTAAAATTCTCTTTGAAAGGGTTATCTTAGTAGCCTCCACCATAGGCTTTTTAGCCTAGTTGGAAGTGGAACAAGGCCTTTAGAATGGACCAAAGGTATCTTTGTTGAGGCTATAACTACATGGCTGGTAGAAAAGCAATGCCCAAACCACTTCACCCAAGTTAAGTTGTAAAATATATTTCCTTCATTAGTTTTAGCCTTATGCAAATATGAATTACTGCATGCGAATGCAAAGGAAATGAATAAATCACTCAATCACACACAAATGATTTTGGTAGGATTATAGCTTAGTATGTCACTCATTTTTATAGAATTTAGTGCCTTTGAATTATTGTTTATTATAAGTGATAGCTTATAGCTAATGTTTTTTCTTCTTGTGAAATCAAGGATTTTAGATTCTCAAAATACTTAGGAGTATTTCTTAGGAGGAGTCATTATTTGTTGTTGCTTACACAATAAGCCCATTTTTAGTCTAAAAATAGGGACCCTACTTTTTCTTTATAATATAGTCTTATACCTTTTAGGATTTCATTATGGTTACTTATTTAAATTAACCTTTTGAGATTATTGGTTTTCCAGATGCAAAGATGTGAAATCTGGATGTACTTCATGGTTTTAGCCAAACATGTAAAATTAAGTCTGCATTATAAACACTTGGCATGGAAATTCACATCTTAGGTTAATTTTATTTTAATAGCTAAATTTGAATATATATACTAATTCTTGGTCTATTTATCTATTTGTGTTTTAAAATGTATTTTATAGCTTCCTCTTACACTAATTCACCTTAGGTTTGTGCAAATTATTTGATTGTTCTAGAGTTTTCTACCTTTTTTCCTAAACAATTTTCATCAATTTTTGATTTAATATCAATCTAAATGACTTAGTGTTATAAGGTTTTAATTTTTAACTTAGTCACTTCTCATAAAAATAGATGAAATTGGTTTTGGAATCAAACAAATGAATAGGTCACTGTGTAGTTTCTAGTTTATACTTAGTCATTTTTTAGCTTTTACCTTAGTCATTTTATTCAAATACTTAGCCATTTATTTTTAAATGCTTAGCCATTAGTTTTTTAAACCAAAGTTATTGACTATGAAGTTTCATATTGTACCCATAGGTACCTAAAGTGAGTATTCAGAGGTTTTATGTGAAAGAGAGTTTACAAAAAACCTGAAGATTTTACAAGATTTGTCTAAGTATTTTACTCTTTAGGAAAAATGTTATGATTTTGTCATAACTTTTGTAGACAAAAGTCATGACTAATTTTGGATTGAACAAAAGTTATAAATATTTGGCTTTTTAGGATAAATATTTAAAAACATTTTTCCAAAAGAAAGGCTCTTCAAAACAAAAGTCACAAAAGTAATTTTCACAAAGACTAAGGCTTGGGTCTTCTAACGTCATAACTTTTGTGCATCCAAAAGTTTCAAAGACTTTGGTAAAATTGTTCAAATTTTTAAGTCTTTAGAGAAAATGTGTCAAATATTATTTGGAACTTTTAATGTGAAAAAAAAAATTAAAGACCAATGCTTGGATAGAAATTATGAACAAAAGTTATAAAGACTAAAGCAAAAGTCAAAAAAGACAAGTCAAAAGTTTCAAATAAAAGTCATGAACAAATTTTTCAAAATCTTGTGTCTTCAAAGGTCTTTAGAATATAATTTTGTGAAATTAATTTTTTTGATAACACAAGATATAAATATTTGGGTCTTTAGAATAAGTGAAAGGTCTTATAGAAATCATAAAGAACAAAGGAAAGGCTTTCCTTTTCACAAGAATTGTCATTGTATTTTTTGCATGATGTCTTTGGCAAAGAATGTGAAGATAGAAAAATTTGTTAAGGCTAAAATTTGAATGAAGTTCATGAATATAGAGGCCCCAAGGAAAATCCACATGGTAGTTGTGATCATAGGAATTTGACAAAGAGAAAAGGTTAGTCTTGTGTTAGTCCATAAAATAATGAAATGAACACACTAACATGATAACATCTCTAGCCTGGATCATATGAACACACTAAAATTAAAAAGACAAACAATCTCTTAACTTCTTTGAAATCTCTAAATGATTCATTATGTGGCTTGCTCGGTTTGTGCTCAAAGAGTTTTTGGAAATCGAGTTTTCTTTGCTCCTCTCCTTGGCACCATTGTGGATTGATATATCTTATGCTTACTTGATGGATTAGATAAATATTTTAGCATTATAACATTATTGCTATGAATCATGCTACAAAAATTTCATTATAACTCTAAAATTTCCAATCTCTCTTTTCAATATGTAATGGTTTGTATTTATAGGCTTAAGAACTAACCCCAACTCAAGGTGAGTTAAAGTGTATTTTAAAAATGGAATGGATTAAAACCTAATCTAAGTGAGTAAATTAACCTTAGTAGAGTTAAAAAGTCTCAAGAATTAATTATTTACAATGAATAGGCATGGGTGAGATATTTTGAGATATTTTCAAAGGCTTGACAACTCACAAAAGGTAATCATGAAAAGCTAGGATATTTCATATTGTTGAATTTCCTTTTTTAATTTATTCATTAACTATACATGGATAATTAAACTAGGCATTTAATCTAGTTTACTTGTTAAATAATTATGATTATCCATTTAGAATTTTCAAGATTTGATTTTATGTGTGCACTTGCCCCACTTAATAGGTCTATAAGATAAATTGCATGTTGTGATGCTGCAGGATAAATAGAGATGAATCTATGAGAGGTTTTTAATGATTAAAGTAGGATACCCAAATTAGGGATGTCTCAATATGATTTTTAACTTTGATGAATGATGCATAAGAAAATTTGGGATGTTTAGTGATTCCTAGGCTTAATTTGCAAAGGTCGATAGGAATTAGTCTAAAGTCTGATCAAAGGCCATTAGTGGCTAGCTTTAGGTATCTATAGTTTCCCCCTATTTGGAAAGGTGTTGAAAGTTGTAAGCATAGTAATTTATTCTCAAATAATGAAAATGTCATGTATACTTATGACTTCAATGGTAATAGATGAACTGTAGGCACCCCCTCGAGGGAGCAATTGGAGAAGGGGTCAACAAGTGATCAATTAAAAGAGGAAATGATTAGACCAAAAATATGAAATGAGGTGGAAGGGATTGATGTTCCCATAGGTGGTTATAATCAGTGGCATATGGAGCTACCCTAGGTAGGGAAAATAAATAGGATGATTTGCCCATAAGAAGTTATAATCATTGGCATATGTGGGATTAAAAAAGCCAATGATTTACCCAAAGCTAATTATAATCATTAAAAAGGCTTAAGGTAACAAGAAAATGATTTTACCAAAGGTGGTTATAATCATTAAAATGAAAAAAAAAAATTCCCATAGGTGGTTAGAATCATTGGCAGGATAAAAACATGCCCCAGTTGGGTAGAAGAAAGAGAATGATTTTCCTAATGGCAGTTATAATCATTAACTTTAAAATGGATGGAAACATAATGATTTACCCAAAGGTATTTATAATCATTAGCAATGAAAGTGGGATAGTATATAGTGATTTACCTAAAGGTGAGTATAATCATTATACCCTGATAATGGCAAACATGATATGGATTATGATGGTAAATTGGTATAAAGGATAAAGATGAATTTGGGAAAACTGTGAGTAGGGATATGCTCATCTAAATTAGTAAAGGATAAAATTAGTTTGTTATTTAATTAATCTATTTAGGATATGATTTGGATTAGATCGGGAATGTTTCTGGTGCCAAGGAGATATATCATTGTTGCATTGTCATGTAGACTCCTTGAGCTGATTTTTGTTATAGCATGTGATGTTAGGCATCATGATAGAACACCATGAGGAATTGGATAAAATATTCATAAGTATTGACACGTGATCCAAAATTTAACTTAAAGTAATGCACCATTGATAAAAAACATGATGATAATGTCTATGTATGAATATGGATGGATTCAAGAATAATGTACAAGGAATCACCCCATGAATGCACATAGACTAAATCAAGGCACAACAAGAAAGCAAACAAACAAACAAAAACACCAAGAAAAGAAAGAACAAAATAAAGAAAATGAAATAAATAAATAATGGTTAATCACAATGATAGTACAAATAACATGACACAAATAAGATGACATACAATGCCCTTAGACAATATAGGAGACAATCGAAAGAAAATAACAAAATGGGGGAATAAAAGAAAAAGAAGGGGGTGGTTGAGCTATCTCCAGATGCAATAGGCAAGTGGATGCTACCTACATATTTCCATAGATGTAATATCCAACAAAAACATTAGGCTAAATGTAGTTTTCCCAAGATATAGGATAGAAGAAAATGATGAGAAAGAAAATATGATTGATGTTGTAGAAGAATATGGGAATGGGCTCACAAAATGGTGAGAGTAAGGGATGCAAAGGCCAATAAGGATGGGGAAACTAAATGAAAAATGGTTTCTTATGAGATAGCTAGGGATCCCATAATTCTTAAGGTAAAGAAGCGGTTAATGGGCATTGTTTTGGATTTTTGAAAATGGTTTTAAAGATGTTTTTGTAATTTTCTATGTATGTCAACTCAATAGAGAATGATAAGATACTAAACAGTCCAAGATCTCAAAATGGTGAGATATTTCAAAATTAGTTTTATTATAAAATGGTGAGAGTGTGGCTTAGGTTACTTGCAACATGGTGAGAGCATTCAAACTTAAAAATGCTCATAAAATGGCAAGATCATTCAAACTTAACATTGCTTGAAAAATGGCAAGAATGTGGCTAAGGGGTGACTAAGTTGAACTCAATAGGAATCAAATGTTTCCTACATATTCCTAGGATGGGACCTCAAGTCACTATATTTCCATCTTATAGTGGAGGAATATGACTAGTGTAGAAGCCAAATTCAAACACAATAAGCAAAGTTGGTAAATGGCACAATATGACATAGGCATGGTAAGGTGGTACTTCAAGGCATGATAAATAAGTTTTGCTCTTAGTTTTACCATAGGTGGTTATAAATAGGAAACAATGGTATAAGTCAATGATAATAATTTTCCCATAGGTGGTTATAAGTAGTAGCATGATAGTGAAACATTGATTTGCCCAAAGGTGGTTATAATCAGGCACACTTGGTATAGAACAGAACAAGAAATGAAAGATGCAAATGCCAAACCACTATCACACTAATCTAAAAATATGGCCTCTATCTAAAATACTTGAAAGAACTATTGAAACTTGATATGAATCTTCATGTTGGAAGTGGCCTTATAACCAATGGAATGGAACCAAGGTCAACAGGCTAGGTAGGTATGGTGGAAATAACTTGGCTAATAGGAAAGGTATGGTAGAATAGAATGGTAGAATGACAAAGTGATAGAATGGTATTTTGATATAAATAAGAAAGTAAATATTATGGTACAACTGAAATGGACCTTAGAGATAATACACCAAGTGTCTTAAATAAAGTAGTGCTTGAGGTGTATAATGTCCATCAAATCATCAAGTTCATCCATGTCTAGTGTAACGAGCTTATAGGCTCTAGTGTCATAGTTTGATATAATGATGAAAGGAACTATATATCTAGGTTTGAACTTGCCTTTGTGTTTTTTCTTGACCATCATATTTGGTTGGTTTTATTTAAGAACAAGATCACCAAGATCAAATTCTCTATGTTTAATGCACTTATTATAGTGGCCATAGAGTCAATTTTGGTAGGCTTAAAGGTCGTTGATTATAGGTAGGTGTTTTTCATCAAGTAACTCTAATTATTATAGGTGAGCTACTCAATATTTTATCATCATCTAGTACATGACTCAAAGATATGCATAAATAAGGTAACTCAACCTCTATAAGAAGAATAACCTTGGTGCCATATACAAGTGAATATGGAGTGGCTCTTATTAGAGTATGATGATTAGTGTGATATGCCCAAAGGGCATGGATATTTGAAGGTTCTAATCATGGCTAGCATTATTGATAATATTTTTAAGGATGTTGACAATGGTTTTTATAGATGCTTCATCTTTGTCATTACCTTGAGGGTAATATGTAGTTGAAAAATGTTGAGTAATTTTGTACTTAACACATAATAATTTGACATCCTTGTTCTTGAATGATCCACCATTATCAGATATAATGTTGGAGGGGATATCATAATGGAAAATGAGATGATTAAAGATGAATTTGGAAATTTGCTTTCTAGTCATGTAAGGGGTATAGCTTCAACCCACTTAGTTAAATATTATATGGCAGTAAGGATATGTTTATGGCCATTGGATGAGGTGGGGTTTATCTTCCCAATGAGATCTAATCCCTATGTGGAAAATGGATATGGTGTAAACATTGGTTTCAAAGTCTTAGCCAGGGCATGAATTAGATTTGCATGCCATTAACATTTTTTATACCTTTTTACATATGTATTTGAATCTGCATCTATCTTTGGCCAATAGTACTTAGTATGTAAGAGACTTTTGGATGACAATCATGTTAGTGTGTGATCCACATACTCCTTCATGAACACCTTGTAATGATAATATATATTTTTCCAAATTTAAATAATGAATCAGAGTTCCATCAAAACTATGGTGGTAAAGGTGATCTAAATAAGGTATAACGTGTGGCATGGTGGATAAAGGCCTTGGAGTCTAGTGTAATTATTTGGTTATGAAGATAGGTGTAAAGATCAGAATACCAAATAGAGATGGGACCAATAATATCATATATCATTGTGATGGTTGATGGCTCATGATTTGGTACTAGCAAATTTTCAATAAGAAACTAGTATTCATTGGCCCTGTTTATAAGTTGAATCAATGATCGAATGGTGGCCATGGCATATATTATTTTGTTACTAGACCTTGGTATATGTTCAAATTGTATATCAATAATATATTATTTGAGAGTATTGACCATGGCCTTGTATGGTACCATCTTGTCATCCTTGGTCTAAAAATGGTCTATAACCTAATTGATGATTAACTTAGAATCACCATAAACCTTAATATGTTGTATGTTCCATTGTACTACCTGTCAAATTCCTACAACAAGTGCTTCATATTTGGCCATATTATTGGTACAAGGAAATTTGATACTGAATGACTTAGGTATTATATCCCCCTCTAGAGTAATAAATAAAATACCTAACACCAATCCATGTGTAGTGAATAATCCATCAAAATACAGCTTCCAGTGTTGTTCCTCAAGACGTGTTTCAATGATGATCATAATGGATTCATTTGTAAATTATAGTGTTAGTAGTTATTTACCTATAAGGGGTGATTCATCAAGCTAATTTTTAAGAACTTTCCCCTTGATGGCCTTATGATTGATGTATTCTATCTCAAACTCATTGAAGAGTATGATCCATTTGGCCATGAATCCTTGTAAATCTATTTTATATAGTAGATACTTAAGTAAATCTACTTTGTAAATTACCATGGTCTTGTTATTCAACATGTAATGTCACAGTTTTTGAGCTATGAAGACCATAGCTAAATAGGTTTTTTCAATGGATGTATAATTGTGTTCATGCATGACTAGTGTATGACTTAGATATTAAACAACATGCTCTTTTTAATTATCACCATGTTGAGCTTTAGGGCTTTATGGTGGATGATAGGTATAGTAGAAATGACTTTCCTAGCATTGGTGGAAATAAAATAAGTGAATTTGCTAGATAGCCCTTCAAGTGCTAAAAATATTTTTGGCATTTGTTATCCCAATAAAATGTGACTAATTTTTTTAGGTGTGTAAATTGGTGGAACTTGTTAACCAACTAAGATATGAAGTGTCTGATAGATTGTATTTTTCCCTACAAACTATAGAGCTAATTTAGATTGGTTAATGGTGGCATTTAAGTTATGGCTTATACTTTGGCTAGATCAACTTCAATGCCTTATCAAGACACAATGAATCCAAAGAAATTTGCCTAAAATAACTCTAAAAACACACTTCTTAGGATTTAACTTGACTTTTTATTCATGTAATCACTCAAATATCCTTTGTAGTGCTATTAGAAGATTAGCACTGGTCTTTGATTTACCTAGTATGTCATTGACGTAGTCTTCAATAATGTCATGCATTATATTATGAAATATGATGGTCATGGTTATTTGGTAAGTGGCCCCAAAAATTTTGAGACCAAATGGCATAACTTGATAACAGAATGTTCCCCATAGGGTGGTGAATGTTGTTTTATGTTGGTCTTTTGGTGCAATTTAGATCTAGTTGTAGCCTGAGAATTCATCCATCAGTGAAAGAATTTCATAACCCATTGTGGAGTCAAATATCATGTCAAAATTTGGTAGAAGAAAGTTATCCTTGGGGTAGACCTTGTTTATTTCTTGAAAATTAGTGCATATTTTGATCCCTTTTGGCTTCTTGCTAGCTAGCACAACATTAGAGATCCACTCTGAGTAGTCGATCGATCAAATACATCTTGATTCCAAAAAAAATTCCAACTCTTTCTTTACTAATACAATAATGTGAGGATGCATCTTGCATAATTTTTGTTTTATAGGTTTGGCATCATGATGTACCATAAAGTGGTGCACAACCAAGGTGAGGTCTAAAATAGGCATATCAGAGTAAGCCCATGAAAATATATCAACAAATTCCCTCAACATGGCTATAAAGACTTCACATTCCTCCTCAGTGAGGGACATGCCTAATTTGATCCATTTCAGGTCATTTGGAGTCATGATGTTAAACTTTTTAGTGTCCTCCATAAGAAGGTTCAAACCATCTTCTAGAAAGGTTGGCAAATATTTGAATTGGCCTATAATAGTAGAGTCCTCTATTAGGACTGGCTCTTCAATTTCTCCTAGGCATGATGAATTAGAATCCCCTAATGGTAGGGTTGTCCATGTGACAAATACTATTGGAAACTCTTGGATGATTTGATTAAAAGCATGTTATTTTTCAAGACTAAACATGGACCTATGGGAAAGTTCAACATTGGTGGTCTCCTAAGATATGTTTGGGGAAGGTTGAACACCCTGTCTAATGGCACTTGAAATAGGTTTTCACCACTAGACTAACCTTTCTATTTACTATTTCCCTAGTCCAAAATCATTATAAAGAGGTTTTCACTTTGAGACCTCAATGTTTTATTTATTTGTTTTGGCCTAAGGGTGTTCACCTATTCTCCAAAATAGGCTTCAAGATCCAACTTGATTAAGAACCCTTGTTTGTAGTCTCCCAATAAAATATTATCCATAAGGCTTATAAAATCACATAAGGCTTCATCATTCTAAAACTCACCAATTAACACCATTGATTATTGTTGGTCCCAGTCTATTAGTTGAGGATAATAAAAAAGAAGTGGATTATGGTGAATAACTAGTCAAAGGGTACAAATAGCATTAATGTCAAATAAATTGGTATTGTTCAAGTCATCAAAAAGGCTATGATTGAACTCTATTTCAGTGTCAGAATCATCATCACTATTCATTAGCATTGTAACATGAATAAGGTACATGGGGTCACCCCCAGATAGTTTAAATCCAAGACCATATGTTCCTTTGTACCAAGTGGTAGAAATTGGCTCAAGTAAACCTTGTTGATTTAGCCCAAGGTCTCCTCCTTCATAGGCATTCTTCATTATTTTGTTTGAAATGGGATATTTTGCATTTAGGTAACAATTGGTTAGTTTGTCATTATAAAACCATGATTCATCAACTACAAATGGGTCCTATTCTTGGCTAGTGGTAGGTATGAAAATAATAGGTGTTAGACTATGCAACTTGGCTTTGCCCTTTTTTTCCATTTTGTGCAAGGTGGTTTGGATTTTGGTCTTCCAAAGCATTTGGGGTTCTGTGGAATCTTGACAATGTGGAATGTATCATGGGTCGAATATTCTCCTGGGTCATTAGCCAAGATGGTATAATGATTAGATATTTTTGGAGGCGGCATGTGGGAAAGTGAATCAAGGGTATTAGAGTCAATACAATTGGCCTCTAGTGAATCAAAAAGTATTTATTTCCCCTTGTCTTTCTTAAAAACTAGATTCAAGCCAAAATAGTAATATTAGCTTTGGTACTTAGCCTCTAAATGCTTGCAATGTCTATATGGCTACAAATTTCCATGAATAGTAACCTCCATACCTAAATGGGATAAATTGATACACTAGTGCAATGTTGACAGTATTGCACATATTTTATGTATCTGAGGTCTACCCAAAAGTTATCATGGGTCAAGGGCCCAATGATAACTGAAAAGTTAATGGTGCCTTGTGATTCCTATTATTTATTGTCATGGGCTTTTATTGTGATTTTTTCTAACTAGAGATCAGTTGTGGTGTGCTCAAGAAGCTTGATCAAATTTAGAGACACGAGATTTAGACCTGATCCATTGTCTATGAGGACATGTTTCACTTTGTGCCATATTATGACAAATTTGATGTACAATGGATTGTTATGCAAAGGGATAAGGGATGACACATCACTTTGGTCAAAATCTAATTATTGTCATCGATATAGATGTTTAACCAAAGCTTTAAATTTATCTAGAGATATGTCATTTGAAACTTGGGATTAGCCAAAGAACTCTATCAAGATGTTCTTGTGGATGGTAGATATCTGCAACAAATCTAAAATGGATATTTATACAGGCATCTTCTTAAATTGTTCCACAATATCAAATGTCTTCTCTTGCATAGAAGTAAATGTCTTGTTCCAAGCTAGAATGGTTTCTTGGATAGGTGAAGTGGTAGATGGCTATGGGCCTAGTATGGTGATCTTCAACTACCAAATTATGATTACATAATCACAATTAGATATAGGATCATCATTTCTCATAAATTATGGTAGTGGGGGACTAAATAGGACAAGTCTTAGTTTTTTGTGTACTTGTGCGTGGTCATGGGCTAAAAATGAGTTATCAATATAAGGTCCAAAATTAGGAATACCTTCTTATTGGTACACTTGTATGCAGTCTTAGGTCAAGGAAGGATCACCTTCATGGGTTGGTTGATTATAAATAATTAGAAATGATCTTTTTTTATTGGTATTAGGTCTCAAATTTATGGAAATGTTGGAAAGATGACCTCTTGTAATATGGCCTACAACCTTGTTATAGTCATGTGCAATTGCATGGTAGGTATGTTGGTTGTTGGCATCATTCTTTCCTTAGCTCCATATATTTGGCTAACATTTTTGGTTTTATTATTGATTTTTTTGGTTCTACCTTGGTTGTTGATATTATTATTGTTAGGTTGGCTATTGTTATTTCTATTATTTTTTGTTATGTTAGGGAAAGGGATTTTGATAGATGCTAAGATTTTGATTGGACATGGAAGCTCCATGGTCCAATGTGATCTCTCCATTTTCTAACATATTCTCAATCAAATGTTTAATTTTCACACAATGACATAAATTATGTCAAAGAAAAAGCTTGAAAAAATGTTAGGGGAGCCTATAATGATGCCCCTTTGAGGGAGTGGCTGACATATTTGATGGATGGTCCTTTAAAAAGAAGTAATAATAAGAATGAAATTAACTCATGGGTGAGATTAATCTAATCAATAAAATGCATGCCTGCATTGATTTAAAAATTACTAATTTTCCCAAAGGTGGTTATAATCAATAGCAAAGGTTGAGACATTGATTTTCCCATAGGTAGTTATAATCAGTGGCACATGTATATACCCCAAGTAGGGTTGATGAGTCAAAATAATGATTTTCCCATAGACACATATAATCATTAAGATGACCTAGATTGAAAAATGATTTTTTTGATTGTGCCCCAGTAGGGTAGATTGGTAAACATAACTCAAGGATATAATATGTTGTATATATTAAAGATGAGCAAACACAAATGTAGATGTGTTGGTCTAATGACTAAATAAGACACAAATAACTAGGCATATGAGGATACAGAAAGTGATGAAAGAGATTATTGGAAGAATAAATAATTGATCAATGGAAATGATTTAATTTTACCTACCAATGTAGAGATGTTCATCCTTATTATCATTAATACAACCAAAATGGTCAAATGTTTTATTTGATCAAGATGGGTGGGAGGGTTTGTCAAGGTTTCCAAGGATATACTTCTTTGGTTCTCTTGTTTGTAATACTTCTTGAGCTAATTTTTTCTTTAGCATGTGATGGTATTCCTCATGATAGAACACCATGATAACTTTAATAAAATATGCATAAGGACTGACTCTTGATTAATAAATAATTGAAAATAATGTACCAATGATAAAAACCATGATGACAATGTTGATGTATGAATATGGATGGACTTGAGAATAATGCACAAGGAATCACCTAATGAATGCATATAGACTAAGTCAAGGTACAATACTAAAATAAAATAAATAGGCAAGCAAACAAACAAATAATTAAGCAAACAAATGCACAAAAACCCTAAAAGTAAATTCCAAAAAAAGTATCCTAATAATGGATTTTCCCTAGTAGGGTGGATCAAGGATGAATAACTAGGCTTAAACAGAACAACATGTTTTTGGATTTTGAAAATTTTGAATGTTTTTGGAATTTTAAGGTATCTTAACTCGTTAGAGATTAATAATATACCACTCACAAAATGTGAGATAATTAGCTTAGGTTGCTCACAAAATAGTGAGAGCATTGGAAAAGGGGGACTAAGCTGACCTCAACATAAATTGAGCATGACCTACACGTCTTAGTAGGACCTCAAGTCATAGTATTTCTACCAACAAAAAAGGTAGTGAAAACTGACTAGGTCACAACAAGTTCTCAAATTAAGGTAAATTGCTAGGCAAATGAGAATAGTAATGGTAAGGTGATGTGAAAATGAATTGTAAAGGTGTTATTCCTAATTTATCCATAGTAAATTATAATTAGGAAATAATAGTAGAGGTTTATGGTACTAATTTTCCCATAAGAAGTTATAATTAGTAACACAAGGTGGAATATTGATTTTCCCATAGGTGGTTATAATAAATAGCACTAGTCAAACATGAATGAAAGATAATTGATCAGATCCACTATCACACTACTTTCATAACCTATCATTTAAACATAAAATTTAAAAACTATTGAAACTAGATCAAAATCCTTCATGAAAGGTATGAGAAGACCCAAAGGAACCAAGATAAAAAAGGGGTTGGGTAGGATGGCTAAAAATAGGCTTTGGTCTATAATAGAGGTATGGTAAAATGGCATATGATGGTGGTATAAAGAAGATGATATGATGGTAATTGGATACAATGGTAAGAAGGTTTCCCCTAAGTGATACGAAAGGAAAATGGCAAGGTATGGAATAATGGAAAAATGAATGACAAATGAAAGAGGCAAGGTAAATGGAAAAGTAAAAGGCATGGTAAATGCTTTTGGCTAAGGTATGGTTTTTGGCAAAAGTACAGGTATGGTTTTATGATTTTGGCTAGGACATGATTCTATTTTTCCTATTGATGTGGAGATTTACATCCTAATTAGCATATGATAGAACCAAAATAATCAATCATGTAAATTGTTAGCCTATACCTCTTATGAATAGATGTTCTATCAAGAACCTACTTTAGATTTGGACACCAAGAATGTTGGTGTGATCTTCATTGGTCATTGATTATGTTTCCTTAAAAATTTGAGATGAGATGTATTTGAAGCCTCTGTAAAGTAAAGTGCAGTCAAGGATGGTAAATATGGATAAATAGTGGATTATAGGTTTGATTTGGCAATGTAATGGTGGATGATAATGAAATGAATAATGGTCATGCAATAAATGAATATCAAGGTTTTTAGGCACACATAATGTTATTAATTATAGATTAAACATAATTTTGGATGTGGTAGGGTTGAAGACTTCAAAATATGCTCTCAATAGGACCACCAAATTTTTATGTTGTTTGGGCCTAAGAGTAACTACCATCTAATTATGTTATAGATTGGAAGTTGTATTGATGTCGTATTTGATAATGTCTTCATCAAGTAGTGAATAATTATTATGCTTAGTTATTGTCACCTTGATGAGGTTTTCACCAATGAAGTTGCCTTTATTTTCCCCTAATGCCTCCAAAAAGGTTTTACTAAGGAATGTTGACTTTTGACTTTGATTGTCTTATAATGCCTCAAACAAGGTTTCACTAGAAGGTGTTGAGTTTTAAATTTGATTATCCCCTAGTACCTCTCAAAAGGTTTCACTAAAAGATTATTATTCTTTGGATTTAATGTGGCCTTGGCCTCCCTAATGTTCTTCAATTGATATGTCACCATGGATGTAGTTTAATAAAGTTGGATTCTATCAGTCCCAATCAATACTTGTGGGAGATGGAAGGTCAATAAAATGGCTAGGTTGGTTGGTGGTAATGGCATGTGGAAAAGTAATAAAATGGAAAGAGGCCTCATAATCCTCATATAATATAATATAACTTGTGTCGAAGCTAAACTAATCATCCTAAAAAACTATAGAAGGATCACAAATGTAATTGAATTGATCTACAAGGCATATGTAACCAATATTGTAACAACCAAAAATATATTCTAATTTTGAAGTTGAGTCTAACTCAAAGGACTCTAAATCTAATGTTGAGATTGATGTTGATTTTTATTCTAATGATAAATACGATGTTGGTTCAAGAATAAAACCTAACTTCAGTGTTGATTATTCATTTGGTGTGGACACTTCTATATTGATGTCTTATTAAATGTTTGGTTTTGGACAAGTAATGGCCTATGATGGCATAATGGGCTCCATAGATATTGGTTTGTTAAAATGATATTCCTACATGAGGGGAAAAAATTCAAGAGAAAATTCCTCATAGAATAGCTTATTAAAGGGAGGTTATTTAAAAATAGGCATATGGTTGAGATAATGATTTACCCAAAGGTAGTAATAATCATTAAGAAATGACTCAACAAACACTAGCTTATCAGAGTGAGACTCCTCAACAACAAGTATAGGATCAAAAGGTGATTCATCATAGGTTGAATTTTCAAAAATGGTTGGTTCAAAAAAAACATCTCATATTAGTTGGTTGTCTTGGCTTTGGTTTATAATCAGTTGTAAAATACTAGTTTTGAATATATCTTGGTCTTTGAATGATTGACTTGATTGGAGAGGTATTGATTAGATTAGTTGGGGATGGATAATTGGTATGGGTTTTTTAATGTGGGTAATGGTTGAATAATGGTTGAATGATGGCTAGAAATTTGATAATGATAGGCTTAACAAAGGCTAGTTCATGGCCTAAGATGATAATTGTTACCCATCAAGTTGTGATTGGATAACCTTATTGGGATAACAAGTTACTATATATGAAATAGCCTATAATGGTAATGGTAGGGCATTATGGATCTTGGTTACTCACACAAGCCAAAGGATGAGTTCTTGTTATAGAAATGGTAGGCATCATGGAGCTTGGTTACTCACACAAGCTAAAAGATAAGGTCTTGGTATAGAAATGGTAGGGCATTATGAAGTCTGGTTTCTCGCACAAGCCAAAGGATGAGGTCTTGGTATATAAATGGTAGTCATTAGACACTATGGATTTTAGTAGCTTATGAAATTTGAAGGAGGGTTAATGGTATAAGAAGAGGAATGGTCATCATGATCAGTAAGATGGAGAACAACCTACATCAGCTAGCCAAAATAAGGTGTCACCAAATACTATGCTTGAGGATCTTGGCTTTGTTCCCTAAATTGAGAATTATAAGTAGGATAAGAATCCATATCACAAACCACTTCTTCACAATAGGGGTATCTAACAAAGTCAATTTGTGTGGTTATTCTATCATAACTTGGATTACACCTATTTCTACCATAAGTGTAACAAGACATATCCATATCAGTGATGAACATTCCATTAAAGGCCTAGAGTTTTACAAACTCTAAAAAATAATGTCCAAAGGACAAATGGTTTAAACTTGGTCTAACTTGGTCTAAGGGAGTTGTATATCCAAAATGGTCTATGTTAAAATTTGGTATAAAACTACCTAATGTCAAATGTCCAATGTTAAATGTCTCACACAAAAATTGAAGAATTTGAATGAAAATTGGAATTCCAAACTCTAGGTTTAAAGTGTTCCAAATAAGTCTAATCTAAATAAAAAAATGTTGCTAGGTCATTTGGCCAAACATGGTGTCACAAGCTAGGCTCAAAATAGGCATGTGTTAGGACTTTTGGAAAAATAAGCACAAAAGCTAAACTTAAAAAAAAGGTAAGATATTTAATCTAAGAAATTTGAAACACTTTGGCATAAACTAGGCATTTGACTTTAGACATGAACTTGGTCAAATTGGCATAAGGCACTTGGACATATACTATTTTCTCCCAAATAAAGGCACAAATAATAGGTTTTGAATTTGGGTAAAGAATTAACCTAAGTCACATAACCCAAAATAAAAAGATCTATGTCTAAGCCCAAATTACACAAGGCATAAATATAAATCAATTAATTTTTAGATTCAAACTTTTTAAGGTTAATTAAAAACTCAACTTAGGAAAATTAGGCTCTTGGAATAGACAAAAATCTAGACAAAATTTAATGGCATAATGACACTAAACAAAGACCCAAAAATCACACGTGGATTGTTTCAAAAATTGGACTCAAGGCAAAAAAAGTCTATGAAATGATTTGAGTATCATAATGACGTTATCACTCTCTAAAGATCTAAACAATGGTTGGTTTCTGTTGAGGTCAACATACCCCCCATTTCTAAAAATGGGGACCCTTGTTTAAAAATTTTGAAAACTTGTGCTTTGAATTGAAAAATGCCACTTGATCTAAATTCTTTATTTAAAGATCATCCACACCTAGTTCTCATTTAGCTTAGTTGAAATGTTTCTATTTTATCCTTATCTTATTTTGCCTGAGGTTACTAATGGTTTATTTTATGTTTCTAGGTTGTAGGTTTAATGGAGTCTCAACATTATGGACAACATCTAGGGTTTTGAGCTTTAATGATAAATTAACCCTTTGATTAGTCATCAGTTCTTAAATGTTTAATTGAGTTAATGTTTGAGCATCTAGAAACCCTTAGTCTAATTATTTTAGCCTAAGCCTTTTAAATTTGTATTCAAATTTGTGTGGGTCTTTTTATTTGAAAATTAAGTAGGAATATTGTAAAAATTAGCATATATTTTATCCTAAGATATTATTCATGTTTATTAACATGAATAAGACCTTAGTCTAAAGTCTTTATCCTAAGTTCTTTATGTCCTGAGCCCCCCTTTGTTCTTTTTATCTTTGCATGATCTAAATAAACATAGGGTCCCTTTATTGTGTTTTAAAACTTAGATTAAAATTTTTTATTAAGGTTTTATAGTGTTTATCAACACAAATAAAACCATAGACTAAAAATTTATCCTAAGTTCCATATATTTCTTGATCCTTACTTTCTTTATTTTTTCATTTATAGGATCAACAGTGTGCATTTGCTCAGGTGAAGTTAATCTAATGGTGCGAGACTAAAGTTTAAAGGTCAATCCATGGCCCCAAGTTAAAGCTTGATCATATTCCCAAAGATTGATGGTACATAACTAAGTGTACACATTTTGATCAATGGTTTATATCAAGTCAAAAACGTCAACGAAACCCCAAGACAAGTGAGAAGATGACAAGTGTCACAATTTCAATAAAATAAAAGAAAGTATCCAATAGCATTCGACCCCTCAAATTGAGATATAATGGAGTGTGTTTGATCAGCCGAAAATGATCTAATGATGTGAAGCAAAGGTTGAAAATTCAAATCCTAGTGACAAAGCCTAGAGATGAAAAGTTTCATACCCATAATGGATAGTTAAAAATTGAGCATCTTCCAAAAGATCAATGGTGTACAAATAGACGTACATATTTTGATCAATAGTGAGAATTTAGTCAAAACATCAATGAAGCCTTGGGAAGAATGAGAAGGTGATAAGTGTTACCATCATGGAGATGGAGATATAAAATCAATGGCTCATAGAGCAAAGGATAGAACATAGAAGATCTAGATCAATGATGTGCATTGATCTATGTAACCATGATCCAATAATGTGTATTAAAAATTGACTTTTTCAAAGGCCCAAGGATAAATGAGAAGTTACTAAATGGTGAAAAGACATTGGCTTAGATGGAAAATGATAGCTAGAAGTAGAGAAAAGGCATGTAAAAGTGACATATGGCATAATCTCAAACATTAAGCATAAAATTGACTAATAACATCCTACCTTCTAGATCCAAATCAACGATATGAGGTGAAGTATACTTTTGAACAAGCTAAGACCCAATGAGATGTTGACACATGGCTTAAATGACAAATGGTCACTTTTTAAATATTAATGAGATATATGACATGGTGGAGACACATAAGTACCAAGTCAAACTAAGAGATTTTGTGGACCCATGAAAGGCAAAGGTATAAATACATTACCAAAATAAAATTTAAGGCATAAAACTCATTATTTGAACTAGTTTCCATCATTAAATCACTATAAAACCTTTAAAAAATCCCTAGCATGTATGAAAGCCCTAATTTGACCCTATGTTCATTATAATTAAGTTGAATAACATTTAATTGCCACCTATGCAAGGATAATTCAATCCATAATCAAATTATAGTCCCTTAGTGAGTAATTTGATTAATTTATAGCCATGGAAACTAAGAAGAGTGTTTCAAGAGATGATGTGGAGCTCTATCTAACCATGAATGTCAAGGGTAGGATTTTCAAATATACAGAGTTTGATGTCACTACTCTAAATATGGTGGATAATAATTGGTCTAAGCTCTTCTAGACCATTGAATACCAACTCACCATCACCTGGGAAGAAGAGAAGAAAGTGTCTACCAAGAGGCTCTATTATGACTTAGTTGCAATCCAAATGGAAGGCCTACATTATACTGATGAAAAAACTAAGGTAATTAATTGTATTGACATTCTCTATCCCATTTTTAAAGATGGTAAAATTGATAAGGGCATGTTAATCAATGAACATAATCATAGAAATGTAGCCTATATTTTTTGTTGTAGCATTTGAAAACTAATATAAATTTCCCAACCCCTAAATTGACCTACCTTCTATCAATGTTTGGGCCCAAAAGAAAAATTTGAAACACATTCTAGCCTTGTGGCTATATTAGATGAACCAAGACTTTTTAGAATTCAACAAGAACATCCAAATTAACCAATTCAATCCTAGAATTAGGACGATTATGACCATGCTGAATAGATTGTGTGGGAATGCAACCACTTCTTATGTAGACCAAGTCTAGGTGCCTATAGTCTACTTCATGGTTGAAAAGTATCTGACCCCTCCTCTAGGTGAAATTATCTACATTTATTTGAGCAGGTAGATTTTTGAAATCAAAAAGAAGAAAAGTACCCATTTTTTCATGATGTCATACCTTTTGGATGCCCTTTGTGCAACAACAAAGATTCCCAACTTGATGGAATGATCACCTAGTAGGACATAGATAGTCTCCTAATATTATTCCAAGTTACACATATTTAAATACATAAATCACATCTAGCTCATCTATGATTGCATCTATTCAACCTTAGTGAGGCTATAACTAGTCATCTTGTGGAGAGGGTTAGCCCACTAGTCAGGAAGTATGTTGAGACTATGGGAGATATTTGGTTATATCTAGATTGTACAATCATCAGAATTGAACTCAAATCCAACCACTCAAGTTACCCATCCATGTCTCAAATAAGCTATTAGAACAAGATGTAGCATATCAATTACTCCATGGCATTGATGGCCTATATAGGACCAAGAAGAAATGGCTCATCCATAGCCTCCCCATAACTATTTGGAGGACCATATTCAAATAATGGGAGAACATTGAAGAAACATCTAGGTATATAACATCTTTCAAACTATAAATTGATGAGCTAAGGTAGTGGGACCCTTGTCTAAGGGTTTAAGAGCATTTGAAAACCAAGGGGATGATTAATGTTCCTTATGATAATCAACCTTATGTTTTTGACCCTATTTACACCAAGGCATATAGATACTCTAAGGTCACAAGGTTGAAGGAGCATAACCTTAGACCCGAGCCTAGATTAGAGAGAAACTAGAAAGGAGAGGTTAGGTGGTAACTTGGGCTTAGGCATTACCATTTTCTAGGTAGTAAAACAGCTAGACCACCATCATCTCAACCCCAAATAGAGGACAAACCTAAGTCATAGATGGACCAAAGACCATAGGAAAGAAGGCCTGAAGAGATTGCATCTTATTCAATCCAAGTAGAGGAACAAATATCACCATTGGAAGAGATTCATATGGTAGCATTAGTTGTTGATGAGACTATAGAGGATGGACTTAAAATGTTATCATTGACCTATGAATCATATGATGAATAAATGGAAGAAACAAAGGAATAAAAATGGAAGGAAATATTGGATCTAGTTCCTATAGATACCCCTAAGAGAAAATTTGAGCTAGCCATTGTTCCAATAAAGGCCAAGAAGCCCAAGGTGAATTTCACTCCTCCTTTGGGTGAAGTTAAGATCTTTAGTGAATAAAATTTTATTTATGGACCAGACATTCTAGAGTGGTTTGTTTATGAACCCAAATTATAGAAAGCACTGCATATCTTTTGGTCATGATAAAAGACATAAACATCCTTGTACATGAAAAATTCAAACCATGGATTATGGATCTACAAAAGGAATATGAAAGGATATTGGATACTCTAAGAGAACCAAGTGAAACACAAATGGAGATCCCTGCACCATGGGTAACAATCCTTAGTTGGTGTCAAGTTTGACCTAAAGAGAGCTGGATTATAGAGGGTAACGAGAAGAAGGTTATTATTTGTGGAGAGTATATCACTTTCTAGAAATTAGAACCATTGATTAAATTTACTTCAATATTAGGACAAAATTTAGGTAAAAATCCCATATTTGAAGAGAACATACTTGAATTAGCCCAAGCACAATTAGAATAATTATAAGATGCACTCAAAGGCATGCAAAAATAAAAGGAAAATTTGGAAAAGCAATATATATTTTTAGTACCTAAGGCCATGATAAATATTTTTGAATCCTTTTTGTTTGAAATGTTCAACTCTTTTAAATCAATGATATCTAAATAGAGTGTGGTGAGCCA
This sequence comes from Torreya grandis, assembly GCA_037957365.1. Classification (NCBI taxonomy): domain Eukaryota; kingdom Viridiplantae; phylum Streptophyta; class Pinopsida; order Cupressales; family Taxaceae; genus Torreya; species Torreya grandis. Next base: position 4,161,411 of record JARHVA010000613.1, on the reverse strand, counting down.
ACAGATCAATGTGGCTATGCATCTAGTCTACCAATGGTAGAAATCAAGCATCAAAGTAAAATATTTGATCAATATCCTAATAGAGGATCAAATTATTAGATTTAAAACAATTATCTTGGCTCACCTAAATATGGCCATGGTAATTCTGGTAGACAAGATCAAGGGTCTGAGCAAAATGTCCAAGAACCTGGAGGACCTTTGTGAAGATAGCAAGCAATTGATAAGTAGGATGGAGTAGATATTTGGGAGCAGGATCATAGATCCCACTATTCTCAACCCCATAAGACTAATCACTAATGAAGAAATCAAGTTGAGATCTGCTCAAGTTATGCAAGAAGTGAGAAACTAGAGCCAAGGAAGGACTGGGGCTGACAATAGTAGGATCTTAGACATGATCCTGAATACTAAAGAAAGAATTAAAAATGCAATAAGTATTAAAGAAGCCATGGAAAGGATGATAAATTATTTAGATACCTATCAAATCAAGAGGATGGAATCTTCATGGAACCTATTGTCAATTTTAAGTTAATAGATGATCAACATGCCAAGGAAATAAAGAACTTATAATAGCAACAACATGGCACTTCATTAACATAAGGACCTCAAGGTCAACCTAGTTTATTTAGTAATATTCCTTTTGTAACTTAACTTGTATAATATTTTGAAAAGAGGATATTATTTTGTAAAGGCATGTGTGACTTGTAAATCTCATTGCCTATAGGTCAATCCATTAGGAAGTGTCTAGAGTATTTTAGAAATATATATAAGGGATAGGTATCCCTGACACTTATACTATTATAATTTATCATGATGTACTGACATGCCTCCTAAATTATTTATATAAATATATATTGTACATTGTAAAAGAGGAGGGATTTTTGGAGAAATTTGATGCAAACAAGGAATTTTGAAAAGTTATCTCATTCATTTGTGTGAATTGTGTCATGCCTTCTCTCTCAATTGTTTGGTTTGTAATTCAGATTTAAATGGTTTTTATTGATTCCTAATGTGTACTTTCCAAAAGTAGAGTTATTAAATTGTGCTAATGCTAGGTTGACTAAAGTTTCTTAGGTTGATTTCATTATCTATGCTCTTCTTGTGGATTTGTTTATGTTATTTACCTACAAGAGGAAATATTCAAAGTAAATCAAGTTCTTATTTGCATTCTTTCATTTACTCAAATGCTTGTCTTATGTGTAGTAGGATTTGAGCTTATGCTATTTCATGATATACACTAGTTTTAACTACATATTTGGATGATATTTGAACTTTATCATAATATTTGTGTTAAATATCAGCAACATGCACATGTTCCTTCTCTACCCTACCCTTCCTTTTGCTTTTTCTTTGATCCATTCACTCTAGATTAGCTTCATTATGAATATCCATCTTAGCTTATAAATTTAGATTTAGTTATTTGAACATAATTAACTTAACTTAGTCAGGATCATTTTCATTTTCATAAATATTAGCTAGCATGCCATGGTTTCTCCTAACAACCAAACACTATAAATGTCATGAAATAGTTCACTTGTTCTGCCATTATTCCACCACAAATAACAATATTATCATAACTTGTAACTCATGCATTGGATTCTATAAATTTGGAAATGAGTAGTGTTTCTTAAACACTCATAACCACCTATGATACACACGCATGCATCAACAAGAGAACACATTATGCTGGTGCAAGAAGGAGGGCCTAGTTAAATCTTTGTAAATTTTTGGTGTCTTTGCTAATTTTAGTGAAATTTTTTCAAATATCAATAAATTATTTGCATATTTATGTTTATTTTAGCATAATAGTGTAAATATCATTGTTTTTCATGGTTTAAGACTAATCTTTAGGCTTTTATGGCTAAATATTGTCATTCTTTGAAGATTCATGGTAAATATTTGCAAGGGTAGCTTAGCTCTGGTAAATCTACCTCATTTGAAATTAGTGACAACAAATTTGTTCAAAGATTGATTATTTTTTGAAAATTTAGGTTGATTTGAACTTATATGTGTAAATACCATCGATATTCTCAAATTTAGCTACATTTTGAGCTTATTCAATTAAATATAGTTGTTCCTTAAAGAAATTTATATAAATTTGTGCTAAACTTGCCTAACTTAGGGATCTTAAATGTGTGAATCTACTCACAGGTAAGAATTGGACTATTATTTGAAATAATTGAGTTAAATATCATTCATCTTTGCAAAGATAAGGTATTTAACTCATATTTTGGATAGGACTCAAGGTTTACAAGCTGGAACTACCAAGAGTTAGGATTAAGTCAAGGTCTAAATCTTGATAGACTCTCCTTTCATTAGAAGATCATAGGAAAGAAAGAGCAGACAAAGCTAAGTGAAGTGTTTCTAAATCCATCCTAATTTACCTACTCAAAGTACTCCTATGTTCAACCCTTATCAAGGTATAGCTTGGTTACGTGGATCTTCCATCAATGTGCTTAGTCAAGTGCATGACCTACCCTAAAATCCTAAGAAATATTTTCCATCTTTTAGTCCTAATGGTATTGTCACAATTGAAGAACATATTAAATATTTAAAAACTAATTTAATACTATTAAATGTATTTCATAAGGATGTACCATGAAAATTGTTTCCATTTACTTTCAAATATGTTGTATATGAGTGGTTTCTCAACCTTACAAAAAATTATATCGCTAGTTGGAATGATTTTAATAGGATATTCATTGATCAATTTAGTAAAATAATTAGTCCTTGCATTATGTATCAATAATTTACCATAGTTAAGAGAGATTCTAGTGAGACCATTTGATCCTTTAATTTTATTTTTAGAAGATGTTTTGTAGAACCATAGCTCCATATAGACTTTATGAAGCCTTGGCTTTAAAAATCTAAAAGGATGCTTTAGACCCATGATTTTTATGTTTCTTAAAATGTTTGTTGGAGTCATAAACACACTGGCCTTAACCTATACTAAACTTATAACATTCAATGATCAAATGTAACCTCAAGGCCAACTTGCATATGCCATCCCATATTTCAACCCCAATTTCCAAGCATTGAATGTCATCCCTAATGCCAATCAAAATGTGCTTGCCTCAAATCAAACCCTAGTTTTGAACCAATTACCTTTAATCCATGCTCATCCTAGCCAAAATTTGGGATTCTTGAATAATGATACATATGGATTTCATTCACAAGAATAGAGAGCTTTGATGCCAATAACTAGTAATAGTAATCAAGTTCATAACTTTGAGGCACCAAAGAATGATAATGAATCCATACTTAAGATGGTTCAAAAGCTGAGTACTAACTTTCTTCAATTGTAGAAGTAAGTAGGCAATACTAGGGAGAACTCTAATAGGAATTATTCATATCAAAGGTTCAATAGGCCTAACAACTAGTTTCACAATTGTAATAATAATAATAATAATAATAATGAGTCATCATCAAGTAAGAACAACCCTAAATTAATATTTGTGATGTTGCACTAACTGAATATTTTAGGGTTCACAACACTTCAAAGCATGGTTAGTTAGACTACATTGAATTCTATAATGCTTTTTAATTATTTTAAGATGAGTTGAATACACTTGAAGGAGGATTGAATAGAGATAATTTTGTAGGCACATTTGGATCTTCCAAGTCATCCAAATTTTTTGATACAACCCTGATGGTGGAGACATTTGACTTCCCATTCCAAGAGGAGAATGAAACTAAAGATAATCCCAAAGAGGTGCATGCCTTTTAGTAGTATTTAAACAAGACATATCCTCTGAGAACTATGGATTAGAAGTAGCCCTTGACCACATCTAATTCACCAAATAATTTTGACACTCCTCCTAATCCTATAGCTGAAAATAAAACTAACCTCCCACAGGAAGTATCTCTAAGCCTAATGTTGATTCTTCTAATACTTCTACTAAGGGAGGGTATAATATAGTTGAGTACATGAAGAATATTAAGGCTAACATCACACTACATGAAATAACTCAAATAACTAAGCAAAGGGATTCATTACTTGAATCTTTATCTAACAATCCCGGTAAGCCACCCAAAGTTGCAAATGCTAATGTTGTTATGTACAAGAACAAGGTAGATGTCCCACCTTTCTTGCTTACAGTCAAGATCTTTGGTAATAATTTGTATAATTGCTTATTATACTTAGGTCCATCTACTAACATCATGCCTAAAGTTATTTTTGAGCAACTAAGTTTGACTCAAATTAAATATGATAGGGTTGTTACTCAATTAGATAAATCCAAGATGAAAGTAATTGGATAATTATTGAATGTTCACATGCAGCTTGCAGCTAAGCCAAGGATACAATAGTTTATAAACATCTAAGTATTGGATATTCTTGATGATTATGGGATGATATTGAGTAGAGACTAGACCAAATCCTTGAATGGTTACATGTCCATTGATTGTTCCCATATGTGACTACCATGGAAGGGAGTGTCAAACCAAATCATAATTGAAAGAGAGCCCAAGATGAAACATATGATCACTAACTAAAATTTTGTAAATGAAAGGGTCAACATGGCCAATTATGAGTTAGAAATTTTTAATCTTAACACCTCTAAGGTATGTGACTCTAAAGATACTCATGTTATGCCTAGAATATGGAAATTATTTTTTGATGGTGCTAGCTATAAGTCTAGTTCTGGTGTAAGAATTGTCTTGATTAACCCTTTTGGAAAATAATTTAGTACTTCTTACAAACTTAAATTTTTATGCACTAAGAACATGGTAGAGTATGAGGATCTAATCTTAGGTTTACAATTTTCTATCAAACATAAAGTCAAAGAACTGTTGGTTTATGGTAACTCAGAACTATTAGTTAATCAGTGAGAAGTAGGTATCAGTGCAAATTGCCTTACCTTAAGAAATGTAAATTTATATTTTGGGAACTGATAGAGTATTTTGATACTTTTAATATGATCTTCATTCCTAGGGAAGAAAATAAGATTGTAGATGAGCTAGCCTCAGTTGTAACTAATCTCATGCCTGACCAGAACTCTAAACTTGGCAATGTTAGTGTTGAATTGATCCCATATCCCTCAGTCCCTGATAATGTTAATTATTTGTAGGTATTCAATGATGACCAATAAATTTTAGACTTCATGAATAGTTCAATAGTATTCAAGTCTCACATCATTGATGAAGCTAATGAAAATACTCTTGATAAAAGCAATACTGATGACAAAATTGTATAATTAAGTGATAATAAAATTCCCAAGGGCATGATTACCCTAGAAAGATTGTTTAATATAGATAAACTAGCTGAAAATATCAAAATTACCAAGGTGAATGGGAAATATTATAAATTAGTTGACCTAGGAACACAAGGTCGACCCCAGTTAGTTAATATTGGTATAACCACCACTAATGAAGAGTTGAGAAAAGCTAAATAGTTGTTGACCAATTATAAATACATTGTAGCATGGTCATATGAGGAATTAAAGATATTTTATCCTAGAGTCATCACTCACACCATACCTTTAAAATAAGCTTTCTAGTCTTTTAGGCAAAAATAGAGACCAGTTAACCTTGTCTTAGAACCCCTGATATATAAGGAGGTCAAGAAATTGCTAGATGCAAAGATAGTATTTCCCATTAGATACTCCACTTGGGTAGATATCTTAGTACTAATAAATAATAAAAAGGTATAAATCAGATCGTGCATAGACTTTATAAATCTAAATAAAGCCTCTAAAAAATACAACTATCCTTTTCCTTCTCTTGATCAAGTTATTCAAATTGTTAGTGGTTTAACAATGATGTCTTTTCTTGATGGTTTTTCAGGATATAAATAGGTGCTTGTGAATAAGGAAGATAGATTAAATACTACATTCACTACTAAGTGCAACACTTTTTCCTACAATATGATGTCCTTTGGACTAATAAATGTAGCTGTAACTTTTTAGAGAGCCATGGACCACGCTTTCTAGGGACTAATAGGTAAGTGCATTATTATTTACATGGATGATCTTACCATATTTTCAAAAAATAGGGAGGACCACATCATGCACTTGCAATAGGTATTTTAAAGGTGTAGAAGGTATGGAATTTCTCTCAATCCAAAAAAAAGTATTTTATGTGTTATTGAGGCAAAATTGTTAGGACATGTCATAAATAAAGAGGGGATTTTTATAGACCCTGATAGAGTAGATGTTATATCTAAGATAGAACCCCCTAATAGCAAAAATAATTAAAATATTTCTTTGGAAATATTAACTTTTTAAGAAAGTTTATTTCTATTTTTGCAAAAATTATGAGATCATTAAATGATATGTTGAAAAAGGTTGCCAAGATTACATGGAATGAAGAAACTAGAAAGGCATTCAAGGATATAAAAGAATCAATAGTGCAGGCACTAGTATTGATAATCTCTAATTTTTCAAAATACTTCTATCTTTATTCCTTTACTTTTGACCATATAATTTCAACTATACTAACTTATAAAATAGATGGATGTGACCATCCTATTGCTTTCATGAGTACTAATTTTAAAAATTGAGTTAAACTATTCCCTAATTGACAAGTAGGCATGTACTTTAGTCAAAGTAGTAAATAAATTTAGTCATTATATCCTTAGAAATAAGGTGTATGCAATACTACCAGACCCTACCACTAAGCTCATGCTTAGTCAATGTGAATTAGGTTAAAAGGAGAGGGATAACTAGGGATTAAAGGAGAGATTTAAGGCTCAAGATAGCTCATTTCCTGATCAAAGATGGATTACTTTTTAAGAAGAATTATGAAGTAATATAGTTGAGATGTCTTTCTAAGGAGGAATTTTTAGAGATACTAAATATCTTCCATTAACAACTTGGAAGTGGACACCCATCAGGAAGAGCAACAACACATAATATTCTTAGGGATGGTTACTATCATCCTAATATCTTCAAATATGTTTATAATCATGTGAGAGAGTGTCATCAATGCCAGTTATTCAACACTAAAGAGCTCAAAGCAACCATGTCATTGAAGCCAGTGATGATTGATAAACACTTTACTCAATGGGGATTAGTTTTTGTGGGAATCATCAATCCCAATTCTTTAGAAGGACATAAGTATATTCTCACTACTACTGACTACTACACTAGATGGATAAAATTAGTGTAAACCAATAAATGCAAGATAGAATATGTGATTAAATTCTTGGAAGAGAACATACGTACTAGATTTATAAAACTATTGTCTCTAGTTTGTGATAATGGATCTGCCTTCATATCCATTGAGATGACTAAGTGGGCATATGAAAACAACATTGTTTTCAAGTTTTCATCAAACCATTACCCTCAAGGTAATGGGTTTTCTAAGTTAACTAACAAAAATTTGTTGAAGGCTATCAAAAATTCTATTGATGACAAACCAAGAACTTGGCACAAGTTACTGAAGTATGCTCTTTGGGATAATAAAACAAGAGTCAAGCAGTTCTAAAGGAATCACCATTTCTACTAGTATATGGTTAAGAACTTGTATTCCCCATCACTCTCAAGCTACCAACCTAAAATTTTATGTAAGAGTATATAAAGGGGAGGATCAAGAGTTTTCAAGTTCAAGGTTACTTGACAGTATTCAAAAGGAGGATGCAAGAGAGGAAGCTTTCTCAAATTTTAGTAGACATCAAACCATAATGAAGATATGGTTTGATAAATGTTTCAAAATTAATTTGTTTAGACAAGGACACTTGATTCTTATTTAGGACAAAGCATCTGAACCTAAGATAAAACATGGAAAATTCACACCTTTTTGGATTGGCCCCTATCAAATTTCTAAATTACTAGGAGACAATGCCTTCAAGCTCAAGGACTTATAAGGAGTAGAGTTCACATTTCCAACAAATGGGCAATATCTCAAGCAATATTTCTCTACTCTCCACCTCAAATATAAATGGAGTAACATGTAAGACTAGTTAGAGTTAGAGTAGGTAGGCTTAGATTAGGTTTTTTTTGTTTCTTACTTGTACATAGTGCATGTAAATATTTGTTTGTTTTTTGGTTTGCTTATTTCCTTTCCTTTGTTTTTGCTCCCTACTTTCAATAAGTCTTTTTAAGGCAATCCTCAAGCTCCAATGCATGTAATTGCTCAAAGGTCAACAAATCAGGAATGTGGGTATGACTTCTTCAAATGGTTGATCATAGGTCCTAAAATATGAGTATGATGTTATAGTTTTGAGAAATTGGTAAGGGTTGGTATCTAGATTGGTTGTTCCTAAAATCTTAGACCTTATTCTTGATCTTGGTTCTGATAAGGACTGTTTATATAGGATTAAAGTTTGAACTATTAAAATAAAGTCATGTTTGCACTTAAAAAACATTAATTGCCTAAGACAAAGTTTAAAACCAAGGATGATTATCTGAAGATCAAACATTTGACCAAATCCTAAAACTTGGCTAATTTGGTTCTCAAAATATGTTAGAAATTAAAACATATCTAAAAAATATAAAAAATAAGAGCTTTATTGCAAAATTTAAAATCTTTCTAAGCCAAGGTGATTCTGGTAATCTCCACCAGGTCTATGGAAGTCTGGATAGTAGTGGAGAAATACCTTGAGTGAATCCAAAGGTATCTCTATCAGAGCTATAGACACCAATCTGGTAGCAAAGCAATGCCCATGTCTTCCCTAATCTAAATCATGATTCTTAATGAACAACTAAATATGTTATAAGTCAATGTTAATGGTCAACATCATAAATCTAGAAGTTGTTCTCTAAACCCCATGGCAATTAGTAAGTGGAATCAAAGTACACACACAACATGGTTATGTTTGATGTTTGATCCTAATTTTGCAAGTGTGAAACTTGTCTTAATATGGCTTGATCTTAACTATGGTACCTAATCATGTGGAATAAGTATCCTAATTACTATTCTAAACCAAAGTCTCTAAATCTAACATATTGTTATGTTTCTCCTAGAAGTCACCATTTGTTGAGGTCAACATACCCCCCATTTTTGAAAATGAGGACCCTTGTTTCAAAATTTTGAAAACTTATGCTTTGAATGAAAAAATGCCACTTGTTTGAGTTCTTTATTTGAATATCATCCACACCTATTTCTCATTTAGCTTAGATGACTATTTGATCCTATTGGCTAGATATTTTGCATGCAATCAAAATTTACTAGACAATCATGGGATTAAATTTTCTTCATTTAACAGTGAAACTCTCATGTAAATGTGTGTATCTATTTCTAATTACTTACAACTTACAATTATTCATAGAGTATACAAATTATGTGTAATTTATTCTAATTGGGGGTATTACTTTAATCACTTCATTCATGAGCCATAACAAATAGATCTTACAACAAGTAAGCATCTAGTTTTGTGAATGTGAACAAAGTTTTAGATAGATTAGAAAATAGAGAAAAGACTCGAATGCTTGAGAAAGGAAAGAAATAAAAGAGATGCACTTCAAAATAAATATTTTTGTAGATTTTACTAGATACATGCAAATATATAAACATATAATGGTGATAACATTTTCAGCAAGTGATCAAAAAAGTAATGAATTCAATTTAGATAAATAGATAGCATAAAGTTTATCATTTTATCTTCATAGAATGCATAGATTGATTCCCTCATACACAAAATTCTCTTAAAAACAAACTTCCTTCTTTTTCACTTTCAGTAAAATTCATATAAAATAGTCTAGATATCAAGACACAAAGTTTTAGATTGCTTAAATTTCCTATAAAATGGTTACAATTACTTGATTTCAAAATTATCATCCCTAGGCACGTAGGCCTGCACTTCTATTTATATAATTTTTAGATACCAAATTCAAATAGGAAAAAATCTCTTCAATATGCAATTTCTACACAAAAATTGGAAATGGGTGAGTGGCATCTTTTTTAAATTTCTCTTTTGTGGCATGCAATAGTTTATGACAAGTGGTGATACATAGAATCCTTGCTTGGATCAGACACCAACTCCTTTCATGTTATGTAGAAGTAGCTCCAGTAATCTTCTTTTACAAAATAACTTTAAGTAATGGTATTTTGGCCAAATTACTTAAGACTTTCAATTTCACAAAGTAATTCTACTTTACAAATAAATTGTCTAATGACATCTCTTTAAAAATTAATTACTTGAAACAAGATTACTTGTAATACATTTGAAAAAATAAAATAACAATATTGAATAAAAAGAAAGGAATAAGTCTTTTTTCAAACTTGGAGTAAACATCTAGTCCAATTCATGAACTTATTTTTTATGTTTCTCCATATATTTGATGTGTTGAGACATCATCAATTATATATATGTATCATTAGGCTTAGCAAGTGCTTACCTCTATTTCAAATCTTAGCATTTCTTTCTCTAATCTCCTATAATGAGCTTTTACCTTTTCAATCCTTGGTTCAAGTCCTTTTATCTCTTATTTATTTTTAACTAACTCCTTGATAGATTTGGCTATTAAAAGGGTTGTATCTTTGTCCATCTGTTGCTTGAATTATTCATATAGTTGCTTGGATGTCCTTAGAATATTGTCATACTAGATACCAATAAGACCATACAGGGAATCTTCTAGATTTATCTTTACACTACATGTTTCTTATTCCAAAGTCTCATTTCTTCACTCATTTTTTGTATAATATTCATATGAAAATATAGGAGATACTCTACTTGCTATATATTATTCATGGATCCATTAGGATTAATCTTTTATTTAATCAAATTTTTCTCATTCAAATTACCTATTGTATGTAGGCTTTCTTGTTGCAACTTAAAAATACCATTTTCAAGTTCAATCTCTTTCATCATTGTCTTTACTTCTACCAGTGTCTTTAAAATATCAGCATGAGCATCTAGAGTAATAGGGAATATCTTTTAAATAGTTATATGCATTTTCTCTATCCACTTGTCAACTTATTTTTCTTTGTCTCTAGTCTCTTCCACTTCTATAATTACTTGTTATGTAACTACAACTTATAAAATTAGTGGTTGCTAAGAAATAGACTTTGCCACCTTGGAAATTATTTAACATAGTTGTGCATTTTGTTTCTTTAATTTGGCCTTAGCAATCTTCTCTTCATCAAGCTTTTTTTAAAATTGTATTTATTAAAGTTTGGGTATCTTGTTTCAAACCTTTAGTGGTAACATCTCCAATAGATACCTTCATGATTGTTAAATATTTTTCAGTAACTTTTCCTTTACTCATTCCTTGTGAAGAAGTTAACACTTTTGTAAACTTTTGTCTTAAAGATTCAATCAATAATTTTGAAGTTACTTTGGCTGGTTTAGGATTTTTACCTTTCTTATCTAGACTCCTCAGCAGTTGCAAGTCCATATCCTCAATATTTATCACTTATTTAGCTTCTGGATCAGTTTGCATAACCAACAAAGATGAGAAGTCTATATAAGTGGAAATATTTGTCTGAACCACCATCTGTTGTTGATTATCTCTAATCACTAGTTCCTAAGAAGAAACTTCATATGCCTCAGTTTTTCGTTGAATCTCTTTCTAATAATCCTTTTCAACATATTTCTCAATTTATTTTTATTTTTATTTATCATCTTCCTTCTCTTTCTCTACTAATTTTTCAATTAATACCTCCTTCTCCTTGGGTTTCTTGTCAACTTTCTTTGTTACTAATCCAAGCTCTACTTCTTTCTCAACTTATCCTTCTTTCACTATTTCTACTTTCTTGTTTTCAACAACTACTTCTTCCTTATCCTTGCAAGACTCTACTACCTCTTTTTTCTTCTCTTGTATTTCATCCTGAGATGGTATTATTTCTTCTATAGTCATTACTTTTTCAAGCTCCTTTTTAATGATGGTTTGCTCTATTGTGTTAGGTTGTGGAGCTAAAAGCTTCAACCCTTTGCAAACTGTGGAACAGAAGGTTGCTGAGATCCAGGAGCACCGGCGTCGACAGCATGACCGACGTCGGTAGAGACCAGTGCAGAAGGCCACCGGCGACGGCAGGAAGTCGGCCGACGTCGGCAGAACCAGACAAGCAGGGACCGACGTCGGTCGCCTGTGTGTTCCAGAACTGCTCATTTCACAGATAGTTAGTTAAGTGAACGAAGAGTTTGCATGTTGAGACCAGTTAGAGTCTTGGGCTGTGAGGATAATTGTCTAAATTAAGAGTCTAAGTTATTGTTTGAGTTAGGGATCTATTTATAGACCCATTGGCATGTATTGTATAAGGTATGAGATAGAAAGGAAGAGTTCCTTCTAGTTGTAAGATCTGTGAGTTGCAGGTTGTTGCAAGCTCATTGGGGATCTACATGTAAGTTTGATCTTTGAATTACAGGTTACAGGTTCATGAGAGATCAGCTTGAAGTGCTATAGAGTGCTTGGTGTACCGGCAGGGTTATTACTGACTGGTTGGTGAGGTGAACACCAATTCTGTGTGTGAGTTGGTTGTTGGGACCATTTTTTGTGTAGGAGAGTGTGTGTGAGAAGAATTACTGTACACTTGAGGTGTGGCGAATCTCTGTAAGGTGAAAGAGTGTGGCGGCTCTTTGATTGTATTCTTTTCTGTATAGTGTTAATACAAGATAGTGTATTGTCTCTCATATTCTGTGATATTGGTGAATTCTAGTTACTTGTGTTTCTAGTTATTTTCGCATATTCAATTGCTTATATTTGGTAATCATACTGTGCTCTTTCTGAGGAGCAAGATCCTAATGGGTGGAATTAGAACAGGTGTGTTTGTTCTTGGATTTACCTCCACCCCTTCCAATAAGTGGTATCAGAGCTTTTGGTTGGGATACTAACAGATTGGTGTAGATCTGGGTAGTGTGTTTTGATTACAGGTTACTCACAGGGTTTTTGTTTGAGTGGGAGTTGAGCAATGGCAGAAAATAGTCAACTACGAATGGAAAAGTTTAATGGCAAGAACTACCAATTATGGAGGATGCAGATTGAGGACTATCTGTATCAGAAAGATTTGTACTTACCGTTGGGTGGGGTTGCTAGCAAACCCTTGGATATGAAAGATGAAGAATGGGAGGTTCTTGATCGGAAGGCTCTGGGATCTATTAGATTGAGTCTTGCATCATCTGTGATTTATAGCTTATCACAGTGTAAGACAACGGTGGAGTTGATGAAATCTTTGGCAAATTTGTATGAAAAACCCTCGGCTTCTAATAAGGTATTTCTTATGAAGCGTTTATTTAATTTGCAAATGTTGGAAGGTGGATCTGTTCATAGCCATCTTAGTGATTTCCATGGTTTGGTAAACCAGTTAAGTTCTGTCAATATTGTATTTGATGATGAAATTAGAGCTCTCTTAATCTTGTGTTCATTACCTGAAAGTTGGGAAGGTTTGGTAATGGCAGTTTCTAATACTGTGTCTCCTTCAAAAGTCTTAAAAGTGGATGATGTTGTGAGTGTGATCTTGAATGAAGAGATACGCAGGAAAAGCATAGGTGAATCATCTGGAGATGCTTTGAGTGTTGAAGGAAGAGGAAGACCAAGAGAGAAGACAGAGTGTGGGAGATCAAGGTCAAAGATGGGCAAAAGATCCAAGTCCAAGTATGGCAGAATAACCTGCTGGAAATGTGGAAAGCAAGGGCACTTAAAGAGAGATTGCAGATCGGGTGAAGATCAGCATGAAGGACATGGAGAAGAAGTGGATGTTGCGGGTTACGTTGCACAGGATGCTCTGGTATGTTCTTTGGATAAAGTAGAATCTTGGGTATTAGATTCAGGTGCCTCTTTTCATGCATCCCCACATAGGGAATTTTTTCATGAGTATGTCCAGGGAGACTTTGGAGAAATTTGTTTAGGGGATGGTAAGCCTTGTCAGATTGTTGGCAAAGGCAAAGTGCAGCTAAAATTGCAGACAGGTGACACATAGGTGTTAAAGGAGGTCACGCATGTCCCAGTTTTGAAGCGGAATCTGATTTCTGTTAGAAGTTTGGGTGAAGAGGGTTGCACAGTAACTCTCACAGCAGACTCTTGGAAGGTTACCAAGGGTACACTTGTTGTAGCTAGAGGTAAGAAAGTAGGTACGCTTTATCTATCTACTTGTTTTACTGATTCTCTTTCTGGGTTATCTACTTCAGCTGTAGATTTGGAGATGTGGCTTAATAGGCTTGGTCACATAGATAAGAAGGAGATGCTTGTTCTTGAGTCAAAGAGTATGCTTTCAGATTTGGAAGGCATGGATCATGGTTTCTGTATGCAGAAGAAGAAGGTGAGGTTTCTTGAGGAATCCGATGTTAGTGACAAGAACAGGAAAGCCTTGGTTTTCAAGGAGAAAGTGACGGACAGAGTTCAGCACAAGGTGTAGAGGAATTCTGAGCAGAGCAAGGGTGATTTGGACAAGGTTTTGATCCAAAAAGAGCTCGCGGGAAAAAGTCAGGTCTCACAAGAAAAACACAGAGACCGACGTCGGTAGGAAAACCAGCGTCGGTGTCCAGACAGGGACCGACGTCGGCTATGTGCAGCCCGACCTCGGTGACTCGGGGTAGACAGAGACCAGCGTCAGCCAGGGGAAACTGACGTCGGCAAGGAGGCAGTCGCAGGAAACCGACATCGGTCGGCTGTAGACTGAGATGTGACCGGCATCGGTCACTGAGACGAATTTTGGGTGGACAGCTAGTTGTCATGGAGTCTCAAGCGCCCATATGGAGGACTGAAGGTGTAAGTAAGTTTTTAAATTCATCATTTCCCTTCTTTACACTACTTGATGCTCACTTATGGTATAGAACCAGGAAGTTGTTAAAGAAGCAGAACAGGTAGATCCAGGAAACAGTGGGAGCTTGGCATGGATGAGGATGTGATTCCTTAGAGGAGAACCAAATAGGTGTTTTGGGTAGTGTTGCCAGCTGGAAGTAAGCACTGAGAGACGAATGGATGTTGAGGATGAAGAAGAGCGGAAATGGATATGTGAGATGGAAGATTAGGGTATATGATCTTGTATTAGCTACAGGGCAATGGAGGTTTGATCATTGTGTTTCTCTTTACCAGGTTGGATAATATTAGCTACATTATCCTATTTTCTGTATGATGTGCTTGTTGCAGGGTTACATATACAGGTATTGTTGAACTAAAGGTAAAGCTAGTTCAGGGGTTTGTCATGGAGAATCTGGGAGTAGCAAGATTCTTTGGCATGAGTGTGATCTAGAGACATGGAGGTCTTGTTGACTTTGTTTCAGGATGATTGTGTGAAGCCGGTTAGCACGCTGATGGTTAGAAAGTTCATAGAACAGGGGTCTTGATTCACATAATGAGGTTGAGTGCATGGTATGTACTAAACCTGAGTTTTCCCAGGCAGTGGGAGTTATCACAAGTTTGGAGTCAATCCAGGAGAGTAATACTGAAGGGCAGTTCAGTGGGACCAGCAGCAGGTGCACATGCTATGCAGGGTCAAGTTCTTTTTCTACATGGTTGTAGATGCGGATGTGGTAGGTAATTTGGATGACAGGTTTTACACCATGGATTTTGTGGTGGTTGGTCTTCAAGAGTGATCTTGAGGAGGGATACAAAGCCAAGGGAACAAACTAGACGGTGTACAGGTATAGGTACAGGTTGCAGCTGTTTATCTCCAAGTGGGAGATTGTTAGGTTGTGGAGCTAAAAGCTTCAACCCTTTGCAAACTGTGGAACAGAAGGTTGCTGAGATCCAGGAGCACCGGCGTCGGCAGCATGACCGACGTCGATAGAGACCAGTGCAGAAGGCCACCGGCGACGACAGGAAGTCGGCCGACATCGGCAGAACCAGACAAGCAGGGACCGACGTCGATCGCCTGTGTGTTCCAGAACTACTCGTTTCATGGACAGTTAGTTAAGTGAATGAAGAGTTTGCATGTTGAGACCAGTTAGAGTCTTGGGCTGTGAGGATAATTGTCTAAATTAAGAGTCTAAGTTATTGTTTGAGTTAGGGATCTATTTATAGACCCATTGGCATGTATTGTATAAGGTATGAGATAGAAAGGAAGAGTTCCTTCTAGTTGTAAGATCTATGAGTTGCAGGTTGTTGCAAGCTCATTGGGGATCTACATGTAAGTTTGATCTTTGAATTGCAGGTTGCAGGTTCATGAGAGATCAGCTTGAAGTGCTATAGAGTGCTTGGTGTACCGGCAGGGTTATTACTGACTGCTTGGTGAGGTGAACACCAATTTTGTGTGTGAGTTGGTTGTTGGGACCGTTTTTTGTGTAGGAGAGTGTTTGTGAGAAGAATTACTGTACACTTGAGGTGTGGCGAATCTCTGTAAGGTGAAAGAGTGTGGCGGCTCTTTGATTGTATTCTTTTCTGTATAGTGTTAATACAAGATAGTGTATTGTCTCTCATATTCTGTGCTATTGGTGAATTCTAGTTACTTGTGTTTCTGGTTATTTCCGCATATTCAATTGCTTATATTTGGTAATCATACTGTGCTCTTTCTGAGGAGCAAGATCCTAACGGGTGGAATTAAAATAGGTGTGTTTATTCTTGGATTTACCTCCACCCCTCCCAACATATTGAAGGAGGTGGTGGTGGTGAAATAGATGGAGATGATGGAGGAGCGGGAGGAACATAAGTTACTTTTTGAGTGGATTTATTAGGAGCTTTGGTGATATAAAGATTAGGAAGAGGCATTAGTACCAATGGATCTATGGTGGGTATAGTAGAAGTTAGAATGGAAGGATTAGTGGAAATAGTAGGAACAACTGTAACAATAAAAGAAACCAATGGTGGATTAGAAATAATTGGTTGAATAGGCTCCTTGTCCTTCGCCATAGAATATGTATCATCCACATTTCTCTTTAGCTTCAACTTCTTTTTAGGTCCTTGGCTACTTTCTCCTTGTAATATTTCTTTTCTCTTTTGTCCCACACGAGTGGTTTCCTTCATCAATTCCTTCATGTAGTAGCCTTTATTGAGGAGCCAAGTAGAAGTCATTGCCAAGACATTTGAATTTCTGTCAAAAATATTCTTATAATGATATTTGGCAAAAATGATTACTGGAAGTGGGACATTATCCCCTTCTACTGTATGAAAAGCATCTCTTGTGACAACCCCATCATCTTCCATATCCTCAGGGATGGTGGCCATATCAAAAGCACAATTTTTTTCTATAGTCAATCTATTGTTATCACTTCTTCTTACATCAAATTCATATCTACAATCAGTCTAAAAATCCTCAAGTCCTAGAATATACATATATTCTAGAGAAACTATATTTTTTCCACTCCTTTATAATCAAAATTGATTATAAACTCAAAATGTGTTTGAGTGTAATGATGATACATCTCTTTCTATACATTTTTGGCCTTGTAAATGTTTGGGTAATGGTAATGACCAATGACACTAGGAAATTTAATGGTTACACGATGAGATTTTAACTGCAAGTCATGCAGTTCAACAAGTTATCTACTCAATTCCATGAGAATCCATTTGTGACTTAGGTATCTAGGTAATTTGATAGGTGTTTCCAAGAAACCCCCCACTCTGATGTATGTAAATTCAATAAACTAGATTAAAATGCAACCATATAGTGAAATATTATCTCATGCTTCATCTAATATTCACCTATGTTTTAGAGATATATTTAACTTGCAAATAAGTTCATAAAATAACCCATCATTTACTATAATGTACTAATTGTAATACTATGAAATAACCAATTGAGGATAAAACTCATATATTGGCATAGATGATAATGTGCCTTTTGTCCTTAGCCTTGAAAAGACTCCACTTGAAGTTGTTACATACACAAGGTATGAGTTCATTTTGAAATCAAAATTTTGTAATACATTCTTAAACTATTGATCCATATTGTCACTTATCATTCTTGCCCACTAAATCCTTTTTGAGATCCTAGTGACATCAATGGTTATGATATAATCATACATCTAAGGTGAGAAACATTGGGCATTCTTATCTCCACTGATCTTGCACAGTAATTTAATGATGTCATCTACTTCTTGAATGAATTTTGATCTTACTATTTGCTTTGGGAATCTTGAGGCTTGCTTCACCTTCTTCAAGTAATATGTATTCATTATCTTAATACATTTTTGTGTCTTAATTTCCCACTGCTTATTGTTTTTTCCATTATCATATCAATTATTATTAGTGACGTTGGGGTCTTTAGATAGTAGTTGAGATATTGAACATCCAATCTCACAACTACATTTCTAGCATCATCTCTTACAACCCTAGTAAGAGATTCATAGTACTTGGCACATGCCAGCACAAATTCAAGAAGTTGAGCTGAGCTTGAGAAAGTTTTATCTTGTATAATTCCACTACTAGTCATGGCATGCATGAGTGGAGTCTTAGCTATGGCCTTGGATCTCTCTAAGAATCTAGTCACAAATACATGCCCCATGTCTATGTCACTTATCTTGGTTAGCTTAGAAATAATGTTTAATTCAATTAGCTACCCCTTATATTTATACTTCATCTTGGACTCTTGGGACTTATCTCTCTTGGCTTTTGATTTGTCTTTCCTACTTGGTTTTTGAATCTCCTCAAGTGCCAACTCTGGGACTTCTTCAATCTATATTGTTTGTACTTCTAATTTAGCTATCTTATTTTCCAATCTTCTTGACCCCTCTAATCTAGACATTATCTATGAATAAATTTGGAAGAATTTGATGAGTGTTTCTTAATACTAATTAACTTCTCTAACTAGTTTTGAAAAATAATCAACTTATTTTTCTTATAGTATCCTTAAGAAAACTTCATGTTTTGAGTAGTAGAAAGTCTTGAAAAAATTAAGTAACTTGTTTTAAGTAATAGGGTCCCACAACCCCAATTTAGTCTAAAAATTTCACAAGTATTAAGCATTTAAAAAATGGGTAGGTCACAAGTAGTAAGCATAGACAACTTTGGGTTTTAGTTTGCTAGTGACTTTAGGTTTTTATCACTAAGTTACTTGAACTCAAAAACTTGAGTAAGTTGGCATAGGGAAGGATTCCAAGTAGGTTTTAGGTAGTGTTATATGGGTTTATCTAGGTCCAAGACTTTGGGATTTATGGGAGAAACAACTACATTTTCTAAAACCAAAGTAAGAAGTGGGGAAAGGGAAACCTAGAAAGGTTAATTCTTTGGGAACTGGGGTTTGCATGGTCAATTATTTGGGATTGGAAACCCAAAGTAAGTAATATAAGGAAAACTTAAGTGGGCAAGGCTTTTTGTGTTTAGATTTACTGAGGGTAGTTACTTGGTGTCAAGAACCCATGTAATGAAAATTGGTAAATTCAAGTAAGCAGAGAGATCTACAAAACCCAAGGAAGTCACGAAGGTCTAACTACTACAATTTTCATAGAAAATTGATTTCATGGAGATTTTGGGAAATTTTTCCACCATGATAAGTAACCATGAAATAAAATATGAGATTTTAAATATTAAAACATTCTCAAAAGCAAATGATAAAATTGAACAAAATAAGTAATAACAGAGGAACATCCATGGTAGTACAAGAAAAATGCAGAGAGAAATTACAATAGAGAAAACAAACATTAAACCAAAAAAACAACATGGATGAGATCTACTTACCTCAAACACAAATGTATCAAAGATAAAATCATTTGAAGATGCTCCAGAGTCTCGAATCACATGGCTCAAGGTTTGTATGCATGGTTACTTGGTCGAATAACTTAGATACCAAGTGTAAATGAGGTGGATTTTCCTCTATATATATATATATATATATATATTCCAACACATTAATAACAATCATGGGAAAGGCCATGTAATCCCTCAATGTTTTTAATTGGGACTTTCAAACCACTTTACTTGATTTTATATTTTAAAGTAAAGCATCTTCACAAACCCAAGTAGGTCTAGGTTGATGAGTAGCTCAGGTCCAAAGACTTGCATTACTTTTAATTGTGATTTTGTGAGTAAATTAATGTTGAAAACCTAATTTTATTTAGGAAATTCTTGGTAGGTTTTTGGGATTACTTTTATTAGATTTGGTGATGAAGTAAAGCTACTTGGTAACTCTGATTTGTACTAGGTAGAGTAATTTAGGTTTCTGGGGCAACTTTACTTACTTTCAAATAATTAAAGCAATTTAGAGGACCTGATTTGCATTATAAATGAGACAAATCACTCTATCTTCTTTGACTGAAGGAAATAAGTAAATGGATTTTAGTGATGGCTTTAGTCAATTTTTTTCAACCCTCTAGAACAACTAAGAGCATTTGGGGAAAGCAAGCAATCAAACATAACAACTACTAAAAGCTAAGATTTTATTCAAAGGACTGGTTTAATGTTGATCAAATTTGTCCTTTATTCAAATTTGAGTCAACCCCTACATTTTTAAACTTTTTAGAATTTTCTACATGTCTTATAGGGGTCTCATTTTGGTCTAAATGCTTTACTTATCCCTAGTCTAGCCTTGGTTTAAGCCCAGGTTCTTTGTACTAGTCAAGTCAATCAAGGTCAACCTTGGTCAAATAGGGTAAAACTTGGTAAAAGGTCCAAATTATGTTGGTTATTTCCTAATATGGTTTTGGATATGTTTTAAGATGTCTTCAAGTCATTAATTCATCCTTTACCATGTTTTGTGTGTCAAATATGCCTTTTGGCCACTTTTTTAGCATAATAAATGACTTGTACAGATGGGTTGAGGGAGAAAAATTGTCATCAAGCTGGATTTAAATGTGGCAGAGGTCAAAAAATGTCAAGAGTGGTCATATGATAGTCTAACAATTAGCTATGTATAGAAAGAGGTAGTTTCTCCTTGTTTTTAGGCCCTTTTGGGCACTTGTATGGAATTGATTTTCTCATTATTAGGTAAAAATGTGATTTATGTGCCTCTTTACCTCCCTATAGTCATTTCCATTATTGGTGTATATATATTTCATAAAAAAAATTCAATCCTTGCTTCTTTTCCTTCCTTCTTGTCCTTAAAAGCTAAAAAGGGTCAATTTTAAACACTTGGTGTAGGTCATATAGCTGGAGTTGGGAGGAATGATTTTATGGAAATAAAGAGCTCTAAGTGTACTTAAAATTCATATAAATAAGTTTCATTTTGGTTCCTCCTCCTTTATTAACAATTATTTAGACTCCATGTAATTTTTTATGCATTCACATCAAGAGAGGGTCACTGTTTGCACTTGTTTCAAAAAAATTAGATTTGGTTTGATAGGTTTGATGTTTTCATATGTTTTATAAGACAATTCTAGAATTTATCCCATCATATTCTTCA
Organism: Torreya grandis; assembly: GCA_037957365.1. Lineage (NCBI taxonomy): Eukaryota > Viridiplantae > Streptophyta > Pinopsida > Cupressales > Taxaceae > Torreya > Torreya grandis. Next base: position 4,140,324 of record JARHVA010000613.1, on the reverse strand, counting down.
TTTTGGATCTATAAAATGCCTCACAAGCCTCTTTTAGGCTTGTTCTTGGCCATAGAGCACCCTCATTATTCTTTACTTAGAAAATGACAACCTACAGGTGCCATTAAAGATGTTATGAGGTTTATTTCAAGTGTCATTGATTAATTTTTTTCAATTTAAGGCTAAAAATTGCATTATAAGGTGTTATAAGCCTTTTGACAACCCCTTCTTGCTCTTTCTATGCATATGCCTGTGCAACATAGTCCAAAAGACCATCTCAAGCCTCTACTAACATCATTTTGGTGTAAGGGAGGATTGGTGTGCGCCTCAATTTCTTATTTTTTATTTAAGTACATTTAGAGGCTAATAAAAATCATATGAACTTATTTTTCATTCATGGTTCATGATGGTTCACACCCAAATGCACTATTTGCCCCTTAAAATAACATTCTACAAGTGGCTAGGCAGAATACTTGACTGCCTAAAGGAAGAGTATGAAATGGTATTTACATCCTTTAGGGTTGTGGAACACTTAATCAAGGTTAAAAAACCAATCCAAATTTTGATTCAGAAAAGAGAGTATAGAAACATAAGTGAAGACCAAGAAAGTTGTATTCAGGCCTTTTTGTCCCAAAATGACCAAAATAAAGGACCTAGAGGTTTTGGTAGGCCTCCCAAGTTGCACTTCTAAAATGTTTTTAGTCCTAAAATTTGGTGGGCATGTAGCCTATAACTCAATCAAGGACTTTACCAAGTTTGGGGAAGAAATAATAGAAGTTGATAGGTCCTTGAGGGTCTTGAAAGCACTCCAAAACACATTGAAAAGTTTTAGTGACATTTACAGGATTGTGAATATGTAGATGGTTTTGACACCTTTTTAGGCAATAATACTTTCCCTCATGTTTTAATAGTTAGAATATGAAATTGCATCATAAATTTTCAATGAAAATTATGGAGAAGTATTACCTTATGTTTGATCTTATAAACTTAGTTTTTGTCTATACATTATGATAGTCAAAACCTATAATAGGCTCTCCAAGAAGAAATTGTCCCAGTCAAAGAGCAAGGGCATTGTTTTGAGTCCTAAATGGGACATATGGGTATGATAAAGTGACATATGCATTGGTAAACCTTAGATATTTTCAAAATATTTTACACACACCATGAATAAGCTAGAAAAGAGATCAATACCTATAGGCCCAAAGGAAACAAAGACCATTTGTTACCTTAAGAAGGTCTAAAGGCATCCACACTTGTTTAGGTGGCTAAGTGCATTGAAGTACATATTAATAACCTAAATTACCGTATATTTAGTTGATAAAAGGTTACATACCCTATTTATGCACTCACAGTCCATACAAATTCTTGAAGATGGTACCTGTGGCTGCTAAAGGAGGACTGTGGACAAATAGTGAGCAAAATGATGGTGTTTTGATGTAATAATAACTCAAGAATGAAATATATAAGTATAAATAAATCACTATGTGAATCCAAGTAAATATTAGAGAGTTTTTAAATGTTTAAATTCCTATTTCATGTGCAATCAACACCTATAGGAAGGGGACAAGGAGGTTTTTGTCTTAGTCTAGTAGACAAGGTTTGACAAGTTGACACAAAGGATCAACCTTTGAAGACTTATGGAGAATGGAGTCATTTATAAAAAAAATATGAATCTAATATGGACATAAATATAATTTCCTACACCCCAAGCTGGCTCTATGAAATAAGATAGCAACCTACAATAGAGCTTAGTGCAAACAGAGTATGCAAGAGGCAGATTAGGTTATGTTTTGATGATGTTTTAGGAAAAAAAAGGTAAATTAAGTAATTTAATGATAATAATTTATTAGGATAATATTATGTAAGTTTAAAAAACTCTAACACATTTTCAATATCCTACATGCAAGGTCTCTAAGGATAAAACTCATTCCACTCCTATAAACCCTGAACATAGTCCATGGTTGAAAGTTTGCCTAGGAAATTAGGCAAGATAATGGGTCTAAACTCATCACTAGGAGATAAAATTTTGTTAATATCATAATTTATACCTATATTAACCTCTTAAATAGTTTTTTTTGAGAGGAAGATAGGGGAAGTTCCCCCTATTTTGTCTTAGACAGGGGGCACTTTCTCTTTGCAACAAAACCTTTATTTTTTGCTAAAAGGGATTGAAGCATGACCAAAAGTCAAGATAACCATGAAGGGTGGTTTGAAGAGATATAACACACATAATAAAACTTTATAAAATAGTCTATAAGGATTATAACTAGACAAGGTAGTCTAGACAAGAAGAGTTGTAGGCAGACCTAGCTAGGGAAGGTGCAAAAATGAAAGGTCACTTCTATTATTATCTATTATAAAGCATTATAATACCTTGAATAATATTTTTTGAGGTTAATATTAAGTTTTAAATATATCATAGAGGTATGTAGGGTCATAAAATGGTTCAAACCATGAAAGTTATAGATAAACCTGTGAAATGATACTAGGCCTAATGCCCATTTAGGGGTCTATTATCATTTCACACATGAATGAAGATTTATAGTGAATGGGTAAATGTTCCTAGGAAGTAATAATAAATTTTAAATATTTTTTATTGTATATAGATTCATCAAAATCCATTTTACTATCTTGAAGAACCCCAGATCATGCAAAATGCAAGAAAAAGGACACAAATGCTATCTTAAGATGTTTGTATCTTCTATGAGCCTTTGTATGGGACCTTGAGGTGTTTGGGGATGTTAGTAAAGGTCCTTTAGGATACTATAGTATAATATTTATCTAGGTTAAACATGTCAACTTTATGAACCAAGCCTAAGATTCCAAACCACTCCAAAACCCTTATAAACCCTCATAAGGACCTGATTTGGAAGATGAGGCAAATGAAGTATCTAGAGGGGGTGGAAAGGACATGAAACTAATTTTATGATTTATATTACTCTTTAGGTATTATCCACATGTGACTAAGGTGTATGACACCTTTACAAATAGTTAAAAATAGGTTTTCTTTGGAATTTTTATGTGTTTTATAGGAGTGAGAGAGTTTCAAAAGATAAAATCACCTTTGGGATAAATTTTAGGACTTTTTATATGTCTTAATTTTCATTTAATGAGATATATAATCTCTTAAATATATCTTCTACCTCTTTCATTTCAGCTAGTCTAATTGGCATATAATGAACACTTAGGAGAAAATGGTGAAACTTTAATTGGAAATCCTTTTAAGGATTGTTTCTTGAACTTGATGATATGTAAACCCTTAACACATGTCATCCCTCCTTGTGCATGGATCATATTTAAAAATTGGGAAGGTTTTGGTTGCCAAGTGTGAGAAGGGAATGGAAAGGAGTCATTTTGAGACTATCATGGATGATTATGCATGGCCAAAATGATAGGGATTATCAAGGACCTATATAATGCATGTGAAGGATTTTTAGTAACCCCTCCCACTCAGACCCATCATTATACCTAATCATATGCAGTGATAAGTGTTATAAATATTTTCATTGATGTCAAAGGTCTTGCATTATTGGTGATAAATGCCCCATAGCATTTAATGATGTTTTTAATATTCATATATTGGATAATGTGTGTTTATATTTATTTAATATTAATAAATATAAGTTTGGTTACATAAAATTCAAAATAGGGCCCATGAATAAGTCAAAGAGTCATGGGGTAAAGACAAAAGAGGAATGGGACACATTTTCCCATGAAGAGTCATCTTAAGGAATTTTAGGAGTCACCAAGTGAAGACAAAAGAGTGTAATTCACATTTTTCTATGAAGAGTCATCTTAAGGAATTCAAAAGGTTATGAAGATAAAGACAAAAGAGGAAAGGATGCATTTGCTTATGAAGGCTCACCATGTGACTTTTCAAATGCAAATATATGAAGGTTCATGAAAGTGTGGTGCCATTTTCTGTGAGGATTGAAGGGTCACAAAGGGTGAATGCTAAAGTTCATTTGGAAATATATAAATAAAGTCTTGAGAAGTGATTTTTATATGAAAGAGAGTGCATGGTTTTGTAATTTTTTTATATAATAAAAGTGGAGAGAAAAGTAGGAGATATTGTAGAGTTATATCATTTATTGAGTAAGCAACATTGAGAGATAGTTGTGTTTTATACACAAGAGGGGTTAGTGCTCCTATGTTTTAGTGCTCACAAATATTTTCAAGGGGTTGGTGCTCCTATGGGTTGGTACTCACAAATAGTTTCTATGTTGTTATTCAGCAAAGGGGTTGGTGCTCCTACAAGTTGGTACTTGCAAACTTTGTAATTTGAATTGGTACTCATTCATATACTTGAGATTTTTCTCTATGGTTTTTCCCATTTTGGGTTTCTATGTAGAAATCTGATCTCTCTCTCTCTCTCTCTCTCTCTCTCTCTCTCTCTCTCTCTCTCTCTCTCTCTCTCTCTCTCTCTCTCTCTCTCTCTCTCTCTCTCTCTCTCTCTCTCTCTCTCTCTCTCTCTCTCTCTCTCTCTCTCTCTCTCTCTCTCTCTCTCTCTCTCTCTCTCTCTCTCATGTGGTGCATGTTATTATTTCAATTTTATTGTATATCTTGAATGTGTGATTAAGTGGTTAAATAAAATAAATCAAATTAAGTAAAAGATATATAATATACTGATTCGCCCCAAGTATATTTTGTGCTTAACAATAAGGTAGTTTTGGAAGGCAAATCATGAGGGGCAGTTTTTTGTGTAGAGAAAGGAGTTTTTAGACCACTTTGCAAGATTTGAATGATTTGAGATGACACTTTTATCTATTTACATTTCATTTATCACCCCATATCTCTCTTACATGCAAAAATGACTGATCTTTTAGTTGGACAAGTGTCTAATGACTCTTGAGCTTCCCTTTCTCTCTCTCCTCTCATATTCTCTATATAAACTAGCCTTTTGGCATTGTATTCTATCTCTCCACCTTGGTATGGCAAAGCCCTACAAAATTATTGCCTTGAGATAATAAAAATAGTTGTTTTTACCTCATTTATGATTTCACTAAGTGTACACAGTGGTTTTTGGTCTTGTGAAAGTGTAGCTTTATTTACCTTCACATGTTACTCTTCTTAGTACCTTGTGTTTTATAATCTCTCTTTTACAGGTCAGTAAGAAGTGTCTATTGTTGATATTACATGTGTAGTGAGTATTCTATTCAATATTTTGTCTTAGAATGCCTATTTTCTAAGTCCTCCTAGCCTAAGCTATCTCTAAGACCCAATGCTTGAAACATTGATGTGAGAGAGAAGATTATCATTAGATGAAGTGTATATGCAAACTTCTCCTTAGTTCCAAGTGAAAGTTAAAGGGTGTGAGTAGAGAATATATTTTTTGTATCACCTCCCATAGAGTAGATTTTCTTTCAGCTATTCTTATCCCTTTTCAACCCCCCAAGTGTTAATATTAGGATTGAGCTATAGTGATGCATTAAGGGGAAATAACCCCTCATCTAGAGATCCACCTCAATTTAGGGACACCCATAGCATTTAGGTGGTTCCATTATGCCACTTGAATGAGGAATGACTTGTCATCTCCTCATTGGGTTTAAGTTCAAATGATAACACTTAACAAGGACAACTGACTCACATAAGATAAAATACAAAAAAAATCAATAAGGGTACCCCAAATTTTGAAGTGTGAAATTTTGGGGACACTAGATGGCTCTGATTGGGGACATATTTCATTCCTTTTCAAAGAAGGAAATAAGTGTGAAATACTAGCATCTCTAGTTTTTTATCTTATCTATTGGGCACGAGATCTTTGCAAAAACTCAATCACAAAAACTTACAAAATAAGAAAATAATATAAAATTAAAAACAAAACCTAAAAAAATACTTAAAAAATTATTTATATACATATAGGTGTTACCTTATTGCTCAATTCTTGTAAAGCTTCAAATGTTGTCCATTAAATGGCAACAGTAGTGCTATCCCATCCTGATAAGCTAGGATGAATCTATCTTTTCCAACAATGTTTTTTTATAGTAAAAGGCCCTTGCCACAAGGAATAAAATTTGTCATGCTTCCCTTTTTATTAATTTTATTTATCCCATAAGATCACCAAATCACCAATTTCAAACCACCTATCCCTATCCTTTTGATCAAAGATCTTCTTTACTTTCATTTGATGATTAGCCAATTGATCAGCAACTTGAACACAGACTTCTTGTAGTTTAGTAGAAACATGATTCTTTTATCTAGTGAGTCTTGATAAGTGACATCTTCAATGGCCTTGGACAATTATAAGGTAGGCATCTCTATGGTTATTGGTATCTCACAACTTCTTGTGCTAAGTTTGTTGGTTGTTGTCCACTAGCTTATGGATGATGGTCATCAAATTCCTATTAATTGATTTAGCTTGATCATTTCCTTGAGGGTAGTGTTTTGAAGCATGAACCAAGTCAATTTCATATGAGTAACAAAACTCAATTAATTCTATATAATATAATTTGGTTGCATTGTCTATTACAATTTTATGAGGGATGTCAAATCTTACAACAATATTCTTTTTAATGAAGTCACATATAACTTCAAAAGTGGTGTGCTTAATAGGAATTGATTCCACCCATTTGATAAAGTAATCAATAGTATTCAAAACATAGAAATGTCTATCACTTGAGGAAGGATTCAACATACCAATAAAATCCATGCCCCACTAATGGAAAGGTTCATCAATAACAACTAGTTTTAGGGGCAAAGTTGGCAACTTGAGTCATCCTACAAATTGATGACATGCTTGACACTTAGCAACCCATTATAAATCATCTTGGAATATATTAGGCTAGAATTACCTTTCTCATAAGATCTTGTGTGTTTTGACTCTTGTTGAGAAGTGACCTCCACATACCTTGCCATGAAATTACTCTAACAATCTTGTTTATTGTTATTTATCCATACAGTGGATAAATTACACCATCAATTCCTCTTTTGTACAAACCATTATCCCAAAGGATATAATAATTTGATTTTAGCTTGATGGTATGCTTTTCTTTGTGTCAAATTAGTTGGGCATTCTTTGTAGGTCAAGAAGTAAGTAATCTTGTTGTACCATTCATCAATTAGGTCAACAAATAGCACCATGGGAAATTCTTCATCTGATTTAGCTTGGTGTGAAGGTGTTGCCATATATATATCATCAAGTTTCCTCTTTGTCATCAACTATCATAAACCTATTCCTCTCACTAGTTTTTTAGGTTTGATATGAAGATCAATTTCTTGCACCTTAGCTACCTAAGTGCCTCCTAGTAATCCCAGTTCTTGTTGTGTTAAAATTGACTTGACTACAATATCATGTACATGAAGACAAAATTTAATACCTAAAAACTTTACATTCTTTGACTATGACAAAGGCATGTTTCTCCATCTGTAAGTACTTCAATTCAAAGATTTTCAATGGCTAACTCATAAAAGCTATCAGGGATTCAATTCCTTCATTACTCTTTTGTAAAAGAATAGCTAACATGGTATGTTTAGAGGAGTAGAAATAAATAATGAATATTTTACTAAAGTCAGGGGAAACTAGCACTGGAGCTTTAGCTATTACTACCTTAATTCTTTCAAATGCCAACTTACCTTTAGCTTTCCATTTGAAATCTTGTTTCTTTTTAATTATATCAAAGATGTGACATGTCAACTCAAAAAAATTAGGTATGAATCTTTGGAGGAAATTGACCTTACCAAATAATGAGTGCACTCCTTTCTTAGACGTAGGCATAGGTAAACTCTAAGTAGCTTTGACTTGATCTAGATCATTTTTTCCCCCTCTTTTGACACTATGTGATCAAGGAGTTTTCCTTAAATCATAACAAATATTTATTTTTTTGTATTTAAGGAAATCCCATGTCTCCTGCATTGGATAATAACTTCAATATCACCCAGATGATCACCTATTTACTTAGAAAAGACTGTTAAGTAATATAGGTACACCACAATACTTTTTTTCTTCAAATGAGAAAAAGCCAAGTCTATAACTCGCTAAAAGGTTATTCTAGCATTAATTAACCCAAAAAGCATCTTTTGATAAGCAAACATTCCCCATGGCATTGTAAAATTAGTCTTGTATTGATCATCCTCAATAAATTTTATTTTATTGTATCCAAAACATACATCCAACATGGATAACATCTCTAAAACTATAACTAATTTCAAGGTGTGATCCATAATGGGCAAGGATAATTTTCTTTCAGAGAAGCTTGGTTTAGATTATGAAAATCAACATGATCATATTTCTCCATTTTTATTTCTTATTGGAATAGTATTTGCTAACCATTTTGAATGATGGATTGGACAAATGATATTTTTATCAAGGAGATTTTGAATTTTAGCATAGATAGTACTTGATATGGTTAGATTGTGGTGACATAGCTTCTACTTGAAACACTTCACCTCTAGTTGGAGTGGAATATAATGTTGCACCTCATCTAGCTAAAAGGATTTGAGGTCTTTATAGGACCAAAAAACACATTAATGTACTTTGTGAGAAGATTTATGAATGCTTCATTTTCTTCTTGAGAGCAGCACTGGCCAAGGTTAATCATCATAGGCTCTTCTTCACTACCTAGATTAATCTACTCTACTTCTGGAGAAGTATCATCATACTCTTTCTTTTTCTTTATAAATTTATCATGCTTGTCAAATATTTATTCTATATAGACTATCCCTTTAGGAATTTTATTTCCTTTTAGTTGAATTATATCCTAACTATGAGTAAGTTCAAGATCAGTGATATCTATTTTTGACTCACATAGATGTGAATTACTTCCTTCAAAGTACAGACCCTCAAAGTTGTCTTGATTCTCAAAAAAATGTATCTATTTGCTTATCATCATTAAAAACTTTCCACTTTTCAACATTATCTATGATCTTTGGATGGTAGACCATTTCTACTTTATAATTACCTTCTCTAAAAAGTGTTGGTTATTCAAGCTTGAGTAGTGATGTAGTAATAGCAAGTGTATCATCTCTAGAGTTCTAATCTCATGGAACTAAGTTAATTGTGAAAGTAGATAAGTCAAGCATGGAACTTAGAACTAAGTCATGGTAGTGTTTTAGCTTGTCTTTCTTCACCTGATACTGGCCTTTGATTTATCTCACTATCAATTCAACATCACCTTATGCTTTAAGAATCTTGATTCCTTTTTCCTTTGTTTTCTTAAGTCCTAGCAAAAGTGCCTCATATTCAATTGTGTTGTTAGTTTTTTCAAACATGATTTTGTAAGAATAGGAAAATATTTCACTAGCTAGGGATATTTAAATTACCCCTACACCTGAACCAAGAAAAATTCAATTGCCATCAAACTCTAACATCCATATCTTATTCTTTTCTTTTTCTTCCTCTTGTTCTTGAATATCTTTACCCATTTCAATGTAGTAAACTCCATGATAATATTCCTCAAAAATAATGTGTGACCTTGGGTCATCAGATTTGGAAACCATGTATTTGGATTTCTTTTTAGGTTTTAACTTTTGATTCACTCCTTTAATTAGAATGTGAGCACATGACCAATCAATTTTTACTTTTCTACCTAGATCCTTGTATAAGTTTTGACTAATTTATTCAATTGATATGGGTAAGATCTCAAGTAGTCAGCTTTTGACATCTAAATTTTGGTTTTCTTTATATGGTAAATTATGTCAAAATAGGGAATGGAAGAAGATATAACATGACTAACCTCAGTGGTATGAGTTACTAGTTTATGATTCTGAGAGGAAGAACCTATATACTTATCTTTAGGAGCCAAAGAGGAAGGTAGAGGATTACCTCTCTTAAGAATACTTACTTCTACTCTAAAATATCCCTTCGCTTTATCTTGTTCTTTGGTAGGTTTCTCACCATATTTTTGAGTTTTTGACCTTGTAAAAACTATAATTAAGTGACTAATATCTTCTTCAAATGCTTCTTCATAGTCACTTTTAGATTGATATTCTAGGTAACCAATGTTAGAGTCACCAACAGGATCCATAATGTCATCTTCATGACCAAGACTTTGATGAGTATCATCAGTCAACTGGTCTTCCTCACTCATCTCAATATGATTTTTGGGAGCATCTTAAATTTCCAATCTTTTCATAGCACCAATAATATAGTTCCTATTTTTATTATTATAATTTTGGGTAGGTGCATTCCTAACAAGGGAAGTACCTCCATGAGTACTTTGAGCAATTTATATTTTGACTTGAAGCAAGTCATTAGATAATTTTTTTAATAAGGGATCAGTACTCTATGATGTGATTAAATTAGTAGAGTCTCCCTTGGAAACTATGTTCTTAATCTTATTTACCATTATCAAATCATCTTCAACCTCCATAGCAAGAGTTTGAGTTGCTGCTAAATCAACTAGTCTTGCTCTTTGCAGTTGATAACTGACTTTTGGTAGTTGGGTATTGATAAAGAAACATTTTTTATTATCTATAGTGGGTAGTGAAATTTAAAGAATTTTATAGAGAAAACTATTAAACTTGGAGATAAAATCATGCATGTGTTCATGTGGTTCCTTCTTGAGTTGATTTATTTGAGTAAGTAGTATATATGCATCTTTAGTAGCTTTGAATTTTTTCTTAAATTGCTCACACATAGTAGCCTAATTGGTTATGGTGCCCAGAGCTGAATGGTAGAACCATTCTACAACTAAGGCATGCAAAGTCTCAATAAAGAGTCTAACAAAAACATCTTCATGTTCAACATCAATTAATCTACATGCCATAAAGAAGGCAGCCAAGTGCTCATCTAGATTTTTTTTACTATCACTACTAAATTTAGGAAAATTCTTTCTTGATCCATTTGGTAGGTCATGTAGAGGATGAATCATATTTAAAGGACCAATACCTGGCCCCCATGGGACAAGAATTGGTAATACCATTCTTCTAAGGATGAGAACTATGGATTTGCAAGTTGGATTATTCTTGAGGAATTATGGTGTAACTAATTTTTAGTAGTTGGTGTCTATATTATAGGTGAGAGACTAGTTCTTCATGCTCTTGTTTAAATAGGAAAACTAAAATTGAATTGCTCTTGCAATTTAAATAAATCATCTCTTTGGCCTTGAGTTCTCCTTGCTCTTGTAAAGGGTTGATTTTCTAGTTTGGAATGCAAAAATTCTTTTGAAGATTATTATTAGAAATTCTATTTATAGATGAAACTTGGATGACAGTTTTATAAACATGCAACTAACTTGGAAAGCAAACTGGGAAATGAACTAGGTGTAGAAATGGTGGTTTACAAACATGTAGCATGTTAATTAAAAGGGGTGTGTCTATTAATAAGAAGAGAGGTTAATCTCAGTAAAGTGTTAAAAATAGACAAGTGCATTATTTTTATCATTCAATGTTTTGAGCAATAGTTTAAGAATTTGGGATTTTGAGAACTCAATGTAATAATGTGCCTATCTCAATTGGTCTATGCAATCTAGAGTTAATTTAGGGAGTTAAACTTATAGTTCTCTAGCAGAGTCACCATAAACTATTGGCTAAATATTTTTCATGTAGTTAAAATTGCCTAGGTAGTCATGGGATTAAATCCCTTTCATTTAATAGTGAATCTCCCATGCAAATATGTTTATCTATTTCTAATTACTTATAACTTATAGTTATTCACAGAGTATATAAATTATATGCAATTTATTCTAAGTGGGGGTATTACTTTAATCACTTCATTCATGAGACATAACAAAGAGATCTTACAGCAAGTAAGTAGTTGGTTTTGTGAATGTGAATGGAGTTTTAGATAGATTGGAAAATATAGAAAAGACTATAATATTTAAGAAAGAAAGAAATAAAAGAGATGCACTTCATAATAAATAGTATTGCAGAGTTTACTGTATATGTGCAAAAAGATAAACATATAATGGTGATAACCTTTTCATCAAGTGATCAAAAAAGCAATTAATTTAATTTAGATAAATAGATAGCACAAATTTTACCTTTTTAACTTTATAGAATGCATAGATTTATTCCCTCAGACATAAAGTTCTCCAGAAAACATACTTCTTTCTTATTCACTTTTAGCAAAATCTATACAAAATAGTCTAGATATCTAAACACAAAGTTTTATATTGCTTAAATTTCCTATACAATGGTTATAATTGCTTTCTTGTAAAAATTATCATCCCCAGGCACACAAGCCTGCACTTCTATTTATATAATTTTTAGATACCAAATTCAAATAGGAAACAATCCTCTTCAATATCCATGTGCTACGCTAAAATTGGAAATGGGTGAGTGACATCTTTTTTTAATTTCTCTTCTGTGGCATGCAATAGTTGATGAAAAGTAGTGATGCATGGACTCCTTATTTGGATAAAAAACTAACTCCTTTCATGCTACATAGAAGTATTTCCAATAATCTACTTTTATAAAATAACTTTAAGTAATGGCATTTTGGCCAAATTACTTGAGTCTTTCAATTTCCAAAGTAATTTTATTTTAAAAATAAATTATCCAATGACATCTCTTTACATAGTAATTACTTGAAACAAAATTACTTGTAATACATTTGAGAAAAGAAAAAAAGAATATTGAAGAAAAAGAAAGGAAGAAGTCTCTTTTCAATCTTAGAGTAAACATCTAGTCCAATTCATGAACTTGTTCTCTATATTTTTCCCTATATTTGATGTGCTAAGACATCATCAATTATATAGCTACATCATCAAGCTTATCAAGTTCTTGTCTCTCTATTTCAAATCTTAGCATTTCTTTCTCTAATCTCCTACAATGAGATTTTACCTTTTCAAACCTTGGCTCAAATATTTTTATCTCTTGTTGATATTTAATTAACTCCTTGATAGATTTAGCAATGAAAAGAGTTGTATCTTTGTCAATCCATTGCTTGAATTGCTCATATAGCTACTTGGATGTCCTTGGAACATTGTCAGACCAGATACTAGTAAGACCATAGAGGGTGTCTTCTAGATTTGTCTTTGCATTACATGCTTCTTCTTTCAAAGTCTTCATTTCTTCACTCATTGTCTATAGAATATTCATATGAAAAGATAGGAGAGACTCTGCTTGCTTTATCTTCTTCATGGATCCATCAGGAGTAATCTTTTCTTCAATCAGAGTTTTCTCATTCAAATTACCTATTTTCTATAGGCTTTCTTGTTATAACTCATAAATACCATTTTCAAACTCAATCTCTTTCATCACTATCTTTACTTCTACCAATTTCTTCAAAATATTAGCATGAGCATTTGGATTACTAGGGAAGAGCTTTTGATTAGTTTTATGCATTTTCTCTATCTACTTGTCAATTTCTTTTACTTTATTTGTAGTCTCTTCCACTTATGTAATTACTTGTTGTGTAACTACAACTTCTAAAAGTAGTGGTTGTTGAGGAACAAACTTTGCCACTTTGGCAATTATTTCACAAAGGTGTGCATTTTTTCCTTTAATTTGGCCTTAGCAGCCTTTTCTTCATCAAGCTTTTTAAAAAGATTATTTATTAAATTTTGGGTGTCTTTTTTCAAACCTTCAGTGGTAACCTCTCCAAGAGATACCTTCATGATTGTTAAATATTTTTCAATAAATTCTCCTTTACTCATTCCTTTTGGAGGAGTTAACACTTCTACAAACTTTTGTCTTGAAGATTCAATCAACAATTTTGAAGTTACTTTGGTTGGTTTAGGATTTTTACCTTTCTTATCTAGACTCCTCAGTAGTTTTAAGTCCATTTCCTCAAGATTTATCACTTATTTAGCTTCTAGAGAAATCTACATAGCTAACAAAGATGAGAAGTCTGTAGAAGTGGAAATATATGTATAACCACCATCTACTATTGATTATCTCTAATCACTAGTTCCTCAAAAGAAACTTCATATGCCTTAGTTTCTCTCTAAATCTCTTTCTTAGAATCCTTTTCAACATGTTTCTTAATTTATATTTATTTTTCCTTGTCATCTTCCTTCTCTTTCTTTGTTACTTTTTCAATTACTACCTCCTTCTCCTTGCATTTCTTAGCAACTTTCTCTATTACTAATCCAAACTCTACTTATTTCTCAGCTTCTACTTCTTTCATTATTTCTACTTTCTCCTTTTCAACAACTACTTCTTCCTTCTCCTTGTTAGACTCTACTACCTCTTTTTGTTTCTCTTGTATTTCATCTTGAGATGGTATTATTTATTTTATAGTCATTGCTCTTTTAGGCTCTTTTTCAGTGATGGTTTGCTCTATTGAAGGAGGTGGTGGTGGTGAAATAGATGGAGATGATGAAAGAGAGGGAGGAGGAACATTAGTGTATGTTTGAGTGGATTTTTAAGGATATTTGGTGCTATAAATATTATGGAGGCATTATTAATTATGGATATATGGTGGGTATAGTGGAATCTATAATGGAAGAAGTGTTGTAAATAGTAGGAATAGTCATATCAATAGAAGAAACCAATGGTGGAATAGAAACAACTCGCTTAACAGGCTCATTGTCCTTCACCATAGAATATGTATCATCCACATTTCTCTTTAGCTTCAACTTATTTTTAGGTCCTTTGTTACTTTCTCCTTATACTATTTATTTTCTCTTCTATACCACATGGTTGGTTTCCTTCATCAATTCCTTCATGCGGTAGCCTTTGTTGAGGAGCCAAGTAGAAGTCATTGCCAAGACATTTGAAGTTCTATCAGAAATTATCATGATCTTTACCAAAAATGATTACTATAAGTGGGACATTATCCCCTTTTACTTTATGAAAATCATCACTTGTGACAACCCCATCATCTTCCATATCCTCGAGGATGGTGGCCAAATCAAAAGTATGAATCTGTTCTACAATCAATATACTATTATCCCTTATTATTACATCAAATTCATCTTTGTAATCAGTCCAAAAATCCTCAAGTGATAGAATATAAATTTATTCTAAATAAACTATATTTCGTGCCACTCCTCTACCATCAAAATTGATTCTAGACTCAAAATGTGTTTGAGTGTAATGATGATACATCTCTTTCTATATATTTCTAGCCTTGTAAATGTTTGGGCAATGGTAATGACCAATGACAATGGGAAATTTAATGGTTACACGATGAGATTTCAACTACAAGTCATGTATTTCAACAAGTTTTTTTCTCAATTCCATAAGAATCCATTTTTCACTTGGGTATCTGGGCAATTTGATAGGTGTTCTTGAAAAACCTCCCATTTTAATGTATGTAAAGTCAAGAAACTAGATGAAAATGTAACCATATATTGAAATTGTATCCCATGCTTCATCTGATACTCTCTTATATTTTAGAGCTATATTTAACTTGTAAATAAGCTCATAAAATAACCCATCATTTACTATAATGTAATGTTTGTAATACTCTAGAAAAACTAGTTGAGGATAAAACTCATTTATTGGCACAAATAATAATGTGCCTTCTATCCTTAGCCTTAAAAAGGTTCCACTTGAAGTTATTACATACATAAGGTATGAGGTCATTTTAAAATCAAAAGTTTGTAATACATTCCTCAACTATTGATCCATATTTTCACTTATCATTCTTGCCCACTCAATCCTAGTTGAGCTCCTAGTGACATAAATGGTTCTAATATAAGCATACATCCAAGGTGAGAAACATTTGGCATTATTATCTCCATTGATTTTGCACCGTAATTAAATGATGTCAACTACTTCTTGAATGAAGTCTGATATTACTATTTGCTTTGGGAATCTTGAGGCTTGCTTCACCTTCTTCAAGTAATACGTATTCATTATCTTAATACATTTTAATGTCTTAGTTTCCCATTGCTTATTGGATTTTTTCATTATCATATCAATTAATTTTGATGATTTTGGGATATTTATACAATAGTTTAGATATTGAGCATCCAATCCCACAAATACATTCGCAGCAACATCTCTCACAACCCTAGTAATAGAGTCATAGTACTTGGCACATGTGAGCACATATTTAGTAAGTTGAGTTGAGCTTGGGAAAGCTATAGCTTGTAGAATTATACTACTAGTCATGGCATGCATGAGTGGAGTCTTAGCTATGGCCTTGAATCTCTCTAATAATTTATTCATAGACACATGCCCCATATCTGTGTCACTTATCTTAGTTATCTTAGAAATGATGCTTGATTCAATTGGGTACCCCTTTTATTTATACTTCATCTTGGGCTCTTGGGACTTTACTCTCTTATCTTTTTCTTTACCTTTCCAACTTGGTTTTGGAATCTCCTCAAGTGCCAACTCTAAGGGAATCGATCTGTGAGTTCTATGAAGATAAAATGGTAAACTTTATGTTATCTATTTATCTAAATTGAATTCATTACTTTCTTGATCACTTGATAAAAAGGTTATCACCATTATATTTTTATCTATTTTCACGTATACAGTAAAATCTATAAAATTATTTATTTTGAAGTGTATCTCTTTTATTTCTTTCCTTTCTCAAGAATTTTAGTCTTTTATCTATTTTCCAATCTTTTTGAAAATCTATTCACATTCACAAAACTAGATACTTACTTGTTGCAAGATCTCTTTGTTATGGCTCATGAATGAAGCGATTAAAGTAATACCCCCAATTAGAATAAATTGCATATAATTTATATACTCTATAAATAGCTATAAGTTATAATTAATTATAAATAGATAGACATATTTTTACAAGAGATTCACCATTAAATGAAGAGGATTTAATCCCATGACTGCCTAGGTATTTTGATTACATGCAAAATATCTAGCCTATAGATCCTTATCTTATTTTTCCTAAGGTTAATAATGGTTGATTTTGTGTTTTTAGGTTATAAGTTTAAATAGCTATAAGTTATAATTAATTATAAATAGATAGACATATTTTTACAAGAGATTCACCATTAAATGAAGAGGATTTAATCCCATGACTGCCTAGGTATTTTGATTACATGCAAAATATCTAGCCTATAGATCCTTATCTTATTTTTCCTAAGGTTAATAATGGTTGATTTTGTGTTTTTAGGTTATAAGTTTAATGGAGATTTAACATTATGGAAAATGTCTAGTGTTTTGAGCTTTAATGATAAATTGACCCTTTGATCAGTCATCAGTTCTTAAATGTTCAATTGAATTAATGTTTAAGCATCTATAAACCCTTAGTCTAATTATCTTATGTTAAGCCTTTTAAATTTGAATTCAAATTTGTGTGGGTCTTTTTATTTGAAAATTATGTGAGAATATTTTAAAACTTAGCTTATATGTTATCCTAAGATATTATTCATGTTTATTAACATGAATAAGACCTTAATCTAAATTATTTATCCTAAGTTTTTTATGTCCCAAGCCCCCCTTTGTTCCTTTTATCTTCGCATGGTCTAAATAAAAATAGGGTCCCCTTTATTATGTTTTAAAACTTAGCTTAAAATTTTATCCTAAGGTTTTATCATGTTTATAAACATGAATAAAACCATAAACTAAAACTTTAAGTCTAAGTTCCCTATATTTCTTGAGCCTTACTTGATTTATTTTATCATCCATAGGATCGATGGTGTGCATTTACTTGGGTGAAGTTGATCTAACGGTTCAAGATTAAAGTTGAAAGGTCAAACCATGGCCCCAAGTTAAAGATCGATCATCTTCCCAAATATTGACGGTACATGATTGAGTGTACACATTTTGATTGATGATGTGTGTCAAGTCAAAACTTCAATAGAACCCCAAGACAAGTGAGAAGGTAACAAGTGTCACAAATTCATTAAAAGAACATAAAGAATCTAATAGAATTCAACCCCTCAAATTGAGATCCAATAGAGCATGTTTGATTGGTTGAAGATAATCCAATGGTGTGAAGTAAAGGTTAAAGATTCAATACCTAGAAATCAAGTGCAAAGATGACAAGTATCATACCTATAATATACAATTAAAATTTGAGCATCTTCTCAAATATCAATGGTGCATGGCTAGATGTACATATTTTGATCAACAATGAGCATTCAATCAAAATTTCAATGAATCCCTAGGAAGAGAAAGAAGGAGATAAGTGTCACCATCATGGAGATGGAGATATAAAATCAATGGCTCATGGAACAAAGGATAGAACCCAGAGAATTTAGATTAATGGCACACATTGATCTCTACAACCATGATCCAATGGTGTGTATTAAAAGTTAACTTTTCAAAAGGCCTAAGGACAAATAAGAAGCTTCCACATGGTTCAAACACATTGGCTTGGATGGAAAATGATAGTTGAAAGCATAAATAAGGCATGTAGAAGTGATACATGGCATAATCTTAGACATCAAGCATAAAATTAACCAATAGCATCCTACCTTCTAGATCTAAATCAACGGTGTGAGGTAAGGTAGAGTTTTAAAAAATCAAGACCTAATGAGATGTTAACACATTTCTTAAAGGATAAATAGTCACTTTTTAAATATAAATGAGCTATATGGCATGGTGGAGCCACATAAGCACCAATTAAGACTAAGATATTTGGTGGACCCATGAAAGGCAAAGGTATAAATACACAATCTAGACAAAATCTAAGGCATGGAACTCATTATTTGAACTAGTTATCACCATTAAATCACTTTGAAACCTTTCAAAAATTCTTAACAATTATGAAAGACCTAATTCAACCCTATGTTCATCATAATCAAGCTAAAGAATATTGAATTGCCACTTGTGCAAGGATAATTCAATCTAGAATCAAATTATAGTCCAATAGTGAACAATTTGATCAATTCGCAACCATGGTAGCTAAGAAGGGTGTTTCAAGAGAATAAGTGGAGCTATATCTAACCATGCATGCTAAGGGTAGGATTTTCAAAAATACAAAGTTTGATGCCACTAATCTAAATATGGGGGACAATAATTGTTCTAAGTTTTTTTGGACCATTGAAGACCAACCCGTCATCACCCGAGAAGAAGAGAAGAATGTGTCTACCAAGAGGCTCTACTATGACATAGTTTCAATCCAAATAATGGGCCTATATTATGTGGCAACAAAACCTAAGGTAATTAATTGTATCGACAGCCTTGCTCCCATTTTTAAAGATAATAAAATTCATAAGAGCATGTTAATCAATGAACATACTCATAGAAATGTAGCCTATATTTCTGATGTAGCATTTGAAAACTACTATAAATTGCCCAAACCCCAAGTTGACCTACCTTCCATCAATGCTTGGGCCCAAAAAAAATTTGAAAGACATTATGGCCTTGTGGCTATATTTTGGGAACCAGGTCTTTTCAGACTTCAACAAGAACATCCCAATTAGCCAATTCAAGCCTAAAATTAGGATAATTATGACCATGTTAAATAGATTGTGTGGGAATGCAACCACTACTTATGTAGACCAGATCTGGGTGTCTATAGTCTACTTCATGGTTGAAAAGTAGCTAACCCTTCCTCTAGGTGAAATTATCTATATTTTTTTGAGAAGACAGATTTTTTCAATTAAAAAAAGTACTCATTTTTTCATGATGTCATACCTTTTGGATGCCCTTTGTGCAATAATGAATATTCCCAACCTAAGGGAATGGTAACCTAGTGGGACATAGATAGTCTCCCAATATTATTCTAAGCTACACATATTTAAATATAGAGATCACATCTAGTTCATTTGTGATTGTATATATCCAGCCCTTAGTGATGTTATAACTAGTCATCCCATGGAGAGGGTCATCATACTAATCAGAAAAGTTGTTGAGACTATGGGAGATATCTATTTGTATCTAGATTATACAATCATTAAAATTGAAGGAAATCAGATCTAACCACTCAAGCTACCCAACTATGTCCCTAATAAGCTATTAGAGTTGGAGGTAGCATACCAATTACTGCATGGCATTGATAGCTTATGTAAGACCAAGAAGAAAGGGCTCATCCACAGCCTCCCAATAACCATTGAGAAGACCATAATCAAATAATGGGATAACATTGAAGCAACATCTAGACATAGAAATCCTTTAAATTGAAAATTGATGAGTTAAGGAAGTGGGACCTTTGTCTAAGGGTTAAAGAGAATTTAAAAACCAAGGGGATGCTTATTGTGCCTTACGATCATCATATTGGTGCTTTTGACCCTATTTACACCAAGGCATCTAGCTACTCTAAGGTCAAAAGAAGGTATAAAGAGCATAACCTTAAACCTAAGCTCAAACTAAATAGGAACTAAAGAGGAGATGATAGGTGGCAACTTAGGCCTAGGTAGTACCATTTATTAGACAATACATCATCTAGACCTCCATCAGCTCAACCCCATACAAACCATAAACCTAAGGCACAAATGGAGCAAAGAACATAGGAAAGAAGCCCTGATGAGATTGCATCATCTTCAGCCCAAGCAGAGGAACAAAGATCACCATTAGAAGATATTGGAACAATTAATGGTTAAGTGGTGTTATTTATATACCCTTAATACATTAAATTACATTGGTTAAATAATAATATATTTTATTATTTATCATGATTTAATCCTCATGTAAATAAATAATAAAACATATGAAATGACCTTTGGAGAGGTTGAACCCATTAATGTGGTGATTGAAAAAGATCATTTTATAATGGGAATATTACCTTGCCTATATAATAAAAAGTTTATATTCTAAGATATAATAAAAAAAGAGAGAAGAGAAAGAAGAGAAATCTTGTATTGGGTATATTTTATTTCTCAAATAATGAATAATCTTGGTGGGTTTTTTACCTCTTCATGAGTTTTTACCATGGTATATCTATGTTATGATGTGTTTAAATTTTCTCTCATTATTTCATGGTGAATTTATTTGCTATTGGTCTGGCATCTAGATTTGGCTAGTGTTACAATCGTGTTACTTATTTTGTCATGGTATCAGAGCTAGTTGATACGTGATCAAGTGGCAAGATCATAGATTAGATTTTTTAGATTGTGTTAAAGCTTAGATTCATATATTTTTCAATCCATGGTATGTTCATAAAAAATTTCAAGCTTATACTTATGTAGGAAGTAAGTTATTCTACTTTTCTCTCTCTCAGAATTTTAGAGATCTCAAAACTATGCAATTTTTCATATTTTAATCCTATTTTCATGTCATAAATCTAACTAAGAATCTTAAAATAGGCTAAAAATGCTTCTTTAAGAATTAAAAAATTCAATATTTTCTTGTTTATTGGATTAATAATCTATATAAAGGTGGTTGAAGATTTTTAGTTGCAAACCTAGCACTTACATGCAGTTACAAAAATTAAGAGAGCCAACAAGTGAGTGAATCAGTGCTTGGATATTTTTGTATGGCCTTTATATGGCCTTATTTTAAAAAATATATGTTTTGTGTAGTAAATATCCATTTTGGTCACTCCATTGGCTTAGTTTGATCATTTCCAAACATTTTTTACCTTTATTTCACCTGATTTGGACTCTTCTAGCTTATTTCAAAAAAAATCTCTCCTCCTAAATGCCATTTTTTAGCATGTGTGAGCTAAAAATTAGTGAAATATCATATTTTGGGTAGTAAATCACAATTTTTATTATTACATTTACTTATTTTGGCCATTTCCAAAAAAAATTGATCTTTAGTTTGCCTGATTTGGTCTCCTACAACTCTTTTTAGTTTTTGCTCTCTCCTCTCAAGCATCATACTTTAGCTTGTACGGCCAAGAAGAAGGGAAAAAATATATAAATCAAGTATTCTTAGTCATTTTCTATGATTTAAAAGTTGATTTCATGTTTTATACAATATTTAAGCCTGTTGGAGCCATTTTCAAACCTTGAAGAACATCAAAAAGAAATTTAGAGTTTTTTTACTTCTACCTAGGTGCCATAGTATGCCATAACAGTAGTAAGAACCTTAAAAATATAATTTTTAGGTAAAAAATAATATATATGGATCTATAAGTAGCTTTGGATGGTAATTTTCAAGCGTTTTCAAGCTTTAAATCATGGAAAATGGATGTTTGGATCTCCTACAATCCTCCCCTGCTCTCCCCATGTGCCATGTTTCCATATAAAGTGTGTTATAGTAAGGAATTATTGGGTATCTTAAAGTTTTAATTCAAGTATTTTAAAAATAAAATATTTAATTGATTTTATTCCACCCAAGCAGTGGACCCCATTTAAACTTTTTAAAATCCTTTTTTTGTCAAATTTTAAATAAATACTTTCATTTTATTATTTTAATGAAAGTATTTAATTATGTTTTACTTTTTATTTTTTTAAATAAAAATTAGACAAAAAAAAATATTAAACACAAGTTAGTACATTTAATGTTAATATGCTTAGTGGGTGAGTTGTAATTAGTCAATTTTTCATGCAAGCACATGGTGGGCCCATGTGTGTTGACTTGTATTTTTTTTAAAGTGTGTGTGTGTGTGTGTGTGTGTGTGTGTGTGTATTCTTTATAGAATCATGAGATATTTATTTTAAATGCATTTAATATTTTTTTTTAAAAATCAAAATTAATTAAATCATGTAGCTTGCATGTGAAGTCTTGTATTGGACAAAGGGAAGTTTACTAGTATTTTTTGAAAAATATTTATAGATCCAAAGTCCTTAAATCAAATATCAATCCCAAAATATTTTTTTTATAAAATTTAATTAATTTATTTTAAAATAATTGCTTAAAAATTTTGGTTATTAGTTGTGCAAAATCTTACATGTAAAGATTGAAACACTTTTGACACCCTTGACTTGTCATATTCTTTGCCAAACATGGTCATTTGACTAATCGATCTTTAGGTTTTTTTCACCTTAAAAACACATTAATATGGTTTTTTATTTTATTTTAAACCTCTTACTATTTATTTTACAATAATTTATTCAAATAGTGTAATTTGTGACACTATTTATGACACTTGCGACACTTGCAACTTTTGCCCTTGTTGAAATTATTTGTGTTTTTGAATTTTTTTGCAATCAAATAAAGTGCATAGTGTTATTTAATCACTAAAATATATGTTTTTATTGTAAAATAAATTATAAAACACATTAAAAATTTTGCTTTCTAAACCTTTTTTTATTCAATTTAGTATAAAATACAAACTTGTAGTGTCAACTTTAAAAAGAAGAAAAAATATTTATGACTCAAATTATAATATGAATTATTCCTAATAAGATATTTAATGTTTGTTTAACTTATTACCATATTATTAGTGAATTTATTGTATGTGCATCACATAATTTGCTTGTTAAATTTAGCATGCTTGATTGCAAGCTTACATATACTCCTATTGAAGGTTATGTTAAATCTTGATCCAAAAACTATGTGCAATAAAGCTAACCCATATTTAAAAATATATTATTGGTATTTTTATTTATCTAACCATTAATAGGATATATATTTTATAATATGTGGGTGTTGCTTCCATATTTATGCAGGATCCATACTTGGATCATTGGAAATTAGCAAAGCAAATACTTCAGTATATAAAAAGAATTATAAAAAATGGTTTATATTATTTTTCTTTGAATATGCCAATTTATTTAGTTATTATAATGTTAACCATACTATGATGATTCTACTTCTAGATATGTGTTTATGTTTCATGTAGGTGTTATCACTTAGAGCACTTCATGTGGAAGTTGCTAAAGAAGCCTTGTGGCTATGAAAGATGATATAAGAACATCATGTGGACGTTCCTCATTATACAAACCTTTTTGGTGATAGTCTAAATTTTATAGCTTTGATGAAAAATCAAATGTAGAACCAAGAAACTAAATCCTATTGAAGTTCATTCAATACTATTTTTATCAAAATGTCCATTGAGGGGGAGTGTGCATGACAATGTCACTTCTTAAAATTTGTGTGGGTCATTTGTTTCTTTCTATATCTCTATACTTATTCTCATTGTAAAGAATTATAATATATCACTTTATGTGATTTTAGTAAATTTCATATGGAAGTCTACATTGTACCCAACACATAGTAGCATGGAGGTCGTTATGTTATAAAAGACTCCAATATGTTTGATTGATTATTCATGATAAATTATGGGATGTATTATCACTATGAGATGTAGTCTCACGATCATGATAGCCTAAACTCACTTTAAGTGGTTTAGGATAACATAGTGTAATTCCTTTAAAGGTGAATATGGGGACATAGTACAAAACTTTTAGGTATTTATGGGTGTATAGTGTAATTCATTTAAAGTTGACTATGTAATTATGGTTGCATAGTGTAATACCTTTGGGTATACATAATTGTATAGTCTAATTCCTTTAAAGGTGACTATGTAATTGTAGTTACATAGTGTAATACCTTTGGGTGTCTATAGTTAAATATTGTAATACCTTTGGATGACTATGTTTACATTGCATAATTTATTTAAAGGTGACTATGGCATGATGAAGGATATTTTCTTCAATTATTAACTCTTAAAACTCATCATGTGGATGGTTCAAGTAGTGTAAGTTCATTATGTTTTTACCTCCTAAAAATCATCATGTATTCCCACTTAACATTAAGGGGGATTATTAGAACAATTAATGGTTAAGTGGTGTTATTTATGTACCCTTAATACATTAAATTACATTGGTTAAATAATAATATATTTTATTATTTATCATGAGTTTATCCTCATGTAAATAAATAATAAAATATATTAAATGACCTTAAGAGAGGTTGGACCCATTAATTTGGTGATTGGAAAAGGTCATTTATAATGGGCATATTACCTTGCCTATATTATAAAGAGTTTATATTGTAAGATATAATGAAAAAAGAGAGAAGAGAAAGAAGAGAAAGCTTGTATTGGGTATATTATATTTCGTAAATAATGAATATTCTTGGGGGCGGGGGGGGGGGGGGGGCGGGGGTAATTTGACCTCTTCATGAGTTTTTCCCATAGTATATATATGTTATGGTGTGTTCAACTTTGCTCTCATTGTTTCATGGTGAATGTCTTTGTTATTAGTCTCACATTTAGATCTAACTAGTGTTGTAATCGTATTGCTTATTTTGTTAGAAGAGATTCATATGGTAGCATTAGACCCTAATGAGACTATGAGGATGTACTTAAAATTTTATCACTGTCCTATGAATTAGATGATGAAAAAATGAAGGAAACAAAAGAAGAAAAAGGGAAGGAAACATTAGATCTAGTTCCTGTAGATACCCTCAAGAGAAAAGCTAAGCTGAACATTGTTCTAGTAAAGGCCAAGAATCTCAAGGTGACTTTCACTCCTCCTTTAGGTTAAGTTAACCTCTTTAGTGAATAAAAATTGATCTATGGACCATCCATTTTAGAGTGATCATTTATGTACCCAAATCACAAAAATTGCCCACTACGTAACATCCTTGGGCTATGATGCAAGCCATCAATATCCATGTGCATGAAGAATTCAAGCTATGGATTATGTCTATACAAAATGAATATGAAAGGATATTGGCTACTCTAGGAGAACCAAATGGATCACAAATGGATATCCCTACATCATAGGTCACATAATCCTTAGTTGGTGTCAAGTTTGACCCAAGGATAGCTGGATTGTAGAGGGTGATAGATAAGAAGGTCATGGTTGGTGGAGAGGAGATCACTTTCTAGAAATTAGAACCATTGACTAACTTGACTCTAGTAGTAGGACAAAATCCCAGTGAGAATCCCATATTTGAAGAGAATGTGTTTGAATTATCCCAAGCACAATCAGAATAATTGCAAGCTTCCCTCAAAGGCATGTAGCAACAGAAGGAAGAATTGGAAAAGTAAGTTATCTTTTCAATATCGGAGGTCATGATAAATATGTTTGAATCATCTTTTTTTGATATGTTCAAATCTTTGAAAGTAATGAAATCTAGATAAAGTATGGTGAGCCAATAGAATAATGTGGCTATTAATCTAGTATACCATTAGCAGAACTCAAGTAGCAAAGTAAAGGATTTGATCAATATCCTGATAGAGGATCAAACTTTTAGATTTGAAACAATTATCTTGGCTCACCTAAATATGGCCATGGTAATTTTGGTAGATAAGATCAAGGGTCTGAGTAAATGGTCCAAGAACCTAGAGGACTTTCATGAAGATAGCAAGAAACTAATAAGAAGGATGGAGCATATACTTAGGAGCATGATCACATATCGCACTACTCTCATCCTAATAATACTAATCATTGACTAAGAATTTAGGTTGAGACCTAATCAATTTATGTGGGAAGTGAGAAACTAGAGCCAAGGAAGGACTAGGGCTAACAATAGTAAGATCTTGGACATGATCTTGAATGTTGAAGAAAGAAATGGAAATAGAAGAAGTGTTAAGAAAGCCATGGAAAAGGATGATAAATACTTTAGAGACATAGAATATCAAGAGGATGTACTCTTCATGGAACATGTTGTCAATCTGAAATTAATAGATGAGTAACATGCCAAGGCAATAAATATCTTGTAATAGTAGTAATAGGGCATTTCATCAACATAGGGACCTTAGGGTAAAGCTAGTTGATTTATGAGTATTCTTTTTGTAACTTAACTTGTATAATATTTTGAAAAGATAATATTCTTTTGTAAAGGCATGTACGACTTGTAAATCTCATTGCCTATAGGTCAGTCCATTAGGAATTGTCTAAAGAATTCTAGAAAGATATATAAGAGATAGTTATCCCTAACACTTGTATTATTATAATTTGACATGACTGACCAGCATGCCCAATGAATTATCTATATAAAGAGGTATTATCCATTAAAGAAGAGGAGGGAGTTTTGAAGAAAGAATATTTGTGCTAATTTTTGGAGCAATTTTATATATATATGGAATTTTGAAATGTTATCTCATTCATTTGTGTGAATTGTATCATGGTTTCTCTCTCAATTGTCTAGTTTGTAATTTAGATTTAAATGGTTCTTATCAATTTATGGTGTGCACTTTCCAAATGTATATTTGTTAACTTGTGGTAATGCTAGGTTGACTGAAGGTTCTTAAGTTTATTTCATTTTCTATGCTATTATTATGGATGTGCTTATGTTATTTATCTACAGGAGTGAATCTTCAAATTAAATCAAGTTCTTATTCTTATTCTTTCATTTCTTCAAATGCTTGCCTGATGTGTAGTAGGATTTGATTTTATGTTATTTCATGTTATACATTGGTTTTAAGTGCATATTTAGATGATATTTGAAATTTTTCATAATATATGTGTTAAATATTAGCAATGTGAACATGTTCCTTATCTGACCTACCCTTTGTTTTTTCTTTGATCAATTCAATCTAGATTAGCTTCATTGTGAATATCCATCTTAGCTTAAAACTTTATATTTAGTTATTTGAACATAATTCACTTCACTTAGTTAGGATCACTTTCATTTTCATAAATATTAGCTAGTAGGCCATGGTTTCTCCCAATAACCAAACACTATAAATATTGTGAAACAATTCACTTGTTATGTCATTATTTTACCACAGATAATAGGATTATCATAACTTGCAACTCATGTATTTGATTATATGAATTCATAAATTGGTAGTGTTTCTTAAACACTCAAAACCACCTAGGATACATGTACATGCATCAATAGTTTCAAGATTCCAAGGTGCAAACCTTGAGTTATTTTGGGCAACGTAATGTTACCCATTTTAATCAAGTGACACACAACATTTTTGACAAAAAGAGTATAAGGTAAAAACAATGTCAAATGGATGACATAACACCTCCTTAATCAATGTAATAATGTGGAAACAAGACTCATTTTGATGTGGAACAAATACACACAAATGGTTTTAAACTCAAAAACTAATAAAGCAAAGGAAAAAGACCAAATAAAATTAAGTAAATAGTACTAAGCCCTAAAACTAACAAGGTTGCATCATATTATTGAAATTCATCTATATACATCCTCTTGGGAGGATTTTAAGTGTTAATCCAAAAATAAAACAGCATGAAGTAGTAGGTTTTTTACACCCCCTTCTCCCCAAAGATTATATGGATACATGGACCTTCGGACTACTTGCCCTACATCAACAATATGTCTGTAACAAGTGGGGTTTGTCTAAAACTTAAATTTTTGACTATCTAGATGGTCCCAACCATGGCTAACACTAGATATGCCTCACATCTATTGAGTTTATACTGATTAACTTGATATGTAAAGGTCTGTTCCTTTGTATATCAATTACATCTGTGTATTACTTAGTGGAATCCTATGGTTAACCAGACCTGACTCAGGTTTTTTTTATGAAAGGAGATGTTAGACACTCAACCCCCTAGCTCTCATAATATGCATACCCTTATTTATATACCTCATCATAGAGCAAGATTGAAACAATATTGGGAGATGAAGCCTTGGGTCAAATCTTCCTTAAAGAACTCATGAAGAAGCTATGAACTCCCTTTCATATGCCAAATTGCATAAAAGAAGACTAAGTGAAAAGACTTTAGAGGTTGTTTTTAGATCACCCAAATCATGAGGGTTTTAGGGAAAGCCTAGACAACATTCTTTCCACACCTTGGACTAGGCTACAAGCGAAAAGGTGATTTTGGTCATCCAAGTTCCTTATAGGGGACAAGGGGAGAGTATACATGCACTCTTCATTTTGCACAAACAAACAAACAAGTAATAAACACTTTCAAGAATTTATAATCTAAATTAATGTTTATTTTATGCACCAAATGAAATGTTTTGATAAATTTCTTTGGCCCCTTGGATTAAATTTTGTAAAGCTTGTGAGAATTTTCACAAAATAACTTAACATAAATCACCTATGTTCTTTTTAATCACTTAAAACCAAATGTTCAAGATTTAACCATTCTTTTTAGGCACCAAAATGAAGTGTTCAAGAGTTTAAACTTGAAAATTTATGTTCTAATCCCACCTTGGTCCTAAAAATGTTGGAGAGTTTCTGTCTACTTTGAAGCACATTTATAGATGAGCAAATAATTTTTTAAAAGATAGCTCTTGGGTTTCTCCATATTTTTCACACAAAGACTAATATCGGTCAGCAATGATTGATGCTAGTTAGTAGAGATCTGATGTTAGTTGGTAATAACTAATATCGGTTGATAAGGATCGAGATTGGTTGCCTATGAATCTGAAGGCAAAACAAAAATGATTACAAAAATGTTTGTTAGCCAAATTTAGTATTAAAACTCCTAAAAACCTATAATAATATGGTTAGACAAGGAAAATACAAGCTAATAAAATGAATAAATAATAATTATAAGTGATAAAAAGATTTAAAATCTTAGTTTTATAAGTTGTGTCCTACCCTACATCCTGACCAGTGATAGTTATCCAGAACTGAGGTCGGTTAGGTAGAACTAATGATGACTAATTAGAACTAATACTAGTTATTCCAATTTAATGTTGATCTCTATGTAGATCCAAATTAGCACAAAATCAAAAATATGACAAAAACAAAGCTAAAACTCTAATTTTAAATATATTTAAGAATTCATTTGAAAATTTTGGAGTTGCATTTTGGTCTCCTTGGTATATGGGATGCTTCTACATCCCATTGGGCATGCCATTTATGATCATAGGAATTTAACAAAGAGAGGAGGTTATTCTTGTGTTAGTCCATAAAACAATGAAATGAACACACTAACATGCTAACATCTCTAGCCTAGATCATAAAGGGAGATTAGTGAATAAAACCAAATGAAAATCAAAACTAAAATTCAAAAGAAAAATAATCTCTTACCTTCCTTGAAATCTCCAAATGATTCATTGTGTGGCTTGCTCAATTTATGCTCAAAGAGTCTTTGGCAATATATTTTTTTTTGTTCATTTCCTCCTTGGCACCATTGAGGCTTGATATAGCTTATGCTTGTTTGATGTCTTGGCTCAATATTTTAGAATTATAACACTAATATTATGAACCATGCTATAAAACTTGCATTATAACTCTATAATTTTTAAGCTCTCTTTTTAATAGGTAATGGCTTATATTTATAGGCTTAAGAACTAACCCCAACTCAAGGTGAGTTAAAGTGTAGTTTAAACATGGAATGGGTTAAAACCTAACCTAAGTGAGTCAATTAACCCTATTAGAATTAAAAATTGTTAGGAATTAATGATTTTTAATGAATAGGCATGGGTGAGATATTTTGAGATATTTTCAAAGGCTTGACAACTCACAAAAGGTAATCATGAAAAGCTAGGATATTTCATATTTTTTAATTTCCTTAATTTATTTATTCATTAATTGCATATGGATAATTCAAATAGGAATTTAATTTTTTTATATTGTTAATTAATTTTGATTAGTCATTTAACATTTTCAATATTTGATTTTATGTGTGCACTTGTACCACTTAATAGGTCTATAGGCCAAATTGCATGTTATGATGTTGTAAGATGAATAGAGATAAATACATGAGAGGTTTTTGTTGTTTATAATATAATACCCCAATTAGAGATGTCTCAATGTGATTTTGAGCTTTGATGAATGAGGCACAAGTAAATTTGGGTTGTTTAGTGATTCTTAGGATTAATTTACAAAGGTTGGTAGGAATTAGTCTAAAACCTAATCGAAGGCCATTGGTGGCCAATTTTAGGTGACTACAGTAGTAACACATCAAAGCTTGGACCATCACAATCATTAATTGGATAAGTATTCCTCTATTTCTTAGAGTGATATTATCCATGGAAAATCCATTTTGAGAGTTGATTAAATGAAAAGATGCCATGTGGTATATGACAGGAACTACCTAAGTAACTTTTGGTATGATGTGTCCCTAAGCCCATACTTTGGGCACTAATGAAGTCCTAAAATGGGTCCCACAAAATTAAAACCAACCATGCAATGAGGGGAAAGTAGAGGGGAATGTTAAAATAACCCATATGGTAGTAACCCATCAAATATAAGGACATGTTGGTTACATAGATAACAAAGCATGAATTTAAACTTGACAACCCATCTAGCCATCAAAACTATCAAAATCTAGGATTTGACTATGCATTCAGTTTGATTTATATAATAAATTGTTGAATGGTCCCAATTGGAAAAGTATTTGAGGAAAATGGTAGGATTTATTGGAGATGTGAATAACATCATTAACCAAAGCATGGCATGTGCATTGGGATTAAGCATGAAGCATAAAAGATAACATATATGCCTTAAAAAGGCATGGATCTAATTACATAGGACATGGGTGACTAATTATCCCAATACAATCTCAAATACCTTCCCCCATAGGCATTCATTCTTGATTTGGTTTAGCATGGTCCTTGATATTTTCATGATGCAATTGAGTGGGATACATTCCCCTAAAACTTCAAGTGGGATGACCACATTGATGATTTTTTTAACTGCCCCATTAGTGGGTGAATTTGAATTTGAATTTGAATTTGATTTTGATTTTGAACTCTTCAAATCTATATGTTGATATAAAATTAACTCTTGTATCTTAGTAAGGGATTTATGGATTGTGAAAGGAGACATATATAACTATGCTTTTTCTTACTTTTTAGGGTAATCTTTTCCCTTTTCCTATTTTATCCTTATTATTACATAGTTATTTTATAAATATATAATGATTTATTAATTCTAATGTATTGTTAATTAAAAATAAAAATATTTATAATTGGAAGATTGTTAAGTTTGTGTGGTCATTATATGCACATTTTTATGGTAGTTATGTCCTTCATTCTTATAGTCACTCTTCCCCCAAGACTCTTGCATCATCTTTAGTTGGAGTTGTGTTAGGCCTAGCTCAATTAAATATTGGTTTCATAGGATTCACTCAGTCATATAACTCTAGGTTTATCTATGTTTTTAGCATGCATTTTATCTCTTTATCCCTAATATTTTACTCTTTATTTATGATCAAGTTAATCTAGTAACATAGCAATCTGAATTTAATTATTTATCTTGATTTCTTTTATACATATGCATCAAATTTTATCATAATTATTGCATTATTTCATTCTTAGACATGATAAACTAAAGAGGGAAGTCAACTTGTGTTAGGAAATAAATATTAGAAGCTTGATTTCTATTGGAGGTCAGACCCTACAAATTTATCCCAAGTGAAGTGTGTGGCCTCTTTTGAATCCCTTAGTCAGAGTTAATGGATCCTCAAATCATTAAAAAAGACCCCTTACAATGGAATAGTTCACATCAGTGAATTAAGTGAAGACCAATATACCAATTCTTAGTATATTTAGTCCTTGGGATGTATTTTCATTATAAGATCTCCCTCTTTTTAGGAGAAGGATTAAAAACCCCTACCCTTATTATTAACTATGTAAAAACATTCATCAATAATCATCATTCTA
This sequence comes from Torreya grandis, assembly GCA_037957365.1. Lineage (NCBI taxonomy): Eukaryota > Viridiplantae > Streptophyta > Pinopsida > Cupressales > Taxaceae > Torreya > Torreya grandis. The sequence continues at coordinate 4,108,269 of JARHVA010000613.1, read as the reverse complement.
ATTCACTTTCAATTTTATACCTATTGCACAAACATTTAACTATTAAATAAAAAATAGGGTAAAGCACTAAGATAAAATAAATTAAATGAAATCCTTGCCTATTTACTTGGACATGCCACTTGGCACATTGTTATATATACTCTTACTATTAAGTGATAATTGAATAGAACTAAATCATTCTTAATTATATGTTCTTAAATCATGGAAACCAAATATTGATAAACTAGACTAATAAATTATTCTTTGTAATGTGACTCATATTTAGTTGAGTTGATATATCTTTAGCCATGGACATTTTCATATATTACTTATTGTATTTTATGATATATTAGTTGAGATATGAGATCGTTGTCTTAGATAGATGGCTAAGTTGAGTCAAAAATATTCCCAAAGACTATTCTAACATCATTAAAACTATATTTCAAGCATTTCAACAACTTCTAGGAAGAATTATAATAAAGGAAGTGGCATGTAAGGCCCAATTTTAGCCTTTCCTATTAATTATGTTTTTTATATACTTACATTGATATCATGTTGTTTAATAAAATGGATACTTAAACATTTATATTTTATTAAAATCATATGTTGAGATAATATTATCGCTTTTATGCTTTTACATATGCAATGTGTGCTTATGCATATTACTTGACATAGTTTCAAGTTCAATTACTTTGGCTAGCATAAGATAGAGCAGTTTTATGTGCCTCATCACAAAAAAAATATTGGCTAGTTTCTAAATTTTAAAATATTATTCTAAGTATTCCCAAAATTTTCTAGGTTGATTTAAGGAATTTTTCATAATATTTCACAATATAAGTAAATCAAAACCTTAGTTTGAATGTACTTAGTATCAAAGCTTGGAATTATCTGTTGAGCACTTATACACTATTGCACATTAAGAAAATATTCCCTATTCCTCTAAAATTCAAGATTACTCACAAGGAGAAATCACAATCTAAGTCTAAATCATCTCAAAATAAGTCAAGGGTTATCATTTTTAAGTATCAAATCCATATTTGTAGTTGTGTTCATATATTCAAGGAGCACAATTTCAAAATCATTGTAAGTTGGATAATTATGTGTCTTGATTTCCCTCTTTGGAGTATCTAGGTATGTAGGTAGTTTTAAATGGTCAACGGGGTGATTTAAGTCAAATCAACCCATTATACTCCCCCTTTATTTTGTGTAGGTTTCTAGATCTCATGAAGACCCATATGGTTTCCAGATCAAATAAGATGAAAATAGTGACTTCCATCTAGCAATATCATAATCTCAATATCTTTTCCCTCTCAAGAAATATGTGTAAAATGTGGATTAGTTATAGTTTATTCACAACAAATGTAGACAAGTCAGTATTCAAAAATGTAGTTGGCTTGTGTTATTATCTATGGAGCATGCTCTTGTCAAAAAAAATATCCTCATATTTTTTTCCTAATTCTTGTTATTGCTTACACAATATGCCCTAATTTCATCACTGATCCTGAAACCTATTTTTCTTTGGAGTTTGGTCTTTTGTTCTACTCAAGTCTAGACCCATTTCTATTTATTGTTCTAATTGAATAAGGTCTTTGAAAAAAATTAGTCCTACTATTATATTATCTTCACTTGTTGAAGTAAGTTTGAACTTAAAAGGTCTATTGTATCTACTTAGCCTAAATGAGTTTGCATAAATAACTTCATTCATACAAATACCTAAAGATGTATGAACCTATTAATTCTTGGCCTACCTTAGGACAAATTCTGAAAGATACTAAAATTTCCACTTTTGGGGACACTTCACCTTATATTTGTGTAGATTATTCAACTATTTTTCATATTTTATGCATCCATTTCTTGAGAACTTTAATCTATTCTTTGCTCCCTTTAGCATTCATGTGTGATGATCTTAAGCATTTTTTTTCTTAGATGATTTTGTGGATAGTTAGACTAAATTATCTATATTTTGAGAAAATGGGACTATTTTTATACTTAATTTATCTCCCCTTGCTAAATTTATATTTCTTTTTAGATTAAAATAACTTAGAATTTGTATGGTTTTATTCAAATACTTTGTCATTTTATTCGTTTTGAACTAAAATATAGATTTTAGATTAGCAAAAAATTGGTTTTATTTTTGTTTACTTCAAATACTTTGTCATTTTATTCATTTAGAACTGAAATCTAGATCTCAAATTGGCAAAGTATTGGTTTTATATTTGTTTATTTATTATGCCTTTTGACTTTATTTTAATCTTATCCTTAGTAATTTTTGGCATCCTACTAAAAAGTAGTAGACAAAAATGTAGCAGTTAAAAACATAGCATGATAAACTTAGTGAGGATAAAACATAGCAAGGAAAAAATGTAGCAAGGATAAAACATTGTAGGAACAAAACATAGTAAAGGATGTGCATAAACAGAAGATGACATAACTTTCAACTAAAGGTCCAAACTCATGAAATCACATTTTCTTCTATTATTTTGCTTGTAAATTTGGTGCATTACTTTTCCACCATGAAATGTTAACTACTATCACCAAAATGAACTAGACAATAAATAAACAATGTGATAATCACTAAAATGTCCTAAATATGCTATTTATGACATTTTTGCGACATTACCAATACCGCTTCATTTTTTCTTGCTACATTTTATCCTCACAATGTTTTTTTCATACTATATTTTTATTATACTATGTTTTTTATTTCTAACTTTTTGTACGCTATGTTATCACATCAAGCCTAATTTTTGTCAAAGGTTAGAATTTGAAATATAGTGGCTACTTATTTACATTCACTACCCAATGGTCAATTCCTTCCTTTGATTCCTTGAGCAAGTGAGATCTGCCACTTTTTGCTCAGTTATTTCCCCAGGCCTCTTCGAGACTTTGATTTTTTTAGAGCTTTCAAATTCCTAGGATGTCAATATGTGGTGTAATATATCTTCCATGGGCCCCCTCAATTTTATCTATAGAACACAAACCTTCTAGATGCATGGGATTATGCCATATGGCATAATCTTATTTATCCAATCCTGTAGGATAACTCGTATACTTTAAATTTATATTCAAGATCCAAGATGCCCTAGATCATGTCACATGGGATGATTCTATTTTTTTCATCCTAGAGATGGTCTATATGTTTATTAGTTTTAGGTGAGGCCCTAGAAAAGTGAGATCCTAACAGTGTCAAGATCTCACCTCACCAATTTTTATAGAAGCAAATGGTCTAGGTAGACTCTCAATGAGGCCCTGAATGAGCAAGTGGTTGCTACATAGCATGAACTTATCAACTAGATGACACATGGATGTCCATGTCAGCAATACATGTGCTTAAATTTGATAGTCGCTTGGCCCATCAAACTTGTCAAAATTAAAATCATGCTTAGGGCTTAATAGATATTCTAATTATTTCTAGTTCTCATATTGATATTTTCTTTTGATTAGTTTAGCCTATTTTTTGTTCTCTTACAGACTAATTTATTAGATTTTTATGTTGTTTCCTTTTTCAAAACTATTCATTGTGTCAATTAAAATACTAGGGTTACTAAAATGTGTTATTCAATTAGGTAGCTTTTCACTATAATTTTAACCCATTTTTGCCCTATTTTGACCTAAAGTGGATGAGGGTATGTATCATTTTATCTTTAAAACATAGTCGTTTTATTGAAAATGGATTGATTAATTATTTGGGTCTAACAATTTGGGAGGGTTTATTCTTATGTTTCAATCTATTTTTACTTTGTTTCTTATCTAAAATGACTAAAATGGTTATATCATTTCATTTCTTTAGAATTAATCTTCTTTTTGTCTTAGCATGGCTTAACTAATTCTTTTTTTCAATCTTTTTCCTTAGTCACTTTATTTTGAATTCTTTAGAATTAGGTGTTACCCTTTAAAAATTAAAAAAACCAAAAGTTCTAAATGGTTGGTTTCTCTTCTATAGGCCTATATTTGTTGAGTATTGTCATTGATGTCAAAGGTGAATCTTGTGAAGTTTGTATGGCACTATCTGAGTATGTATTTGAGGCATTTAATCATTCATAAGAGTTTTAGGGTGATCCTATAGGGGTAGGACCTTTAGACTAAGCTTACACCTAGACTTCTCTTCGACCCTGCCTGCCCTAATGAGGTATGAATATTAAATTTCAAAAAAATTATGCATATGTGATAATTTACAAAGGCGAGATAAAAAAATTTATGCATTTTCACAAATTTTTAGGACATGGTTTTAAGGAAATTACATAAATCAATGTTTTAGGCCTTCTCAAGTTCACAAAATGAGGTCTCAAGACCTAAGAAGCACTTTTAGATGTCCATTAGCATGTGTAACCTCTACATGGGAATATGATATATTAAGGAGATATGGGGAAGGGTCATATTCAATATTTTTAGGCATTATTTTATGATTCAAGGGGCATTCCTTTATGAATAATTATTAACACCAAAACCTGTGTTAAACCTCCTTAAAACCCTAATAAGTAAATGATGTGAAATATATTTTTAAAATCAGATTATAATGGTTTCAAATGCATATAAAATATATTATATCATTTATTCAACTCTCCCATGTTCCTTTAGGTGGTGGTGGTTAGTTATATGAGAGAGAAAATACATAAGATATAAGCTTATTTATTAATAAGTTGATGTAGCTCTCAAAATTTGTATTCGTCAAGAAAATAAAATGGATGGAAGAAGAAGGTAGAGCCTCATAATAAATTCCAATTATGGTTTATGTATATGTTCCACCCTTCAAGTGTGATAAATTGGTCATCTAGGTAAGCCAGTCGTAGATATACCCAATGGTGTAGATAAAGCAAAACCCAAGTAGAGATGAGAAGATGGATTTAAGGGTCTAAGCATGTTAGATTGATGAAAAAAATTGATTGAAGAGTTTATTTATGAATTTTAATTCATGTTAACTCTTGTAATAGTTTTTTTTTAATTTAGTGTATGTAGTGAAAAAGTTGCTCACAAAATGGTCTATCTAGTTCAGATAAGACTCTGTGATATAAGGTCAAGAGATTGGTCTAAAATACCAATATTTTCCATTAGACCATATTAATTTTATATATAATTATGTTATATATATCTCATATGATAATTTTAATTCATCAATATTCATTAAAATTGTCTACACAGGTGTTGGAGGTCTAAATCACCATGACTAGTTTTTGAGGTAAATTGGTAGTTCTAAGTGAGTGAGTTGTAGAAATGTTCTTGAGCCTTTATATCATAATTAAAAGTGTTAAAATAATTTTTTGATGACCCTAAGGTAATTTATAACCTATCTATAAATTTAATTTTTCATATTTTATCATCTTAAAAGTGTTTAAGCTTCATTTTTGTAAGACAGTCTTTTGAGGTACACAGGGCTAATAGGGTAGTTTATCCTAAAAGAGCTTTCATGATATGAGAAAAGGATATAGTTATGATAAATAATGGATGAGGTTATAATATTTCACTTATTAAGTTTTTTAATGTTTTTTATTTTTTTTAAAATCCATTTAATCCCAAAAAGATAAATATTTGGCTTTAAGAGGATAGACCTAATGTAATTAGGTCTCCATGAGGCCTAAAAGAGGAGTAAGGCCTAATTGAGTTGTTTTAGACAAAAATGGGATAAAATTTCATTTTAATAATGTTCATAATATGTTATAAGACATATTTTATGTCTAAAATAAGAGGTTAAAGGTGTGTGGCTAACCAAGTGGTGTTTGACCATGAGAATAATATATATACAAGGCAGTTTAGGCCAATTCATGTATGCAACATAAGAGAATAAAATATTGCATGGTTAAGAAGAATGAGGTATTGAAATGAGACCATAAAATAAATATGATATGTGTGGTGATAAAAATTAATGAGGTGATTGATTTGGTGTTGAGTCACTTAGGGATTTGTTGCTTCCTTGCAAGTAAGTGTTTGTTAAATCCTAATCAAGTGGGTTCTTGACTTTATTAGGGTTGGTACTCCAAATAGAGTTGGTGATCAATATAATTTGGTATTTTTTTATATTAATATAGTCCATTTTAAAATATAATACTATTTTTTATTCCCCTTGAGGGTTTCCCACTCATATATGTTTTTTCTTATGTTATGCTCATGTGAATGGTTCTTTATGCATTGCTATATCATTGTATTGCTTTCATAGTTCAAGGAATGTTAAAGGATAATTGATTGACAATTTTTTAGACATTAATTCACCCCATTATTAGTGATTTTTATTCCAAAAATTAGTATCATAGCCTAGTTCTTTGAAGCAGGCCTAACATCTTAAAGGATATCCTAAAAGCACAAACATGTCTAGTCATCAAGTACAAGGAGATTTCTCAACCAATAAGGATCCTCTCTTCAGTGGGACTAAATATGAATTTTAGATCATAATAATTAAGACCTATATAATTTCATTTTTCTATGACATATGGTAATTTATTTTTTATATATTCACTCTACCTTATACACCACCTATTGATGCAATAGGCAAGAAGGCAAGTGAGAACAACTCTTAAGGTAGTGAATGTCATATTATGTGGTATTTTAGAGGTATAATTTGTAAATGTAATACATTGTGATACATCTAAATTTATTTGGAAAAATTTACAAACCATCTATGAAGGAGACACAAAAATGAAGTTGTCAAAGTTGTAGACCCTAGAAGGTAGTTTGAAAGCTTGAGAATGAAGGAGGATGAAAACATTACATATTATCTCTTAAGAGTAGATGAAGTGGTAAATTTCATCAAAGTTCTAGGAGAGAGGTTAGAATAATCAATAATAATAAAAAATTTACTAAGATTCCTGACATATAAGTTTGATTCAAAAGTGTCTATTATGGAGGATACCAAAGATCTTTAAAAACTACATATGGATGAGCTTCATGGCATCTTGACTACCTATGAAATGAGAACAAGTGATGGATGACCTTATAAGAAGGAAGATATACTAAAATTTGATAAAAATTTAGAAGGTAAAAATTTCAAGGATGAAGTTGATATAGACATTGATGATGACAAGATATAAGCTATGTTTGTCATAAAATTAAAGAAAGGATCAGGTAAGTATAAGTTGAAGTTTCTATTCAAGTGATTTAACTATGGTAATATTCGTCATTTTGCATCTAAATGTCTTAAAAAGGATAATAATGAGCATGATGGAGAGCATGATGAACATCATGGTGAAGATAAGAAGTTCTATAAGCATGATAAGAAAAAAAAGAGTTTCAAGCAATATGAAGGTAAGAAAGGGTCATTCAAGACCAAGAAAAGTTTTTATACCAAATAAAATAGTATCCCATCTGATGTGAGTGATACAATTACATTTTATAGTGATGATGATAGTAATGATCATGACAACAATGAAACCTTAATCATGACTATAAAAATAGACAATTAGGATTATTCAAAATGGAAAAGTCTTATGGATGATGAATAATTAGATGAACAAGAGGCTAAAGTGAATCTTGAGGTATAATTGGTGAGTTCTCTATAGGATTTAAAGTTTCAAAGAAGGAAGAATCAAAAATTGAGATCATTGGTTAAGATTTATGAGGAACAAATCAATCTCTTTGAAGAGAGACTAAGTAGCAACACCAATGAACATGAGGAGATCATCAAACAATTAGAAACTCAAATTGAGATTGTCACTACAAGTTTTAAGACCAAGGAGGAATAATGCATCAAATTTGGAATATAAATGGAGTCCTTAAAGGTATAATTAGATCAGGTAATAGTCAAATTGAAGACACATTAGAAATTTGAAAAGAGCACTGAAGTCCTTATTGATATTTTGAATAGTCAGATGTCTCCACATGACAAGATAGGTCTTAAATTCAAATAAAACCAAAAGGAAAATAAGTATATTCAAACCTTAAATTATAATGTACTATCAAGAAGTCATGGTAATGGTGGAGTAGAGACCTATGTATAAACTCTCAAATCTAAGACTAAAATTGGTCATCAATAAGTCAAGAATAATGTGACTCCTTCAAGAGATAACAAAGGTAGAGGTGCATCATTCAACATCAGATAGATAAGGTATGTTAATTCTTTTAATGGTTATTTTTTCTCATGATATCAATATGTACATATATCTATGGATTGTAGACATCATGATAGAATCAATTCATCATGGAGGAATAGGGTGAATGTCCATTTCAATAGTAGAAGTAGAATTCTATGCTATAATTATGATCATAGAGGACATATTTCAAGGGATTTAAATATAAATCATATGAGAAAGATTATTAAATATAAAATTCTATACGGTCATACCACTGAGAAGTGGATCAACAAGTTAGACCCTATGGACAAGGTGAAGGAGGAGCAGAAGACTAAAGGAGAAGAATTTATGCTAGTTAAAACTATCTTTCACATTCAATATGAAGGCATAAAATTTTATATAGATAGTGGTTTCTCAAGCCACATAATAGGGGAGAATATAAATTTCATCTCATTTAAGAAGAATGTTCCACAAATAATGAGATTTGAAGATAACACAACTTCCAATATAGCTGGCAAGGGTACCTTGAGTTTAGATAATGGGAAGACCAAAATAGAGAATGTGTTATGTGTATAAGGTTTGAAATATAACCTACTTATTTTAATTCAAATGTTCAACTAAGGACACATACTAACCTATCATGAGAGAGGGTGAAATATAAGGAAAGCTAAATCAGGAAGACTAATTGACAATGCTAAGAGGACTAAAAAAACTATATGTCTTGAATGAGATTAAGAAGGATAAATGATTTATGAACAATATGGATGAATAATGGATATGGCACACAAGGTTGGGCCACTTAAACTTTGACAATTTGATCAAGATAAGCTCTAAGAAGTCTATAAATAACATACCCAAATTTACCAAACCTAAAAACACACTTTGAATGGCATGTCAACATGGCAAGTAGACTAGAAGAAGGTTCAAGTCCAAGGATTATTCTAATATAAGAATTTTTAATTTAATACAAACTAATCTCTATAGGCCTAAAATAATCCAAATTATTCAAGGAGATAGCTACGTCATGTTACTCATATATGACTACACAATAATTACTTAGGTAGTTTTCTTAAAATAAAAGTCAAAAGCTCTTGATAAGTTTAAGGCATTCAAGGATCTTATTAAAAATGAAAAGAATGGAAATATCAAATTATTAATACCTGATAGAAGAGGAGAGTTTTGGTCCAATGGATTTGATGAATTTTGTGAGATTCATAGGATAAGGAGATAATTCTTAGCAGCTATGACACCTTAGTAGAATTGGGTAGTGGAAATAAAGAATAGGATAGTTTAAGAGATGACAAGAACTATGCTAAATGATTCAAGGTTATATGATGGATACTGGAGAGATGAAATGATCAATATATTATATATTTTCAATAGAGGATAGATAAGGACTAATGGAAATAGAACTCTTTATGAACTATGGAAAGGCATACCTGCTAATGTGAAACACTTTAGAGTGTTTAGAAGCAAATGCTTCATCAAAAAAGATGAGGAAGACTTAGGTAAGTTTTATTCTATGTCTGATGAAGGTCTATTTTTGGGATACTCATAGATAAGCTTAGCCTATAGATGTTATAATAAGAGGTTGCAAAAGATAGTGGAAAGCACCAATGTAAAGATTGATGAGATAAGTTCTAAGAATTCACACTCATAGTCAAAGGATACATTAGAGAATCTATACTTAAATAATTAAGAGGAAAAAATATATATTGATGAGGAAGAATAAGAAGTTTATTAAAGACAAGATTTAAAATGTCCTTCAAGATAGATTTAGAGAGACCATCCTGAATCACAAATCATTGGTAATAAGGATGCAAGTATGAAAATAAGAAGACTGGTAAGTAACCTAAATCAAGAGAATGTTTCTCTATTGTCTAAGATTTAACCTAATAACATTTTAGAATCAATAAAGAAAATTTTTAGATATGTGCTATGAATGCGGAGTTAGACCATATAGAAAAGAATGAGTTTTGGGAACTAGTTCCTAAGCCTAAAGATAAGAATGTCATTAGCACAAAATGGGTGTTTAGAAATAAGTTGAATAAAGATGGAGAAGTCACTAAAAACAAGGTTAAATTGGTATGTAATGGGTATACACAAGTTAAAGGGGTGGATTTTGAGGATACCTTTGCTCCAGTATCAAGATTGGAGGTTATCATATTGTTTCTAGCATATGCAGGATTCAAAGGGTTTAAGGTGTATCAAATGGATGTCAAGTTAGATTTTTGAATGGGAACTTGGAAGAGGATGTGTACATATATCAACTTGAGGTTTTATCATTATTAGGTAACAAGGACTATTTTTGTATATTGAAAAAGGCTTTGTATAGTCTAAATCAATCTCCTAAAGCTTGGTATGCTAGATTGGATAGGTATCTATTGGACCAAAGATTCAAGAGAGGAGTTGTAAATATTAATCTATACATAAATATAGAAGATGATCATCATTTTATAGTATTTATATATGTGTATGACATCATATTTGGTGGAAATAGTGAAAATATTACTAAGGCCTTTGCAAATGTGATGAAGAAATAGTTTGAGGTGTCCATGCTAGGAGAACTATCATTCTTTCTTAGGTTACAAATAATTCAATTAGAAAAATGTATATTCATTTCATAAGACAAGTACATAAGAGATATGTTTAATAAATTTGACATGGAATATTGCAAGGTTTTTATCACACCTATGATCACATGGTGTAAATTAAGTAAGGAAGATGAGTCTTCAAGGGTCAATCAAACATCATATAGGTCAATGATTAAAAGTTTGCTATAAATTACTAAATATAGACCTTATATCATGCAATAAATAGGTATTTTAGGAAGATTACAAGATGACCTAAAGGAAAATCATTTGAAATCAATCAAAAGGATACTTAGGTATCTCAAAGGAACTATTGAGTTTGGGATGTGGTATCTAAGGAGCAAGGAGTTTAACTTGATAGCCTATACAAATGCAGACTGGGAAAGGATTCTAGATGATAGGAAGAGTACTATTGGAAGATATTTCTTCTTAGGATAATACCTAGTATCATGGATAAGTAAGAATTAACCATCTGTGGCATTATCTATTTGTGAGGATAAATACATTACAATATCTTCATGTTGCATTCAAGTCCTATGGATGAGACAGACCTTAAAAGGTTATAAGGTGGATTATGATAGTCCTATCCCTATCTATTGTGATAATTCAAGTACCATAATCATCTAAAATAATCCTTTCATGCACTCAAGGACTAAACACATTCCCATTAGGTGTCATTTCCTAAGAGAATAGGTAAGTAAACAAAGTGTTGAACTTGAATATGTTTATACAAAGGATCATATTATAGACACTCTCACCAAGCCACTTCTAAATGAAACATTTAAATATTTAAAAAAATAATTTGGTGTATTTCCTACCCCTAGTAGTCATTAACAAAGTCAAGTGCTTAGGGGGAGCTAATCAAGTGGTTCATTAGTTCCAAGAGTAGGTGAATAATGCTAAGAAGGTATGCATGGAGATAGGGAAAATTGTTTGTATGGTGTTTTATAAACTCATAATACTATGAATTGACTTTTTTGGATTAAATGGGTGTGATCCAAAAAAATTTAAGGCATATCTTTGTCATTTATGTCAAATGAGGAGAAAGTTTAAAATGAGGATGAAATTGCCTATTGAGAGAAGTTTTTGAGAGTGGTTGCCATTAATGATAAAGGGGGATATTGTTGAGTGTTAAAAATTATGTCAAAGATGAATCTTGTTAATGGTTTATGGCACTATTTTATCATCTATTTTAGACATTGAATAATTCATGAGAGTTTTAGGGTGAGCCTATAGGGGTAAGACCTTCAGACTAAGCCTACACCTAGACCTCTCTTCGACTCTACCTAGCCTAATGAGGTATGAAGATAATATTTAAAGGATATTATGCATATTTTATTAATAAAAAATGTGATATAATTTTTTTAAGTCATTTTCACAAATTTTGAGGTCATGGTTTGAAGGAAATTGCATAAATTAGTGTTTTAGGCCTTCTCGAGTTCATAGAATGAGGTCTTAAGACCCAAGAAGCACTTTTATACATTCATTATCATGTGTAACCTATGAATGGGAATATTATTTTTTAATTATAAATGGTTAAGAGTCTTATATAATATCTTTAGGCATTATTTTTGTATTCAGGTGACAATCCTTTATGAACAATCGTTAACACCAAAACCTATGTTAAACCTCCTTAAAACCCTAATAAGGACCTGATGTGAAATATATTTTTAAAATAAGATCATAATGGTTTAAAATTATTATAAAAACTATTTTATAATATATTAAACTCTCCCAGGTACCTCTAGGTGGTGGTGGTTAGTCATATGAGAGAGAAAATGCATAAGATACAGGCTTATTTATCAAGAAGTTATTGTAGCTCTCAAAATTTATATTGGTCAAGAAAATAAAATGGATGGAATAAGAATATAGAGAAACATAATACATTCCCATGATGTTTTTTGTATATTTTACACCATTCAAGTGTGCTAAATTATTCATTCAAGACAGACCCTATAATGCAGATAATGCAAAACCCAGGCAGAGATGAGAAGATGAAATTAAGGGTATGAGAATGTTATATTGATGAAAATTTTGAATTAAGAGTTTATTTATGTATTTTAATTCATGTTCATGAATTTAATAATTTTTAGAAGTCAATGTATGTAGTGAAAAATTTGCTCACAAAATGGCTTATCTAGTTCAAATAAGCTTTCGCGATATAAGGTTAAGAAATTGGTCTACAAGACCAATATTTTACATTATACCATATGAATTTTATATTTGAGTATGTTTTGGAGGTATAATAAGATCATTTAAATTCATTATGATTAATTAAAAGTGTCTACATAGGTGTTGGAAGTCTAATTCACCATGACTAGTTTTTTAGGTAAATTAGCAATTTTGATTGAGTGAGTTGCAGAGATGTTCTTGAGCCTTTATCTCCTAAGTGAAAGTGTTCAAAGAATTTAGTGATGACCATGAGTTAATTTATAACCTATATAAATTTTTCATTTTTATATTTTATTAGCTTCAATGTGTTTGATCTTCATTTTTTTAGACAGACTTTTGAGGTATACAGGCCTAATAGGGCAGTTTGTCTTTAAAAAGTTTTCATGATATGAGTGAAGGATGAAGTTATATTCAAGCATGGATTAGGTTATAAGAGTTAAATTATTAAATTTTTTAATGGTTTTTAGTTTTTTTATACATCCATCTGGGCCCAAGAAGATCAATATTTAGGTTTAAGAGGACATACCTAATGCAATTAGGTCTCCATGAGGCATAAAAGAGGAGTAAGGCCTAATTGAGTTGTTGAAGACAAAAAGAGGCTCAAAGCTAGTTTTAATCATGTTCATAAAAAAATTTAAGACCTAATATATAGATGACCTAATATTTTTAAGGTGTGTGGCTAACCAAGTAGTGTGTGACCATGATAATAGTATATATAAGGCAATTTAGGCCTATTTCATGTATGCAATATAAGCAAATAAAATCTTGCATGATTGAGCAAAAGAGGTCTTGAAATTAGACCATAACAAGAAGATAAGAGGTGTGGTGATAAAAATTAATGAGATGGATGAGTTGGTACTGAGTCACTTAGGGATTTGGTGCTTCCTTGCAAGTAGGTTCTTGTTAAAGCCTAGTCAAGTGGGTGCTTGACTTTATTGGGGTTGGTGTTGCAAGTTGATTTGTTGATCAAAATAATTTGGTATTTTATTTTATAGGAATATAGTCCATTTACAAATATCATAGTGGGTTTTCTTCCCCTTGAGGTTTTCCTACTCATATATGTTTTTTATTATGTTATGCTTATGTGAATGGTTATTTATGCATTATTATATCATTGTATTACTTTCATAGTTTAAGGAATATTAAAGGATAATTGATTGAAATTTCTTCAAACACTGATTCACACCCCTCTCAGGGATTGTGCTTCCAATAATAATCTCTTGAAAGTTTCCACCGATCAATATATCAGATCTCTACAACTCTAGATCACTTTAGATGCAGAGTGAAGCCTTAAACCCTTTGGTCTCTTGGGATCATGATGCATGGCATGATTTTACATCTTTGAGCCCTTATAATAATTAGTTAAAATTGAATAAGGGACCTTTTGGATAAATAGGTTGATGCCACATGAAATCATCCTACTTATTTTCACTTATGGACCAAATGAAAGTAGTATGAACAAACACATAACAAGTGAATCCCTTATATCATGCCATATGGCATAATCTTAGGACTCTAGGGAAAATAAGACTTGAAATAATAGATGATGAACTATAGAGATCTAATGAAATAGGATATTTCCACTTGTTATGATCTCATTACATCAAAAATAAATAATATTTAAATCCCTCAATAAGCTACAAATCAATGATAAGATGCCATGTAACAGGACCTTCGCCTTCTCAAGAAATGATAAGTGGACACTTAGGGAAGCCTTGCCAAGGTTGATACATGGACCTCCATGAATATATTTAGAAGATGAAAATTATGCATGTTTTGGCATGTCTAACATGTTAAGATCCATAAGTTGGACAATGGGTCTAATTAGATGTAATTAATCACTAACTATCTTGTTACCTAGTATAAATGGATTATGGCAACAAATTCCAAAGAAAATCAGATATTAGGTTGGTCAAATAGTGACATGCATCAAGATCACATGAGTTAAAGATCACAAAAAGACAAATAATGCCTATGCATAGTCAGTTTTTAATATGACCCTTCACACTTGGAAGATGGAAACTTGTGTCCCTACATTTAATATAATAGTGATCCATTAAATGGAGTGGATTTGAATTTGAACCTTATGTCAATAGAAGTAATGCATCGATCCAATATTGTCACATTACCATTAATCCAATAGACAAAACTATCATCTTTAAAAAATATGCAAACATTAAATTCATGCCTTGGTGAGGGGCTTGATATTAAAATCTTTTAACCACTTAGTAGGTGGGTGATTCATTGAATATTTTTAACCACCTAACTAGTGGGTGAGCCTTTTGAAAGTCTATATAAATCTAGACATGACACTAAATTTTGGGATAGTTGATTATATTTAGAAGAGATTAAAAGACAACCAAACATATTTTCATATATGTTATTACTTTATTATGTTAGATTTTCTTGTAGGCAATGTTGTATTAAAGCATTTTATGTAATTCCCCTTACTAAGGTGGATGTAGATATTGTTTATCAAGCAAATATTTAACAAATTGAAAGTATTTTAATAATATTATTTAATATATATGCATGTATATAGTATTTTTATCGATATTTATTCATATTTTAATACCTTATATGCTTTCACTATCTTTGTCCATGGATATGTGTATATTGGCCAGCCAACATATTGGTTCCATGGAGTTCATCTAAGTCAAATGAAGCAAAATTGTTTTAATTATAAAATAGGCTTACATTTTATTCTTTACCCTCCTCTTTTATTTTATTTTATGAATTTTTTATATTAGGTAGAGTAGATATAAAGTTGGGATCCATGTTTATAATATTTATCTTTATTGCAATCCCTTTTCATTGTTGTTAATGCATTGTTGAATCCATGTGGAATGAATAATTATGAACCAGTTGTTTCTTCATGACAAGTTCACTTTTTATTATTGTGTAAGATAATAATCCACAATGCCATAATTATCATTTTTATAAGTTTACTCTAAATATTTCCATTGAAATGGAATAGTTTTACATCAACTACTGAACTACCCTATAATCTAAGACCTGGTAGTAATAGACCTTGGGGAGATTTTGACTCCTTTTAGGAGAGGTTAGGTGAATCCTCACCCTATAAGATTTGGTGTTCCAAATGACCCATCAATAGAATAGAACTATAAGGAAGACCTGATATAGAATATTTATTTAGATATAAAACTGGTTTTAGTCTTGTAGTTATGTTTTTCATACCCTATTATTTGCCTACACAATACAATAATAGCTTGGTGAAAGGAGGCATGAATAGGATTCTATCAAATGTTTGTGTTTTATTTTATTCATGTTACCTACCTTTAAACATACCCATGGCATTGGCTTGGTTGAATGGAAGTTTTTTCCTTGTGAAAATTCTAGGGCTTGTTCATGACTTGCCTAGGAATCCTCACAAATTATGTTCAAAATATATCCATGGTGGGATTTAGACTACTGAAGGGCACATCAAGGCATTTAATAAGGCCATCATCTAAACCCATATCCAACATGAAGATGTGTATTTCTATTTATTTCCCTATTTCATGGATGAAGATGCTTACCATTGATACATAGGTCTACCAAATGGATGTATCACTTCATGGACTATCTTTTAAATTATATTTATTAACAATTTTAGTGTGCCTATTGACCCTTCTACCTTATACTACTAGTTTTATATAGTTTATAAGAAGACTAGTGATCTCATAAGTTCATTAAATATTTGTTTTCACCAATTAAACTAGAGGTTGAAATACCCATTCCTATAAAAAAAGGTGGTGGCTATTAAAGTCTATCTTAGAACATTAGATCCCCTAGATCCTATTATTATTCAGAGGAACCCATCTACCATCACATCCTTGGAATCCACTTATCAAGAAGTGTTCATCATTAAACAATAAGTTGTGCTTCATTTTTATGGTATTAATCTAATCTATTCATCAGAATAACTAATTATCTACACCTAAAATACTTAGACTTATCTACCTACATATCAGCATGTGGACCAATATGTGCCTTATAAAAAAACATGCCTCAAACTTATGTCCATCCTAATTTCCATATGATAAAATAGAACCCTATTATGACTCCAAATGAAAGTGATCATGATTTTTCAACTCTTGATCAATAGGTTGTTTTGCCTTGTGCTAATAATCAAGTATATTTTGGTGCTTTTCTTTTATCAAGTGTCATTTATTGTAGGAGATGCTACATAAGTAATGCATGGGATGGCCTATGAGACTACATTTCTATGTTCACATCTAGAAATATATGAATGCATAAATGGGATGGATGTTACAATAATCATGTTGACTGAGAATGTCCCATTCAAGAGGTAAGAATTGGTCCTTGAGAGTGGTGATGATGATTTTGATGATTAAGAGATAGTATTAATTTTAGGTGAGTTTCCACATAAATATTCAAATGGAAAAGAGTTGTGTGAACAATATGAAAATTTAGACTCTCCCTATAGTCAACCTAAACATGAAATATAAAAGTTAGATCAAATAGATGAATAATATATATGTTAAGCATCTAAAATGCTTATGTCATATGCTTTTTCTCCTACATTTGATAATTTGGATCTAGAATATCAACTACTTTATGGTAGTCAAGTGACACCCGCCCCTTCATTAGAGATGGAAGAAGTAAAAAAGATTCAATTGGTTTTTATTTCATCTAAAGACTTGGATTCTCTAAAATAACCTATACAATGGGACTATGGCAACCATGAAATCTTATTATCAATAGACACAATTAATTTTGAAATAAGCAATCATGAACATGGTGGCCTGACTGAAGATGACTGAAGATATGAATCCAATGAGAGTCAAAGCTAATATTGACCTAACCTAATTCATCTCTCAATGTAATTTAGCCACTAATGATAAAGACATAAGATCCTTGACTTGGAAAGAACCACTTCCACATCTTCCAGATAGAAATAATGATGATATGGATACTACCAAAGTATTCACGTTAATTGAATAACAACCAATAGTGGATTCTCCACTAAGATCTCATGAAAACAACATATCTACCAAGTTTGGTGTATAATTTATTCTAGTAGGTATTGCTGACCACCCTTATCCCTCATGATATTTTAATGTTTTGGAATAGGCATTCCCTAAACCTTATCCTAGGTGCTTCATATTAATATAATGTAAGTGCATGTTTGAGTTTCATAATATAAATCTAATCAACTTGCATGAAGACATTATTAATAAGCTTATTTGGGATAATGTTTTTCAATGTAAAGGACAACATAGATGCCAGTATATGTCTTCCCTTGGTAGCATTTCTACCAACCTTCTCAAAATCTTTAACATGACCTTATTATGTTTTATATGTCTAACTAAGGGAGATATCTTGTTTCTTATAAAAATTCATCTCATCAATCCCTTCTTCTAATTTTAGAATAACCTAGAATGACCCTCTAAATATTTTCCTTTTGTTTTATTTTGTTTTCCTTTCCTTATTTTTTTTATTTTCTATTTTTGTTGCTTAGTTTAGGGTTGTTTTCTTGTTTTGTTTTATTGTTTACTTATTAGGTCTATTACCCAACTATTTTTTCCAATGGTTCCACATTAGTCAATGACAAGTGATGAAATGAAAGTATAAAATTAGGTAACATAAGTTGAACTTTGTGTGAAAGGTAAATCTTGAGTTATTTTGTTTTCTTAGATCTTGTTATTGAGTTAGTCTTGAAGATTTAGATTGTTGTATGTGCCCTAGACCTATCCTTGTTTGGGTAAGTTTGGGTTAACCTAGGCGGTTATTGAAGTCATCCTCTTTAAACCAATCACAAATTTCACATATTAAAAGTTTTATAAGTATACTTGGGTGAACCTATTATGAAGAAAACATAGGGTGAAAAATATATAATTCTACCTTTCATTTGCCATAGTGGTCCCAAACTCTAAACCAAGACATAAAAAACAAAAGAGAAAATAAAATAAAATAAAACCAATTTAAAAAAAATTAGAATTGGGTGATTCAAACAACCTCTATATAGGCTATGGATGCTTTTCTAGTAGTAGGATAAGTCCTTGATTGGGATAAGAGGGAAAATATGTCTGGCTATATATGTTTGGCTAGTGGAAAATCAATGTCTAGGAAAATGTTTTCAAGGTAGGAATCACTAGTTCGATGGTTGGAAACATAGAAATTAATCTTTGTATACCTTATAAACTAGTAAATAAACTTCATTTTCACACACTGGGTCAAAAATGATTCCTAATTTGGTCACTTAGTTATTCCCTACTCTCTTCTTGAATTTGTTCATGACCCATGCACTATTTTGACTAGAGATTCTAGGTTTTTTTATTGTATCTTGGACTTAAAATATTCAAGAGTATTTTTAAAAAGAGTCACCATTTGTTTTTGTTTGAAAAACACACCTTAATTTCATCACTTAAATCATGGAACCTCTTTTTTCTAGAGTTTGATCTTTGTTCTAATCATGTCTGCACGTATTTTTATTTTTTGGTCTAATTGAATGTGGTCTTTGAAAAGTTGTAGTCTTGCTATTTTATTGGTTTTACTCTTTAAATTAAGTCAAAACTTAAAATATATATTGTATATACTTATCCTAAATGAGTTTTCATAAATAAATTCATTGATACAAATACCTGAATTTGTATCAACCTATTAAGTCTTGGCCTGCCTTAATGAATATTATGAAAGATACTAAAATTTTTAGTTTTGGGGCCACTTCACCTTAGATTTATATATACTATTTAACTATTTTTTCAAGTTTATGCATCCATTCTTTGAGAACTTTAGTCTATTGTTCACTCGCTTTAACATTCATGAGCTATATTATTAAGTGTTATTGTTGGGGCTTAGTTGTTTTTACAGATAATCAAACTGAATTGGCTATATTTTGATCAAATGAGAATGTTTTTTTATTTAATTTATCTCCCCTTGCTCAATTTATATTTATTTTTGGGTTAAAATAACTTATCATTTGTATGCTTTTATTCAAATATTATGTCATTGTATCCATTTTGAACAGAAATCTAGATTTTAAAATGGCAAAGTAGTGGTTTTATATTTATTTATTTCTTATGCCTTTTGCCTTTATTTTAGTCTAATACTTAGTCATTATTTCTCAAGTTTTGAATTTGAAATTTAGAGGCTAATTATTTACATCCACTACCTAATGGTCATTTTTTTTAGATATTTTGAATGCCTAGGATGTGGATACATGGCACAATCTAGCTTCCCCTAGACCCTCAATTTCATTGATAGACCATAGACCTTATAAATGCATGGGATCACACAATGTGCCATAATCCCATTTATATGGGCCCTTAGGATAGTATTTATATTTTAAATTTACATTAATCTCTCAGATGCATTGGACCACTCCACATGACATGATCTTATTTTTCATATCCTAGGGGTGGTTCCTATATTTACTAGCTTTAGGTAATTCCCCAGATGAGAAATATATTGACACTTGTCAAGATTTCACCTCACCAATTTATATAAATTCAAATGGTCTTGGTAGACTCTCAATAAGGCCCCAAATGATCAAGTGATTTCTGCATGGTGTGACCTTGCCATATGGATGACATGTGTATGTCCATGTCAGCATTACATGTGATTTTTGTTTGGCCTATCAAAACCATCAAACTTGAAATCATGCGTAGGGCTTAGTAGATATTCTAATATTTCTAGGTTTTATATATATCTTTTCTTTAGAGTATTTTATCCTATTTCTTTCTCTCTTAAAGACTAATCAAATGGGGTTTTATGTTGTTTCCTTTCTCATACCTATTTGTTGTGTCAATTAATAGACTAAAGTCACTAGAAAATATTATTCAATTAGGCAGTTTTGCCCTTTGGTTTTAACCCACTTTTTCCTTATTTTAACCTAAAGTGGTTGATGGTATGTATCATTTTATCTTTACAACTCATTCATTTTATTGAAAATGGATTTGTTAATCATTTGGTTTTGGTAATTTGGGAGGGTTTATTCTCATGTTTTAGTCTATTTATACTTTGTTTTTGATCTAAAATGGATAAAATAATTATATCATTTCATTTCCTTAGACTTAGTCTTTTTGTCTTTTTGTGGCCTAACTACCTTTTTTTCAAACTTTTGCCTTAGTCACTTTGATTTTAAATCATTATACTTAGGCATTTCCATTTAAAATTTTAAAAAAATCAAAAGTTCTAAATGGTTGGTTTTTGTTCTACAATCCTAGATTCTCTAGAAAGTCACCACCTATCAACATATTAGAGCTCTACAGCGCTTGAATGCATTAGACTCAAATCCAAGCCTTCAATCCTCTAGGTTATCCCTCATCTCTAGTACCTTGGAATAATTAGATTAAATTGAGTAAGGTAAATTTAGGGTAAATGGGATGATGTCATGTATCATAATCTTGATTTTTCATGCCTCTAGACCAAATAAAATCAGTATGACTTAACACATAACAAGTGAGTCCCTGATACAGTTGAAGCAATCTTTTATCAGGTAGATTATTTTTCAAAGTTTGCGGCTATTTGTTGATTTCATGGCTTCTGGCCATCTCTTGCAGATTTACATGGTTGGATCTCCAAGACCTGGCTGCCACTGATTGATGGAAATGTTGAAATTTACCCATGTGGTAAAGGTTTTTTTATAGCCTTATTCCATAACTCTAAGGACAGGAAGACTATTCTGTCCAACAGAATTTTTTTATGGCAGGGTAAATGCCCTCTTTTCGCCAAACAGTGGCATATGGATTTCAATCCTGTCACAAAAACCTTCAATAAGATCCCTATCTGGGTTCAGCTCCCTAATTTACCAATGCATCTATGGCATGAATCGGTGTTTAAAACCATCAGAAATGCTATAGGGGAGTTTTTATTTGAGGATGATGAAACTAAGAGGTTTTACCGCTCGACCTGTGCTCGCCTTATGGTTAAGGTGGATGTTTCTAAGGGCCTTCTCGAGGCGATTTGTCTGGACTCCCCCAGGGGTTCTTGGACGCAAATGTTAGATTTTGAAGGTATACCTTTTCGATGCAGAAAGTGTCACCTGACGGGGCATGTTGCAGCCCGGTGTACTGTAGGGAAATCCAAATCCAGAAGATCACCTTCTTGGTGGTCTGAAGCTGATCATGATCATTATTTTGCTAAACATCTCGAGGAAGTTTCGACTGATTCAGAGAATGAGAATGAAAAGAGTATCCATTCTAAATCGACGGATCAGGAGACTCCACTAGAGACAGATCCTTTTGAAGGTTCGGTGGAAATTGGATTTTGTGATCTCTCTGAACCAATTACTGAGGAGGTGGTGGTTCCTCCACCTGTTTTGAAGGATTCTCCTAGGAGCCAGATGTTGGCTGGTTCTCATAAGGATTTTGCTGAGGCATTGATGTCCCCTGGACTTCATGGATCATGGCCTTCTGAGGACTGGGTTGCTGAGGCAGCTAAGGTAGAGGATGGTTGGATAGTTGTTAAGAGGAAGAAGTCTAAGCCTTTGGTCCCCCCTCTAGACATGAAACTTCGGTCTTGTAAAAAAAATATTCATCGTTTGTCCAGCTCTTGAAAGTTGTTTTCAAATTCCTGGTTAATCTGGTCTTGCTTATGCAGGTTCTAGGCTATTTTGTATCCTAGGTGTGCTTAAGGTTTATCTCTTTTCTGATGTAAAGGGTTTCAGGGCCCCTTCAAAACCTATTTTTACCTTAATCTAAAACAAGTGAGTCCCTGATATCATGCCACATGGCATAATCTTAGGACTCTAGTGAAAACAAGACCTAGAAAAATAACCAATGATCCACATATTTATAATGAATTAGGATCTCACCACCTATCAAGATCTTATTATATAAAAGACAAAGAAAATTCAAATCCCCTTAGAAATCTATAAATTAGTGAGAAGGTGCCATGTACTAGGACCTTAGCCTCCTCAAATAATGAGAAGTGGAAACATAGGGTAGCCTTCCCAAGGTTGATACATGTAAATCCATGAACATTTTCAAAAGGTGAAAATGATGCATATTTTGGCCCATATAGTCTATTAAGATCAATAAATTAGATTATGAGTCCAATCAGATCTAATTAATCAATTAATATATTATCACCTAGCATAAATATATTGTGGCAATAGATTCCAAATCAAATCAGAGGCTAGGCTAGGTCAAATAGTGAAATGCATCAAGATCAAGAGAGATAAAGATCACAAAAAAATAAATAATGTTTGCACATAATCAGTTATCAAGAGGACACTTCACACCTAGAAGATATAAACTTGTGTCCTACATTTAATATAATAATGATCCATTAAAGGGAGTGGATTTGAATCTTTTGTCAATATAATTAATGCATCAGTCCAATACTCTCATGTTACCAATAATCTAATGGATATAATAGTCATTTTTAAGGATATGCACACATTAAATTTATGCCTTAGTAAAGGGCATATTATTGAATGCTTGTAACCACTTAGTAGGTGGGTGATTCATTAAATAGTATCATCTACTTAGCTAGTGGGAAAGCCTATTGAAATTCTATATAAATTCATCCATGACACTAAATTAATGGATGGTTGATTAGAGTTATAATAGATTAGAATACAACCAAACATATTTTCTTACATTTTATTGCTTTCTTAGGTTATATTTTATTGTAGGTAATACTGTAGTAAAGAATTTTCTATAATTCCCCTAACTAAGGTGGATTCATACATTATTTATCAATAAAATATCTAATAAATTAAAAGGCATTGAAGATGATTATTCAATATTTGTGATTGTATATGGTGATTTTGTCCATATTTATTCATAGCTAAATATCTTAGACTATTGCACCATCTTTGTCTATGGTTGTGTGCATATTGTCTAGGAAATAGACTGGTTCCATGGAGTTCATCTAAGTAAAATGAAGAATTTTTTTTAACTAAAAAACAAGCTTACATTTTCTTCTTTACCCTCCTCTTTCATTCTTTTTTATACATTTGTTAGTGTAGGTAGAGTAGATCTAAATTTATGATCCATGTTAACAATCTTTATCTTGATTGAAAACCCTTTTCATTGTTCTTAATTCATTATTGAATCCATGTTTACAGTGAATAATTATGAATCAATTGTTTCTTCATGACAAGTTCATTTTTTTAATTGTATAAGTGACTGATCCATAAGCCCATACTTATATGTTTTTGATTTTATTCTAAATAGGGCTTTGAAATGTAATATTTTTACATCAACTTTTGAACTACCCTACAAGCTAAGACTTGGTAGTAGTAGACCTTGGGGAGATTTTTTATCCTTTAAGGAGAAGTTGGGTGAATCCTCACCCTAATAAGTTGGTGTGTCAAATGATCCATCAATAATTTTACCCTATCATAGTTTTATTTTTACTATTAGTTGCCAATCACCATCAACTCAGACAAGTCTATAGTGAATAGACACAGCTAGCCTGCACTATTATCCAAAGATTGTAGACTAGTCTTAAACCATTTACAAATTATGTTAATAATTATAACAAGTCACAATCTAGTCTCTTTATGATTTCCACTATCAAATATCCAAAATAGTCAACTAGGAACCAGATTTAAGCTAATTACATTCCTTCTTAGTATTTTCCAAAAAATAGCATATTTCTAGATTTAGCAAGTTATTGTTAGTATATATTTAGCATTATGATTATCTTTAAATTTTTATACCTATTACACAAAAATTTAATTGTTAAATAAAAAATAGGGTAAAACACTAAGATAAAAATAAAATAAAATAAAATAAATAAATTAGCTCCTTACCTATTTACTTGGACATGACACTTGGCACATTGTTATATATAATCTTGCTATTAAGTGATAATTGACTGAAACCAAATCATTATTAATTATATGTTCTCAAATCATAGAAACCAAATATTGATAAAATATACTTTAAAATTATGCTTTGGAGCGTGACTCGCCTTCAAGGGAGTTGATCTATCTTCAGCCATGGACATTTTCTTATATTATTTATTTTATTCTATGATCTATCAGTTGAGATCTGAGATCATTGGCTTAGAGAGATAGCTAAGTTGAGTCAACAAGATTAATGCAGGTTGTTCTAACATCATTGAAACTATAATTCAAACATTTTAAAAACTTTTAAGAAGAATTATAATAAGAAAAGGGATGTAAGGCCCAATTTCAACCTTTATTATCAATTATTTTTGTTATATACATTGATTTCATGTTGTTTAATAAAATGAATACTTATACATGTATATTTTATTAAAATGATATTTTGAGATAATATGATCATTTTTGTGCTTTTACATATGCATTGTGTATTTATACATATTAATTGACATAGTTTCAAGTTCAATTACTTTGGCTACCCTAGGATAGAGAAATTTTATGTGCATGATGATGTTTAGGACTAAAGGGAGACCAAGTGAAGTAAGTTAAACTATACATAGCATCTACTAACCATTTATTTACCCTAAGGTGTTAAATGTATTGTTTTTTTTCCTAGTCTTGTTTGATTTACTATTGTCAATTGAAATTGTATAAAGTTTTAACTTACATATCATTATTTATAACCATTTACCTTTTAACCCTAAACCCTTGAAGTTTGTATAATACTTTGGGATATTTTTTGAATTTCATTAATGAATAACCACTTGAAAATCTATGACTTTGAAAATAAAGGAAATTTATGGAGGGTTGTTGGACAATTTTGACATTCTTAGGCTATTAATTAGGTTATCAATTCTATAGATGGGTTAGGGAGAATATTCTTATTATCTTGTTGACATTTTAGTGTCCTTTGACCCACTTGAATGCTTTGGTTTAAGAGATATTAATGAATTGTAAGAGAGAGTAAATGAAAGTGTAATAGGGGCATGGTACCCATATGAATTTTAAGAGATATTTAATATTTCTATGGGAGATTTATTGGTGAGGAATACTTGAGTGACAAGTCTTAGAAGAGGAGAGGGACACTTATCAAGTTCTAATTTGTTAAAATTTCATTGATATTTTATATAATTAAAAGAGATATTCACATGTGGGGGACTTATTTTATTATTATTTTCATCTCTTGTCAGTTATTCCTTAGCTCTTCTTGCATTACAAGAATTTAGTCTAGGTGATTTTATGATTTTATATTTTGGTTTGAGGTGAGAAGACAAATAAAGGATGGATACATTATTTCAAATGGTGGACATAAGGTAGGATCCTATTCATGCAATCCTCTCATTTGTGGCTTAATTTAATAAATTTTATTTCTCATTTCTTCTTCCTTGTTGAAAATATAGTTGTGTTTGTCATGATGTCATTATTGGGGCTCAAGGATTTCTTGCTTATTGAATTTTAAAAAAAAAATTACCATGTGTTGTACTACCATTTTTAGTGGTTATTGAGAGTGTGTTAAAACCCTATTTTTGGTTACCTATTTTTGTATTTTTTTATATTTTTAAGGTCTTACTACCACTTAGACTCAACCTTGTGTATATGTTATATCATATCTTAAATTTGGTGTTTGATTGTAGGGCTTCGATAAAGTAAATTCCCCCTATTATAACAAGGATATTATAATGATTAATTTTTGTTAAGAAATTTATTTTGGTTTAATTACAACCTTTCTATTGATTAGGCTTGTAAAGATATCCTCGTGTTATTTATGGTTTTGATAGTGTTGACCAAATTTGACCCTATAAGTCAAATTAGGACCCCTATAGGTAAAAAATTGATTTTTAGATGTTTTAGGGGTATAATATTTTGTCATGGGGTATGTTATAGTCCTTTTGATTTAATTTGATGCCTTATTAGCCTTGTCCATTAGTCATTTTAATTATATATCTTTTTGATTCACTTAGGAGACATTTGGGGGTCATAAATGCAAGTGGCATGGTTTTCAAGGTGTCCAAGTGTCTTAGTTTTCCTTTAAACATCCAAGAGGTCAAATTACTTGTCAAGAATGTTAGTCCCATCTAAAACTTGTAGGTTATCTAACTAAAAATGAAGAGTTTAGCACTTGTACGACCCATGAGAGAAGATGACACATGGGATAAGGTCATGTAATGGATATTCAACTTCCTTAGACTCATTTCCATGTTTAAAATTCTTTTTAAGTGCTAACAAGGGTCCAAAACTCCTTATTCACCCTTCTAGCCACACAAAAGTGATCAATAGGTTTATGCTTGGTATGACTAGTTGGAGAAGTTCCAGGTCAAATGCCCTTGGGAGGTGAAATTACACTCAAATATATCAATTTCCATAATGATATTTCAAATATTGGTCAATTGTGATTTATGGACCATTTCTAGTAAGTTGAATGTGTTTTTCTGCACACTATTTACTACATCATATAGGTTTTTCTCTATTTTGGATAGGTATGTACAATCTAGTTGGTGATGTTGAATCCATATGATGTTTTCCCTATTATAAAATTATTTTCATGCTTATTTTTATGTTTTATGGTGTTTTGATGAGCAATTCATCTCATGTTAAAGGAAGGTGTCACCATGTGAGGTCTCAATCAAAGTTTTCCTTATTTGCATAATGTTGGTTGTCTATAGAGGTCTCATGTAGATATAATATGATGTTTTATATGTATCATTTCAATAATATTTCCTTATTTACATTATTGGTTTCATCATACCATGCTTTGATCAATTTTTAGTCTTACTACTCACAGTAAACCCCTTGCTTATTTTGACTTGTAGTCATAAGGAATCATGTGTATGGATCCTATTGAGCATGATTTATGGAAGTGTAATGAGAGTATCAATATATATAACAAACTCTCATACCAAGGACATATATTATAGACCTTCACTTGTCAAGAAGAATAAGTAGATACACCTTCAGGCACCTACTAGAAGTGAATCCATAAAAATGAAGTGTGTGAACTTGTTTAGAGATCTAAAACATCATAATGTTCCATGTAGATATATTGAGGAAGAGATAAATTGATTATGAAGGTAGTTTCCTTGGTACAAGAGTCACTTCATGTTCATTGCCTACATACAACTCATACATACCTACAGGAGACTCTCAAGATGATGTTATGATGAGATAGGAGATTTGATAGTTTTTTCAATATTTTAGAATGATAAGAGTGCATTTGAATACTTTTTGAGGGTTTTGATTTGTTCATAAACCTTTATATATTTCAAATTTCTCAAATTTTCATATTGTCTATATATATGTAAATGCCTACCTATAGGTGGCCCTAGTAGAGAGATGAGGAATCACTTTGAAGTTTTTAAGCATATGATGAACTCACCCATGAAGTCTTAATGTGTTTTATGGTTCATGACAAACTTATTTGAAAGTATGGATTGAAAAATGGAATTTGTAAACCATGTTCAAGGATTAAATGACTGAGTTCAAGGATTTTTTCCCCAAAAACACTTAACAGAGGATTGAGAGTACTTGTATGAAGTGTTGAAGCACATGTTGAAACTCTTATTAAAGTCCAAACATGTTATGTAGATCATAAAAAACCTATGTGAGGTGATATTTTGGTAAGAAAACTATGAGAAACCTTTCTAAGGATAATTTTTTAGGTTTAGGGATCAAATTCCTAAAAACATAGAACATAGCACCCTGGTATTTTATTGATATCTTATAACAGGGTTATCAAAAGCTTGATTCATCTTGGTGATCAAACCTTGGAGTCTCCACATTGGATAAGGACTTTTCAAAGTTTTAAAGCTGTAATATTAGTGGAAACTAATTTTTGGAGACCTCAAATTTTCCATTTAATCACTGATTCCCTTCATTGACATCTACAAGATTAGAAGTTTTGAGTGAATTTGCACTCCAAGTTGGTAGTCTTAACCATGATTTCAGGAGGAAATGTTTCTATCTAGTTAAGATATTTTTTATGATCTAAAGGATCATCAAAAGGAAGTGATATATTTTTTTTTAGGTCCTATACTCACCTATAAGTTTCTCTCTCCTAATAAGTTGACCTATAACTGACTATTAGCTTCTATGCCACCCATAACAAAAAATTAAGAATGGAAACACTCACATTTATCTATGAAAGAGGATTCAAAATGATTCCTAAAATCCTCGTATGTTTCTTATAGGGTATATGACATAATTTTTAGAGATAAAGTAACCTATAGATACCTTTCTAAAGCAAGAACTCAATCAAAAGTGACACACAGTCTTAGCTAAGCAAGGTGTATGGAAAGGTACATGGAAGGTTGAAGTTATGGGCACACTTAAAACATCATAATTATGATTTTCATGATATAGATAATACTTACTTATGGAAAACAAATAGAAATAGACCTTTTAGGATGCATGAACATAGTCCATAAGGTAGAATTCTATCACATATTCTACCTTAGAATTTGAAGAAGTTTTGGAGTCAAATGACCTGACAAAGAACTCAAACTGGGTATAAAACATGTTAATGGCTTAGATAATCTCCTCAAAAATTCATAATTATTTGATAAATAGGGGATCACCATCTATTTTGTCTCAGATAGAGGACACTCCTTTTATGCATAAACTAGAAGGTTTTAGAAAATGAGGATAAAAGAGTGGACCAAAAACTAAAATATCTTTGTAGGAAAGTGTGGAAAGTTAGAAAACATCTAGGAAAACATGAGGAACCTTGTATAGAATGAGGTAACCCAATAAGATGGTATATATGGAAAATTTTGCAAGCAAGCTTGTTAGGCATGGTTAGGCCTAGAATCCAAAGAGGGGGTTAGATTCATTTCTAACCTTAAGAGAGAACTCCAATGGATTGAACCATGTTATTAGAGTGACATCAGGTGTGTTTAAGCATCTATATTATAGTAAAATCATAGGAAAGCCATTTTTAGACTCATAATCACATCAAGCCTATGTAAAATGAGGAGAAAAGCCTGAGAGGTCAAATTAAAGAGCTCATATTTGTATGGTCTTGGTGCATGGGAACTCAAGAACTTGGGAAAGGTTGAAAAGGGTCTTGAACCAAGAATTTTTTTAATTATTTTAGTCATTAAGCCCCCAAGATTTATGAATGATCCTTAAGAAACCAAAATGGCTTAAAACCCTCTTAAACCCTTAGTCTAGACCCAATGTGGAAAATGAAAGAGATAATGCACCAAAATGGCATAGTTTGCCTAGAAAAATGATTGAATGTTTTAGAATACTCATTCAAGATCCATACTATCAAGATGAGTTGTACAAAATTATATAGATGGAGTATAAAATAGGGTATTATTTACTATTTTTTAAGTTGTGAACATTTTATGATGTTTAAAGAGATGAAATAAACTTTGGAAGGAAGATTGAGACTTAATATAACTCCCCATGTCCATTTAATACTTCATAAAAACTCCTAAGTGCCTCAACAAGAGCTCTCATTTGAACCAATCAAAATTGGCATAGTGAACATGATAGTGAGAAGGGTGAGAACTTCAAATGGATGGCTTTTTAAGGTCTACCTAAGAAATATAAGTCCATGGAGGGTATTGAAAAGTGTAATACACTCCCTTTTATGAATTTTAATGGAAAACTAATGCATTTTTGGAATCCAAATGTTCAAGGTGTGTGAAAGAGGAGTTTATTTAACTACAAGTAGTGATTGCTCACTTCTAGAAGATTCAAGATGACTAGGATTACAACCAATGCATGGAGAAGCATGTCTACAACCCTTCCCTCTTATTCTAATCATTAGATGTATCCTTAATCAGTTTTGGGATGTTTAAATAGGGGTGAATGATGAAGGTAGTTTCCTTATGCAAAATGAGAACTCCTATACCACATTTCAAGAGTTTCATGACTTGGAGTGACACTTATACTTCTTAACTTTGCATGATCAGTTTAACATTCCCTCCTCATGCACATATAACTCATTTTCTCAGCTTGTCCTTGTGACTTTTAGACTTCTATCTTTTCTTCTCTCTTTAAATTTTTATAAGAATTAGTCATTTTAGCCTTTGTAAAGCATGATCCACCTAAGTATGGTGAAGCCTTGCTCATTTTCATACTATGGATTAATAAATAATACTAATTTTAAATCTTCTATGACTATTCATAGTGTGTTTACTTGAGTGATTGATTTTGCTTAGTGATGATTATTGTTTCCTTAGCATTGTTATTTCATTCTCTCACTTATTTGCAATTATAAAGCTTCTTATTACAGGTCATGTGAAGTGTTATATCGATGTGTCAAGGTTGAGTGAGTTAGTCTATTCAAATAATATCATTTTAATCCTCTTTTTTAGTCCTTCTAGCCTAAATATTCATCATAACCTCATAATGAAATACTGATGTTAGAAGATTCAGATTAGAGAAGTGTATGTTTAAGTAGTCTCTTAGTCTCATGTGTGACATGCAGATGGTTGGTAATCATAAATTTTTTTGGTGTATCACCTCCTTTAGGATAGTTTACTTTTAGTTTTCTCTCTCCCTTTTCCTTAGAATCATAGGTGTAGTAGTGATCTATAAGTAGTTCATCAAGGAAAATAGCCCTATCTAGAGATTCACCTCATCCTTAGGGTACCCATAGCCTAGAGGTGTTTCAATTATGCCACTTTGATGAGCAAAGATGATACATCTCCTCAAAGGGTGCAAATCCAAGTTACAATAGATAGTTTAGTACAAGAATTGTTATCCTCTTATGTATGTGTAGTTAAGAATTTCCTACACCATTTCCTTAGATTAGGTCATGTTATTACCTTGTGAAAATTTTAGTTTGTTATGTAATTATTTGGTATTGGAGTTTTTGTCTTCAAGGTGCTTCAATAAACCACCTAATGATGGAAAAAGGATGGGAGGTGAAACTTTATTTGATTTGGTCTTGTGGTTTACTTTAGGAACATGGAGTTTGAAACTTAATTTCATATCTTTTTATTCATATTTTTGAAAAACAAATTGGCTATTGGAATCCATGAACAAATAATATATTTTATTTTATAATTTTATATAATGATAAATAAAAATGTAAATATATTTAAGCTTTCAAGCATTATGGCACTTTTCTTGAACCCTTGTTGGAAAGATAGAATAAATTAAATTGTGGATCTTAGTATTTCTATGGTTTAATTAAATTGGAAATATTATGTAAAAAATTATAACTTGGTTGTTATAATAAATTTAACATAAATAAATAAAAATGAATTTCACTTTTATTTCTCAAAACCGCTTGCAAACCCTTAGGCCCTTAAGGACTAGTTTTATTTCCATAATATTTTTAAATAATTATAACTCATTTTATTTTATAAAAACTAATTTATTCTTTAACTAAACTCTGCCAAGAATTTTTAGCATTTCATGGATTAATTTTTGGATTCACGGTTGAAAACTTCTGATTTTTTAAGTTAAAACTGCTATTTATTTTAAATTCTTTAATAAAATTAGCCTAACTTGAAGTAATTTTAAGACACACTTATCAAGGTAGAATCATGCTACAATTTTTAAATAAAATTTAAAAGAAATTGAATTTATTAAAATTTGTTTCACAAATTTTTGAGATCTCTAAATGTTGTAGTGAATTTTTGAAAAAAATAATCTCTATAAGGTCATTTTTAAGTAAACATGCCCTTTCCTTATAGGAGAGTACCTTGTATTTAGGATAGGTGATAAATTTTGGACAATAGTCTTCCATATGACCATGTAATCAAGCGTTAAGGGCCAAGGGGCTATTAGATATTGTCTTGGCACTTGCCAATGGTAGGTCATGGCTAAGCCACTTTAGAAGTGGACTTTGACCAACAATAAATTATATGCATGTGTGCAGACACTTGACAATAGTAAAACAAAACTATTATGGGCCAACCATAGTATTTACCGATGTAGATTATATGTTTGGTGGATTTTTAGTTTAAATTTATTGATATTATGGCTTTGATATTGTTTATATTATGTTACATCATGGGTTTAGTGTATATTCTATGGTTATAATTTTCAAACCCATAACTTTTAGTTTTAACCTATACAATTTTTTGTAGTCAATTAACAAGTTATAAGACCTAGGAAAGGTGTGAAGAAAAATTGACCCCGCTTTAAAAATTTTTCCTCTTCTACATAGAATCATTTTTAAATTACACCTTGTAAATTTTAAGATATGGCTCATTTTTCTAAGAAGATCTTTTTAGTCTTATGGCCTTTTTCAAGCTCTTGAGAGCCTTAGGATGGGTTGACCCCAAAAGGAACCCCTATTATTTTTCTATCTTATAACACAAAACTAATTTAATAATATAAAAATAAAATGTATTCTTTTAATAACCTTGATATTAGAGGTCATTAATGGTCATGGAGGAGCTTGAAGTTCCCAATCACCATTTCCAAACTATGAGAGCCTAAGACCTCCTCAAGGCATTCGAAGAAGATGGGTACCTATAAAATCAACCCAAGAAACTTATTTATCTAGATATAAATTAAAAACAAGATGAAATTAATTTAATAAAAATCTTTGATAACCCATAAATGGTGGTTGTCTAAGGGTGAGGATGGTGGAGAGGGATGGTTACAGACAAGTCATTCTCTAAACCATCCTTCCTCTGTACTACACCAAATTTTTTAACTTGAAAATTTAAATAGAACCCCATAAGGATTCATGGGGTTTCATCTACCTGTCCTAATCTGATGGTTGAGATAAAAGAGATCTAATGGTTAAGATTGAATGTTCCATCCTCAAGGATTAAGTAAAGATATTTTTAGGCCCTTTTTGAGCTCATAAAAAGACTATAAGATATATTTTTAAGTCATTTACATAAAAGTAGCTCAAATTGAAAATAGAATTAAGTTGTGACTTAATGTATGAACTGGGTTTTGGGATTTTTTCAAAATCACCTATAGTCCCATTTGATTCCCCTTAAGTGCTAGGACAAATCATTCAAGCAATTGATTACTCGATCCTACCTCATTTTATTTGAGTATTAAATTGAGTATTTTTGGCATAATAATATTCATTTCTTATTTTCAAAATTTAAATATTCCAATGATCTAGATTGATTCAAACTTAATATTATGAGTGGACATTGATTTATACATGTTTTATTTCAGGTTTCATACAGAGGAAGATGGATACTCAAGGAATATCTAAAGACACCAAATGTAGTTATACTCAAGTAGCCAAACTTATTACATTATCCTTTTGATATATAATTCCCAATACTAGATAATAGACACATAAATTTGGTATTATACACTTGATAAAGTTAGTTTTGACCAATCTTTAACCTACATGAATTTTGTAAACAAAATTGACTCTTGGTCAATTCTCCCATAGCATTATATCTATATATGGGCTTGGAATTCCTTATTTTACATAATTCATATATAGGGTCTCCCTAGTTTTTGCCTAAACTATCAATTATCCTAAGCAAATTACTCTCATTCTCTAAATCACTATTTCCTCCATCCTAGACAATGCCAAAAACAATCAAACAATGTTAATTTATGGTATTTTTTGCCTTCATTAGAAGGTTTGAGGTTATCCAAATGACTATTTTTATAATTAAAACCCTTCCCTTAGATTAGCACACATGTTTTTCATGTCACTTATGGAATTAAATTATCCAAAGAGTCTCCCATAAATATGATGAATCTTAAGGCTATTCCTATTTAGCTCTCACCAATGAATCACTTGGAAAATTATTTTCACATTGAGAGATACATCTATACATGTGTCAAGAATTGTCCTCAAACATCCAAATATGAAAACCCCTAAAAATAATAGTCCTTAACTTAATTCTAAACACCTAAAGTAAGGTTAAAGTTTTATATTGTCAAGTTTCAAAAGATGAAAATGTTGCATACATACTAGTGGATCACTATTGATCACACATCCACACAAGTGGGATAAATACTTGTAGTTTTATCCCTCTTCAAATTATTGGAATAGGTAATACACAAACACTAGCAGGGTGTGGTTGAGGTTGTACCATCTATATTTATAACCCCTTTTTACATGGAAAGCAAAGTGTTAAAGGTAGAGCTAGGGTTTTAAGGTGAATGAATCCAAATCTAAATATACGCATAGGACCAAAACTTTAAAATTACATAGGAAACATATTATCATGAAATAACATAAATCTATGGCTAAACAAATTAGAAAACATAGAAGGTAGTTCTACTAGATAATAAACATATTTAGTAGCTATAGGTGTCTAAGCATTTTTAGATCCATATAGATGGATTCTAATAGTCATGTATAGTTATTTTTAATATATTTTGTTAAGGGTTAATGGGGTATAATAACCTATACACAAGGATGAATAACATTACTCTAAAGCAGGTCAATTAATTAAAAACTTAAATAAATGAATATTGTGAATTAAAATGTTGAGTTATGTTAAACATAAAAATTACACTAAAAATATTAGTTTGATTTCATAAACATGAAGAAGAGATAATACTTATCTTATTTTCAAATTAATAGGTAGACCTGATAAGTAAAGAGGTGGAAACAAGATGGGACACGATCAAGATTGAGTCATAAAATTCTATCAATATTATTTATAAAGGCTTGGGCACTTGTTTTAACCTATGGACACTTGAATCAATGTTTCTATCCTTATCTTAATTCAATTTTCATGTATAAAATATTAATTCACTATACTTTGAAGAAACCACCTAAGGTTTCTAGGTTTTTTGTTGCCTTTTTATTGATATATTATATTTGCACTCACAGGTTATTGATGATTGTGTATGGATCAAACCCTAAATATTCAACTTAACTCTTTTTAAATTTTCAAATATGTGTGAGTGGGCTCATGATGTGGATCTAACCTCAAGGACCCCTCTATCAATGATCCAATACTCTAAGGAGGGGCTCAGACTATGTAGTTATCCCCTAGGTAATGGCATGTGTGTCCATAATGGTGAAATATACTATATGCAAAGGCATGTAATGGTTTATATTGTAACATGATAAATTTTTATCATGGTTTTTTATTTGAGTGATTTAGACCTATAATATTACTACTCCTATGATTGATATGAAAATAAGGAAGAATAGAGAATTAGAACTTAGTTGTGTAATTGATTGAGTGAACTTGAATAAATTCTCTTTGGTTATTTTTGAGATGAATAATGAGTAGGATTAGATTTATATTTATATCACACATTTTTAAAATATCTCATGGTAGGGTTAAATAATATAAATTTTTTGACCCATAGGATTTGAAAAATTAGATGACTTTCAATGATTAAACACATGATAAGAATTTGGACACTTATATTGATGCAAGTTTCCCTATGTCTAACATAAGTCTCAAATATGATAAGAATATTTTAAGGATATAAAAATAATATTGAAGTATATATATCATGTTTTAATATTTATGGATAGTGTAAGAGACCTAGATCATTAGAAATGATAGGGTCAGACCAGAAGACGAGTAGTTAGGCGTAGTGAGATGGTGAATGTGAGTGTTTCAATAATAGGGAGGTCTAAAAATAAATCATAGATCCATGATAGATATCTATCAATTTTATAAGGATGATATGATATGTAAATAATATTTTATTATTTATATTTCCCCCTTAATCTAGTAATGCATAAAGATGAAATTACTAGGTTATCAGTAATAAATGTGTGCCTAGATGTGTATAACACAACTTATCTTTGATTGAGCTCCACTTTGAGTGTTTTTTTAGTGTATGAATTGTAATAAATTTAATGTTACAATATAAATTATTTAATATAATCTAAAATCTTACATAATTGAAATACTTGAAAATAATGAGAGCAAGGAAGGAGTACACATGTGTGTCGATGCAACTATGTTTCCCTTTGGTTTTTTAACTTGGTAAATATTCTTCTTTATGAAGAATTGGAAATGATATAGGTTCAAAAATTAACATTTAATATTTTAATAGGGATATTGGAATGTAATTATGCTCCCAATTTAGGATAAGGGTGATTTTTTACATGACCATTAAGATCATTAAATCTCAATCACACAACTCAAGTGATAGTATAATAAAATCCAAGTTAAGTGGTATAACCAACTCAACCCACAAAATGGAATTAGTGTTAGTCCATTGAGGGTGTTGTATACCAATGCAACCCACAAAATGGAATTAGTGTTAGTCCATTGAGGGTGTTGAATCTCAAACACATCAATAAATGGGAACCAACTTTTGTAGATAAAAGAGGCTCAAAATTAAGCTTCCTAGTGAAAATAATGTTTCTTGGTAATGTATCAGTGTTTCCTAGTAAATACGTTTTAATAAGTTTGAGTATGTATTTGATATTTTTGGTGAAATTTCATGGATTTTGAACCTATAATTTGTCTCCATATGAATTATCTATCAAAATTTAATCTCTAATCTATAACTATGTATAATATATATCACAAATTTGAGAAACTTGGTCTCAAATCTATATAAATTAATGTAATGTACAAGATTATGACTGAAGTGTATATTTGAATCATGTAAACTAAAATAAAATTATATAAATTATGATAAATTTATAAGTGTGAATTCATGTCTCTATTACATGCCCCCACTAATATTCCCCCCTTTTGAGGTGATGAAAATAGAATCTGGTAGTTACCTTACCTCAAAAGGATAAGATAACTATATAATTTATGTATGAATCATGTAACATATAAGAGTATAATGTCTAAGTAGATATGTAAATTACTATCATACTATGTGATCACAACAATCCTTAAGATATATGATATTTATCATGGCAATGTCTAGAAAGTATTTAACCCTAAAATCTAGATATGGGGGATCTATGGTTAAAGGGGGAAGAGATAGCCTAGGGCATAAAGATGGTAGAATATCTATAAATCAAGCCAATTATTTTTGAAACTCAAATAGAACATATACTAAATTTATTATGTTAATATATGCTTAAAAATTACAAGTATGCTAGATGTTTCAATGATAATTAAATAAAGATATTTACATGGTTTTGATGCTAATATAGATATGGATCTAGAATAAGTAGAAAGTAGATTGGATTTATATTCTTGAATAGTCACCTAATTCTATAAATTTGACCTATATAGCCATAAAAACTTATATTGACTTGTGATGGTTACATCAACACTATTGTATAACTTATACATAGATGTCTAGTATAAAATACTTACTAAAACTGGATGCAACCACCTGGATGCTTTTGGGTTTTGTGTCACCTTTGATCTTGTGTATTTAGATCTAGGTCATGGACTATCTCTCCTTATCAAATAAAAAAACCCTAGTTTTTTATCTTCATATTGGTTGTGTAAAAATGGGTTAGTGGGCACATGATGTCAAACTACCCCAAATACCCCTCTATCAATGAGCACTACCTACATAGCCAATACTCTTAAGAATGCCTCATACTTATGTAGTTCTCCCCTATGTGTTAGCTTATGTGTGAATCATGCAATGTGTGATAATCAAATATAAAAATGACCTAGCTTTTAAATTTTAAAATGTGGCTTATACAATGCTCCTTCGATAATGTATACTTGTATATGTGTTATCCTTTTGATTGATATGAAATCAGGATAAAACAAGGAAATTTTGCTTAATTGAGTGCTTCATAAAATGCTTTTAGTAAGTTACCTTAGTTTTTCTATGGTTTTGCTAGGTAAAGATTGAATGAGGGTTTATCTTGTATTTAGACCAATCCCTTTCAAGAATATCTCACATTAAAACACTTAGGTCAGCCATATGAATACATTTCATTTTTAAATTGAATGACTTTAGGGCATTGGACACTTGGGTTGGAATAGGACACTTGTGTTGATGCAGTCATCTAACTAGGATGCAAAAGTTTGGTTAGTTATAAAATAGGTACAGGTCTATAATTTACAAATATGGAATATAAATAGGTTTATAACATTCTAAGCATGATATAAGGCTTGAGTTAATAGAATAACATTGGTCTGACTAAGAGATAATTAATTATGCATAGAAGGATATTTTATGTGAGCCTTTTAATAGTGAGAAAGGTATATAATCTAAAGGTACATCCATGATATGTATTTTCCAAGTGTACAAGACTATGGTGCTATATAATTAAGAAATGATGTCTACATTTCCCCCCCCTCCTCTTTAATATATAAATTAAATTACTAGTTTAAAGGAAAAGGAATATGTACTTAGAGGTGTATACACACCTTGTGTTTGTTTGAGTCCATATTGAGTGATTCAATTGTGAGTAACCTACAACTAAGAGCATGTTATAGTATATAATCAGTGCATATAATCTAAAATTTAAAGTATTGAAATGATCAAAATTGAAAGAGAAAGGTTTAGGAGTACACATGTGTATTGATGGAACTGTCTTGCCTTTTGGCAATTTGATTTGAAATATTTATCATTATGAATCACTAAAATTGAGATTAGGACACATATAAATCTATAACCTAGCGAGTGTGAGTGAACCAAGTCAAATGACACTATAAAATGGGTGAGGTTGGTGATGAAATCAAGTTTAACCTATAAACTTGTCAATATTGAGTGACTTAATCACCTCAATGATACTAAAAAGTGAACCAACTATTGTAGTAGATTGGCTCAATATAGTCTGTAAAAGTCCAAATTGGTGTGTGATGATAGTCCCTTAAAGTGTTTGGAATCAAAAACTGATTTGATTTTTTAATATTATGCACAAATTTCATAGCATATGCACCTTATATATGTCTCATTCTAAAACTATGTATAACAATGGTACTAATGTATATAATTCTACCACAAATGTGTAACTTAACCATATAACTATACAAATTGGACAATTCAAAATTATGTAATTTTGAAGAACATGATTCCAAATCATGCCCACACTATATATGGAGAAATCTAAAAATTGATATAAGTTCCAATGTGTAGAACATGTTTCCATAACATGCCCCCACTATAAATATGAATTTGAGAACTAGTTTAAGTACCAATGTGGAGGACATGTTTCCAAAATAGGCCCCCACTATAATCTAGGTATGCTACATACTGAATAAGTATGGAGAACATGTTTTTAAAACATGCCCCCCACTAAATCTAAAACTGTGGTGAATTTGAAATTCATGCCTCCAAGGCATGAACCCATTGATATGCCCCCCTAACATTTGAGGTGAGGGAAGTAGATGCGGTAGTTACCTTACCTCAAAATGGTAAGATAACCATGTAAACTATGAAAGTACCATGTGACATATAGAGGGAACATGTCTAAGTATATATATATCATTGAAACATGAAGAATGTGATCACACCAAGTCTTAAGATGCATGATGTAGATCATATAAATGTGTAGATGGTAACGATACAATATCAAAAAGCAATCAAGTATACACACAATAACACTCGAAAAAATTCAAAATATAGTGGTTCAAGGAGACCTCAAACAAGGGGAATGTTAAAATTCCACACAATCGAAGGGACATCACTTGTTCAAATGTCTATAAAACAAGAAATGACATATTCAAATGTCAAAGAGGAAAATAAGAGCACAAGGGCCACAAAAAATTGAGCATATTCAAATTCTCAAACAAGTAAGATAATAGTAATGCAATACACTCAAGGAACTACCTACATGAAAGCATAAGCAACTAGCATAAACATATCATACTAGTCCCTAGATATATGTGTTAGATAAAATTTCAAGTACATAACATATCAAGTACATTATGAAATATATAAGTATGGATAAATTCATGTATAAGTATATATATGAGCTTCAACATGATAATGTAAAGTGACCATATAATGATATAACCTAGATATATCATGATCAACAAGGTAGATTCCCCCAATGTCTTAGTGATGTGAATAGAGGGAAATCCAAACTTCCAAAAGTACATTGATCATGTATATGTGTATGCCTGTTTCACACTCAAAATATGTGTGAAACACATGTATATAGGAAATATTGATATGTCATCTACCAACATGGAACCAACAACATATATGCCAAGGAGCTAATAGAACATGTAAATGCTGAAAATATTTTTGGATTTTTTATTTATTTTTTTGGTATTTTTTGGCATATGTTAAATGAAAATACTATCCTATTATTTCATCTAAAGGATGATCATATATATATCCCCACTATGAACCTATTGTAATAAACTAGTGATGATGATAAAGAACATGTATAAGTGTGATATCTATCATTGTAGTATATGTGATGCTCTACGTATGTAAAATAAGAATCTATGGTCATGAAGTAGAAATAATATGAGTAGGGTTTTATGGAACCCATCATTGAGTTTTATGTGGTTTCCTTGGAGTATCAGTAATAAGAACATGTGTAGGTGTTTTGGATATATGGATATGGTGTGTAGTATATGAATACTCTATGTAACCCATTATGGATCTTTGATGTAATGGGTTATCAAGTATTGGATTCCTAGTAAAGGGCATTGCATATTACTTACCCTAGATTAAACATAAGAGGTTTTATAATTAATTGCATGGGTATCAATTTTTATTATTCAATAGGATGTTCATATGGAATTATAAAAATTATAATTACCTGTTTGGCATGAATGTATTTTACACACCCATGCATTGTAGAAGGTACTTCTCAAAGTGCATTTATCAAATGTTGTACTGATAACATATCAAAGACAACTATGGAATGTATAAATGAGAAGGTGGTAACCATATGGGTAGACCCACCTATAAAGGTAAATCAATCTCACTAAGAACCTATTGTGAGGTCTCATCAAATTTTCTAATGGATCTATTTGAAGTATTTAAATCATGTTTTGTATATCCCAAATGTGTAACTTGTGTCATATTATAAATTTTTCTACTTGGGTTATTATCAATCATAACATTTTGTATAGGTTGGTGGTCAAGTTATGCTCAAATGGATAAGGACTGAAGATCTAGGTCACCATCCCTAATCTCATTGTCATTAAAATAAATAGAGTGTCTCTGAACTATAAGAGGTGTATTCCACATGTAAGTACCAATAATCCCATGCAATGGGTGCTCATAATGAGATCAATGTGGGTACACATTATATACCATTTTCACTTTTGTATCTTTCTTTGAATGATCTTACAAAGGATTGTTAAATATTTTCTATTTATGGTGGTCATTAGGTTATGAACCTAATTCTGTTGGAGGATAATCAAATGTAATATTTTGGTTATCAATGAGGTCTTATATATTATGATTCAAGGTAAAAAAATTATTCATATAATTTATAGGGCCTTGGGGATAGTCATAATAATAATTTTCATCATACCCTTTAGGTAGAGTTCTTCTCATATTAACCTCTATAGGATGAGGGAGAGATATGAGTTGACACTCAACAAGACATGGGAGTAATGAAGTGGGAGACTTAGGAAAGCCTGTAAACTATTTATGTGGTGTATTAGATAAGACAAGATAATTAGGTTATTATGACACCACATTAACCATGGTAGTTTTTCTCTTTTTTAAAACTTAGGAGGCTTGACCCTTCAACTTAGATAGAGAGAAAACTTGGTATTAGATGTAGATATAATTTTTATATTTTATACATACTTAAGTTAGTACAATGAGATAAGTTTCATTTCATGATCATGAGCAATATGGCATAATTCATATAAATATTTTAAATTTTTAAATACAATGGACTCATGTAAAGGATCAAGAAAACTTTTCTTTAAAAAATCTTTAATTTCTTTATTGAACATAGGATTGGTCATTTTAGCCAACATTGTCTTGTTTCACAAAAAATATTCATTTATAGGTTCATTGGTTCCTTGTTTTATTTTTACAATTTGGGAATTTGAAACCTTTTAGGTAATGTTAATAGATAAGTTAGAAAAAAACTTATCTTCAAGGATTTTTAAGGAATTTATTGATTGATTTGGTAAATCATAGAACCACCTTAAATCATAATCTTTAAGGTTTCTTGTAAATAATTTGGTCAAAATTTTATCATTGGAGGCATAATCAAGGCATACCTCATAAAAATATCAAAGATGTTTTTTAGGATCACCCTTGTAATCATAAAATTTGAACTTAGGTGCAACAAAATTAGTTGGCAATGGGTTCAAAGATATCTCTAGTGTAAAAATATTAGTGCAACACATCTAATGAATCAATAGTATAAGGTGATTTCATATAATTTTGTTTAATAATTGTAACATTAGTTTTCAAAAGATTGATAGTTTGGATAAGAGCTTGCACCATTTGGTCTTTTAGGTTGGATATTTGATAAGTCATCAAATTATGTGTATACATAGGTTGGGTAGACATAGGCATTGAAAGTGGTATTTGATTGGAAGGATTTAGGTTTTCCATATAATATTTGGCAATAGTAATTTTAGGGAACAAATGTTAAATTGCATATCTTATGCCCCCACTATAATTAAAACTATGATAGATATTGAAATGATAATTAAATTAAGATACTTAGTTGGTTATGATGCTAATATAGATCTAAATTCATAATATGTAGAAAGTGGATTGGATCTAGATTATAAAATAGTTGTCTAATAATGTACATTTCACCTTGGTAGCCACAAACACTTGCATTGATCTAGGATGGTTTCATCAATGCTACTATATAACTTAGACATAGGTGTCTAGTATAGAATACTTGTTGAAACTAGATGTCACCACTTGGATGCTTTTAGGTTATGTGTTACCTTTACTTTGGTGTATTCAGATCTGGGTCATGGATTGTCACTCCTTATCAAATATCAAAACTTTAGTTATTCATCTTCATATTGGTTATGGTAATTATGGATTATTATGAAAATTATGGTTGATATTACGTAAAAACCCCTCTATTAATTAGCACTACCTACATAGCTAATACTCTGAAGAGGGCCTCAGACTTACGTAGTTATCCCTTAAATGTTATCTTGTGTGTGAATCATGTAATGTGTGATAATCAAGTAAAATGATGATCTAACTTATAAATTAGAAAATATAACTCTTGGACTACTCATTTATTACTTTAGATCTATAGATGTGTTGTCCCTATGATTGATATGGAAATAATAGAAAATAAGGAGTTTTGCTCACTTGAGTACTTGATTGAATGTTTTTGATAGGTTAACTCGTGAGTTTGTAATAAGTTTCTATGTGAGGAATGAGTGAGGTTTGATATTGTATTTATACCAAATCCCTTTAGAGAATATCTCACATTAAATCACCTAGGTGGACCATAGGAAAACATTTCATTTTCAAATTAGATGACTTTAGGGCACTAGACACTTATATTAGGGTAAGACACTTATGTCGATTCAAGTGCCTAGGAAGTTAGAAAATAGTTGAAAGTCCATAACTTGTAGATATAGAAGTTATGACCCTAAAATATAGATGTGAATTTTGGGTTAAAGGAGTAGAGATATCCTAGGTCACAAGGATGGTAGACTATCTCTAGAGCAAGCCAATTATGTGTAAAACTTAGATAAAACATATACTAAATTTATTATATTGAAATGATAAACATATAAAGTACAAATATTCTAGATATTAAAATAACAAGATACTTAGCTAGTTTTAATGCTAATATAGATCTGGATCTGAAATAAAAAAAGTGGACTAGATATGGATTCTAGAATGGTCAGCTAATTCTATAAATTTGAATTTTGTAGACGTGGACACTTATGTTGACCTTAGTATTGTACAGTGGTAAAATACATATCATGGATGTACCTTTATCTTATTGATATTTCTTGATATATAGTGTTAATTGGGGAAGAGATAGATTAGGTCATAAGGATGGTAGATTGTCTCTAATGCAAACCCATTGTTTATGAAACTCAAATAAAACATATACTAAATTTATTATGATAAGATTATAGAAAAAAGGTAAAATTATGCTAGATATTAAAATAAAAATGAAAATAAGATATTTATCTAGTTTTAATGATAATATAAATCTAGATTTGGAACAAATAGAAAGTGAATTGCATCTAGATTCTAGAACAGTCACCTAATTCTAGAAATTATGCCTCTGTATCCATGGACACTTACACCGACCAAGGATGGTTGCATCAACACTAATTTTTTACATGGATGTA
The DNA here is from genome assembly GCA_037957365.1 of Torreya grandis. Lineage (NCBI taxonomy): Eukaryota > Viridiplantae > Streptophyta > Pinopsida > Cupressales > Taxaceae > Torreya > Torreya grandis. The sequence goes on along the minus strand of JARHVA010000613.1, from coordinate 4,063,676 downwards.
GATGTCTATTATGGAATACCTATTGAAACTTGATATGACCACCCAGATGCTTATCAATTATGTGTCACCTTCACTCTATTACATTCAGATCTAAGTTATGGATTATCACTCCTTGTTATTTATTCATATTCATAGTGGTTGTGATAAAAATGGGTTAGTGTACACATGGTGTTGAGCTACTCCAAATACCCCTATGTTAATGAGTGTTGTCTACATATCCAATACTCTAAATAGGGCCTCAAACTTATGTATATCTCCCCTATGTGTTGGATTTTGTGTGAATCATGCAATGTGTGATAAGAGATATAATAATGGCTTAGCTTGTAACATGGAAAATATAGATCTTGGGCTGATCTTTTAGTACTTCAAATTTATAGATGTGTTTTCCCTATGACTATATGGAAATATGAGAAAATAGGGAATATTTATTCACTTTAATTCTTGATAGAATGTTTTTTTCTAATTTGCCTTGGTCTCTCTAGATATTTTATAGGTGAGGAATGAATGAGTGTTGATCTTATATTTATACCAATACCTCTATAAAATATATCACATTAAATAAATTAGTTATACCATAGGAATGTGTTTCATTTCCAAATTAGATGACTGTAAGGCATTAGACACTTGTGTTATGGTAGGACTTTTGCATCACATGTAATCACTTGACTAGGATGAAAGTGTCTGGGTATTTGGAAAATATGTGTAGGTCCAAAACTTGTAGAGATAGAAGCTAAGTAGGTTTATAACATTATGGGAAATATATAAGCCTTGAGTCATCATAATAACATTAATTAGACTAATAAATAAGCAATTAGACATAAAGAGATAGTGTATGCAAGTTTTTTGGTAGCAAGAAAGGTCTAGAAGTTGAAGTTACATCCATGATATGTATTTGCCAAGTGTACAAGACTGAGGTGTTATATAAAACATAAATAATGTCTACATTTCCCTCCCTTTAATCTAGTAATTAAATTATTGGTTTAAAGGATTAAAAAATTCCTACATGGGTGTGTATAACACACCTTGTCTTTGTTTAGGTCTAATTTAAGGGCTTTATGGGGAACTAGCCTGCAACAAATAGCATGCTACAGTATATAATCATTGTATATAATATAAAATTAAAAGTATTTAAATGGTTTAAATTTAAAGAGAGTAAGCTTTAGGAGTACACATTTGTATTGATGTAATCATCTTGCCTTTTGGTAATTTTCATTATAAATCACTAAAATTGAGATTATTACAAATATAAATGTATAAAATGCATATATCTAAATATATAGAGAGAATATTATAGGGTACATTCCCCCAACTTTGGATATAATATGACTTTCCACTTGATAGTTGAGATTACCTCAATCATGTAACCCAATCATACTTATTGTTAGAGGTACAATCACTGAGAGGGGGGGTGAATTAGTGAGCCCAAATAATCCAACTTAAATTTCAATCCTTTCAAACTCTTAATCAATTATCGCAAGCATTCGTGAATCATACACATCATTCATAGAAATGAATAAGAGAAATAATTCAAGATCAAGAACATAACAAATGACACATGTGGGAACCCTCTTGGGGGAGAAAACTCACTGGATCCTACAATTGGACTATTGTCTTATAATAACAAGAACAAATTTATACTAGATATAATTTATCAAATAACTATGATCCCTTATTTAATGAGACTACAATCCCACAAGGTGATATAACACATGTCTATCTAAACAACCACAACAACTAGACTTTTAGCAAGCTTCACCTTGCAAGGAGGCTACAACCCCCTAGATGTTGAGCAACCACAACAAAACTTATGAACATAACATCTCCTAAACACTAATTACCTTCTAATCTAAAGGAGATATAAAGTATATCAGCTCTCTTCAACTCTGCACACTCAATGTAACCAAAGCCACCTTTTAGATCATTCTTCACTTATCATCAATAACTCTATCACCATATAAATAACATGACCATATGGTCATTCACTCAGTACACACTCTGATATATCTCTCAAATCAGCCACCAAGCTCAAACAAACACCATCTATCCTTTTCTCACTCTCAAGACATCCAAAACATCCTTTTGGATCACTCTAGACCTCTTTGCTCATCCTCAACCTGCAAGAGTACTATTCTAAAATTAGAAACATGACCCATAGGTCATACACATAGTAATTAATCTAATTTTCTCATCAACCCATCGACTAGGTACTCTCCCTCTCCTTTGCTCAATAACTCTCACATGCACACACCTCTTGCTAGTCTTGAAACCATGACATTTAGTTTCACTATTTATAGATCATTCATGATCATCACCATCTTGGCTAGACAATATGCATGTCTTAACCCTTAAGGCATCTACCTCATTGATACATAGCTCAATACCATCCACATAGGTTATCAATAGCACCCATAGGTCACCCTTAAGTAGCTACACCTTTTAATTAGGCCCTTGTAGCCCTTATAGGTCTCATGGAGACCTATTCACCCATTTAGCACTTCATCGAGAAAAAAAAGAAATCAAGACCACTTTAAAATGCATATTTCTACTCTACATGACCATTTTGACATTCTCAAATTTTTATAGTCATCATTTCACTCTATATGTAAGCACAATCAACTCAAACATTAGCCTTGTTCATAAGGACACTATGAATGAACAAAAATTCAACTTCTTAAGTTTTATTCATACCATATATCAATTGTTCAAGCTTCCAAATATAACACAAATAATCCACAAGGATTCTATAACACTTTTCAATAGCTAATTCATCATGAGACATCTGAAAAACAATAAAACAAGCTCAAACAACCTTCTCAAGTCACTTATAGGACATAGTCAAACACACAGTCAAATTTAGATATCAATATATTTTTGTATACACATATTCAAATCTTCTAACTAGGTTCACTAGATTTACATTTGATTCTTCTACAACTTTTTTTTTACATCACCATCAAATTCATCCTAGATCAAAAGTTATAGACAAAATACATAGCATTGGTTTTTCCTTTACAAATTTGAATATTCAAATCTCAATGGTCATAGTTAAAATTCAAACACCTTGTCCTTGCATCTTAGATTAAACACACAACATTGATATTTCTTAAAATATATCAACCTTTACCTTTCATCACTCATCATTGGATCTTCATCTTAACTATTTGACTTAATGTGCTCTATCGATCTCCTATACATAGCTCAGTCTTTATTTGTGTTAAACATTAGACACCTTGAAATCATCTTGCTCAATACGCACCATTGATCAATATATGTAAGAATATTTACTCACCATTAGATCTTAGAAGAAGCCTAATCTTTACCTATGCTCAATGTTAAACTTTGAACACTTGTTCTCATCTCGTTGCTTCCTAACACCTTGGAACAAACACACTCCATTGATCCTTTTGTAAGGAGCTTGATCTTTAACTTTTTTAACCAACAAACACTTTGACTCATTTGACTCAACATGCACCATAGATCTTCACTATATGATCACTGGTGATCCATTATATATCCATCTAGTCACAATCTTTAATAACATGTAAAATAGACTAAGTATGGAGACCATAGTTATTTACATGAAAATCCAAATTTTCACAGTCATATCTTTTACCTTGCTCAATCACATGTTCTCAAATTTGAACCACATAAACTAGGTAAAAATTAAACAAACCCATATGACCATTTCTTCTTAAAATGTCCATGTGTGTGAGATATGCCATCACCAAAATATTTACTCAGATCTTTCTTATACTTAGATAAATAATGTATTATATCTCAGATTCATTTTGCACCATCAATCTTCGATGTGATGAAATGCAGACCATTAGATTTGCCTTTGCAAATTGATTAAGTGTTACAATTTAGTACACTTTTGTTTGAGGGATAAACTTTATACCTTAGTAACTTGGTTTGTGCTTATTCACATTATATAAAACTTGAACCATGTGATATCCTCACATAGGAGAATCTATCCATATATTGATCAGCTCCTAGAACCCTCACATGTGTGATATATAACAACATATAAATACCTCTTTAGATTTATCTGTCATGGTTAATTATGCCTAGATGAACATAATAAAGAACCAAATGAAATATAATCATTCACATAAGCATTCCAATCATCCTTGACCTTTGATAGGACCCCTTGAACATCCTCAAATCACCATACTCATCCCTAAACATCTCTAACCATGTCAAAACTGAAGATCAACCAAGCCTCTTTCAAGCATACTAGGATAAGCACATTGCACACTTTGTCATTGTCACTTTCGAATATCAATTAAATTCATACACTCACTTGGACACTTCTATGAAATCACCATGACATTGTTAATAACTCTCCAACAATCTCCCCCTTTGTCATTGATGTCAACAACCATCATATAGCAATATACAAATCACATTCCTTCTCTCTCTTTAAGCACTCCAAAATAGGAACTTTCCCCCTTTGACACGATGATAAAGTGGGAAAAAAATAATCTTGAGGACCTAAAATTAATACCAATATGATAATACCATCTTATAAATATATTAAAAACTGCCCCTTACCTTGAGCCTACCTCTTCTTGCCTTGATAACATCCTTCTTGTTACATGTCAATATTCTTCTTCAACCAATGAATAAAGAACACAAAAAATAATAAAATTTTATGTAAATCACCAAAAATCATCTGAGTGGGACTCCCCCTAAGATCTTTAAGCCATTTCACCTCTTGAGCATATTCAGATCTCTATTCACCATGAAGAATCACCATACAGACATATTGGCCTTCTCTCTTAATCTACCTCAAGGATCATCAACAAAACTTCATGCCACTCACCAAATATGAAACATGTTATAAACCAACCTAATAAATATCCTTTAAACACTCATGTCTTTCTCTTTTAGAGAAACTAATTAAAAATAACTCTTCTTCTTACAAGGCTTGTTTAGTCTCCTTGTAGCCCGACCTAGAACTTGCATAGCCCACAACTTTCTATAAACACTACTTCAAGACCTAAAAATTCATATCTATATCACTCTCATATTCCCCCTTAATCACACCAATTTTTATCACCTATCTCATCCTCTAAAACATACGTCCTTCACAAACCTACTAGTTAATTAGACCTCCATCTTGACAAAAACTTGAATAACTTGAAATCCACGAACCTTCATATCTCTATGAAGCTTGATTTAAAAGCCAATTTGGCCCATTAAAACTATTAATAATCCTTAGATCTTAACTCATAATTCAAACCACTTTTATAGCAGAGCCTAAAACCCTAGAATCTTAAAACAAACAAGGTCAACAAACCTCCTAGTCAACACCATCCTCTAAAAATTTTGGTACACCTAGAGATAACCATCACACACTTCTAGACCAAAATTTGAGCCTCCATACCTTTGGTAAAATTAAATTTCTATAACCCATTTCAGGCATGCTTTCCCTTAAGCCAAAATTGAGAAAACTAAGAGCACTCAAAAAACTTCAATTAGCACAAATAGGATCATCAAGACATAAAACTACTTGGAACACATCACAAAGAAGTGTACAGACCTTTATAAGCATCAAAATATTCTTGAAATTTCATAAATATAATTAAGCTACTTGGAAAAACCCATTCAGGCCTTGCATACATAGTAACATTTGCTTCTTTACTAAAAAGAGTCTCTTAAGAAGCATAGACAAAGACACCATGCTTGGCAATGTCCTAGAACAGTGTGAAACTAGGAGTTGCCCACAACTCCTCCTATTCCTTCTCCTCCTTGGTCATCTAATAAATTTATTTCTTCTTCTTCTTCTTAGGCCTAAAATAAGTAACATGCTCAATGACTACAACATTTTCCTTCTCTTTTAAGATTGAATTGACAATACATGGAGACAACACAGATTCATGGCATACCTTTTCATCTAAAGAATATTCCTTACAATTTGGAACCTCATCAATGGGAATATACAACTGATTTTATTTTCATGAAACATGCTTAGTAATATTATGATGTTTACTTGGATCCATACTCACCTCAAAACTAGCTTCAACCAGTACCTTGGTCCTCTCTTTGAGCTCGGTCTCTTTATCCACAACATGAACAGATAATGAGAACCCTTGACACTCTTTAACTTTTTAAGCATTATCAACCATATAAAATATATTACTTGGACCAAAATACCCACCATTACTCATACTTACTACCTTTGGTTTCCATGAGTTAACTTTCCTTCTTCCTTGCACTCTAGGAGCTTGATTGAACTCATTTTGACTTGATGACCTTTGAGTGCAAAATCTAGCAATGTGACCAATCTTCTCATAGTTGTAGAAAACCTTATTTTTGAAGTGAACTCAACTTTCCATACCTAAAATGGAAAAAATCTTGTAATGTGCCCTATGTCATAACAATTGAAACAAACTCTTTCTTTTGAAAAAGACTCACCTTGCCTAACCTTATTTAGACATTGCTTAAAAAGGTTTCTCTCATCAAGATAGTTGAAGCACTTAAATTTTTTCACGCCTTTTGATTGATTACCCCATCATATTTCCATTTAAACTCATTTATAACAAGTCTCTTTCATTCTCCAACTCTATGCCCAAATTGATTACATGTGTAACAATAACCATTGAAACTTGCATACCTCATGGCATTTGGTTGTCTGATCTAATTTGTCTTCACTCTCCCAACACCTATATTTATTTTTTGATGATTTTTCTTCAAATTATGATTTTAATTTTTCACAATAGTCTTATCATGTCTTGAGTTGCATTATTTGGTCCTTCTTTGTATCTAAGACTAGTTCTATCACTTACATGCTTTTGATCATTTAGAATATTGTTTAGATCACTTGAGCTCTTTTCAAATCTCACAAATGACTTCACCTTACTATATGTTTTCTCTAAATTAGATTTTAATGACTTTTTTTTAATTACATACCTTTAACATTTATCTTCTTTAGCTTTCAAGCTTGTAAATAGGATTTATAATTGACAACTAAGATGCTTGACTATATCTTCATTCTCCTTGGTGTCTTCGTTCATTTTTTCCTCATACACACTAAATTTCTCCTCATAATATTTGACCTGAGACTTCATCTTCTTATTAATCTTCTTCTCAATCTTTAGTTCTTCAAGAGCATTTGTTAATGCAGTCTCATAGTCCACCTCATCTTCTTCATCACCTGGATCACTCCAAGTAGACTCATTTTAATGTGAAAAACTTCCTTCCTTAGCCATGAAGAAGGATTCATCTTCAATAAGAACCATCATTTTCATGATCACACTATAATTCACTATATTACTCTCATCTAATGATTTGTAGTCTTTATTGGTGTAGATACTCTTCTTGTTCTTGAAGAACTTCTTCTTGTTGTTATACTTTCTAAAACCTTTCTTCCTCTTATTAGACCTATATGTCTTCTTATCTTCATCTTGGTCTTCATAATGCTCTTCATCATCATTATTCTTATGCTTATGAGGGTACTTGTTAAAAAAATATCCTATCTCACCATAATTGAAGCATTTGAAGGATAGCTTACCCTTATACTTACCTGACCCTATTTTTAATTTTCTTGTAAATAAATCAAATACCTCATCTTCATTAATATCATATGTGTCATCCTCTTTGAGTTTTTTTCCTTGGAATGTATTCTTTGGATTTATTTCTATATTTAATGTTTATTCCTTCTTTGGTGTTATAGCATCATTCTTCCTCATCTCATAGGCAATAAAGATTCCATGCAATTCATCAAACTTCAGCTGAGTAATATCATGACTTTCTTCTATAACAGATACTTTAGGATCAAAATTAAGAGAGATAAAGACCTTAATACCTTTTGAAATATAGTAGATTATTTAAGATTCTCTCTAATACCTTTGATGATGTTCACAATCTCATCAACTCTCTATAGAAAATATGCCTTAGAATCTTCTTCCTTCATCTTGAGACTCTCAAATTATCTTTGATGAGTCTACAACTTTACCAACTTAACTTTTAAATCTCCTTCATAAATAATCTCCAATTTATCCCACATTTCCTTGGAATATGTAAAATGTATTATCTTGGTGTATTTAGTCTCTGAAAGACCACAAGTGATAGCAATTCATTGCCTTATAATTGTTCTCAAACAACTTCTTATCTACAACACTAGATAGAGGAATAGTAGGTGTAAAATAACCATCCAAAATAGATTGCCAAATGTAAAACCCTAGGGACATGATGTAGGTCTTCATCATTTCACTCCAAAAATCATAATTAGATCCATTGAACATCTATGCTTTCTTAGTAGAGAAACCTCCTTGCATTTGATGACTACCCATATTGTATCTTGGATCACCTTCAATTTGTCAAGCCTTTACCAAAGGACCTGCTTTAATACCACTAAGAGTGGGTATGAACAAATTAACCTATATAATCCAACTTCAATTTCAATCCTTTCAAACTCTTAATCAATTATCACAAGCATTCATGAAGTATACACATCATTCATAGAAATGAACAAGAGAATAATGCAAGATCAAGCACATAACACATGACATATGTGAGAAACCCTCTTTAGGGGATAAAACCCATTATAAAATAAAATTATAATACTATCCTATAATAATAAGAACTAATTTAGACTAGCTACAACTGATCAAGGAACTACCATCCCTTATTTAGTGAAACTACAATCCCACAAGGTGTTACAACACCTGTCTAGCTAAGCAACCATAATAACTAGACTTTTAGCAAGAAACCCCTTAGATTTTGAGTGGACACAACAACACATATGAACACAACATCTCCTAAACATTGATTTCCTACCAATCTGATGGAGATACAAATTATATCAGCTCTCTTCAACTTTGCACACTCAATGCATCCACAGCCACCTTTTGGATCACTATTCACTTATCAGCAAAAACTCTATCACCACATTAACAACATGACTATATGGTCATTAAATTATTCCACACTCTATTTTGTCTCTCAATTTAGCCACTAAGCTCATTTAAACACCATTTATCCTTTGCTCACTCTCAAGACATCCAAAACATCCTTTTGGATCACTTAAAACCTCTTCACTCATCCTTAACCTACAAGAGCATTATTCTGACATCAAAAACATGACCCATAGGTCATACACATAGTATTAAATATTTTATTCTCTTCAACTCATCTACTAGGCATGCTCCCTCTCCTTCACTCCACAACTCTCACATACACACACCTCTTACTAGTCTTGAAACCAACACATTTGGTTTCACTATTTATAGAGCATTCATGATCATCACCATCTTAGTCAGATAATAGGAATTATTTAACCATTAATTCATCTATTTCATTGATACATATCTCAATACTATCCACATAGGTTGGACATATCACCCATGGGTCACCCTTAAGCAGCTACACCTTTCAATTAAGCTCGTGTAGCCTTTATAGGTCTCATGGAGACTATTCACCCATTTATCACTTCATCAAGAAAAAATAAGAACACATGACCACTTTAAAAAACATAGTTCCACTCTAAATTACCCCTTTGGCATTCTTAAATGCTTACAATCATCATTACCCTCTTTTGTGCAAGCATAATCAAATCAAATATTAGCCTTGTTCATAAAGACACCATGAACAAACACACAATCAAATTATTAAGATTTTTTTATATTGTATATCAGTTATTAAAGCTTCTAAATACCACATATATCATCCACAAGGATTATAAAACACTTTATAATAGCTAATTCATCATGATACATCCAAATAACAATAAAACAAGCTCAAACAATGTTCTTAGGTCACTTGCAAGACATAGTCAAACACACAATCAACTTTGGAGATTAATATATTTATCTATACATTCATTCAAATCTTATAGCTAATTTCACTATATGAACCTTTGATTCCTATACAACTTTTATTTTTACAGCACCATCAAATTCATCCTAGATAAAAAGTTATAGATAAAATATAGAGCACTAGTTTTTCCTTTACAAATTTGAATATTCAAATCCCAACAGTCATAGTTAAAATGCAAACGCCTTGTCCTCATCTCATGTCCTCATGTCTCAGATAAAAAACATACCATCAATCTTTATTAAAGCAGCTCTACTTTTACCTTTCATCATTCATTGTTGAATATTCATCTTGACTATTTGACTTAATACACTCCATCAATCTCTAGTACATAGCTTGGTCTTTATCAATGTTAAACATTGGACACATTGAAATCATCTCACTCAATACACACTATTCATCTATATTTGTATGAACATATTCTCACCATTATATCTTAGAATAATCTTGATCTTTACCTCTACTCAATGTTAAACTTTGAACACTTGTCCTCATCTCACTACTTCCTAACACCTTAGAAAAAACAAGCTCCATTGATCCTTTGTAAGGAGCTTGATATTTAACTTTGTTAAAAAAAAAAAACTTTGACTCATTTCACTCAATAGGCACCATATATTTTTAGTGTATGATCACCCATGAACCATTAGATCTCCATCTAGTTCTGATCTTTAACAACATGCAAAATAGACTAAGTATGGGGACCGTTGCTATCTACCTAGAAAGCCAACTTTGCACAATCATATATTTTACCTCACTCACTTGCATGTTCTCAAATTTTTACCACATAAATTAGGTAAAAAATTGAACAAACCCATATAACTATTTCTTCCTAAAATGTCCATGCATACAAGATATGTCATCACCAAAATGCTTACTCAAGTCTTTGTTGTACTTAAACAAATAACATATTTGAGCTCAGATTCATTTCACGTCATTGACCTTTGATGCAATGAAACATAGACCATTATATCTAAATTTTCAAATTGACTAAGTGTTGGAACTTAGTGTACTCTTATCTAAGGGACCAACTTTGCACCTTAGTAACTTTGGTTGCACTTAGTCACATGATCTAAAACTTGAACCATGTGATCTCCTCACATAGGAGAATCCATACATATATCAAGAAGCTCATATAACCATCACATGTGTGAGATATAATGACATAAAATTTCCTCCTTAGATTTATCTATCACAGAGCCAATTATGCTTAGATGAACATAATGAATAACTGGATGAATATCACTCATACATATAAACATTCCAGTCATCATTAACCTTTGATAGGACCCCTTACACATCCTAAAATCACCATAATAATCCCTAAACATCTCTAACCATACCAAAACTGAAGATCAACCAAGCTTATTCTAGGCATACTAGGATAAGCACATTGCAAACTTTATCATTGTCACTTTAGACTATCAAGGCACTTCATCCACTCACTTAGACACTTATATGACATCACCATGACATCATTGAAAATTTTCCAACACTTATAACCTACTGAGTATGAGTTAACAAAGACATATCACACTATAAGACTAGTGAAGTTGGATGATACAATAAAGTCCAACCTATAAACTTGGAACTATTGAGTGATTTAATCACCTTAACCATTCCAAAAATCAAACCAACTAATACAATAGATTGACTTAATAGATTCCATAATAGTTCAACCTGATGGGTGGTGATAGTCCCTAAAAGTGTTTGAAATATAAAACTAATTTGATTTTGTAATATTAGGCACATATTGCATATAATATGTACCTTAGATATATATCATTCTAAAATTATGTATATAAAAAGTACCAATATATAAAATTCTATTATAAATGTCTATTTGAATCATATAATTATGCAATTTGGCCAATTTAAAATTGTTTAAGTGTGGAAAACATGCTTCTAAATCATGACCCCACTATGTATGAAGAAATATAAAAACTGATATAAGCACCAATGTGGAGAACATGTTTCTATATCATTCCCCCACTATAATATGAATCTAAGAACTAGTGTAATTATGGAGAAGATGTTTCCAAAACATGCCCACACTACAATCTGAATCTAATAAATGGTGTAAATGTAGAGGACATGTTTATAGAACATGCCCTAATAATAATTTGGGTATGTTTCATACTGAATAAGTTTAGATAATGTGTTTTCAAAACATGCCCCCACTAAAATATGAATCTATGAATTAATGTGGAAGTCATGCCTCTATGACATGCCCCCACTAAAATATGAATCTATGAATTAATGTGGAAGTCATGCCTCTATGGCATGCCCCCACTGTTATGCCCCCTTTTTCTAGGTGAGGGAAGTAGAAACTAGTATTTACCTTACCTCAAAAGTATTAGATAATCATGTAAACTATGAAAGTACCATGTATCATATAGAGGTAACATGTCTAGATAGATATATCATTGAAACACAAAGAATATGCTCACATCAAGTCCTAATATTCATGATGTAGATCATGAAAACATCTATATAGTAATAGTGAAAGCTCAAAAAGTAATCAATCACACACACAAGATCACATAAAAATAAAACCAAGAGACAAATTTCAAAGGAGACTACAAAGAATGGGAACGTTCAAATGCCACACAATCTAAGGGACATGACTTTGTCAAATGTCAATATATAGAAATAAATTACATATCCAAATGTCAAAGAGGAAAACAAAGGCATGGGGGCCATAAACAATGGATAATATTCAAATTCTCAAACAAGTAAGATAATAAAAAGGTAATACACTCAAGGAAGTGCATATATGAAATCATAATCAACCAACATAAACATGTCATCTTAGTTGTTAAATATATGTGTTAGTAAAATATATCAAGAAAATAGAATTTCAAGGACACTAAAAAATATATAAGAATGGATAATGGAATTATTGGGACATAAGTTCAAATATGATAATTTAAAATGACTATAGCATGATATAACCTAGATGTATTGTGATCATAGAGGTGGATGCCCCCAATGTCCTGGTGACGTGAGTAGAGGGAAATCCTAACATCCAAAAGTGCATATATCATGCATCTTGTATGCTTGAATGATATTCACAACATGTATGATACACATGTATATAATAAATATTAATATGCCATCTAACCACATGTAACTGAAAACATATATGCCAAGGAGATAATAGGGTATGTAAATGTTGAACATATTTTTGGATTTTTAAAGTTTTTTTTATTTTTTGGTATTTTTATAATATTTTAAATAAATAATTGAGGAGTTCCTTATATCAAAAAGTTTAGGATCACTTGATGCCTTTTTAATTCTTTTTTTGTATCGAGACATGACCACATCTTTGATGTTTCTATGTAATGTTATTCTAGCAATCGTCAGTGGGGAAGGGTGGCCATATCCATCATGGTGAAAACAAATATCCCTACCCCTACAAGTAAAAGTGATACACATATCCTCACTATTAAATGTTGCATTCCAATCAATGAAATAATGTTGTCTAAATTTTAATGTCAAATGTGGATCCTGATCTAATATCCTAGGGTATAAGGCTAGTAGACTATCTCTAGAGCTAGCCAATTATTTGTGAAACTTAGATAGAATATATACTAAATTTATTATCCTTAGATATGTTAAAAATAGAAAGTATAACTATGCTAGATATAAAAATGACAATAAAACAAGATGTTTAGCTTGTTATAATGCTAATACATATCTAGATATGGATTAGGCATAAAGTGGACTAGATTCAAATTCTAGAATAGTTTCTCGATTTAATAAATTTGACATCTATATTTGTAGACAATTGTGTCGACCTAGGATGATTGCATCAATATTACTATTTGACTTGGACGTAGATGTCTAATACAGAATACCTACTAAAACTAGATATAACATCCTAGATAATTTTGGGTTCTATGTCAACTTCACTCTAAGGCATTTATATATAGGTTATGGATTGTCATTCTTTATCAAATAGAAAAACCTTCATTCATTCCTCACCTAAAAAATACCTAGAGAGATGAAGGGAACTTAAAAAAATTATTCTATCAAGAACTCAAGAGAGAAAATATTCCCTATTTACTTATATTTCCATATCAATCATAGGGATAACACATCTATAGGTCTGAAGTATTGAAAGAGTATCCCAAGAGCTATATTTTCTAAGTTACAAACTAGGTCACTATTTTACTTGTGTTTCACACAATGCATGATTCACACACAAGCCAACATGTAGTGGATAACTTCATAAGTCTAAGGCATTCTTTAAAGCATTGGTTATGTAGGTATCCCTCATTAACAAAGGGGTATTTAGGGTAGTTTGAAACCATGTGTCTGTTGACCCATTTTTTACAAGAGTGTAGTGATATTTTGAGTGCTTCAGATATTCAATATAGTATTTTAGTGTAATTTAATAACTTGGAATATAAAATACTTGATATGTAGGTAGAGCTCATTGATATAGGGATCTTTGGGGTAGATCAACAATATGTTCCTATTAACCCATTTTTCACATAACCAATATGAAGATGAATAACTAGGGTTTTACTATTTGACAAGGAGCAATAGTTTATGACCCATATTTGAATGCACCATACTGAAGGTAACATAGAAATTATAAGCATCCAAGTGGTCACATCTAATTTTAATATGTATTATGTATTATACACATGCATCCAATTTATGGCAATGGTATCAATGTAACCATCCCAGGTTGATGCAAATGTCTACAAATATAGATTTTAAATTTTCAAAATTATGTGACTATTCTAGAATCTAGATCCAGCCCACTTTTTACCTATTTCAAATCTAGATTTGTATTAGCATAAAAACTAGCTAGGTATCTTACTTTAACTATTATTGTTCTATTTAGCATAGCTATACTTTATTTCTTTGGTGTTCAGTATAATATATTTAGTATATGTTATATATAAGTTTCACAAATAATTGGCCTACTATAGAGATGGTCTAACATCCTCATGCCCTAGGCTATTTTTACCCCTTTAACCTTAAATTCCCCTTTCATTTAGATTTTAAGGTTAAACATAAAGTAATAGTACCATATCAATACACAATAAAGCACACACATAAGAGCACTCAATGTCACATAAGATGGGTCTAAGGAGACCCCAAATAATGGGCATATTTAAATGCCACACACTCTAAGGAATGACATATTCAAATTTTGAAAATAGAAAGCAACATATAGTGGCATAGGGACCAACAAACAAAGAACATATTTAAATGTTCCATAAGAAAGATGATATCAAGTAAGAAATAAACACTCAAGGAAGTGACAATGTGAATAAATGAAGTATAAGCAAGAAACATAATCATATCATAATAGTCCCTGCATATATGTGTTATCAAAAATCTCATGTAATATATCATATCAAGTACACTATGAAATATGTGAACATAAATATAAGAATGTTTAAGAATTAGTATATAAGTTCAACATGATAATGGAAAGGTGATCATAAAATAATATAAATTGTGTCGATCATGATCAAGGAAGGTATATTCCCCCAATGTAGTATATCATACAGGAAGAGAAAAGGTCCAACATCTATATGTGTAAGGATCATGGGTTTGGTTTATGCATGTATCACACTCAAGTATGTGTGAAACATATATTTTTATAAAAATGGTATGTTATCTAATAACATAAAGTAAAAAACATATATGTTTATTTAACCCTAAATTGGATTGATGAATCCTAATTTGGTATTGTATGGATTAATAATATATAAATGACAATACCCTAGGGTTATAATCAGATCTACAGTAGGTCAATTAAGTGTTAAACTTACATATAAACATACACTAAATTTACTATGCTAATTATAGGTAAAATATGGAAATTACAACTAAACTATATATGAAAATGACAAATAATTAATATACTTAGTTAGTTTTGATGCTAACACAGTGTTGGATCTAGAATAGGTAGAAAGTAGGCTAGAAGGATATTTTTGAATAATCATCATATTCTAGATCTAAGACCTATGGAGCTATAGACACTAGTTTTAGCTTGAGATGGTTTCATTGGTGTTAATATCTAGATTTGATATAAGTGTCTTGTATGAAATACCTGCTATAAAAGGATGTAATCACTTAGATACTTCTAGGTTTTACTTCACTTAGATACTTCTAGGATTTGGGTCATGGACTATCACTACTCATGAATTCATAAAACCCTAATTCTTAATATTCATTATGACCTTGGGGTAAAATGGGTTAGTGGGAACAATATGTCAAGTTGACCCCAAAGACCCCTCTATCAATGAACATTGCCTATATAGAACATACTCTGAAGAGGGCCTTAGTCTGATGTAGTTCTTTCCTACATGTTGGCTTGTGTGTGAATCATACAATATTATATAAAGTAAATATAATAGTGACCTATCTTGTAACTTGTAAAATCAAGATCTTGGGATGCTCTTTTAGTAATTCAGACCTATAGACATGTTATACCTATGAATGGTAGGGAAATAGGGATATTTAAACAATTAAATGCTTGATAGACTACATATGATTATTTGCCTTGGTATCTTTGGTCTTTTTCAAGGTTAGGAATGAATGAAGCTTGTTCTTATATTTATATCAATTCATTTAGAGAATTAAATCACATTAAATAACTTAGGTTTAATATTATGATACATTTCATTTTAAGAAAGATGATTTTAGGGCACTAAGTCACGACACTAACATTGACTATAGTGTCTATCTTGGATTTTAGTGTCTAGGGAACAAGAAAGTAGATATAGGTTCAAAAAATATATATATGGAATATAATTACATGTTAATAATTTTGGTCAATATATAGGCCCTGGGTAATCAACATAAAATTGGTTATACTAAAATATATAGGCCAAGGGGCACAAAATAGATTATATGTGAGATTTGTATAAGCAGGAAAGGTCCAAAACTAAGAGAAATAGCCAAGGTCTCATTTTTCCAACTGTACAATAATTAGGTGATATACAATCCATAAATATCATCTACATTCCCTCCTTTAATTTAGTAATGAAATTTCTAGTTTAAAGGAAATGAATGCATACTTGTGTGTGTAGAACACACATTGTCTTTGTGTGTACCCAACTTGAGTGCTTTGATGGTGGCTACCTTACAACCAATAACATGTTATAATATATAATTAGTACATATAATCTAATATTTTAATTACATGAAATAGATTGAAATTTAAAGATTAAGGTTTAGGAATAAACTTATGTGTCAATGTAATCACCTTGCCTATTGACAAGTTGATTTGAAAAATATGTATCATTTTATAGAACTAGGTGTTAGTGTATACACATAGCTCTGATACCACTTGTTAGGATCTTAGATCACAATTGATTAATTTTGTATAAGCAACTAAACACGAAATCAAACTAGAAGTAATAAGTAACTAGAAATCAGAAATAGCAAAGAATAAGAGATACGAGAAATAATACAATATTGTATTAAACTCTTCTAGAAGGAAATACAATGAAGAAATCTCTCTCTCTCCTCACACCTCGTAGACGTACAGTAATTATCTTTCAAGAGTTCTCTCTCTCTCAATCAATTACAAACAACTCAATTATTGAATTGTCTCCAGCAGATCTTCTTGATCTTGCACCTTGCAGATCTAATTGATCTTGCTTACATTACAATACTACCCCATGGGTCTCTTAAAAATAATTGTGAAGCAAACAATAATTAGAAAAATAGACTCAAGACTAATTTTAGTCTTTACATGCAAACTAGTTGTTCTCATAAAATTAGAAACATTATCTAATTTTGGAAATGCACAGAAGTCTGATGTCAGTCTGAAGATGACCGATGTTGGCTGGCCCCTAACTGATGTTGATTGGTTTTGACTGATGTTAACCGATGTCGGTCGACCCCTAACCGATGTCGATTAGTTTTGATGAATTTTGCTAATGTCAGTTACTATATAGCTCATTGGTGAAGCTTTTAGCTCCATAACTCAGCAATCTCCCACTTGGAGATAAATAGCTGCACCTGTACCTGTACAGCAACATCCTCTAGCTTGTTTCTCCCTCTTCAAGATCAATCTTAAAGACCAACAAAAGTTGAATGATAATTCAACTTCTCCTTTGTTACTGGCTTTGTTAACATATTAGTAGGGTTCTTATTCATATGAATCTTTTCCAGCTTCAATTGTCCATCCTCCAATACCTGTCAAATGAAGTGGTACCTAAGCTGTATATGTTTGGTTCTTGAATGAAAGGCTGAATTCTTTGCCAAATGAATTACATTTTGACTATCATTGTACAATCTGCAACTCTCTTGCTCCTTTCCCAACTCTTCCATGAACCAAGTCATCCAAATCATTTCCTTGCTAGCCTCTGTGACTGTAATGTATTCTGCCTCTATAGTAGACAAGGCAACAACCTTCTGCAACTTTTAAATCTAGCTAACCGTCATTCCACCAACAGTGAACACATATCTTGTGGTGCTTCTCCTGCCATCCAAGTCACTTGTCATATTCAAATCTACATACCCATGTAGAGAAGTGTTTGACCCTCCATAGCATAAATGCCTACTATTGGTCCCTCTCAGATATCTGAGAATCCACTTAATTGCTTTCTAGTGTTCCTTTCTTGGATTGGCCATAAACTTACTGACAACTCCCACTGATTGGGCAATATCTGGTCTACTACATACCATCATAACCTTATGTCTCAATTTTCCATTCTCTCCTTCCTTTAACCTGTATACCCATTTGTTTTTTAGTGCTTTTTTTTTAACTAGCAACTCAACCAAATCCGACATATGGTTCTCTACCAAGGAATCAATTTCCTCATTCATGCCATGCTCCCACTCTTTCCTAGATTCTACCTGCATTACCTCATCAAAACTTTCTAGTTCTCCACCATCAATGAGTAATAAGTAGTATAAAGAAGGGGAATAACAAATTGGAGGTTTAGTTACCCTTTTAGACCTCCTTATGGGCATTTGAGACTCTCTTACAGCTTGTTGTCTACCTAAATTTCCTTCTGACAGTGACCGATCCCTGTCATCTCTCAGTATGCACCTGACCGACGTCGGTTCCACCTGACTGACATCGATTGCAACCTGACTGATGTTGGTTGCCACCTGATTGATGTCGGTTTCCACCTGATCGACATCGATCCCTGTGTTTTCTTGTGAGTGATGATTTTTACCTGCGAGCTCATTTTGGAACATAACCTCTTCCAAATCAAGATTGCCCTACTCATAATTATTCAGCCTCTTGAGCTGATCATTGTACATCACCTTCTCATTAAAAACTAAGGCTTTCCATTTCTTAAATGTGTCAAAAACATCATATTTCCTATTTATGCAATAAACCCATACCTTTCTTGTAGCATCATCAATGAAAGAAACATAATACTGTGATCCTCCAATAGAAGCTACCTGAGCTGGTCCCCACACGTCTGTGTGAACAAGCTCTAACTTGTGCTTCTTCTTTGTTGACCTAATTTTGAGAAACCTCACTTTCTTCTATTTCTCAAAAATACAATGCTCACAGAAATTTAGATCTATGTTTTTCAAATTTGAAAGCTTACCTTTTGACTTAAGAACATTCATTCCCTTCTCACTCATATGACCAAGCCTACTATGCCACAACTTTGCATCTATATCTGAAGTAGATAAAATAGAAGGAGAATAATTAGTAATACAAGTAGATAGATAAAGTGTACCTACTCTCTTACCTCTTGTTAATACAAGTGCACCCTTGAAAACTTTCCAAGATTCAATTGTGAGAGTTACTGTGCAACCCTCATCACCCAAATTTCCTACAAAAATTAGATTCCTCTTAAGGATGGGTACATGCATGACATCCTTCAACACCCATGTGTTTCCATTCTACAATTTCAGTTGCACTTTTCCTTTGCCAATAATTTGACAAGGCTCATCATCCCCTAAATAAACTTTTTCAAAGTCTCCATGGACATAATCATTCAAAAATTCTCTATTTGGGGTTGCATGGAAAGAGGCACCAAAATCTAAAACCCATGATTCTACTTTATCCAAATAAAATATAAGAGCATCCTGTGCAACAATACTTGCATCATTTGCTTCTTTATTACCTTCATGTTGATTTTCTTTCAACCAACAATCTTTCTTTGCATGCCCTTTCTTTCCACAATTCTAGCAGGTTATACTTCCATTTCTAGATTTGGATCTACTTCCCATCTTTGACCTTGATTTCCCTTGATTGCCCTTCTCTCTTTGCCATCCCCTACTTTCAAAACTTAAAGCATTACCTGATGTTTCCCCTATGCTTTTCCTACAAATTTTTTCATTCAAGATTACACTAATAACATCATCAACTTTCAAGATATTTAAAGCAGATGCAGTATTACTAACTACCATTACCAAACTATGCCAACTTTCAGGTAAAGAGCATAAGATTAAGAGAGCCTTAATTTCATCATCAAAAACTATTTTGACTAAAATTAACTAATTTACTAATCCATGAAAATCATTAAGATGACTAGATATTGATCCACCTTCCTGCATTTGTAAATTAAATAATTGCTTCATAAGATATACCTTATTCGAAGCTGAGGTTTTTTCATATAAATTTGCCAAAGTATCCATTAACTCTACCATTGTCTTTTCCTATGATAATTTGGAAAACACAGAAGATGCCAGACTCAACCTTATAGATCCAAGAGCCTTTCTATCAAGAACATTCCATTCTTCATCTTTCATATCTGTGGGCTTCATTAAAACCCCACCCAATGGTAAGTATAGATCTTTTTGATACAGATAATCTTCAATTTGCATCCTCCATAATTGATAATTCTTGCCATTGAATTTCTCCATTCTTAGTTTACTTTCTTCTGCCATTGCTTTACTCCCACTCAATCAGAAACCCCTGTGAGTGAATTATGTAATCAACAAACACTAACCTGCTCTGAAACCTGTGCTCTGATACCAATTGTTAGTGTATACACATAGCTCTGATACCACTTGTTAGGATCTTAGATCACAATTGATTACTTTTGTATAAGCAACTAAACACAGAATTAAACTAGAAGTAATAACTAGAAATCAGACACAAAAAAGAATAAGAGATACGAGAAATAATACAATCTTGTATTAAACTCTTCCAGAAGGAAATACAATGAAGAAATCTCTCTCTCCTCACACCTCGTAGATGTACATTAATTCTCCTTCAAGATTTCTCTCTCTCTTAATTAATTACAAACAACTCAATTACTGAATTGTCTCCAGTAGATCTTCTTGATCTTGCACCTTGCAGATCTAATTGATCTTGCTCACCCTTACCGTAGATCTTCTTGATCTTGCACCTTGCAGATCTAATTGATCTTGCTTACATTACAATACTACCCCATGGGTCTCTTAAATAGAATTGAGAAGCAAACAATAATTATAAAAATAGACTCAAGACTAATTTTAGTCTTTACATGCAAACTAGTTGTTCTCATAAAATTAGAAACACTGCCTAATTCTAGAAACACACAGAAGTCCAATGTCAATCTGAAGATGATCGATGTCATCTGACCCCTAACCGATGTCAGTTGGTTCTGACCGATGCTGATCGATGCCAGTTGACCCCTAACCGATGTTAGTTGGTTCTGATCAATTCTACCGATGTCAGTTACTGTGTAGCTCATTGGTGAAGCTTTTAGCTCCACAACTCAACACTAGGATTAGGACAAATATAGATAAATCTTGAAAGTGCATATTTCCAAAAATATAGAGAGATAAATATAGATTAGAAGGTAGACACCCCCAACCTTGGAGCAAAATTGAGTTGCCACCTAGTAGTTTATATTAGCTCAATTGTGCAACCTAATGATACTTATAACCTGGTGAGTTTTAGTGAACCAAGTCACCCACACTGTCAAATTGGTTATTCTATATGATACTATCAATTTTAACCTAAAAAACTTGGAAAGATTGAGCGATTTGATCACCTCAACCATACCAAAAGGTGAACCAACTACTATAGTAGATTAGCTCAATATAATTTATAAAATTCCAATTAGAGGGTAGTGACAGTCCTTGATAATGTTCTAAAATCTAAAGTTGATTTGTATTTTGTAATATAAGTCACACATTGCATGGCATATACACCTTAGATATGTCTCATGTTGAAACTATGTATAACAATGGTACTAATGTTAGAATTCTACCACAACTACGAATATAAATCATATAATTGTGTGCTTTGGCCAATTCATAAAACTATGTAAGTGTGAATAACATGCTTCCAAATCATGCCCCCACTATATAAATGGATAAATATGAAAATTGATATAAGTACCAATGTGGAGAACATGTTTCCAAAACATGGACCCACTATAATTTGGAGATGTTAAATACTAAATAGGCATGGAGAACATGCTTTCAAATAATTACCCTACTAAATATAAAAAATTTGAATGTGTGTAAGCCATTTCCATATGACATTCCCCCACTAAATATAAAAACTGATATAAGTACCAAATTTTGAATGAATATGGAGAATATGCTTCCAAAGCATGTCCCCACTAAATCTAAAAATTCTACCAAGTGTGGATAACATGCCTATATGACATGAACCTACTAATATGTCTATAGGAATTGGTAGTTACATCACTTAAAAATGATAAGGCAACTATATGGTTTGTGAATGTAACCATGTAACATATATAAGGAATATGTCTAGGTAGATATAACATTGAAGTGCATAGAACTAGTGTGATCATATGAAGGCCTAAGATACATGATAAGGATCATGGAAACATATATATAGTACCAATACAAGATCAACAAGGAAAAAAAATACATACACAAGATCACTCATAAGCAAGTCAAAAGGCAATAGTCTAAGGATACTAAAAATTAGGGGCATGTTCAAATGCCACATAATCAAAGGGACATGACTTAGTCAAATATGCATAAAAGCAAGGATGCCATATTCAAATGTACATACAACAAACAATGAAATATATAAATGTCAAATTAATAATACATAGGCATGGGGTCACAATCAAAGGATCATATTCAAATGCTCAAATAAGTGATACAATATTAAGGTAAGACACTCAATTAAGTGCATAAAGTAAATCATAAGCAACCAGCATAAACATGGCATAGTATCCCATGGATCTAATGTGTTAGGAAAAAATCTCAAGTGTCTATCATTCATGTAACTTGCGTAAGATATAATCATGGATAAATACATGTGTAAGTACATATGTAATCTCAAACATGATAATTAAATGTGATAATTAAACCATATAACTTGTGTGTATCAAGATCAAAGAAGCAAATTCCCCCAATGTCTACGTGACATGAGTAGAGGGAATGTGCAACATATAAAATAGGAATATATCATGTATATGTGTATGCCTATATCACACTTAAGTATAAATATGACACACATGTATGTATTTAGAAGTAAGTGAATATACCATCCACCAACATGAAACTAATACATAGATGTTAAGGAGCTAATAGAACATGTAAGTGTTGAAAATAGTTTTGGATTTTTAACTATTTTTTATTTATTTATTTTTAGAATATTTAAAGATGAAATATCATCTTATGATTCCATCCAATGGATGGTCATAGATATCTCCCCACTATGAAACTAGTGTAATAATCTTGTGACATTATCAAGTAGTTGTATAGGTTTAATAGATATCACAGTAGTATTGGTGATGTTCTATGTATGTACAATAGGGCTCTATGGACATGAAGTAGTAGGAGTAATAGGAATAGGGTTTCATGGAACCCATCATTGAGTGCTCTATGGTTTTTTTGGATTAAAAATAGTAGAAGCATGTTTAGGTGCCCTGGATAGTTAAGCATGGTGTGTAGTAGATGTGGATTTCATGAAATCCATCATATGTGTCTAATGTAATGGTCTCTTAAGTACTGGCCACCTATAAAAGGGTATTTCATGTTGTTTATCCTTTTGAAATGAATTAACCTTAGTATTTTTTATAGTTAAATACTTGTGTTTAACTTTTTATTATTCAAGAGGATGCTCATATGGTATTCTAGAAATTGTATTTACCTAATTGGCATGAATGTATTTGACACACCCATGCATTGTAGAAGGTATTTCTTGAAGTCTATGATATTTCTTGGATTCCCAAAATGTTAAACCCTAAATTAGATTAAGGAATCATAACTTGGTGTTAATAGGGTTAATAATATATAAATGTAATACACAAAGGTGATAATCAAATCTACATCAGGTTAATTAAATGTTAAACTTAGATAAAAACATACACTAAATTTACTATGTTGAGTATAGGCCAGATATATAGATTATGACTAAGCTATGTATGGAAATGAAAAATAAGTAATGTATTAGTTATGGTGCTAACACAGTGTTGGATCTAGAATAGGTATAAAGTAAGATAGAATGAGATTTTGGAATAGTTGTCAAATTCTAGATTTGACACCTCTAGAACTATAGACACTAACATCATCCTGGATAGTTATGTCAATGTTATTTTTTGGGTTCAATGCAAGTGTCATGTATGGAATACCTAATATAAAAGGATGTGACCACCTAGATGTTTTTAGGTTAGAATTTTCCTTCATTATAGTGCATTTAGATTTAGATCATGGACTGTATCACCTCATGAATTTATAAAACCCTAGTTATTTATCTTTATTGTGACCTTGGGGTAAAATGGGTTAGTGGGCACATAGTGTTGATCTGAACCTAAATATCCCTCTATTGGTGAGCATTTCCTACATATCCAATACTTTGAATAGGAACTCATACTAATGTAGTTCTCTCCTACATGTTGGCTTGTGTGTGAATCATATAATATTATACAAAGTAAATATAATAGTGACCTAGCTTATAAATTTTCAAATCAAGATCTTGGGCTGATCTTTTAGCACTAAAGACCTATATATGTTTTACTTATGACTGGTATGGAAATAGGGAATATTTATTCAATTAAATGCTTGATATAGTGCTTTTGATAAGTTTCCTTGATATATTTGGTCTTTTTCTAGGTGATGAATGCATGATGGTTGATATTATATTTGTATAAATAGCTTTGGAAAATTAATTTTCATTAAATCATGTAGGCTAACCATTACAATACATTTCATTTACAAAATAGATTACTTTAGGTCATTTGACACTTGCATCAAGTCAAGACACTGATGTTGACACTAGCTCTATCTCAGGATGTTGGTGTCCAGGGAGCAAGAAAGAAGTTACATGATCAAAACTTGTAAGAATTAGCTATAAGTAAATTTTAAGCATTCTAGGCAAAATAAAAGGCATGGTTCAGCAACATAAAACTAGTCAGACTAAGAGATTTAGGCCAAGGGACACTACATATAGTAGATGTAAGACTTGTAAAAGTGAGAAAGGTCTATAACTGAGAGGAATAACCAAGGTTTGAGTTTTCCAAGTGTATAATACTGAGATGTTATATAATCCATAAATATCATCTATAATTCCAAAGAGTTAATAAACATGCGAATATTGAATATTTTTTGTTTTTTTTTATTTAAATATTTTGTATTTTCTTAATTTTTTTTTTTTTTGAATTTTTGGAATATTTGGAAAGGAAATTTTCCAAATATATTATCCCATCCAATGGATGCTCAAAAGTATCTCCAAACTTTAAATATGGTACATCAAACTTGTAATACTGCCAAGGAACATGTATAGGTGCCATAGCTAGAACTATAGAATATGTGGTACTCTATGTATGTCTCATAGGACTGTGGTTATGAAGAGGTAATAGAATGATTAGGAATTCATGTAACCCAATATTTAATTTTATGTGGTTTCTTGGGTGCATCTTTAATTGGAACATATTTATTTACTCTTAACAATTGGGTGGACTGTGTAGGTGTAGATCAGGATTCCATGGAATCCGTTATGTATCTATTATGAAATGGTATCTCAAGTATGGGCTACTTAGAAAATAGGATTTCATTTTTTTTACCCTTTCATATATGATTAACCTTTTTAGGTTTTATAATTAGTTATCTTCAAATAAATTTCTTTTGTTCAAGCGGTTGTTCACATGGAATTATTAAAACTAGGACTACCTTGTTGGTATGAATGCATTTAATACACATATGCACTATGGAAGGTACTAAGTGGAGTTTATGTATCCAAGGTCATCTCAATAACATATAAAATAATCTTGTATATGGTATAATTCAAAAGTTATTAATCACATGTGTTGGACCAACTTGTAAAGGTAAATCACTCTCACCAATAATGTGTTATGAGGTCCCATTCAATGCTTTGACCATTTTGGTCGAAGGGTATGAATCATCATGTGTATATAAAATGTGTAAGTAATTTCATGGTAAATAAATTTTCACTAGCACCATTATCAATCATAATAATATGTATAGGATAATGATCAAGGTATTCTCAAATAATGAATGAAAATCTGAGTCATCATCCACAATTTCATTGTCATCAAATGAAATAGGTCTCTAAACCATAGGATGCATGGTGCATGTATAAGTTCCAATAATACCATATAATGGGTACCCATAATGTGATGGATGATTATGTGCATCATATTCCATTTTCACTTTTGGATATTTCTTAGAATGATATTGAAATGGATTGTTAAATATCTTCTAGTTTTGATGGTCACCAAGAAAACAACCTAGTCTGATATAGTTTGATTTAAAAATAATTCCATTAAGAAAACTTTACATCAAAATTTATACTGTAAAAATTAATTTTACACAAATAACTATATCAACCCAGGTTGTTATAGTTATAAACTAATTTTCTTCCATGTTAGATTGTATCGACCCTAGATGATATAGTTATGTGTTTGCATTTTGTTATTAGTAAACTATATAAAACATATTCAATCCAGTTTACTTTACTTCTACTATCTAAAAAACCACATCACCCTCTATTAACTTTCCTTTTTAGTAATTAATATATATTTTAATTTCAATTTGCCTACCTATTTATTTCTATTTAGTAAAAGCTATAAATTAATTTTTTACATTGATTTTTTCCTTTTATTTTCTCTTTGTCTTAGAAACTATGTTCCTACAGTTTTCAAACTACTTAGCTACTGATGTGAAGGGCTATGTAGTGTTATGTTTACAATCCTTGTCTTTTTTTTACAAACATCATGACATGAGGGGTTGCCCTAATACTTGTATCCATAGTAAAAAACTAAAAAAAAAAACTTTAGTTTACATGTAACTCATTATATTTATGAAATGCCTAGGATTCCCCTTTTTATTGAACATTAGGAAGTCATCCATTTGTCTAAATCCATAGTGCACCTATTAGTGGTTAGCATCAAGAAGTTACTCTCAACTTACCCTTGAAACAAGGTTTAGTGGGCTATGGGAATAGTACTTCCTCCATAATCAGTGCTCTAAAATATTGTACCAACACTATCTAGTAGATAAGCAATTATCTTTTATAACCTACAAATTAATCACATCCTTTTAGTACATCTACCTGATCTTCATTTTGGATAAATAGTTATAAAAAATAATTAAAATTCCAATGCTTACTATTATATTTTTTATTACAAAAATTATTCTCCATTGTTTATTCAATTTTTTGTTTTGTGTTCCAACAACATCGATCATCACCGATAAGTTATATATGTGTTAAAAGACTACATAAACTAGGTCAGATATAGCCTAATGAGTTTATTTTCCTTATGAATTTGATTATCAGACTATATCAACCAGGATCAACATGGTTTATTCAAAATATTCATAATTTTCCCTGCATCTAACTAATCAACCAATCTATATCCATTCTATCCTTTCACATTTTCATCTATATATCTACATTGACCAGGCTCAATCTAGTATATTTCATGTTCCTTAAACTATTAAATTTTCCCAAATATAACTAAATCAACCAGGCTTAATATAGATTTTTTCTTACATTTTTTTATTTGTAACTACATGAACTAGGATCATTATAGTGCATTTATTATTCTTGATATCATTAAATTTTCCCATATTTTGATAGATTGATAAAGCTTGATATAGTTTTATCCTTCCATTTTTTTATGTGTAGCTACATTTACTAGGTTAGATATAGTACATTTACTACTTCTAATTATTATATATCTTACCAATTACATCAACTAGGCTTGATATAGTCTATCTTTCATATTTTTCATCTACACAACTACATCGACCACAATCAATATAGTAAATTTTATGCTTTACCGAGTTGGATGATATAATGTTCCCTTCAAAACCTCCATCATCTAGTATATCTTTGATGATTCTGAACAAAAAACATAACACAACATTATGGGTCTGACTAATTCCCCTAAACTTCATAAATCTCACCTTCCTTATAATTTTATATAAAATTTAAATGTAATAAATGTTCATGTGGCCACTAGAGCCAAAAACTATGAACCAGTTCCTTCTAAAACCCTTGATCCATTTAACTATCCTCCACACATGACGTTTATAAATAATGAAAATTATCTTGAATGTGTAGTTAAATTTATTTTTTTCATTAATGAAAATCCTCAACATAGGGGCAAGATTCCATAGTAATTTATAACCTCATGATGGGACCCACAAAGGATGTCCCTCTCCACCACCACATAGTTTTTCTATAGTATTTTGGGCAAATCAACACATAACTTTCTCTATTCATTCTTATTTTACTTTGCCTAGTATAGCCACTACTAGGGCAGGTCTTTCCTCTAGTGATCCACTCAAATCACCCACATTAACACTCAAATTAACACTACTACTAATACATCTCAAGTTTCTACTACTAGTGAATCTCAATCCAGTACTGCCAGCCTACAATGGATATATTGATCATATATTACATTTTAAATCCTTTGGAAACCTTTATAAAGATTGGATTAAGCTAAATACCTTTCTTACTACCAAAATTATAGTTATAAAAATTGTAGGTGATGCCTAGATTGGTATAATCGACTTAATTCTAACACTATCTCTTGTTTGGAAGACTTAGTTAATGCATTGGCTCAGGTATTTCAAATCAATGATCTAGCTAAACATAACTTAACTCATTTTATTATCTATAAACATGAAGAATTTGAAACTACCCAAGTTTTCATCAAAATATGGAGAGCCTTATCTAACAAATCAAAACACAACATTTTGAATTATAATATTTTCCATGTTAACTAATGTTCTTCATCCCAACTCCAATATTGTGTTATAAATCTCTCTCTAAAATATTTGGAAGAAACCCTTGATCAAGCTAAACATCAATATTTCCTAATAAGATAATTCGATCCTTCCCAACCTCCTTAAAAAACTCACATGCTTATGAGATCTTAAAACTAGCATGCTACTAATGATGGTGTCATAGATACTCATGATTCTATAAGCACCATCCATGGTATTCCTTCATGTGGCTCCAATGATGCAATTTTTTCTCTGCCATTCATAAATATTCCCTTTTAGCCTTCTATTTATACATCTTCCTATGTGAATAATGTGGATTCTCACCAACCTCTTTCCATGATAAAATCCAAAAACAAATTCCTAAACCTTCAACACAAGAACATGAACCTACTCATTGTAATAAACATTGGTATGATCTGCACAATTGTTTTTGGTATCATGCAAGTTAGGGACATTCTCATGAAACCTATATTTAGCTTAATAAATTTTCTATTCAAATTTTCCTTGGTCCCAAATTTGATCATGAAAGTATATGAAAATGTAGCTAAAGCTAATGATTCCAAAGTTAAGCATGAATCTCTTAATCAAACTAATGCTCACCTATCTATATATAAAGATATGCTTCCCAATCACCAATCTAATACTACTCAACCTATTATATCCAATGTTTTTGAGACTTTAGTTGACCCTAACTCTCTAACCAATGATGAAAATGTAGTAAACATGAACAAAATTAGGTTTTTAGTATCATATATTGATCTTTATCCACATTCTAACTATAAAATAATCCCTATTTTTTGCATTTTTCAAGATACTTATGCATCTCACTTCATGGATATCAACATACTAAAACACATTCCACTCCCTTAACATATGTATAAACTATATGAAATAAAATGATACAAACTGGTACTCATCCTTCTCTCATCACTATGACATTTTCTAATCTAATACCATCAACCTCCCTTCACTCAAAACTAGTTTCCTTAAATATCGTGAATCAATCTACTTCTATACCTACATCTTCACTCATCACATCAGACACCTTAGACGAGTTGGTTATTAACCCAACCATGACACACAAAAAATCAACCACCTCAACATAATTTGACTCACCTAACCAACCTATACCATCTCAGTTAAAATAATATATATCCAATCATCATCAATTAAATGCACTTTTATTCATCGTGTTATGAACTTGATTCAACATTATGCACATTTATCGTATATGGTTATAACTAGATATGATGAATGGGATCCAATAACTAAACTTTATTTCCTCCCATCTCAAATTCCTTTTCTATAACTCATGAATACTTTTCCTCATCATCAAAATTTATTATTCAACCTTTTATTTTAAATGAACGTCCCTTGACCTCCACGTATGGGGAAAAAAATACTTTGTCCAGTTCTAAGGATATTTTTATTTAAAAATGTGAGTAAATGTCCATACGTGTTGAAAAAATTATAAACACTTCTATATCAATTAAATTTCCCATTAATTCAATGATTCCCATGAGATATTTCTTTATGCAAATGATTCTTTATTATTTATTAGTGTCCAACTTGGTGATATCCAAGTCATGCATTCTTTGATTGATGAAGGTTTTGGCACTTGCATCATATCCCTTGACTTCATTAAAATTCTTGGATAGTTAGAATAAAATCTTAAATATACCAAAAGTACATGTTAAGGCTATGAGCAAAGGCAAGTGCCTCTTCTAGTTTGTGTTTAGCTTCCTATCATACTTACTCCTACCACAGTTTGTATTAAACTCATGATCTTTAACTTGCCATTATCAAATAATATTTTACTCTATCAACCTTGGACAAATTACATGAGAGTTATATCATTGTTTAAATTATGATGTGTTAAATTACCTTATAATGGTGTTATATATAATATTTAGGAGACTCACATCCTTACAATTTTGAACAATTTTAATAACGTGGTGTTTTCAAAGTACCCACCCTTGAACCTTTACCTAGTATCCCTTTTCATGAATCTCAACAATTCAATTATCCTATTAATTTTAATATATGTTATAATGGATGCCTTAAACTTATAGGCAATATACCACCTAATCTATTATATTTTGACAATAACCAACTCAATGAGATCAATTTTAAAATAAAAACTTTTGATCTCCCTTCACATATCATTACTCAATTACCTCCTTCTCTATGACCTAGTCTCATCATTAAATAATAGAGATTCTTAACACAGTAGTATATTGCGTGTAGAGCCCTTTGGGGCTATCACATGACCATGGTCATACATTTTAGGGGTGTAGAGAGCTCCAAGGGTGTGGGGAATGCATTTCTCATGTACTCCATATGTGAGTGGAATATTATTAAAGGTTTATTTAACAATT
The DNA here is from genome assembly GCA_037957365.1 of Torreya grandis. Taxonomy (NCBI): domain Eukaryota; kingdom Viridiplantae; phylum Streptophyta; class Pinopsida; order Cupressales; family Taxaceae; genus Torreya; species Torreya grandis. The sequence continues at coordinate 4,032,354 of JARHVA010000613.1, read as the reverse complement.
TCTTTGTGACTTATTCATTTATTAGAAGTGGGATTAATTTCCTTATTTTTAGGGAATTAATTACTATATTTATTTATTTCCATGTGACTTCTTTTTTCATTAGAAGTGGGATTGGTTTCCTTATTTTTATGGATATTGGTTGTTCATTGTAAAATGTAATGCCTTACTTGTTTCAAAGAGTTGGTTGTGATCACAAGTTGTAAAATGTGCCTTAAAAGGTGGAAACTCTATCTTGTCATGTTTCTTCTTGGATGGGATTTTGGATGCACTTGATGAGGTAGAACTAAGGTGTCCTTAGTGGATGATGCTTATCTTGGATAAACATGGTGTAATTTCTCTTCCTTTTATGGATTTTCCTTCATTTTCTATATATACAGGTGTGGTGTGGCCTTTAGAGGTTGATGATTTTATTTTTAGGGTGTGGCTTTGAGGATCAGAGCCAAAGTACAGATATTTTTACAAAGTGCAGATGTTTATTATAGGGTGTGGTTTAGCAAATTGTGAGATATAGTATTATGTAAGTGTAGGTGAAAGTGTAGCATTTATTTGTGTAGCATTTTCTATAGGAGATTTTTCTATCTCTATGAGATTTCATTGTAGTCTTGTGTTTTGATTACAGTTTATATTAAGAACTTTCTTGGTGGATGTAGCCCACATTGGGTGAACCATGGTAGATATGTGTTATGTGTATTTGATTTTTTCTCTATTAATTTTATGATTTCATAATATCTATGATTTAAGGAATGTTTCCATGATGCATGCTATTACATAAGTTAGATATGATTTATGGTTATATTAAATCTGATTTAAAAGTTTTTTATTCGTAACTAGTATCAGAGCAATTAGTTGTGTTTTTCTGAAGTGGTAAATCATAGGAAGGATATTTAGCTTGAGTGGGAGATATAGGAGAAGAGATCATATTTAGGGTTGAGAATTTTGATGGTGATCACTTTGGTTTATGAAAAATTTGGATGGAATATTATATATATCAAAAGGAGCTACATCTCCCCGTAGAAGGGAAACTACAACAACCTGTAAGTATGAGTGATGTAGATTGGTCGTTAATTGATAAGAAGGCATTGGGGCCATTTAGTTATGTATTGAATATTTTGTTGCATTTAATATATTTAATGAGAAAAACACAAAAGATCTCATGGATAAACTTTGAAAGTTATATGAGAAACCCTCAGCTTCTAATAAAAAATTTATTATGAAAAGATTGTTTAACATGAAAATGTTTGAGAATGGTTCAATAGCTAATCATCTAAATGATTTTAATACAATTGTAAGTATGCTCAAATAAGTTGTAATTAAGTTTTATGATGAATTTAGAGCTTTTCTAATTTTATGTTCTTTGCCTGATAGTTGGGATAGTTTGGTTATGGCTATGAGTAATGTAGTCTCTGCCAAGGGAAGCTTGAATTTTGAGGATGTTGTAGGTGTGATTCTTAGCTAGAAAATGTGAAGTAAAAGTACTAGTGAATCATCTTAAAGTAATGCTTTGTCTATTGATACTAGATGGAGGCAAAAGTATAAGATCAAAGGCAACCATAGAAATTCAAAGGGTAGATCTAAGTCTAGATCTAGATTTAAGATGATATGTTGACATTATGCGAAGAGTGGACACTAAAAGAAGGATTGTTGGTCACTTCAAGATAAGAATGCCAACAAGGAGGAAATGAATGAGTTAAATGTGACATCAGGTAAATCATGTCAAGATGCTTTAATTATTTCTATAGATAGTTTTTCTAAGTCTTAGGTTTTAAATTTAGGGGCTTCTTTTCATGCCACCCCACATAGGCATTATTTTAATGAATATGTTCAAGAGAATCTAGGACATGTTTATCTTGGTGATAATGAACCATGTGAGACAATAGGGAAAGGTTGTGTTCAAGATTAAATGTAGAATGAGAACACATGGATCCTTAAGGATATTAGACGTGTACTATGTTGAGATGGAATTTGGTTTCAATGGGGTAATTGGGCAGTGAGGGATGTTCAATATTGCTTAATATGGATTCTTGGAAATTTACCAAAGGTTATCTTGTGATCTTGAGAGGTAAGAAATTTGGTACTTTATATTTGACTAGTAGTGTTCATTTATTGATTTAGTTGATGTAGATGGAGATGTACCTATGTGGCACTACAAGCTTGATCATTTGAGCCATAAGGGCATGTAGATCTTAAAATATAAGTTGCTTGGATTGAAAGATCTAGATCTAGACTTATATGAGAATTGTGTGTATGGAAAATAGAAGCAAGTTAAGTTTTGAAAGGTTAGACCCATAAAGAAAGATCACATGTTAGAGTTGGTACACATAGATATATAAGGACCAGCTCAAGTATCTTCTATTGGTGGATCCAATTATTATGTTACTTTTATTGATGATGCAACTAGGAAACTTTGGTTTTATTACATCAAAAATAAATCTAATGTATTTAACACTTTTAAGAAGTGGAAAGCCTTGGTTGAGAATGAAACAAGTTTCAAATTGAAATGTCTTAGATTAGATAATGGAGGTGAGTATTATAGTAATGCTTTCTTTGATTATTGTTCTAAAAATGAAATCCATAGGTAAAAGATGGTTATAGGAACTCCATAGTAGAATGGGGTATCTAAAAGGATGAATAAAATAATAATGGAACGTGTTAGGAGAATGAGGCTACATGTAGGGTTGCTTTTATAGTTTTGAGCAAAAGCAGTTAGCACAGTAGTATATCTGATTAATAGAGTACCTTTTATGCCTTTGGATGGAGGCATTCCTAAGCAAGCTTGGTGTGGTAAGAATGTTGATTATTCTTTTCTTAGAGTCTTTGGATGTGAGGCTTTTGCTCTCATTAAAAAAGAGAATAGGACCAAGTTAGAGGCTAAATCAAAGAAATGCACATTTATTGGTTATGGTGAGGATGACTTTGGTTTTCATTTATGGAGCATTAAAGATAAGAAAATATTTTGGTCTAGAGATGTAGTCTTTAATGAAAAAGTCATGTATAAGGATTAGTTTTAGAAATAGGAAGAAGAATAGAAATATTACATAGTTTAGGATGACATTGTGGATGGCAAAGCATCCAATGATTCATTTTAGGAACCTTCTACACAAGGACCCCAAACTCCTATGGTAAGAAGGTCTTTTAGGGTAAGAAGAGCACTTGAACATTTTTCTCCTTCTTTGAATTATTTATTACTCACTGAAAATGGAGAACTAGGGTGTTATGAGGAAGTAATGCAAGTAGATGTCAAGTTGAAGTGGGAGCAAGCCATGGATGAGGACCATAGATCTCTCATGGAGAACTAAATGTGGGATTTGGTAAGGTTACCCAAGGGTAAGAGTGCATTGCCAAATAAGTGGATCATTAGGATAAAATAAGAGGATGAAGGGAGAAAAAGGTATAAGGCTAGGATGGTGGTCAAGGGGTTTGCAGAAAAATTAGGTATTGATTTTGATGAGATTTTATCTCCTATTGTAAAAATGACTTCTATTAGGATTGTTCTTGGTTGAGTTGTAGTTGAGGATTTGTACTTAGAATAGTTAGATTTGAAAACTACTTTTCTTCATGGTGATTTGGATGAAGAGTTGTATATGAAGCAGCCACAGGGATATGAGGTTAAGGTAAGGAGAAATATGTGTGTAGACTAAAGAAGAGCTTGTATGGCCTAAAAAAATCTCTATGAAAATGGTATAATAAATTTGATTATTTTATGTTGGAATAAGAATATCAAAGGTGTCATTCTGACCATTGCATGTACATAAAACATTTTGATAATGGTTCCTTTATTATATTATGTTTGTATGTTGATGGCATGTTAGTTGCAAGAAAGAACATACATCATATTTATATGCTCAATAAATAGCTTAGTGACTCCTTTTATATGAAGGATTTAGGTGCTACAAATAAAATCCTTAGTATGAATATTTCTCATGATAGGAAGGAGAGGAAGCTAATCTTATCACAATCAGAGTATGTGAAGAAAGTCTTGGAAAGGTTTAGAATGTTGGATGTTAAATCTGTTGGTACTCCTTTGGCAAGCCACTTTAGATTATCAAAGGAGTAGTGTCCCAAGATGGGAGCTAAAAAGCTTAAGATTTCCAAAGTACCTTACTCATTGATAGTTGATAGATTGATGTATGCCATGGTTTATACTAGGAATATTACCCATGCAGTGGGAGTTATGAGTAGGTATACAAGTGATCTAGGTTATAAGCATTAGCAGGCAGTGAAATGGATTCTTTGGTATTTGAGAGGAACCATGGATTTTGCTTTATGTTATGGTGGATCAGATACCACTTTGTGTGGTTATGTGGACTCAGATATGGTAGGGTATATTGATAGTAGGAGAAGCATGATAGGATATATATTTACTATTGGAGAGACAGTGGTTAGTTAGATTTTTGGGATACATAAGGTTGTGGCTTTGTCAACCATAAAGGCAGAGTATGTTGCTACCATAAAGGCTAGTAAGGAGGTTATTTGGTTACAAGAGATATTTCAAGAGTTGGGGCATGAGTAGGAAGATGGGAGACTACATAGTGATAGTCAGAGTGTTATTCATTTGGCAAAGAACTCTGCTTTCCACTCAAGGATGAAATACATTTAGTTACGTTATCACTTCATCAGGATAGCTTTGTCAAAGAACTTGGTGAAGTTGGAGAAGATTCATACTAGCCAAAATTATATAGATATGATGACCAAAGTGGTCACATTAGACAAGTTGAGACTATGTTTAGATTTGGTTGGCCTTAGTGGTCATGGATCAGTGATAGATTCTATTCAAGAGAAATGTTCTCCAAGTGGGAGATTGTTGAGTTTGGATCCCTTTGGGGCTATCACATGAACATGGTGGTATGTTTTGGGTGCTTAGAGAGCTCCAAGGGTGTGGGAAATGTATTTATCATGTACTCCACATGTGAGTGGAATATTATTAAATTTTTATTTAATAATTTCCATGTGACTTCCTTATTTATTGGAAGTGGGATTAATTTCCTTATTTTTACATAATTAATTATTATATTTATTTATTTCCATGTGACTTCATTTTTTATTGGAAGTGGGATTGATTTCCTTATTTTTAGGGATATTGGTTGTTGATTGGAAAATGAAATGTCTTCCTTGTTTCAAGGAGTTGGTTGTGATCACATGTTGTTGGAAAATGTGCCTTAAAAGGTGAATACTCTATCTTAGCATGTTCCTTTTTAGATGGGATTTTAGATGAGTTTGATGAGGTGGAACTGAGGTGTCCTTAGTGGATGATGCTTATCTTGGATAAGCATGGCACAATTTCTCCTCTTTTTATGGATCTTCCATCATTTTCTATGTATACAGGTGTGGTGTGGTCTTTAGAGGTTGATGATTTTATTTGTAGGGTGTGGCTTTAAGGATCAGATTCAAAGTGTAGATATTTTTTTCAAAGTGCAAGTGTGTATTATAGGGTGTGGTTTATAATCTTGTGAGATACAATATTATGCAGGTGCAGGTGAAAGTGCAGCATTTATTTTTGAAGCATTTTCTACAAGAGATTTTTCTATTTCTGTGAGAGTTCATTGTAGTCTTGTGTTTTGATTACAGTTTATATTAAGAACTTTCTTGGTGGATGTATCCCACATTGGGTGAACCATGGTAGATATGTGTTATGTATGTTTGATTCTTGTTATCTCTATTGTATGCTTTCATAATATTAATGATTTGAGGAATGTTTTCATGATGCATGCTATTGCATAAGTTAGATCTAATTTATTGTTATATTAAATCTAATTTAAAAGTTTTTTTTAATCTTAACATAGAAGACATTAGGTTCCACTCCTACCATAGATAGTCAACCTCCACAATCTACTACTCCTAGATACATTTTGTGTTTTCAAGGCATGAACATGCATACCTCTACTCATTTTTGACAATTTTGATAGTACATCAATTCACTTTATCCAAACACCATATAGGCTCATGTTGATAAGAACTTACATCCACCTGAGATACTTCTAGAGTATATCCCTAAATATGGGTATGTTTATCTCATTTGGAATCAGTCTCATACACATCACATAGATAGGTGTATATTATTGTAACAATAATTCCATGATTTCTCATGGCATACACCATCACCTTCTCAGAAATGTACTCATGGCCATTCAGATGAAAATTCTTAGCCTTCCTCATAACCTACATCATTCCAAATATTGCAATATAGGTTTCACATTATAGTATCATTTCATTGAATTTATTACCTTGTATAAGAGGTGTCATGTGATCATCCTTATTCTATAATTCCTAGTTTATCTATATATATTGTCCATTAGGAAGACATTACACAACTCTTTACGAAGATAGAAGAGACTATGATTAAATTTAGATTTCATCTAAAAAAATATTTATCTAATGTTATTGATGATATATGTCATGAAATATATCTTCATTTGTGAGCACATTATTTTGCTACATCACATTATTATTCACATTTTTATATGAGTTGGATTTTATAGTTTACATTTTACTAGACCATTTGTGATGCATTGTTTATCTCTTGCTCTCATGATTATTCTCTTTAATTTTTTAATATGCTTTATGCGTTCATGATCCTTATCTTACAAACATTGCTTTATAGTTAATTCATTTGATAAATCAATTTCCAAAGTTAACTCTTTGTTTATGATCTTTTATATTTGGCAAAAAATTATTTTCCCCTATTTTGGGATGATTTTTCCTTACATTCATGCTTGTGTTAGCTCATTTCGATGAATAATGTAGTTTTATATGTGACATGACTACTATACCACAATCAACACTATCTTATTTCCCTTGTGATAAAATATAAATCATATTCATCATTGTACCATTTAATACATAAATATATCTCTTAATGATCCTCATTTATCCGTGATCATTCTCTCATTTAAATGGACATATAGGTTAGTCTTAATCACTTACTTGTGAGAAAGTCTAAGAATTTTTAAAGACAAAATAGTCTTTAATTACTTCTCTCTTGAAACCAAAATGTAAGCTTCCTTGTGTTTGTCACTTATATCACTCATCAGGGGTTTTTTAAATCCATATAGAAGAGAAACAAAAAAATCCATAAAATTTAAAATCCAAATCATAAAATAAACAAAAGGAAATGATAAAAAGATAATTAAAAATTACAAATTACAAATCACACAAAAAAATGTGATTTTTCTTTGGCACATCTCCTGTTATAGTTGAAGCTAAATATCCACAATTGGTTGCATGATAGATCTGAGGTCTAATGGAGTGTGTTACGCCATTACACTAGGATAGGATGTCTCATTAAACTATTTAGTGCCACCTACTTTCTCATGTAAGTACCCAATATTTGTAGTAGACTAAAAGATTTGTAAGGGGTCCTAAGGAATAGTGAACACATTATGAGAAGGTAAGCCCATTTTAATTTTTCTTGCATATATAACCTTCATGGGATGATATATGTATCTCACTTTTTAGCCCAATATTTTACATCTACTAGTTAGAATATCTTAGGTCCTTGTTTTTTAAATAATTACTTAGTGTGTCTCATTTACACTAAGGATTGTTACAATGCCTAGGTAGTGATTTCCATTCCTTCTTTTCATCACATTATCCCCAATATTTCCCTAGATGAATATGTTTTATTAGTTGATCATACCTTTAATCACAATTCTTATTTCCATACCTCATTGGTTTTCCTCTTCTAAGTTTTATTATAAGACCTTAGATAGGACCAAGCCTTCCTCAAAAAAAACCCCAATCTCCTATAAACATAATGCCACATTTGGCATGTCCATAAATGGCCATACTTTTATACATTATATACTATCACATACTAGTTTGATTTGTAATTTTTGCATATATCTTGGTTTGTGTTCTTATCTTGATATTTCTTTCATTCACATATATTTTTTTGTTCCTATTTTTATATTTTCTTACACATTGGAAAAACATTGATTTTACATCTTTTTTTCATTTCTGATTTGGTTTCATTTTTAAATTTTATTTACTTGAAATTTATTTTTACTATGCATTTGCTCACTTTTTATATAAATTAATAACACATACATCATACATTTTCTCATAGCATAAACCAAAGTGATAGAACAACAATACATACATAACACCCATGGGTCATAAAACATATTTTTGTGTGTGTTTGTGTGGCTCAAAGTTTGATATGATTTGATACAATCATAGTACAAAATATAGCTATAAGTTCAAGATCCATCATGAAGATGTGCTACACTACTCATAGAGTCTTATGACTACCCTCTCTAAACAGTTTGTTATAGCAGTTGCATTTATGATCAAATCCCATCCACTTGTCCTTATAAATTGGAAACCTAGGTCTGAATATATATCAATTATATAGGTGTATCCAAGTGGTCAACTCTCTCCTTAGCTAGTGACTACCATGCTCACAACTCCCCCTGACTAACTTCTAGTGGTATTACAACTTGAGCCACCTCTAATAGTATCTAAAGATCTCAAGTTGCCTCACTAAACAATCAAAACCAACTAGCATATGCAAGTTTTGAAGGCACTACAAGATCATCCATCCATATAGTATCATGTTTCAGTAGCATTCCATCTAGTAAATCATGGTGAGTTGTCTCCACCATAACATCCCATTAGGTCTCCTCCACTACATCACCTAAAAAATGCAAAACCTAAATTAAATTATATCTCACACATATATCTCCAAAATCATACATTTATCTAAGCATGTATCTCTATCTACATAATATCAAAATAATCACAATAAATCACATCTTACTTAATAATAGGTGTTCCATCAAAAAGGCCACTGAGCATCTCTTATGTACCATGGCTCCACAGTGGTATGAAACCTCCATAATAACTAGGATGAATCACAAAAACATGTCATGCTCCACTAAAAATCTACTAGAATAATAGACCAACTCAACACATGATACACTATTGGACCTCCCTATGTTTGTGCCTCTAGTTGTACTAGTGGCAACACCAGATTCCATCTCTATATTTATGGCTATGGTGGTAGTTGTGGTGTCTACTATTGTGGTAAAACAAATAGTACTATATCTAATCATTTTCACTAGTGTCATTGTCTAAATACCATCACTCAATGAATCCTTATAATGGGAATCTTTGTTGGAGTCCCTACACCTCCCATACCATACCACTCCCTTGTGTGCTGGGCTCAAAAACAAATAAACACTATATGAGTTATCAGATGTGGCAACCAAAACTAACATGGTACAACATGTATTATATGTGGCTCTACCCTCCAAGGATAATTTCCTATAATCCTTAATCAACCTTCTACCTAAAAATTACTTGGTCATGACCATGAAGTATCTATTCTACCTAGATATGGATGATAAATAATCTCACCCCATATCACACTCTGTAACTCTAGGACATGTTATAAAACAGACACCACATGGTCCTATTACCACCTCATCACACGTGAGATTGAATCATCCACACCATTATGTAATTTTTTTAACCTATACATAGTAAACCTCTCATAAATCTAATTAATAAAAGTTACAATGTGCCCCATAGTCTATTGGCCTTTGGATAAAATGTTATAAAAATTCATGCACTAACAACAACCAAATCACATAAACTAAACCATTAAAGGTTCCATACTCCAATGTCAAATGGAAAAAATATCTAATATACAATGGGACCTTCCTATCTGACTTGTGATATAAAAATTGAGTTGTCACAAGTCTAATAATGGCCTTCTAGATATCTAAAATAGCTAAAACATTCACATCAAAAAGATACACCACCAACCTATTTTGGGCATATCTCTTTGATCACGTCACTCATAATTTAAGGTTCACCTATCATCATTTAAATATAGTGTATTTTACACCACATTTTTTCCATGAATTAATAATCCTAATAGTGCATGCATGTCTTCTAGGTTAATACCTACCTCAATGATATACCCATAAAATGTATTAGTTGGTCTCTCCTAGGAACAAGGTGACTAAATTAGAGCTTAGTGGGATACATCACATCTCCATGAGACCATAAAAGCCAAGTTTAATAAGCTAAGCCTTATCCATGATAGATAATCTATCTAGTAGATCTAGTAATCAAAGTACATCTACTAATATCTAGAGTCTCTGTCACCTTTGTAAAATGCCAAATAATAGATAAAATATTAAATATCTATCCCAAAATTGACATAAAATGTATCTTAAATTTTTAAAAACAATCAAATTAACTACTTCATTATCTATATACGACATTACATCAGCCTCTCTTTTTTACCTTCCTAAATATTTATCCATGTACAAAACTACATCAACCATCTATTACACTCAACACTATCATCCATATAACTAAACTACATTGACCCTATCACAATTCAAACTATATTAGCCTTTATATACTATAATGACATTTTCTACACACTACATTGGCCAAAATATATGATTTCAACCTTATTTATATGTTATTGGCCATGAACTACATTCTTATCCACCCTAAATATAATTATATCAACCACCATAAATATTATTAGCCACTTATGAAAATACCTCCTTTTCAACTACATCATCCTGACTGATACCATATTATTTCTATGGTGATTTTTCACTAAATTTTCATAAATATCCTTGACATATTTTCTCACATTATGTCTCCTACCCATTTCCCATTTGAATGTATATTCTATTACTACACTTTCTAGGGAAAACTCCACTACATGCATTTTCCCCAGTGTCTACTTTTTCTAATCTATTCCATTATAATTCCAAAAGGTTATAAATTAAAAATAAATGTACCCCATACTTGGACTATGCTAGTTTCCACTATAATCTATCCTCTAACTCATCCACATGCTTGAGCTTAGGCCATTATCTCTCTCTTTGATAAATTTGTATACATATAGCTCTGATGTCTAAAAATAACAAATGTGCAAATGAATAATAATTAATCCATTTGATAGTAATATTTTGAAATTTTAAACCTTGAATTATTTTTCAATAAATTTAATATTTGTCTCATAAATTTGTTTCTATAAGTCCTTTTCATAAATTAAAAGAATCTTTAGAATCCTAAAAAAGTAGAGAATTTTTCAATGCTAAACCCATATTTTTGCAAAAAGTTTAAATTTTATCTTATTTTTTAGATTCGTTCCTTGTTCAACACACTAGATTTCTCTCTTTATTTGCTTCACACGCATCTTATTTTTCACCAGAATCAAGGTAATTGAAGGTGAAAATATTGAAATTGAATATGTATATGATCTCAGTCTTGTACATTTGACAAATATCATTCAAGGCTCTACCCTTCAGTTTAATCTCTCCTTTCTAATAAAAGGATCACTTTCATCATCTCATTATTCATAATGATTATCTATTATTCCAATCCAAATTAATATGATGACCTAGGTCCCCTACACTACAAATTAAACTTAAAACTTGATAAACATCATTCACTATTAGTTTTATATATGTACTTATTTTCTAGCTAACTAGACACTACCAGCCATAGAGGAACACTACCACCAATGGTAGTGTTCAAATTTTTATCTAGTGTCTAATTTCCAAAAGTCATCCAAATTTTAAATGTTTTGAAACCTATGGGTTGGCATATTTGTCTTATTGAACCCTTCCATGAGATATTTTCAAATTATGTGTTATAAATACAAGTTTAAGCCTTCTCATTTTTTATCTAGAAAATACCAAACTACAAAACCAAGTTATTCTACACTATCCATCCCTATTTGCATATAAATCATAGGAGCAATCATATTACATGTTTGAAGCATCTAAAGAGTATCCCATGAGTGATATTTCTCAATTTATAAGCTAAATCATTACATGCATCTTCATATAATATATTTCACCCTTGTGCACACACATTCCCAAACATAATGGAGAAATACATAATTTTTCAACCCTCTTTAGAGTATTGGCTATGTAGTTAGTTCCCATTGATAGAGGGATCTTTGGGGTCATCTCAACACCATGAGCCCACCAACTAATTTTTATCAAACTCATTCCAAGGTGAAGAAGGGAGAATAACTAGGGTTTGATCAATTGGGAAAAAGTAATAACCTATATCCCATATCTGAATATATCAGTAGAAAGGTGATATAAAACCCAAAATATTAAAGTTAGTCACATAAAGATCTAGTCATTATTAGGTACTGGACACATGCATCATAACTAGATATTAGCATTGATAGTAGTGCCTAAATTTGATGGTAATGTTTGTGGTTATAAAAGTAAAATTTATAGAATTTGATGACTGATCTTTAAAACTAATCTTGAATAATTTTATCTTATTTCCAGTCCAAAATTGCATGTGAACAGTAGATAATCTAAGTATCATTTCTATTTGGTATTTCAATTAATTGAACATATTTCAAATTTAGTATTTTATATATTTAGCATATCTTAGCATTATAATTTGGAATGTTCATTTATCTTAGTTTAAAATTATTTGTCTTGTCATATATTAATTTATCACCCTTGTGCTTAAACTATTTATATATTCTTAACCCTATTCTTCCCATTCTAAATTTAGGGTTAAACATTTGGTGAACTTGATCTTTGTGTTTCTTTATTCAAATCCTATCTTTATTTATGGTTCTCAGCCTCCTGAGATTCTTTTTTGTTTTTTTATATCTATTCTATTATCTGTATGAAACCTAAGCATATCCTTAAATTAGGTGGTGTTTATATTGAACACGTGGGTCTCCCATTTTTACCACTAGGATGGCTCAAACCAAGGAAGTATCAAGTCATATGCCTAATGAGAGTTTTAATAGTGAAAATAAACAAAAATTTTAATAGGTTATCATACATGATGATTTTGATCATGAACACAATTAATCTAATGAAAATAATGAACATGAAAAAATAGTCAAGAGCAAGTGCATGCTATTATTATGTTTTGAGAGTGCATTCATAAAAATTTTGAGAATATTAATGAGATTATCAAAACCATATTGGAAACTAAAACATAAAAAAATATAAATTAATAACCATGTACATCTATTGATCATGCTATTAGAGCTATGAGACATCCCCATATTCATATTTCTCTTCCTTTGAGCACATCATCGATTCCTATCTAGTGTGGGTACAAGTTATGTATTTACACCATTGTTCCTCAAAATAAATCCTACTATTCCTAAATCTTATATATGAACCATTAGAACTTCAACCCAATTACTAGTTTTAATGCCTATATCAACTCAAACCATGTTTGCATCCTCTTTGGTAACTTCTCAAACTTCAAACCTTAGTAACCCAAATGTGCTAGATATTTTACAAAATATAAAACTCTTACAAACTAAGGTTATCAACAATGATAAAAATATATGAATCCATCTTATGTTATTGATTCACAAGATGTGTTACATAATCGTATTGCACCTAAAATATCTTTACACCCTTTGTCGACTATTTTTTTGCACCCAAATTCACATTTTATGATGCCATGGGTGATACTAAATAGCATCTTTGATATTTCTATATGAAATTCCTCTATTATTCCTCCAATAATAAACTTTTGACCAAAGTATTTCCAAGGAGCCTAAAGGACTATGTTTTATGATGGTTTTATGAGTTACCAATCTAATCAGTGAGAGAATTCAAACCTCTAGCAGATCAATTTATAGCACATTTCTCTATCAACACCACTAAAAATATGTCATATGATCAAATTTTAAAGTTCAAATAAGGAACCAATGAACCCATCAATGAATAAGTTTTGAGATATAAAATAATGTTGACCAAAATGACAATTCTAATGTATAATAAAGCACTTCAAGACATCTTTAACAAAGTTTTCTTGCCCCATAACATGAGTCCATTATTTTTAATAAGTTAAAATATTTTAATGAATTATGCCATATTGTTCAAGATCATGAAATGAAACTTATTTCATTAAAAAAAATTAAGTATGTATAAAACACATCAAATACATCTAATATCGAGTTTCATATCAAAGCAAGCTATAAGGTGAAACCTATAGAACCTAAAAAGGAAACAACCACAATAGTTAACACAGTGCCATAATAAACTAAACAACTCATCTTATCTAATGTACTTAAGATATAATTTTCATGATTACTAGAGTCTCTAGTTTAATTACATCATAATATTATGGATTGTCATCTCATATCTCTCCCTCTTCCCATAGAGGTTGATATGATTTGACCTCTACTCAAGGGATATGATGCTAGTGCATATTATGACTATCACCAAGGCCTTAGGAATTCTATGAAAAGATGTTATATCTTGAATCATAAGATATAAGACCTTATATATGACTAAATATTACCTTTGATGGTCCTCCAAAGGATTCAGGTTCACAACCTAGTGACCACCAAAATCATAAAATATTTAAAAATAATTTGCAAGATCATTCTAATAAAGATATAGAAGTAAAAATGACATAAAATGCACATCCTATTCCATCACATTATGACCACCCATTATATGGGATTGTTGGAACTTATAATGTATAGTACCTCCTATGGTTTAGAGACATTCTATTACATTTGATGATAGTAAAGTAGTGGATGATGACTTAGATCTTCATTCATTATTTATTCAATCACACCTTGACCATCAACCTATATATATTTTTATAATCAAAAATGGTGCTAGTGATAATGTATGTACTATTACATTACTTAGACATTTTGTATATATACATGATGATTTATACCCTTAGACCAAAACCATCAGATCATTCGATGTGAAATCATGTTGGCACCAAGTGGGAAAAACAATAACTAAGAATTTACATTGTGGAATAAGTCATTTGAAAAAATATTATAATATATTATATCAAGTTGTGATTTACAGCATAGGTGAAGGATTAAAAAACTTTCATGGAAATTTATAATTAAACTAACTACCTTACAGGTTTCAACTAACTCAAATAATTAATCTAACAAACTAAGATAAACTAACTTTGGATCATAAAATGACCCAATAAACTCCCACTTGATCTAAAGGGGTATACAATAAAAACACTAGAGTAATGAATTTGAAGTCATCAAAGAAAATCTAAAGCAACTGTAACTGGTGTATTGTATATCTTGGTAATGATAAAAATTGATGTCGTTGTATATAAAATCCCACCCTATGAATTATGGCATAAAAAATTTGATGAACATGATCAAGGCCTGCTCATCCTCTATGATCATCATATCATACTATAGTAAAACATGATCAAGGCCTATCTAACTACATCAATCCACATAAAGCTCCACCTAAAAACCTATCAAAGTAACTAACCCATATTCTATATGGCACATTTTTTTGATGCCCAATAAAAATTGATGACCTTTTCTCAATACTGTTGGTGTTAACAACCCCTATCAATTCATACTATCACTGAAAACTGATTAAATACCAACCAATGTATATCTTCTCCCCCTATTAGGTGATAGGTGAGAATTTATGCACTGAGAGAATAAAAATAAACTAACACTACTTATTCCATATCATGAATATCAAGTATAGAAAGCCAAAAATGGAATTGAAATCAAGAACACAATATAAAATTGCTATTCAAGCATTGAACCCAAACTTTGAGTGAATAGCTATTTGGAGAATCATAATTTTCCTCTATCTTCCAAAAAATCCTCTAACCTCTAGTGTGAAATTTACACTTAGTTAATCACAAGGATCTTAAAGGACTTGTAAATAATAGTGTGTTCATTGAGAGCACAAGCAAGATGAGACATTATGAAATTTTGTTATTTTAAAGGTGTTAGCTTCTATTGAAAATGCACCCTTATACATAAGTTTCACCACATATGTTACAAAAATCATATAATAAAACTTCATAACATAAAATAAACCATTTCATTATGTTCAGGATGTCCAACACCTTATAGTTAGACTGGTCACATGACCACCTTTGCATAAAATAATGACTTGTCAAAAAAAGTATCACAATACAAGGCTCTCAATGTTGAATGTGACCAAAAAGATGACTAGTTTTGGAGGTTTTGAACTCTTAACCTATTTGGAGAGTTTAGTAAAAAATAATTTTGTCCAATTTTTCTATGAGCATTTACATTACATAAAAGTAAGATATATCTTTGAAACTACACTTGTTGATTTTCAAAAAATAAATAAATAATGTTGCATGGAAAACCAATTCACCATATTTTTAACTTGCATGTGAAAAAAATAAAGTGCCTTTAATCCTTTTTTAGGCATATAAGGTAAGTAAAACAATTTAAAAACCCTATTGTGCCATACAATTTCTATCAAAATAGGTATGTTATACAGGTCTATTTGAGTGAATCAATCACTAAAATTTGTTTTGTACAAATTAAGCTCATCTTCAAAAATGCTCCTCTTTATTTAGAATTGTTTGCTTCAGAATGTTAGAGTTTCTTTCATAAATGGAGAATTTCAACCTAGACCTATAAATTTATAAAAATTATAGCTAATTGTTACTGACTTGATCTGTTGATAACTTTTGATTCTTTAGCAGATGTTATGGTAAAAAAACACTAAGTGGAAAAGAAAGGTTCTTAATGTTACTTTATTATATAATATTTTATTGAAATATCCTTTCAACCATCACACTTCAAGAATCCTATGATGTTTCTTCTCCTCAAGTCGTCATTATACAAAGTTAATTTCTAGGTCAATGCAAAACAATAAATTTTAAAAAAAATATAAATCATGGTTTGTATGTAAGCTATATAAATTCAATAAAATAGACATATGACTTGCATACCCTAGTTATTGAAATGTTTATTGTGACATATAAAAAATTTGTACACCTATCTCTCTTGGCATAGGTTTCAACCGGAAAAATATAACAAACAAAAAAAATTGTACAAATGAAGTGCCATACAAGTCAAGGTATTACCAGAATAAACAAAAAAATACCTCAATTGTGTTGTCTCTTACTAGTTACCATGTTCTAATTTATCCTATATGAGTAGTAATTAAAAAAAATCCCAACCAAATTTGTTGATTTTTTCTATCCTCCTCCATCAATAACTTTGCTTTGATACCACTGTTGGCACCAAATGGGAGAAATAATAATTCATAATTTACATTGTGGAATAAACCATTTGAAAAAATATTATAATATATTATATTAGGTTGTGATTTATAATGTAGGTAAAGGATTAAATAACTTTCACAGGAAGTTATAATTAAACTAACTACCTTACAAGATTCAACAAACCCGAATAACTAAAAAATAATTAATCTAAAAAACTAAGATAAACTAAATTTGGATCATAAAATGACCCAACACATCATCATGTTATTGGTAAGATTGATTTACCTTTATATTTTGGTCTAGCACATGTGGTTACAACCTTTTTAGTTATACCATATACCAGAGTCTTTGATATGTTATTGGGATGACCTTAGATATATAAACTTTATGTATTACCTTTCATAATACATGGGTGTATTTAATACATTCATACCAATAGGGTGGTTATAGTTTCTAAAGTTTCATATGAAAATCCACTTGAATAAGATACATTTATTCCAAGATTATCAATTATCAAACTTTTTAAGGCTAATCCTTCATGGAAGGGTAAGAAACAAATAATCCCCTTTTTTAGGAGCCCCATACTTGAGATTCCTTTACACCAGATATATACAATGGATTTCACATAATCCTACATAGCTTACTTAGTTGCCAAGAGTAACTAAACATGTTTCAATTACTACTACTCTAAAGAAACTACAGAGCATTAAGTGATAGGTTTCATGAACCCCTACTCCTTGTATTACCTCTTCACAGCCATAGAGTCCTATTATACATACATAGAGCACCACATTTTCTATAGATCCAAATATGACACCTATGCATTTTCCTTAGTAGTACCACTAGTTTTATGTACCATATTCTAAGTTTGGATCTACCTACGAGAATCCATTGGATGGGATCATAGCCTAATCCTTTTTGTTTCAAATATTCCAAAAATAGAAAGAAACAAATATTCAATAAAATAAAAAAATAATTAAATAATTTAAAAATATAAATATGTGTAGCATTCCCATATTTTATTATCTCCTTGACATATATGTTTTTTGTTTTATGTTAGTAGATATAATATAATTCCTTATATATACACATATATATCATGCATATTTTGATTGTTATACAAGCATACCTAAACACATGATATATTCACTTGCTTATGTTGGACCTCTCCTCTACTCATGTCATATAGTATATTGGGTGCATCTGTGTCTTTGATTATGATTGATACAAGTTACATATCCTTTTTTATCTTTTCTATATTATCATGTTTGAGCTTTTGCATACTAATGCTTACACATGTATATATCCATCTTCATATTTTTCATAGTGTACTTAATTTGTCATGTTACATAACAATTTTTACTAACACATATATGTAGGGACTAATATGATATGCTTATGTTGGTTTATTATGCTTCATCTATTTTTACTTCCTTGAGTGTATTCCATTGCTTTCTATTGTCTTGTTTCTGATAAATTTTAATATGTTACTTGATTTTTATCCCCTGTGCCAATGTATATTGATTACAAATTTGAATATATCATTATATGTGGATTGGACTTTTGAATATATCATTCCTTTCAATTTTGAGGCATTTGAACATGCCCCTTATATGAGGTATCCTTTGACCATTCTCTTGTAGTACATTGATTACTATTGTGTGTGTGCTTGATTTCTTGTTAAGATTATATTTTTACTCTCTATACATTGTCATGATCTATATCATGCATCTTATGACTTGATGTGATCACATACTACAAGCATCATTGATATATCTACTTTGATATTTTACCTTTATAAGCTACATGATTCATACATAGATTATACATCTACCTTATCCTTTTGAGATAAGGTGCCTACCAATTTCTATCTCCTTCCCTTCAAAATGGGGGCATATCAGTGGGGACATGTCATAAAAACATGAATTCCAAACTTACATACTTATTATCTCCATATTTCATTGGGGTCATGTCATAAAATCATTAACTTCACACTTCTAGTATCTCTAGTCAGTTTCATGATTTAGATATACACTTGGGTCAGAATCCTATACATTGCACCAATTTTGCATAGATTTAAAACATTTTTTTTATATTTATGACACATACACTCTAGGTTAGACATATTATGTGTACATATTCCATGCTATTCCACCAAAAATCATAAATATACTAATTTTACTACTTACAAGGATGCACCAATTACAATAGGATGAATTTTTATTGAGCCCTATCTGTTATAGTAGTTTTGTTAATTTGATAGGTTAAAGTGATTAAATCATTCAAACTTACCATATTTATAGGTAATAGTGATTAAATAATCCAATTTCACTATAATTATATGATTATTTTATAAAAACATTCACCCTCACCATATTATATATATATTCACATGTGAGTTATGTGATTAAGATATAATGATCTAAATGGCTATGTCACAACTCATCGTTACACTAGATTAAAGGAAGAATCCTTCCAATATCCCTCTTCAAATATCTAAACTTCATGTCTAAAATTTTTACATCTTTAATGGTTCATAAGAAGGAATTTTTACCAAGTCAAATCATCAAGAGGCAACATGGCTACATTGACACACAGGTGTATTCCTTCCTTGATCTCTTAATTTTCAAGCATTTAAATTATTTCAAAATTCAGATTATGTGCATTGATTTATACTATAACATGATCTTGTTTATAATTCATACACCAAAAAATCACTCAAAGTGGGCTCAAGCAAAGGCAATGTGTGTTATACATATATATGAGTTGGTCTAACAACTCATTTTAAACTCAATCTCTATACATGAGTTGTTTACAATAACTTCACTTATAATTACACACACTATTAATAATGTAAACACTAGTAATTCCTAACAATAATTTCATCCTTATGCTACTATATTAAATAGGTAAAATATAGATACTATAACTAAATATTTATAGCATCTCTATCTTGTACATTTCAAAAATATCAATCAAGGCTCTACCTTTCACTTTTAGACTTCCGTTTTATCGAAAGGCTCATATTTGTTGTTTCATTGTGTCTAAATGCTTTTATCTTAGTCTAATCCATATCATTCTAATGACTCAGGTCCCATGCATTTCACATAAAACTTAAAACTTGATAAACATCATTCACTATCAATTTTAGATATGTACATGTTTTCTATCCTTTTAGACACTACTAGCCATAGAAGGACACTATTTTCAATATATATATATATATATATATATAACCTATGCATATTCTAATATTGCTCCTATAATATAAGAAGCCTAACATAGCTCCATTAACTACTCACTAATAATACATGAGTTGGTCTAACAACTCATTTTAAATTCAATCTCTATACATGAGTTGTTTACAGTAACTTAACTTATAATTACACACACTATTAATAATGTAAACACTAGTAATTCCTAACAATAATTTCATCCTTATGCTACTATATTAAATAGGTAAAATATAGATACTATAACTAAATATTTATAGCATCTCTATCTTGTACATTTCAAAAATATCAATCAAGGCTCTACCTTTCACTTCTAGACTTCCATTTTATCGAAAGGCTCATATTTGTTGTTTCATTGTGTCTAAATGATTTTATCTTAGTCTGATCCATATCATTCTGATGACTCAGGTCCCATGCATTGCACATAAAACTTAAAACTTGATCAACATCATTCACTATCAATTTTAGATCTATACATGTTTTTTATCCTTTTAGACACTACTAGCCATAGAAGGACACTATTTTCAATATATATATATATATATATATATATATATATATATATATATATATATATATATATATATATATATATATATACCTATGCATATTCTAATATTGCTCCTAAAATATAAGAAGCCTAACATAGCTCCATTAACTACTCACTAATTATACATGAGTTGGTCTAACAACTCATTTTAAATTCAATCTCTATACATGAGTTGTTTACAATAACTTCACTTATAATTACACACACTATTAATAATGTAAACACTAGTAATTCCTAACAATAATTTCATCCTTATGCTACTATATTAAATAGGTAAAATATAGATACTATAACTAAATATTTATAGCATCTCTATCTTGTACGTTTCAAAAATATCAATCAAGGCTCTACCTTTCACTTCTAGACTTCCATTTTATCGAAAGGCTCATATTTGTTGTCTCATTGTGTCTAAATGATTTTATTTTAGTCTGATCCATATCATTCTGATGACTCAGGTCCCATGCATTGCACATAAAACTTAAAACTTGATAAACATCATTCACTATCAATTTTAAATCTGTACATGTTTTTAATCCTTTTAGACACTACTAGCCATAAAAGGACAATATTTTCAATATATATATAAATAACCTATGCATATTCTAATATTTCTCCTATAATATAAGAAGCCTAACATAGCTCCATTAACTACTCACTAATAATACATGACTTGGTCTAACAACTCATTTTAAATTCAATCTCTATACATGAGTTGTTTATAATAACTTCACTTATAATTACACACACTATTAATAATGTAAACACTACTAATTCCTAAAAATAATTTCATCCTTATGCTACTATTTTAAATAGGTAAAATGTAGATACTATAACTAAATATTTATAGCATCTCTATCTTGTACATTTCAAAAATATCAATCGAGGCTCTACCTTTCACTTCTAGACTTTCCTTTTATCGAAAGGCTCATATTTGTCGTTTCATTGTGTCTAAATGCTTTTATCTTAGTCTGATCCATATCATTCTGATGACTCAAGTCCCATGCATTGCACATAAAACTTAAAACTTGATAAACATCATTCACTATTAATTTTAGATATGTACATGTTTTTAATCCTTTTAGACACTACTAGCCATAGAAGGACACTATATATATATATATATATAACCTATGCATATTCTAATATTGCTCCTATAATATAAGAAGCCTAACATAGCTCCATTAACTACTCACTAATAATACATGACTTGGTCTAACAACTCATTTTAAATTCAATCTCTATACATGAGTTGTTTATAATAACTTCACTTATAATTACACACACTATTAATAATGTAAACACTACTAATTCCTAAAAATAATTTCATCCTTATGCTACTATTTTAAATAGGTAAAATGTAGATACTATAACTAAATATTTATAGCATCTCTATCTTGTACATTTCAAAAATATCAATCGAGGCTCTACCTTTCACTTCTAGACTTTCCTTTTATCGAAAGGCTCATATTTGTCGTTTCATTGTGTCTAAATGCTTTTATCTTAGTCTGATCCATATCATTCTGATGACTCAAGTCCCATGCATTGCACATAAAACTTAAAACTTGATAAACATCATTCACTATTAATTTTAGATATGTACATGTTTTTAATCCTTTTAGACACTACTAGCCATAGAAGGACACTATATATATATATATATAACCTATGCATATTCTAATATTGCTCCTATAATATAAGAAGCCTAACATAGCTCCATTAACTACTCACTAATAATACATGACTTGGTCTAACAACTCATTTTAAATTCGATCTCTATACATGAGTTGTTTACAATAACTTCACTTATAATTACACACACTATTAATAATGTAAACACTAGTAATTCCTAACAATAATTTCATCCTTATGATACTATATTAAATAGGTAAAATATAGATACTCTAACTAAATATTTATAGCATCTCTATCTTGTACATTTCAAAAATATCAATCAAGGCTCTACCTTTCACTTCTAGACTTCCCTTTTATCGAAAGGCTCATATTTGTCATTTTATTGTGTCTAAATGCTTTTATCTTAGTCTGATCCATATCATTATGATGACTCAAGTCCCATGCATTGCACATAAAACTTAAAACTTGATAAACATCATTCACTATCAATTTTAGATCTGTACATGTTTTCTATCCTTTTAGACACTACTAGCCATAAAAGGACACTATTTTCAATATATATATATATATATATATATATATATATATATATATATATATATATATATATATATATATATATAAAACCTATGCATATTCTAATATTGCTCCTATAATATAAGAAGCCTAACATAGCTCCATTATCTACTCACTAATAATACATGAGTCGGTCTAATAACTCATTTTAAATTCAATCTATATACATGAGTTGTTTACAATAACTTCACTTATAATTACACACACTATTAATAATGTAAACACTAGTAATTCCTAACAATAATTTCATCCTTATGCTACTATATTAAATAGGTAAAATATAGATACTATAACTAAATATTTATAGCATCTTTATCTTGTACATTTCAAAAATATCAATCAAGGCTCTACCTTTCACTTTTAGACTTTCATTTTATCGAAAGGCTCATATTTGTTATTTTATTGTGTCTAAATGCTTTTATCTTAGTCTGATCCATATCATTTTGATGACTCAGGTCCCATGCATTGCACATAAAACTTAAAACTTGATAAACATCATTCACTATCAATTTTAGATCTATACATGTTTTCTATCCTTTTAGACACTACTAGCCATAGAAGGACACTATTTTCAATGGTAATGTTTATATCCTTATCTAGTGTCCAGGTCTCAAAATTCATCTAAATTTCAAATGTTACAAAACTTATGGGTCTGCCTATTTATCTTATTGAACCCTATTGTGATATATTTTCAAAAGGTGTAGTATAATTATAATTATAAGCCTTCTCATTGTTGTTTTTGATCTAGCAAATACCAAGAAAACACATACTAAAGACCAATCAATCAAACTACATAACAATTTTATTCTTTTCCATTCATCCTTATTTTTATATCAATCATAAGAAAGTCATATTACATGTTTGAAGCATCAAAAAAGCATCCCATGAGTGATATTTTTCAAATTATAAGGTAGATCATTGCATGCATCTTCATTTAGTATATTACATCCTTGTACACACACATTCCCACACATAGGGGAGAATTACATAAGTATGAGGCCCTCCTTGGAGTATTGGCTATGTAGGCAGCACCCATTGAAAGAGGGATATTTTGGGTCAACACGACACCATGAGCCCACTAACCCATTTATATCAAACTCATTCTACGGGTGAAGAAGGATGAAGAACTAGGGTTTTATCAATTAGAAAATAATGACATGTATGGAAAATCTAAATATATTAGTAGAAATGTGATAGATAACCAATAACATTGAAGTTGGTCACGTTCAGATTTAGTCATTATTCTATACGAGACACCTACATTATAGCTAGACACTAACATCGATGATAGTGTCCAAATCTGATGGTAGTGTCTACAGCTAAAAAATTATAATTTCTAGAATCTAACAATTGATCCAATATATTGATTCTAAAAAATTTCAACCTATTTCTAGTCTAGATCTACTTGCACATAATATACCTAGCTCAGTATCATTTCTCTTTGGTATTGTAATCAATTAAACATCTTTCAATTTTATAAATTTTTATATTTAGCATATCTTAGTATTATAATTTATAATATTCATTTATCTAAGTTTCAAATCAATTGGCATGTTAGAGATTAGTTAATCACCCTTTTGTTTGAACTATTTATATATTCTTAACCTTATTCCCCTCATTCTAAATTTAGGGTTAAATAGAAGGTACATATTTACAAAATGATTTACTTTCATTTATTTTTTGCTTTCTACTAAAAAATTTTAACTCAGTTTTTTCTATTTTATTTCTCAAAGCACAACCCATGTTACACTTTAGTGATACATGATGAGCTTCAAGTGGGGCATATGTATACACAATACTTTTAAACTTTATCATTTACTAACACGTTCTTTCTTACAATAACCTATTGAGTTTCAATCTCTCTGAGTGCATGAATTAAAGGGTACACTAAAAAAGGGGTGGGTAGACTGATGGTGCTTTACAATAGACATTGTTTTTTATCCATCATACATATATCCATCACACTTCATCTAGACTTAATCCCTTAAACAATCTTCCTCCTAATATCCCTTAACTAAACCAAGACCTATATTTTTTGACAATATCAGTTTAGGTTGATTTCATATTTTCTACCTCCCACCAAAATTAAAACTAGGTTAACCCAGGTCAACATAGTCTAAAAGTCACAATGCATGCTTTTCAACTAAGTCAACCCAAGCCAACATAGTTTGAAGTTAAATGATAAATTTTGAACTACATCAAGGTGAGTCAATATTTTTGACTAAAATTACATAAAGGGTTAGGATCATTTGTCACTATAAATACATGTATCATTTCAATCCAAAGAGAGGAACATTCATTTTTCACACTATTATTACTTGTAATTCTTCTTAAGTATATACTTATGGAATCCATTGACTATATTTTGGTTTAGAGGGAAAATATTATCTTGTGGAGTCTTGGATGTAATAGGAGGATTCCTTTTAACCTAGATCTTGATTCAACCATTGTGATATTTACAACCACAAAGATCTCTTACAAAATACCATTAGCCAAGAGAGAGATTGAGGCTCAACATGTTCTAATCAAGGTACGTATTTATAACCCTATATTTTTCATTTGATATATAGATATTGCATAATTAATATCTTGAATCTATAACTCCTTGTTTGAATCTCCCTTTACACTTATACTTAGTGTGGCTATAGGTTTTCTAAACTTTCCATTTCCTAATTTAGGTAACCTAGGCCCCCATTTTCTTACTATGTTTCCTTACCCATTTTTAGTTTAATCATCTCCCTTCATTTGTATTTCTAGCTTGGCAATACTAGATTAGATTAACATTATAAGACATAGTTATAAGTATTCCATTATATTGATTGCATGGAGGATTTGTAACCATCTCCATTGATGTTTTGTTATAAGTGATCCTCTATCTAGGTTTATCAGATCCATTTGGTCATGCCTTAATGTAACTAAGTACCAACATGCTCTATTTGATTTACCTTATCTGAGTCTAGATCTCTTATATAGGATAAGTTGTAGGTTAATCCTATCTCCTTGCATAAATTTTAAATATATAATTTTTTTGCATCCCCCTATTTAATAAGAGGTTTTTTAACCATTAATATCTCCTAACATGAATCTAGGAAGGTTTTTCTAACAACTAGATTCTCTCAACCTCTAATTTTAACTACATAATTTATTTTAAAACTCCCTCACACATATAATAAGATTCATTCATAAATTAATGTAATTGTTACTCACATAACAATATCCATGCATTATTATTTTCACACAAAAACTAATTAACTAATGTAGATCACTAAATCCTAACATTCCCCCTAGTTCTCACATGGGTGAATACAAACTCCCCCCCCCCCCCACAAATAAAATGGATGTTGGGTTTACCCAATAATGCATATGTTAAAAAAGAGGATAATATACCATTGAATATAATGTTTTATTTTACAAGATATTTGCCTATCAACATAGGATTATTTAACACTTTTGATAATATACAATTGACATAAATGAAAGGAACATTGATGATTTTACAATGTAGAATTTAACCACTTATTACAAAATAGATTGACTATAGTCATAAGAATAATACATAATACATAGATAACTTATTTATTTATAGATATTAAGGGTTGGATGGACCCTCACCTGTATAAATATAAAATTACCATAATACAAAAAAATCAAGACAAGGAAGGTGTACACCACAATTCCTTTCTTGCATCAGGAGAAAAACCCATAACTTAAAAAAATCCATCAAAAACTATAAAACAAACCCTATAACCAAAAAACCAAAAAAATAATTCATGAAGAAACCAAAATTGCACCAAAGTCCCAAATAAAAATGACCTAGGATGCAAAAAGTAGAAAGAAGCTATTAAAAATTAGGATGACATGTCCACAATGTCCAAAAGCACCCCATTCCACAACTTAGAAACAACACATTATAAATAAATAGAATGTCATAATCATTTAGCAGATAAAGTATAAAAAAGTCACCAGTGGTCCACCAAAGAACCCAAATGATCTCAATAATAGCATTCAACACTAAATAACCACTCAAGCCAAAAATTATCCAAGAGAACCCAAATAGAAAATCTTCTCCAAATGTCAAGACAAGCCCAGGAAGTCTTGACCATGGGGAACCATTTCCTTGACCACTAAATACTACTAGTAATTAGAAAAAGGGTGGGATAAAGCTTCAACTTGACCCTACAAGTCCTTTGTTATATAATTAATAAAAAAACCTTTTCATACATGTCAAATAACACTTAACTCTATAAAACTAGGAAATGAAGGAACCACCACTCCCCAAAGGAGGATACATAAACACTACTATGCCAAACCAAAAGGGGAAAGAAGGGATAGATACAATTCCTAGAAAGGAAGAAATTGCATTATATAAAAATTAGGATTGTTTCAAACATTCCAAGAGCCTGTGAATAAAACTAATTGTAGAGAGGCTAATAAAATGTGATAAAGAGCCACAAGAGACAAAAAATCTAAGGCACCATCTTTGACCATCGAGTAATGAATAGGACTAAAAAACCTTGCATTTTTAAGTAGAAGATACATCCTCAAACCCAAAATCCTCCCTCTGCTTCATAAAAAAATAGACCAAAAGCATGGATTAGAACCAACATGCAAAACAAGGTCCTCAAAAACCAAAGTAACCAATACCAAATGCTTCTATTTCTTAGTGTCCATTGTGTCACTTAGAAGGATGAAGTCATAAATAGAGATAACACAAGAGGTCATAGTAAATGTTTCATGCACAATATATTTATAACTTAGAACATCAATAGGCATAGATTAATTAGGGTTGGAAATGGGTGTACTAAACAAATATTTTCACCACTACCAAAATACCTAACTGATCTTCACCACCACCACTTTTGTTCCCATTACTCATCCTCACCATTTGCCTTATCCTTACATCATGCTCCTAGATTTGATGCACTCACTACCCTAATAACTCCAACCTTCACAAAAAATTCTCCAATCACTACTCCATCACCAAAAAAAATTAACATGGATAACTTATTAACAAAAAGACTAAGGATATATAAATTTTTAGTAAGCTCCTAAAATAAATACACATCATTAACTATATCTAAAATATTATACATAAACACATATTATATGTAATGAATAAAGATAGACCTATAACTTATCCTTTCTAATAGATCTAGACTCAGAGAAGGTAAATCAACCAAAACCCATTGGATACTTAGTTATATCAGGTCATGACCAATTGGATTCACTAAACCTATCTAGAGGAGCACTTATCACACAACATCAATGAAAAGGGTTTCAAAGCCTTTAAGAAATAAATATAATGCAATAACCCTAACTGGATCTCTAATAATTGAATTAATCTAATCTATTGTTACCAAATCTTTCAATATAAATAAGGGGGATGGTTAAAACAAAACTAAAAAGGTAAGGAACCATGGTAGGGAAATAAATGCCTAGGTTACCTAGGGTGGAAAATGGCAAGTTTGAATAACTCTAAAGACACACTAAATTTAAGTCTAAAGTATATTTTATAAAGTATTTATACATTCATTCAAGCTATTAATTATGCAATATCTATCTATCAAATAAAATAACTATGGTTAGAAATACTTACCTTGAACAAAATCTATCGAGCCTTAATCTCTCCCTTGGCTAATGGTGCTTTGAAAGAGGTTGTTGTGGTTGTAAGGATCACAATGGTTAAAATCAGATCTAGGCTAAAATACTTATTCTATTTACATTGAATACTCCATAAGACATGTTATTTCCCTCCAAGATAAGATATAATTAATGGTTTCTCCCAAATGTATACTAAAGCATAATTATAATTAATAATAGTGCAAAAATGAATGTTCCTCCCCATTTTATTGAAATGGGACTTGTATTTTTAGTGATGGATTATCCTAAACCCTTAAAAAAATTAACAAAAAATATCAACCTACCTTGATGTAGTTTAAAAAGTTATCATTTACTCTCAAACTATATTGATCTAGGCTGATATAGTTGTGAAGCATGTACCATAACTTTTAAGATACATCAACCCTGGCTGACCTAGTTTGAATTTTGGTGAGAAGCAAAATATACTACATGGATCTAGGTGGATATAGTTAGAAAATATAGATCTTGTCTTAGTTAGGATATATTTAGGAATAATATTACTTACAGGATCAAGTAAGTAGGATTTTGTAATGGATATAGACATGATTTATTCAAACAAAAATCTTATGAAGCACCAATGGTTTTCCCACCCTTTTCAGTTCACCCTTTAAACCATGCACTCAAATAAATTGAAACCCAACATGTTGCAAAATAGAAATCATCATTAAATGATATATTATGTTATATTGTGTGTATGCATATGCCACACTCAAATCATATCACATGTCACTAGAGTGTAATATGATATGGTTCTTTAATAAATAACATATCAACACACTAACTAAGATACCAAATTATAGTAAAAAGTGGAAAATAAATTAAATTAAATAATTTTGTAAATACAAACCTTTAATTAACTTATTACTATGTAAAATAACTTATGTGTGAAGCAGATGAAGAAATGTGTCCAATGTGCATAACAAGATATGGACCTAAAAAATAAGATAAAATTTGAATTTCTTTGTAAAAATTATGGTATTAGTACTTTAAAAATATCTAATTTGTTAGGATTAAAAATATTCTTTCATTTTGTGAAAATAATGTATAGAAATAAAGTTATGAGAAAAACATAAAATTTATCGATAAATAATTGAAAGTTTGAAATTTAAGAATTTTAATATAAAATGAATCAATTACTATTCATTTGCACATTTACTATTATTAAAAATTTGATCTTTATATATCTTGATTTACAAAAGAGAGATATGATGGCCCAAGCTCGAGGTGGTGGACGAGTTGAAGTGCAAATTACAATGGAAGCTAATGTAGTCTAGGTATGGGTCTATTTATTACTAATTTGTAACCTTTTAGAATTAAAATGTACTACATTAGGAAGAAGGGATATTATGTAAAATTCATGTAGCATAAGTTTCCCTCAAAATTATAGTAATATAATAGGAATTGTAAGAAAAAAATGGGTAGGAAACAAAATGTCCTAAAAATAGGCCAAGGGTATTTGTGATGATTTAGTGAAAAATCATCATATAAATTATATAGTATTAGCTAGGCCAATGCAAAAGAAAGGGAGAATTTTCATAAGTGGTTGATAACATTTATGATGGTCAATATTATTATATTCAAGGTGGTTTTTAGAATAGAAATTTGGCCAACAATGTATATGATGGTTGATTTAGTGTGTATAAATAGCTAATGTAGTATATAAAGGGTGATATAGTCTAAGTTTTGATAGGGCTGAATTAGTCTAGTTATATGGATGATAGTGTTGAGTATAATAGATGTCTAATGTAATTGTGTACATGGTTGATATAGTTAGGGAGATGATAAAGAGGGCCGACGTATTATTTTAAATGGCTGATGAAGTAGTTAATTTGATTTTTTATTAGTTTTTCAATTTTTTAAGTATGTGTTATGTCAATTTTTTGATAGATATCTGATAGGTGTTCTGTTGTTTGGTATTTTTCAAAGGTGATAGAGACTTTAGAGATTAGTGGATGTGTTTTGGCTACCAAATATAATAGATAGATTACTAATTGTGGATTGGTCTAATGTTAGTACACTTGGTTTTTTTAGGCTCATGGAGATGTGATGTATCCCAATAAAAATTGAGTAACAATATTCCTAAGAACATGGGAGAGTATAACTAATACATTTTATTGGGTGTTATATGGGGCTACCATTAAGGTGGTTATTACTTGATAGGATATGCATGCCTTGTTAAGTTTACTAATTATTAGCACACTGGTGGTGTGTAATACACTATATTTAGATGATGATAGGTGAGCCTTAGCATTATCAGCTACAGGCTTAGAGAGATATGTCCATCATAGGTTGGTGGTCCATATTTTTTATGTGTATGTTTTATCCATTCTAGATACCCAAAAGGCCACTATTAGACTTATGACAACTTGTTTCATTTATCATAAGTTATATGGGAAGGTACCACTATATATTATATATTTTGTCACTTGATGTTGGATCAGGGAACATTGTATGGCTTAGGTTCTGAGATTTGAGTGCATTTAGGGCATTATTTTTATAGCATTTTATTTCAGGGCCAACAGAGTATGGGACCCATTATTATTTTTACTAGTTGGATTATGAGATATTTCCTATGTATAAGCCAAAAAGATTACCTCATGTTTTGGATGATACCCTCTCACATGTGTGTAGGTGGACATATGACCATATAGTGTGTGTTATACGACATGTCCCATTATTACACAATGTGATGTGGGGTGAGTTTTTTCATGCCCATATCATGACATGGAAGATACTTGACAATCATGCCAAGTACTTTTCAAGTGCATAGTCGACTGAAGATTATAAGACATTATCTTTGGTGGGTTGATCCACATCTATTACATCATTTATCTTGTAATTTTGGGTTTCCATATCGGTGGCTCCTATAATGGTTCCAAAATTTTAGGTACAACATACAAGAGTGCAACATGGTGTGGGAGGTATGGGGACACTAGCATAGGTTCTTGTTATACAGCCTCACCGAGTGATAGTTTTTATATGAAAATGTACAGATAGAGTATTGGTTTTTGTAGCACAATAGCAAATTCCATATCCACCACCATGGTTTTGAAAATAAAGATAGGCTCAAGTGTATCCACAAGCATAGCCATAGGGAGATACAGTCATGAAACCTATGGTGAGGTGGTCTATTATGTGGTAGATTCATATTCAAGCATGACATGGTCATGTGATTCATCCTACTTAGTGTATATTTTTCATACCACCATAGAGCAATGTTTCTTAAGAAGTGCTTGGTTGTCAAGAAAGTGGAATGACTATTAATAAGTAATAAATGGTTAATTATGATTTTTTGATATTATGTAGATAAAGATACATGTTTAAATAGATGTATGATTTTGGAGATATATGTGTGATCTAATGTAATTTTGGTTTTACATTTTTTAGGTGTTGTAGTGGAGGAAACTTAATGGAATATGATGGTAGAGATATCCTATCATGATATTTTATGTGGTGTGCTACCACAAACTAATACTAAGTGGATGGCTAATCATGTGGTACCTTCAACACCTGTATATGCTTGGTTGTTTTAATTAGTTGGTGAGGTATTTTATTATATTCAAATATTATCACACATGGCTTAGGCTATAATACTAGTAGGAGTTTTCTAGGAGGATATATGAACATGGAATTCACTATCTAAGGGGATAGTTTCCCACTTGGCTATAGTGAGTCAGTTAATAGATGTTTAGGCCCAACTGGCCAATATGTATGGACATGTTGATGGGCTTAAATCATGGATGCATTATTTATAGTATACTTTTTATAAAGCGTATTCAAAAGCCTTTATGGGTAGTGTATTACTTCTTCATGATGTACCTCATCCTTAGAGTTGTATTTTGTATTATGCTTTTATCATGTTGTATCAAAATTTGAGCTTTGCATGCACATGTGTGTATTTATGACTCATGAATGTTATGGATGTATTTTATTTCTATCATGTTTTTTATTTATTATTTATATAATAAAATATATGATGTATGTGTTATTTACTTCTATAAAATGTTATTAAATGCATGGTAAAAAATAATGATAAGTATAAGAATGTAGAAATAAATTATAAGTAAATAAAATTGAACAATATGAAAATCAAATTAAAAAGAGACAACTAATAAATAAATGTTAAAAATATGTAAAATCAATGTTTTTCAATGTGTAATAAAAGATATAAAAATAGATGCCAAAATTAAATAAGCACAAGCACCATAATCTTATACAGTATAGACTAACACAAACATAAAGAAAATTGAATAAGAGAAATGTCAATATATGATAAGAGTGTAAGCCATGAAATATGTAAAAATTATAAAGAAACTTAGTGATTGTGTTAGTCTATAATGTATAAGATTATGGTCATTTTTAGACATGGAAAAATGTGGCATATTATGTTTATGGAAGATATGGGTATTTTTGTAGGAAGGCCTAGTCCTATCTGAGGTCTTATATTGCAACTCACAAGAGAAAAACCACTAAGGTGTGAAAATAGAAATTGTGATCAAGGTTATGATTAAAAAATAAATCATATTCATTAATTGGAATATCTAGGGTAATGTGATGAAATTATTAATGTAAAGCATGACATAAGCATCATAAAAATCATTACTTTAAATGAGACACACTAAGCTAAAGTGCAAGTGTTAAGAACTTGTTTGAACAATAATGGATTTAGATACTCTAATTAGTTGATGAAAAATCTTAGGCTAATAATTGAGGTACATATATCATATCATGAAATTTACATGTGAACAAAAAATTAAAATGGGCCTACCTTCCCATAATGTGTTTCTCGTTCCTTAAGACCCCTTACAGAACCATCAATCTAATATGAATATTGTGTACTTATGTGAGAAATTAAGTCTCACTATATATTATAATGATACCTCCTATCATAGTCTACTATCCTACTAAACTCCAATGGACCTCAACTTTATCATGATGACAACTATGAAGTTGGAGCTTCAACTAGGATAGAAGATGTACCAAAGAAGAATCATGTCTTTTGGTGTGGATTTTACTTTTGAATTTATAATTTCCTTTTAATCATTACTTTTTGTTTTATTTTGTGATTTGTATTTATATTTTATGGATTTTTATGTTCCTCCTCTATATGTATTAGGAAAACCAATCATGAGGCATATAAGTAAAAAACACAATAAATCTTCCACTTTCATTATAAGAGACAAGTAATTAAATATTATGTCATCTTTAAAAATTCTTAGACTTACCCACAAGTAAGTGTGGAATCTCAAGACTAACCTATGTTTTATTTTAAATTAATTAATGATAAGGGATAAACAAGGATTGTAAGAGATCCATGTATGTAATAAATGGTACAATGATGAATATTTTTTGTAGCTGATCACAAGGAAAATAGGAGAGTGTTGGGTGTGGTATAATATCCATCTCACATAAATAACTATACTATTCATTGAATCAAGATAACATAAGCATGAATATAAGAAAAAATCATCCCAAAATAGAGGGAACATAAATAATAGATTGCCAAATATTAAATATCATAAATAATGAATTTTGGAAAGTATTTTATCAAATAACTTAATTAACAAGCAATGTTTTTAAGATAGAATATCATGAATGCATAAAGTATATTACAAACACTAAATATAATAATAATAACATCAAGAGATAAATAATGCATCACAACTACTATAGTGAAATTTAAATATCAAATATATATCATATGAAAATGTGAATAATAATGTGATGTAGCATATCAATGTGCTCACAAATGTTGATACATTTCACAACATACATCATCAATAACATTAGATAAATCTTGATGTAGTTGAAATTATAATTTAATCATTATCTCATCTATCTTTATAGAGAGTCATGTGACTATTCCTAACACATGGTATCTATGTAGAATGTAGGTATGCTTGAATAAAAATGAACCCCTAGCACCTCTTATGAATTTTAATCAATGCAAGGAACTAGTACTACAATGTGACTAATATCTTAATATATTTGGAATGATTTAGGTTTTTAGGAAGTTTGAACCTTTTCCTAGAAACATCCTTGAGTATATTATTAAGAAGGTGATGGTTTAGGTCATTGGAAGTCATGGAAGTGTTGTTATACTGATCTAGACCTATCTATGTGATGTGTAGCACATTGATGCCAAAGGTAGTAAACATCCTCATGTTTAAGGATATACTCTTGAAGTATCTTAGGAAAAGGTATATTCTTATTATTAGGGGACTGTATGGTGTCTAGATGAAGTGCATCAATGTAATTCTAAAGTTGTCAATAATGAGTATAGGTATGCATGTTTATTCCATATAAATAATAGATGTGTATATGAGTAGCTAACTATGGAGGTATTCTATTTATGGTAGGAGTGTAACCTGATGTATGTTATTTTGATAAGAATATATGATATACATGATAATCCTTGGCCCAATGACCATAAATCTTATGGAATTCATAATATGTCTCATCTAGCCATCATATAGGTGGGGGATCAAACTTGGGTGATGGTAATACTCCAACATTATTAGTAGGATAACTCAAAGGAGGTGTAATAATAAACTCACCAATTATACTAGGTCTCAACATAAGTTAAATTAATGTGGTTGACATATCAAGAAGGAGCATGCTCAAAGGATTAGTAAATTTAACTAACTAGTATGGTCCCATCTTGACATGATCAAGAAACATACTCTAAAGAAGCTCAAAAGTGACCAAATGAGAAGTAGCTGGTATATGCTCCATCTAAGACCTATGGACATCAAGTGAATAATAAGTAATGGCATGTTAGGTATAAGAATAAGGAAATAAATTATATGGAACTAATACTATGTAAATGTAAATGATGTTGTAAATAATAATGATATTGAAGTACTTATGTATCCTTAGATTGAGTAAAGATAATGAAAAACGTATCTTATATTTAATATCCATCATCATAATTAGGGGTATAAAGATTAATAGTATAATCATCAATGATTTTATAAGTCAATGAAGGATGAGAAATGGTTTGTTTTGAAATCACTATGGAAGTAGTAATTCCATTCTTTATATTTTTATGAGACTTTGATCATAAATAAGGAGATAATTGAGTAATTATGTGTTAAAATAGATTGAGCTCATTGGGTTCGTCATCACCAAAATATAATAGGATGGGTGGTATATTTCCTATAAGTTTAGGGTGTCCATTATAACATGTATTATAATTAACAGGATAATTGAATCATTGAGATTCATGAAAATGAATACTAAGTAAAGGTTTGAGGGTGGGTATTTTGAAAACACAAAATTATTGGAATTATTCAAAATTCCAAGGGTTTATATCTTCTTGAATATTATATATAGCACCATTATGAGGTAATTTAACCCATTGGCATGTTGATGATGTTATATCTCTTATGTGATGTCTCCAAGGTCAACTAAGTAAAATATTATATGATAATGGTAAGTTAAATATCATGAATTTAATATGAATTGTGATAAGAGGAACCATGATAGGAAGCCAAACATAACCTAAAGGAGTAATTTATCTTCAACCATAGACTTGGCACATTTTTTGGTTAGATTTAAGGTTACATTCTAAGTATCCAAGAATTTTAATTAAATCAAGGGATGTCACGTAAATGCCATGACCTTCATCAATCAAATAATGATTGACTTGGACACTAATTAATAATAGAGGATCATTGGTGTGAAGTAATATTTTAACTCATTGAAGCAATGGGAAATTTGAGGGAGATGGAAGTGTTATAGTATCATCAACATGTATGGACATTTCATCACATTGTTTAAGAATGTTATCCTTGGATATGGACAAAATAGCTTATTTCCACATAGGTGGAGGTCAAGGGATGTTCATTTCAAATAGAAATTGAATTAAGTGTTTGAGATGATGAAGAGAAGTCCTCATGAGTTATAGAAAAGTAATTTGAGATAGGAGGTTATAAATTTTAGTCATGGATCCCATTCATCATATCTAGTTAGAATCATATCAGATAAAGGTGCATAATGTTGAAGTAGATATATTTAAGGAGGAGAAAAAGTGCATTTAGATTTATGAAGAGTAGAAGTATGTTGGTTGGATTTGGCCAATATAGGTTGGTTAGGTAAGCCAAACTATGTTGAGGTAGTTGATGTCTTTTGTGGCATGGTTGGGTTAATTAAAGACTCCCTTGAGGTGGTAGATTTTATAGGTGAAGATGTAGGTACAAAATTAGATTGATTCATGATGTTTGAAGAAATTAATGATAAGTGAGGAAAGGATAATAGTATCAGACTAACATATGTCATAGCGATAAAATAAGGATGATGGTCAAGTTGTATCATTGGATTAGATGTAGTTTGGACAAATGATAATGGAGTAGAATATGTTATCATGTGTTTAATGTATGTAACATGATATGTATAAGTATGTTAAACAATTCAAAAATTAGGAAATTTATTATAGTTATAATGTTGATAAGGATCAATATATGATACTGCTCACCTCATGTTGTTCATGTTGACTACATTTTCATCATTGGTTAGAGAACTAGGATCAATTAAAGTTTACACAATATTGGAGGTAGGCAGTTGAGTATTATTATATTGGTGATTGGGAAGTGAATCTTTATATATAATTAGAGGATCATTAGCTTTATTAATATCTTTGTGCTTGACTTTAGACTCATGAGCTTTAGCTACCTTTTCATATGCTTGTTGATGTTGACGAATCATAGTTTCATGATAAAATTTAGGACAAAGAATAAATTCAAGAGCAAAGTGTAAATGTTTCCTACAAGTTTCATGTGAATGTCCCCTATTCATGATATCAATAAAAAATTTGTGGATCATTCCAATGTTTATTAGGATGAGTAGGATTGAGTTTTTGTGTTAAAGTTTTAAGAACATATTTTTGTATTTTTGCCATGGAAAAGGGTTGGTGAGCATCCACATTATTCACATAGGAATATGTGGAAGTAGAAGGCTAAAAGGGTGTAATCATAAATGGTGGAGAAAGAGTTGCATCATTGGAGCCACTTGGAAGAATAACATGGATGGTGTGTATATAATCATGGGTATTTGTAACACCATCATTAGTAGCATGTTTTTTTAATTTTTCATAAGCATGCAAATTCACACTAGAATTTGGGAAGGTTTAAATTATATTATTAGGAAATCTTGATGTTTATCTTGATCAAGGGATTCTTCTAAAGTTCTTGGAGAGAGATTACTAACACAATATTGGAGTTTTGGATGAAGAGCATTAGTGAACAAATGGAATATATTATCTTTCAACATGTTGTATCTGATGTTTTTAGATAAGACTTTCCATATTTTAACGAAAATTTGGGTAGATTCAGATTCTTCTTGTTTACAATTAATAAAATGAGCATAATTATTTTTAAGGAGATCATTAGTTTGAAATTCTTGAACCAATACATAGAAAAATTATTCTAAACTAGAGATAGTGTTAGACTTAAGTTGAGTGTACCAATCTAAGCCATCACTTGAAAAATAATTATCTAGAATTTTGGTAACAGCAAATATATTTAACTTAATCCAATCTTTATAAAGGGTTACAAAGTCTTTAAAATGCAATGTAAGATCAATAGATCCATTGTAGGTTATATTAGTAATAATAACACTTGTATATATATATATATATATATATATATATATATATATATATTTGTAATTTAATGGATTAGTGATTCATTTTGAATATGTTTGATGACTTTGTTATGGAGTGGTGGTTGAGGAATAAAATTACCTTTTGTATCTCTAAGAGGGGTTGGGGGGATTTTAGTTTTTCCCTCCCCATTGAATAGGTTGAGGACAAATTTTTAATTATAAAAGTTGATTTTGAATTTAAATCATTTTTTTAGCATTGATACTTTGTAAATTAGCCATTTGATTCATGGATTACAATAAGATTTGTTTATTTTTGATGGACTATTTAATATTAGTAGTGGCATAAGATACACTAGTAGTAATAGCTTGAGATACACTAATAGTAGTATTAATTTGATAGTTTATGTGAGCACTTTGAGTAGGCCCACTAGAGGAAAAACCTACCATAGTAGTGACTATACTATGCAAGGTAAAAGAGGAAAGAATAAAAGAATTTATGTATTTATTTTCCTCAAATCCTATAATAAAACTATGTGGTGGTGAAGAAGGGCATCCTATATGGGATCCCATCATGAGGTTGTAGATTATCATGGTATATTTGCCCATACATTGAGGGTTTTCATTAACAAAAAGGATAATTTCAATAATATATTCAAGATAAATGTAATCCTCTACAATAGGCATGTGTGGAGGATAGTCTAATGGATCAAGGGTTTTAGAAGGAGG
This sequence comes from Torreya grandis, assembly GCA_037957365.1. Taxonomy (NCBI): domain Eukaryota; kingdom Viridiplantae; phylum Streptophyta; class Pinopsida; order Cupressales; family Taxaceae; genus Torreya; species Torreya grandis. The sequence continues at coordinate 3,993,411 of JARHVA010000613.1, read as the reverse complement.
TGTCCCATAGTTTTTGGTTCTAGTGGCCACATGGACTTTGATTACATCTAAATTTTCTATAGAAGTATAAGGCAAGATTTGGGAAGTTTTATGGAATTAGTCATATCCATCATTTTTTTTATTTATTTGTTTAGAATCATCAAATATATACTACAAGATGGAGAGTTTAAAAGTAAATTGTACTATATCAGTCATGGTAGATGTAGTTTTGAAGATAAAAATATGAAAGGACAATTCGTATCAAGTCTAATCAATGTAGTCATATTTAGGGAAAATTATTAGTACAAATAATAGGAAATGTATTATATCAAGACTAGTTGATGTAGTTACATAGACAAAAGTGGAAGGATAGAACTATATTGATCTTGGTCAATGTAGTTACATAGATAAAAATGGAAGTAAATAACAATATTGAGCCTAGATGATGTAGTTAAATCTAGGAAAGTTTAACAGAATTAGGAGTAGATTTTATCAAACCTAGTCAATAAAGTCTAATAAATAGAGGGAAAACAACTTAGAATATTATATCAAACTTAGTCAATGTAGTGTTTTCACACATATACAACTATATCAATGTTGGTCGATGTAGTTGAAACATAGAGCATAGAACTGTATTGGTGTTAGCTGATATAGTATGCAATATAGAATATAGTAGAAAGTAGTAAATTGGGAATTTTAACTATTTTTACTAAAAAAATATTCAAAATAAATACCAAGTAGATGTGTTAAAATAATGTGACTGAATTAGGCTCTCAAATATACTTACTTGTCCATTGGATAGTATTGGCCCAATATTTTAGAGCACTAACTATGGAGGAAGTACCATTCCTATGGGACACTAAACCCAATTTCAAAGGTAATCTAAGATTAACTTCCCATCACTAACTAATAACCAATGCACTATAAAATCATAGGGATGGTTGGATTCCTAAGGTTTAATAAAAAGGGGAATCTTAGGTGTTTTATAAATATTGTGAGGTATGTCAAAACTAAATTTTGTGTTTATCTCTATACTATGGTTATGAGTATTGGGAAAATAACATTATGCATTGATGTGTATAAACAATAGATAGGGATTGTAAATAGAGCACCAAGTATCCCTTCATGAGAGTAGCTAAGTAGTTTAAAAACTATAAGAACATAGTTTATAGGGAAAGCCAAATAAAGATAAAATAAAAGGCAAAAATCATTGTCAAAAATCAATTTTTAGTTTTTAATGAATGGAAATAACTAGGTATCCAGCTTGAAAGTAAATATTTGATTTAATTACTAAAAAGGAGAGTTAATTTGCCTTTCTTATGCGAAAAATGAAAATAGATAGAACTATATCAATGTAGTCAATGTATGTATTCATATAGTAAAAACAAAGTAAACTAGATCAGAAAGGGTCAATACAATTTTATAGGGAAAAAAATAAATTTATAACTATATCAGACTAGGTTGATATAGTTTCCTATAAAATTTGATAGAATGTAAAATTTATTTAATATAATTGATTTTAAAGTAAAACTATATTATACTCGACTAATATAGTATGTCATAAAATTACCTAGAATATAGAATTAGATCATCCTAGGATGATGTAGTTTATTTCCTAAAGATAATGTAGATCTGAGTGTAAAAATTGGATCATTTTGCATCAAAGTAGCATGTCAAAAAACATAGAATTAACATTATATTTACCTATGTTGATGTAATTTCCTATAAAATATACAACAATTAGACCAAATATACCAAGGACGATGTAGTTTGTATAAAATACTATAAAATAAATTAGATAAATAAAGTTAGATTAGGCATGATCGATAAATTTAGCCGATTGAAAGATGTAAAAACATAAATTAGATTGACATGTTTCAATGTAGCCTATTGAAATAAATCATAGAGAGTTACAATGTGATCAACCTATGTCATGTAGTTTCACCTAAAAATACACTAAAGTTAGACTAGATCGACTGGCATCGACGTCGTATGTTGAAAAATACACATAAATAAAATGGTATTAACCTGTGTCAATATAGTTTGCTGAAAAGGAAAACCAGTGGTTAGCTTCACATCAATTTCACCAAAATGTATGTTATAAATTAAGATAGACCTATAACTTATCCTACCCAATATATTTGAACTCAAAAAAGGTAAATCAACTAAAACCCATTAGATACTTAGTTATATTGAGGCATGACCAATTGGATTTGCTAAACCTAATTAGAGGAGCACTTGTCACATAATATCAATAGAAAGGGTTCCAAGGCCTCTAGGAAATTAATATAATGAAATAACCCTAACCAACTCTCTAATTATGGAATTAATCTAATCTAGTGTTACAAAATCTTGCAACACAAATAATGGGTATTGTTAAAACAAGACTAAAAATGGTAAGGAACCATGGTAGGCAAATGAAGGCCTAGATTACCTAGGGTGGAAAATGGCCAAATTTAAATAACCTTATAGCCACATTAAGTTCAAGTGTAGAGGATATTCAAACAAGGATTTATACATTCATTTAAGTTATTAATTATGAAATATCTATTTATCAAATGAAAGAGTTAGGGTTAAAAATACTTATCTTGAATAAAACCTATTGATCTTCAATCTATCCCTTGGCCAATGATCCTTAGGAAGAGGTTGTTATGGTTATAAGGATCATAATTCTTGAAATTAGCTCTAGGATAAAATACTTATTCTATTTTCATCCAATACTCCACAACACAAGTTATTTTTCTCTAAGACAAGATCTAAGCAATAGTTTCTCCCAAATGTGGACTACAGCAGAATTATGAGCAATAAAAGTGCAAAAATGAATGTTCTTCTTATTGGATTGAAATGTGATTTGTATTTATAATGAAATATGATCCTAAACCCTTTTATAATATTATCTAATAATATGAACTGACCTCAACATAATTTAAAAATTAACATTTACCCTTGAACTAGATCAGCCTAGGCTAACTTAGTTGTGAAGTGTGTGATGTAAGTTTTGGACTACATCAACCTGAGCCTACCTAGTTTGAATTTTGGTAGGAAGTATAATATACTACCTCAACCTAGGAAAATATAGGTCTTGGTTTAGTTATGGGATATTTAGGAGGAATATTTCTTAGGGGATCAAGTAAGTAGGATGTTGTATTGGATATAAGCATGATAGATTTAAATAATAACTATGTGAAGCACTAATGGTATGTCCACCCCTTTCTCGATGCACTCTTTAAGGTATGCACTCAAAGAGATTGAAAATCTATAGGTTTATAAAAGAGAGAAAGCATCAATGAATAATAAATCATAAAAATATCATGTGTATACGCATATTATAAAGCCTAAGAACGTGGAACATGACCACTTGTGACAATATTTGAGACTTTAAAAAAATTAAACAAAACTAATACAATGTAAAGTTTTAAACATTTAAAAATACAACTAACAAAAAATAACATAAGATCAAGAATACAAAGTATTGAAAAATCACAATTATGAAAGTTATAGATAATAACATGAGTTGACATTAATTTAAAATAAATTAAATATAAATGATCTTAAACAATAACCAAAAACTATAAACTAATTATAGCTAAAATAGGACTATATTTGAAACACCTATGTCATAAAAGTAATATTTAATTATTTTTTAAAACAATGTAAAACCTAAACCTACAAGGTTTGAAACCATGGGTCAAGATGTAATGTGGTGTTTATTAAGGAGGGAGTTGAGGTGTGCATTTAATCCATGGTGTGGATAATATAAAAAGAGATTATTGGATCTGAGTATTTATCAATTTTGATGAATGTAATTAGATAAACATGGTAAATGGTGTTATTGATGCCAATAGAGATAGACAAAACTTGATAGTGGATGGTCAAAAGGATGGGCAAGGAGTTTATTAAGAGATCTGAGTTGAAGTTAAGGGGTATGTGACAAGGCCAAAGGGTTTGTGGTAATATAAGTTATAGCATGGATCTTAGTGTGATTTTAGTCCAAAATTAATGCAAAAATTATGTATCTTGATGCATAACTAATTCAAAATTTAATACAAAACTATTAAGTCTGAGTGTCATGAATACAAGGAATGCAATACTAAATGTAAAATGTCATTCCTAGTTTTATTACTATCATTTTATTTACATTGAATTAGGACTTAGCCATGGAGATGGAGCTCATGTATTTGTGTAGGAAATGTGACCATATTAAATTTAAAGTGAGCCAAAGTTAGATGAAGTGGATTATAATTCAAATACCACTTATAATTGAAAGGGTTGTATGGCCTAAATTTTTGAATGTAAAAGGAATTCAAGGATTCAATCCTCAATAAATATAATACTAATGAAATTTTATAATTTGATAACTAAAAAAATTTCAAACCCTCATGTAATAGACTATATGACATGTATTCATAAGCCTAAATATGGTGTACAGCCAGTTTGTATGGCTAAGTCCAACAATATACATCACATTGTAAAAGATCATGTGTGTGTGTGTGTGTGTGTGTGTGTGTGTGTGTGTGTGTGTGTGTGTGTGTGTGTGTGTGTGTGTGTGTGTGTGTGTGTGTGTGTGTGTGTGTGTGTGTGTGTGTGTGTGTGTGTGTGTGTACTTATATTTTAATAAAAATATCCAAAATGTTAACAAGATTTGTAATAGTCTGCACTACATTACCATTAACAAAAATAAAGATGGTCTATTGAATGATAAGAGAGTTGGACATGGTATACACTCCAAATATTTATTATGATCAAGATCTAATTTTTTTATAGGTTCCATACAAAAATTACTCTAATACCAAATGTACAAATTTTTCCATATTAGATAATTTCTCCATTATGGAAGATCTGAAGTCTTGAATATGTAGAGCAAAAATTCAATCAATCACAATTTATCATTAATAAAATAATATGTTTTACATATATAAAGGTTTTAAATCTCATATTAAATAGTATATTTCTCAACCACTAATCTCTCCTAACACTAATATAGTAAGGTTTTTTTAACAACCTATATTTTATCAACCTCCAATTCTAACTACGTGACTTGTTCTAACAACTTAATCACACATATAATAATATTCACTCTTAAATTAATATTATTTATACTCATGTAAAAATATCCACACATTATTATTTTCACACAAACTAATTAATGAATGTGTAATACTAATGCCTAATAATATTTTATCGACTGATTTATAGGTCACTAGATTAGCCCCCAAAAGCTAGGCTTGGCCATGGGGGAAAACACAATAGAAAAGGTAAAAAATAAATAGATAATGAAATAGATACCAAAACCATTAACTAACCCTATATATCACTTCTTTCATTCATATACTATGTTATTTCATTATTGTGCTTCTATACATAATTTCTCTGATAATAAGTTTGTCAATTGAACAGTTTAGTTGTAATTTGGTGTCACTTGTAGTAAAAATTCCAAAGGATAGTGTTATACTTCATTTTTTACCATAATAATATAATTATGAAAAAAATTAGTTGAATAAATATTATTAAAATTCTTTTTTTCCTAAGCATTGATCAAATACATAAGTGTTATTTTTAAATTATGAGATTGTAAATGGAAGAAATTATCTGTGACTTTACACTAAATAAAATAAATGAATCTAAATTTATTCAAAGTAGCTTAGATTAAATGAAGAAGCTTAAAGGCCACCTTATATACTTTATATCAAGGATAATTTTAATAATTGACCCCTAAACATTACTATAAAATCTTGGAAAATCCTAGAGTTTAAGTATAATTCCATTGGCGAGTCTTTGACAAAATTGTTACACAGGTATAAATTGACTAGAAATTTCTATTAGATCTTTCAAAAAACTTTTAAATATTTAGTGAATTAAATGTCATATTCAAGTCAATAAATAATGGTAAAAAATCCATAGTTAAACCCCTTTCCCCAAACACATTCATGGGGAAAATATGCTTGAGTTAGAATAAATATTATGATCAATGGATACCTTAAGTTTTTCATAACTATTTTGCTTTGCCCTATGAAATTAGGGGTAGTCCATCCATTTTAAACACTTGATCAATTAAATAAATCCAAGTAAGGAGGACATGAGATACATCATGAATAAGAACTGTTCCATACACATCCCAAACCTAAACCCTAAACAAGTGTGTGTGACTCTAAAAAAAGTCATCACCACATCAATTCCTAGACACACATTCACAAGTTTTTTGAGGTCTCATTGATCTTGTTACTAAAAAAACAATCCCAAACAAATAAAAATATCTTTCTAGTCTCATTACTAAATAAATAATCCTGTGTGATAACCAAATTATGTCTAATATTAAGGGTTTTGATATAATATAAAAAATGTTTTTCACACTATGAGCAAAGATTTGATGAAAAAATAACATGGAAATAGTTTGAATCCGTTAAAAGATAGGAAAAAATCATTAAAATTTTGAAAACATTTACAAGTATGTAGGGCATGTATTTATTAATTGGATTTTACTTCATTATTGGTTTCTTAGACTCTTCCTTGGCCTCCTCTTGCAACTACCACTCGCTTCATGATACCCACGACCACATAGGAATATAACTTTTATAGATATGAAATTAAGTTTTAGGTTTTCATGGTTCTATCATTTTAAACAATTTTAAGCAGTTATGTAGATTTATTTTATAAGAGGTAATTTATGTTAATTAAAAAACCAATGGAGAAAGAGGTTAAAGGATGAGAAGTCTAAAGTTGAGATACTATTTACAATTCCTTCTTTTTAATGATTTAAATTTCCCTATTTAATGATTAATTTTGTCCTTTTAAGGATTAAATTTGGTATCCATATGACTTAGTATAAATTATACAGACCTCTTTATGTCTCTCAAAAAACCAACCAAACACTATAATAAACTGAGTATAGAAAAAATTGTGATAAAAAATTAGAGTATAGAGTATAAACTAACTATGGGGTCATATGGCAAGATAATTGTGAAAATTTAGAATGACATAAATGAAAAATATATTCAAAAAAAATCCATAGTTTTAAAATTATGAACTACATAATAATCTGCCAAAATGTCTTATGGTCAAAATGTCTTAACCATATCCATAATCAATAATGGCTTTCAAATATTTTTTATTTTAAATCAAAAACCATGCCAAACAAAATATAATTATTACCTTAATCATTTAAAAACAAAATATAGTATGAAAATATCTCTACAGTTTCTACGGTTGGTTGTGTTTTAAAAACATGAGCCTCACAATTGATTCATCTATATCTTATTTATTAGGGCCTTTCCAAAATTAGTAAATAAATGTATGTAACATGATCTAGATTCAAGATGAGCCTAAGAGAGAGGTTGAAATAAATAATGTTTTTTTATCCTCCATGTCCCAACAATATGGTTCTCCAAGACTCTTTTTGTGTAGTACATACAGTAAAATCATGTGTAGTACTTAGTATAAATTGAGTACATACCTCTATAAGTCTCTCAAAATACCAACCAGATAATATAATAAACTGAGTATAGAAAAAATTGTGATAAAAAATTAGAGTATAGAGTATAAACTAACTATGGGGACATAGGGCAAGACAACTATGAAAAATGAGTATGGCATAACTAAAAAATATTCAAAACATTATTTTTAGTTTTAAAATTATAAAATATATAATAAGGTCTTTCGAAATGTCTTAACCATATCCATATTTGCCTTTCAAATTATAAACTAAACATGTTGGCCTTTTTTACCATAGGAAAATAAATTATTAACAAGGATAATAATTAATCTTACCCCATGGTGTGATCCGAGCAATATTTTAGATGAGAATTCAGGTGATGGTTCTACCCCAATTGGTGGTAGAACTTCTGGGAGCCATAACTTTTGCACCATATCTCTGTTTGACTCCCCATTTGAACCATTATAAATATAAGAATGAGGGGAACACCATGAGATGGTACCAGATCTTATTTTTGGGTTTTTCCCCTAAAAACCAAATAGAAGTTCCCTAAAATTCAATTTTAGTAGTGCAGTCTAAAAATAGAAAGTTTCTAAAAATAGTAATTCCTCAAATTCTATATTGTTGTAAATCATGGAAGTCAAACCACTTAATCTCCCTCAATATTGGTGACCTTCCACATCCTCATCCTACCTTCAAAATGTGTATAAATTAATATGTAACCCAAAATGGAAATCAGACATCTCTTCTTAGAGATAGGCATATGTTTAGGTCTGCAAATTTGATAAGTAAAACATCTCTTCTCAAAGATAGCATTATTACAATTATGTTGTTCTTATTTCTTGAATTATATTTCAACCAAAGCTTTTGAGTTTTGGATCATGGTGCCTTGATTCTATAATTACATAGTCTAATGCCTACAAACATCATGCAAGGAATTAGAACCTATTGTATGTCCAAAATATATAGAGATCTATTCTACACTGAGATTGTATTACTTTGAAATAGTCAAAATATGAAGGTAAAATGTTATCTCCCTAGAAAGAATCCATTATCCTAATAGTCATCTAACACTAATAAATGTTGTTTGTTCATTTAAACTATATGATGTTCCCAAAGATAATTAATATAAATATATAAGAAGGGAACTACAAGAACCATAAAAATAAATCACCTATCTATTGAATATATTTTATTTCTTCCAACAAAGAGAGGATAAATTAAAAAAGTCATTATTAAATAATGAAATTAAAACCCTTCACTTGAATCCATATTAAAGTTGATGAATAGTCCTAATTATTATTAAAAATTAAAAAATTGCAGCATAAAACAATGAATTTCATAACTCAAAAACCTATCAACAAATACATAGATATATCTCACTTGCTTCAAAAATATATGAAAGTACCACTATGTAAATATCTTTGTTGTATAATGGAAATAATATGAACATATATATTCATTATATCTCATTATTGATAGAGGTCTTCAAAAATATTTTCCAAGATACCATACAAATAAAATATCCAACAGTGGGAAAAATAGACCTCATTTCAAAATTTAAATTCCATTCTATAACATGGATAATAATATGCAGAGAAACTGTATTATAGTATGTGGTTCAAGTGCTATGATCAATCACTTTTTATGTAGACAATTGAGGTTTAAATCTAGCTAGGTATGATCTGTAACCAGCATGAGGTGCAAGACCCTCTAACCTTGGCAGCCTAAGATAATTCTAGATTTACGTCTTATCTATGTTTCAACTTGGAGATGAATGTTCCAATAATAATAAATACATCAAGTAGATCTATCTAGGTGAATTATTTCATTTAAAACTCAAATAAGTTATCCTCCTCCATACACATGCATATCTTAACTCAAATATGATTTTTAAACCCAAAATAGCTTCAGAATATATTGAAATGATAAAAAAATCAATACTCCCAGAAAATTCACATAAAAATTTATCAAGAAGACGTTTCCTTTGTTGTTCCCACTTGAAGATCAAATGAAAATAAAGACAACTCAATTGACAACTAGACATATGTGGGTACATTTTGATACTTTCAAGGCATGCAAGCTTAGTAATTCAATATTATAATTTCATTGTACATCTCATCAATTCAACCTTACCTCTTCAACGTATGGAGGGAGTTGTAAATGGTGGTTTGATTTGGTGATTCACTCAATAATCAAAGTATGTGTGTATAGAAATACTGACCCCTTAAATATGTTGGCACCAATTCACTAAAATTTTGGGTAATATCTCAACCTCAATCCCCATAGCTTTAATTCCACTTACACCACATTCAATGCTAGAAATAAAATAAACATTAGGTTTGAGAAATATTTATTATTAAGTTTTTTAGTTATTAAAACCATATGGAAGGAAGATCATGTTTGTTTTACTTAGTTTATAAATGGTGCCAAAAATATTCAAAAAAAATTCATAGGTTTAAAATTATAAACTATATAATAAGGTCTACCAAAATGTCTTAACCATATCCATAATCAATAATGGCCTTTCAAATATTTTTTATTTTAATTAAGAAACCATGCCAACCAAAATAAAATTATTACCTTAAACTTATTGTGTCATAGGTTCTCGTTATCATACATATACACATATACATAAATGCAAATACATACACACACACATGCACACACGTATGAATGCATGCACGTCCACACACATGCACATCCACATGCATGCACCATGCACGCGCATGCGCGCGCGCACACACACACACACACACACACACACACACACACACACACACACACACACACACACACACACACACCTAATGATTCCAGATAACCAATACATGTCTCATATAATTTCCTAGTGAATCAAAACCATACATGCATAGTAACTATGGTGAATTTGTGTCCCAAACTAAGATTAAATATAATTTATAATGTGATTTAAAACAAATGTATAATAAATTGTATAAAATTTAGGCTATTTGACCTATGTATATTTTCACAAAATTGGTCATTTTTAAAATTGAAAAAAACTACTTATAGCCTTTTGGCTATAAATATCCTCTAAAATTTTCCCTAATTTATAATATTAATTATGTTTCATTTGTTATAAAATAAATTATATATATATATATATATATATATATATATATAAAGGGAAAGGGCATAAAGAAAACCCTAAACCTATCCCATAACATTACTCAAGTTGTTGAGCACTTAAAAAGAAGTCAACAGAGTAGGAGCTCTATTTTTTTTTCCATTATTTGAATTTGTGTCTAATAAGGTAAATAAAATGAGGAAGAATATTTATTAGGGTAATGGATGTTGGATTCCCTATGTGGATTTCATCAAAGCCATCATTTAACCCTAGATTTATTGACCCACGCAATATGTTATGATAAAAATTTAAAGTTGAGGTAAAACTACAAGAAACAAGTAGTCATGTTTATCCATATTTTTTAATTTCTATTATTAATTCAAAACATATACATTTGAAAGGGGACAGTGTGTGAAGATTGGAAATAAAATATGAAAGGAATAAAAAAGATAAGAATGGTGCCTGGGAAGGAAGGTTTTCAAGAAAAGTTAATATTTGATAATGAATTCTCAAAGTAAGTTTTGCCTTTCAAAAATACTAATAAATAATGCCTAAGTCTTTTCTATATGATATAATAGTTTAAAACCCTAAAGTTATTTTAATGATTAATATATACATTTTTTTTAACTCCTATGAAATATGACACCTATATAATATAACTACAAGTTTATTTTTGCCTCTTAAAGGGATTTTTAAACTCACTATGAGTTGCAATATTATGATTAAAGCATATTCATATATTGAATATTTATTATAATGATATATACAAATATATCTAGGTGAGAATATAAGTGTATAATCAAGATTATTTCCTCTAGGGTAAACTTGTAATAACCCCAAAAATCAACCCACAAAATTATATGGATTTAGGGTTATGATACTCAATTTATAAGATTAATCACTATACATATATATCAAATTCCAACAACTTTAATTAAAATCATATATTTGACTGCTCTTACCTTCTCATGGTAGTGATAAACTAAGTTTATCAAGCCTACTAGTTTAAATGATTGTCACTAACTATCAATCATAACCTAAATGGTTATATGCCTTGTCTCAAGAATAACCACTTCAAACATATGAGGATTTTACCTATGCATCTTATTAAATTCATCAAAGATTATTCATAAAATATAAAATAGAATTGACTGCCAGTCTAGATATGATATATAGTTAGATTATGGTGAAAAATGGATTTGTCAACAGTTACACAAACATGGTAGAATATACCATAAATCAATGATTCTAAATCTAATCCCAGTTAATGAGAGATATTAGGTTAGTTGAGTTCTTAATAAATCCATTGAACATTACATTACACTTTAGTGTAGTTATAATAGTGAGTCTACATGATTTCAAAATGAACCATTGATTTTATTAATCCAAACTATGCAAAAGCAAGCTCAATTAAATATATAATAACTACCATTGTAACCAATAAATCCTTTAATTGACCTTAAGTACTAAAAATTATTACCAATGTTAATGCAATATCCTTTAGGATGAGTGAGATTTAAATCACAACCTACTATCCAAGTATTTTCATCTACTATATACATTCATTGTCACACATTCATAATTACACGAGAACAAACCAAAGGTACTAGGGTTTTATTCCCCTCATGATGTATCTAATTAATATATTTTCATGATGATAGTTTACCTATAGGAGATCATCCTACCATTGCATTAAAACTAAAATAGGATGAGGAACAATAACTCATATAATACTAATTTTATTCATTGTTACCATTTCCAACTAATTAATAATAGGTTCATTAATACTTAATACAACAAAAATTGACATTAAAGATACTTAAACCATCAATTCAACTCTTAATCTCAGGTAAAATAAAGTGACTTAATGTTAGTCTATCTCATTATTCACACTAGTCTTAGACTGCATCAGGGTCCTAACATAAGTTTTCTCATTCAACTACCCAAGTAAAGAGGATTTAATATTATCACATACAATAATGAATAGTACAAGAATGAGATTCAAGAGAGATAGACCAACAAACAAATATTTATAGTAACCAAGAACAACTCAATCTCTTTGGAGGAACTAATCATGGTTCTCATCCATATACCAATCCTAATAAGTCTTGGACTGAGTATATATATTCCATCATCATAATAATCATTTATAAGCTTATGTTAATAAATGAAACTAAAACCCATAATTTTGATGATGACAATACCTCATCATCATAGTAATGAATCATTATCAAACAACTAGATTGTGGTTGACTAAACAAGATATCCCTTGATTATTTCATCTTAAACTTATAATATTTTAAATAGTGTCAAAGAACTTACCCAACATTATCTAATGTATTATCCATTACATTAGTAACAATCAGATATAACACATTATTTCAAATGTAGAATACTCATTATCATTTTCCATTAATATATCATAATCAAAATAGAAGATCAATATTAATGACAATTAGTTCCATTTTCCTAAAATCCATGGATACCATTGCAAAAATACATCTAACTGATAAGTACAACCATGTATTAGTGATTAAAATAAATAAGTGTATTGCATTTATCAACAAAATAATGTAGAGTTATAAAATGTATTCATAAATATCAACTAAACTATAAACCTTAATGAATAACAATATCTTTAATTAAAATTAATATTCATTTATGGGCTCCAATGCAAAAAAGAGTAGCTTTCAAGTTATCAATTCCTCAAATATCATTGGCATGAACATCACACACAATGTGAAAGTTGAGCCAATCCATATGGTGGTATCCTTACCCACCCAAACCATCAGTTTGGGTTTAGAAGATGTCACCAAATGAATCCTATAGCTATAAAATCAAATGATATCAAGATTTCAAAAAGATATCAATGTCCACTATTTTAAGGTTTTTCCCACACAATGTCAACAATACACAATATAAAACCAAAAAATGGAGGTACACAAGATAGAATTTTAAATCAAATAGCAATCAGTCACAAGACATTATGTTAAATCAAATATAGATAATTCATATAAATATTAGCAACATTCAATTCATATATACAACATCTAAGGGTGAGATCAACCAAGTGTAAACATTCCCATCAGGGTTTTTAACAAACAACTCACATTATCATCTCAGTCATTGCTCAAATCTAAAATGCAATAGTAATTATAGCATATTGGAAACACTTAAAAGTTTGATGGATGATATATAAGAAGGGTGGAGATCCTCCATGCAACACACACATTTTCGTAGGGTTTCCTACAAAATAAATAGTAGTAGTTATGCATGGAAATGAAAATAATCTAGCAATATGACTTATAAAAATGAGCTTTCTTATTGCTTTTATTTTTTTCCTTTTTCTTATTTCACATCCTCCAATTCTTTTCTATTGTGTGTGTTTTTCTACAGTAACACATAGCCATATAACCTTCCCTAAACTCCATGGACAACATCAAAAATGGATTATAATAATTTCTTCCACTTCCATCATGGTGGAGGACAAAATGCATTCTGAACCCTATATTTTTTCATTACTCCTCTCACTTCCTCTTCACAGTCAACAAAAACACAAAAATGACCAAAATGATAGCCCAAAAACATTTTTCCCATGTAAACCCTAATAAAATGATTAGGCCAAAATACTAAGGTTGAATGATAATCCAAAAAAATGATGCACCATGGTCAAAATTGACCTTTTTCCAACATCATCATATCCCTAAGTCAAAAATAATTTGATTAAACCAATAATCATAAGCTTTAGAGATTTATATAAATAAAGTCATTAACCAATCATTGGGAACTTAATGAAGTAAACCATGCCAAAGACATATTCACTATGTTTCCTTTTAATAGCATGTGTTCAACATACCAAGGTATACTCACCATAAAATAACATAACAAAATTTACATCTTATAAGCTTCCACATATAGCTAAAGCATTCATAATCATCTCCTTGGAATATTTTTTTACTTGAATATGGTAATTTAACAAATATTTATATTAAAAATGAGTATCAACACAAACATATTGGGCACAACTAACTACAAGCTAATGATAGCCTCAAAATAAATAGTACTAATAATTACGCATAGTAGTGGATAATCATAATACAAGATGTATCAGAAGTGAAATGTTGCATGGTTTAATTTATCTCTTTCTTTACCTTGTTATTATTTACTTGTATAACATTGTTGTGACAGTCTGATGAAGTCTTCCAAGCCCAAACCTATCTTAGTCATTCAATTAATACCTACAATCAAAAAATGGCATTAGTAGTACCAACTCTACATAATCATGAATCAAATCAAATACTAAATGAAATACAACCAATTATAATATAAATAAAATATTTTAATACATGCTCATAAATTAAATATTGATCAGATCTTATGCCAAATATCATAATAGCAAATTGGTTCATTAAACATTATAATAGAACACATTATTCATTGCATGCCCAAGTGGGATATGACATGCACTCCCCTTGAAAGGATGCATCTTCCTATGGCCTAAACAAAGAGGTGATAATAGTATTAACTAGAAATATTTTCTTCTTCACATGTCGAACTTTTCTCACTCAACTGGTCCCCTTGGACCAACACTTATTTTATGCCCCTATTTGATAGGCCAAGATCCTGATTGGGTCTAGCTAAGTCATCTCCTCATCCACAACTTGGATATTATTCCAATAAAAAATATGAGATTGATCATAAATGTATTTTTTTAATAATTATACTTGAAACACATCATGGATTTTAGATAGAGGAGGAAGAATTAGGAGGTAAGGAACATGGTTGATATTTTTCATAATGTCGAATGGAAAGTCAAAGTGTGGATCTAGTTTGTATGCCTTTATAAAATTTATGGAAATTTTCTAAGGTATAACTCTCAAAAATATCTTGTCCATTACCTCCAACTCTCTTGGTCTTATCTTAATATTAGCATAACTATTCTATCTATCAGAGTTAGCTTTTATCCTTTTAAGAATCAAAGCTATTTTTTCATCATATTCCAAACACCTGGTTTTCCAAACCATCTCAACCAAGAGAAGTTATACAATTTATCCCATACAAGGCTTAGAAAGGTTCTATTTTAATAATATAATGGTAAGTGTTATTGTATGCAAATTAAAATAAATGGAGGTAATCTTCCCATTAGACTGCTAGTCCATTACATACATCATTGACATATCTTCTACTACTTAGTTCAAATTTTCAATTTATCCATCATTTTCTAAATGATAATTTCAACTAAAGTTTAGATTTGTTTCAAATGCAGTAATCAAGTTCTGCTAAAACAATGAAGTGAATAACTTATCTCTATTTGAGATAATGACTTTAAAAAATTGTGAAGTTAAAAAATTTCCTTTATAAACTTTTTAGAAAGGGTGTGGGAATAATCAATAATATTTTCTATAATAAAGTGAGAAACCTTGGTAGGTTTATCCATCAAAACCAAAATTGTGTCATGCCTACCTTGAGACTTAGGTAGACCCGAGATAAATTTCATTGAAATTACTATCCACTTTATTTATGTAATAACATGAGGGTATAACAAACCACTTGGTTGTAAGTGCTAAACTTTGAAACATTGACATTCCAAAAATATTTCTATGAAAGCAGCCACATATTTATTTAACCTAGGGCATAAATAAAACCTTTTCAGCTCATGTGTAATTTTAGTGACACCTAGATGAGTAAAATGAGGTGTAGTATACACTTATTCTATCACCCTTATATTTTCATAATGAAGAACATAAATTTTTCCTTGGTACCTTAGAATCCCATTTATATCTGAGGAATAGTTAAAAATATCTATAGCCATTTTTTCATTGGTTAAATCAATAAAAATAT
Source organism: Torreya grandis (assembly GCA_037957365.1). Taxonomy (NCBI): domain Eukaryota; kingdom Viridiplantae; phylum Streptophyta; class Pinopsida; order Cupressales; family Taxaceae; genus Torreya; species Torreya grandis. Next base: position 3,977,074 of record JARHVA010000613.1, on the reverse strand, counting down.
TTATACATTTAGGGTATTTTAACTATTGATTCAAAACAAAAATATATAATTTTACCTCAAAATATAAATTATATGAAGTTATGTTCTTCTATAAGAACATCAACTGCTTTATTTTCCTTGCCTTTAACCTAAGTTATATCAATATCAAAATTGCTAATAAACTCTAACCATCTACATTACCTCATATTTAATTCATCTTGAGTAAACAAATACACTAGGATGTGATAGTTAGACTTTACATTGAAGTGCTTCCCAAGAAAAAAAAGTGTATATTACTTAAGAGCATGAACCATGACAGCTAATTCAAGGTCATGAGTTGGATGGTTCTTCTCAAAAAAATTAAGCTTTCATGACACATAGGAAACCACTTTTCCATCTTAGGTCAAAATAACCCCAATGATAACTTTAAAAGCATTAGCATAGATTTTAAATTATCCATTAAGATTTGAAATGACAAGGATAAGAGTAGAATTTAAAAACTCTTTCTAATTTTTGAAGGCTTACTCACATTGAGGATTCCACTCAAAAAAATTCCCCTTCTTAGAAATGGACCAACATGGATATGGCCCTATAGGTGTTATAAATCAAGCATAGTGGCCCAAACTCACAAAGGTGTAGGCATACCTATTAGGCCTTGATTAGGCCTAATGCCTAAAAGGGGTGTAACTTCACTTTTAACATCAAGGGATAATTGAAGATTTTTGGTTGAATTTCATGAGATATAAGTTGTGTAAGAACCTCTAATCTACAAATAAGTTTACAAAGAATCCATTTCTTGGCTTAAGAGCATGATAGCCTACACAAAATGAAGGAAAGGATTTGAGAGGCCAAGTTTGGAAGCTTACAAATATATGGACACATAGCATGGGAACTCAAGGATCTAGGGTATGTTGGATAAGGTCCTAAACAAGGATTTAGTGAAATTTTTTCATGAGTTTAATGTCACAATTTTATGAACAATCCTTAGAGGTTAAAACTACTTAAAACCCTCTAAAACCCTTGATAAGGACCTGATGGGAAATATAAAGAAGTAAATGCATATAATATGGATAGTTTGAGAATTAAAGTGACTTTTACGTGTATAAAACTCCCTAGGGCTCTTTCTCACCAAGTTGGCTTCTACCCTACTTGTACGGACAGGGTACAAAACTAATTTTCTTGATAGTTTTTTATGTTTTATAGGTATAAAAGGGTTTTTAAATATGAAGATAACTTTGAGAGGAATAATTATACCTAAAATAACTCCTCATATACATTTATTACTTTATAAGAGCTCACAAGTATCTCTATAAGCACCTTCACTTTAGCCAGTCCAAACTGGCATAGTGAATGAAGAGTGATCACCAAGTGAGAAGGTGATAACTCTAAATGGGAGGCATTTTAATGTCTAATGGATGAATATAAGGGAATTAGGACTCTTTATATATGTCACATCCCTGTATGGACTAGTTTGATAAATTGAAGCACATGTTGGTACTAAGTGTGAAGGATGAGTGAAAGAAGGGTGATTATGACTACAAGTAGGAACACTTGGCCAAAAGAATATTGATGATTAGGGACACATCCAATGAATGTTGGAGTATATTTATAACCCATCCCTCATATTTTAATGATGTCATCTATCCTTAGTCTTATATGGAGTATTCAAACAAGGTCAAATGATGAAGGCAATTTCTAAGCAAATAATTGAAGATTCTTACACCATATTTGAGGAGTTTCATGATTGGAGAGATATTTTCCCATAGATACCTTACATGGTTTATCTCATAATTCATTTATTTATATATGTAACTCCTCTCAGCTTGACAAGTGTTCTTATGACTCTTAGACTTTATTGTCCTCTCTCATCTCTCACATTCTTTAAGTATTAGCCATTTTGGCTCTTGTTTCATAATTCCACACAATGTATGGTAAAGCCTTGCTAGTTTGATGTTGTAATTTGCCTTTGAATATTAAAATAAATCTAGTTTTGATTTCACAAACATATTTTCTAAGTGTGCAAAGTGATGAATGGTGAGGTCTAGTGATTTTATCCTTACTTCTCCTTTTCCTTTCATGTATAGTACAAGGATTTCTCATTCTAATAGATCATGTAGAGTGTATCTAGCATGTTTGGATCCATTAAAGTGTATAAGTATCCTTAGATTGATCAATCTGATCTATGTTCTACCTACCTTGATTTGTTTCATGTATATCACCTCTATATTAAAATATTAATGTTAAAATGTCTTAAGACTTTGAAGCTAGTTTGTAGGTATTGTTTATTAGTGAAAGAAGTATGATAGCATAGTGGATGTATTCATGGTGTATCAACCCCTTAGAGTATATTTATTTCATGCATACTTTTTTCCCTTTTCTCATAAGAAATTAGTTAGCATAGGTGATAATCACTTGAAGATCAATTTAGGGAGCTAGCCATTAAACCTAGAGGTCTACTACTATAGGTAAACCCACATACGTAGAATTATTCAAATGTTTCCCAAATATGGAGGAGGATTGAACAACCTCATCTAGGGTGAAAGATGTGGTGAAAATAATTTTGGAACACCCAGTGGGACCAAGGTCCAAGAGAGTGGAAATATTGTTGGTGCGTCTTTCCTCCAATCATATTTTGGAAGCAAGCAAGATAGCACCAATGGTGACTCCAAATTAAATATTTTGGTTATAAGTAGCCCAGGTATCTTTTGTTGAAGGTTTTAATCATTTATTATATCTCATTTGACCTATGAGGTTAATATAAATAACTATGATTAATATCCATAATATGAACCTCCCTATCAACCTTGTTATGAACCATGTTATACCCCTAAATAGCCCTATCAAAATAATTAACAATACTATGAGCCATGGCATCCCTATGGTCATCCATTTCCTTCTCTATATGGACATATTATTTTTAGATATCCTTATGAGTAAGGCTATCAAGAGGCATATCAAGTAATTCCTTCCTATCAACTCCAATATGACCTTACCAACCATACCATGATGCCTATGAACCTCAAGAGGATTCTTAGTCTTGTCATGAAGAATTAGATGATTTCATGGATTGTACATAAATATATTAAAAGGCAAGATATTAATTCTTACATACTCAAATCCAAAAATATAGAGGTGGCTTAAATCCCAATCATTACCCTCCTCCTCTTCTATTAACCCCATCTCATGTCAAATCCCTTTAATTCAGAACTCATACCAAATCTGCTAGATAGTGAAGATAATATGGGAACATGGGATAATGAGTTTGATATGCTTCCTAATCATCTCATGAAATGGTTAAGAATTTTTATCCAAATATGGATGAGTGTATGGAAGGTGGTTGAAGAGGAAACTCAATGGGGTATCAAAAGATAGTTGGACTTGGTAAAAAAGTGTCTCCAATTCTCAATAGATAGGCTAAATATGTGGTAATACAAAGATATTGAAAGTGAACATGATGTTATTGAAGAGCCTCAAGGAGACTATTATCAAGGTTAAACTTTTATTGAGGTAGTTATTTTTCCTTTTAACTAACCCAATTTGTCATTTCCCCATGAGCTTACACAAGAGGTCCTTTTTCCTAAACTCATTCAAAAACCCTCTTCTACACCTCACACTCCATATCCAACTCATGAGCCTATCCATTAACCTCCCACCTCACCCCTTATTGAAAAATATTCTATTTTATGGGAAGCAAGTTAAGAAGAACAAGACCAATCCATAGATGATCAAGAGGATGCTTCAAGTGACTATGAAGAAGAAATCACCATAGAGACCCCCCTTAGTGAGAGTAAGTTTAATTACATCTTCTTGATTTAATACAAGAATGTTGAAGGTTCTATTATAGTTATTCATAAGGAATTTGATAAAGCATGAAAAGAGAAGTACTTGGTGAAGACCCCATACCTATTTTCCATGATGAAATAGTCCTTAAACATGATAGTCATAAGGAGGAAGATATATGGCAAAAATTTTATGCCATAAATCAGGAGTTTGAGAAGCTGAGTGAGTCAAATTATTCTCCAAATAAATGTGAACATGATGATAAGGTGATTGATGAACATCTTAAGCATGAAATAGAATGTCCAAGTGAGCAAGAACATGAAGGTTAGTGTGTCAAATATTTATCATGAAATATATAGCCATGGAAGAATCAAATGAGACCAAGGCAGAAGATGTTGTCCTTGAATAGCACTTAATACCTTAGACTAATTTTGAACCACCCTCAAATGCATTGGAGCATAACGAAGACTAGCTTTATTACCTCATACATCAAGAAGGTAAAGTTGAACAAGTGGTGGTTCTCAAATATAAGGAGAACAATGATGATTGATAACAGCAAATGAAACTTTGTTAAGAGCTTGAATAAATTTACCAAGTTGAAGGCCAAGTACATGAGAAGGTAGATCAAAAGCTTTCCATGGATGATAATGACCAAGATTGGGTGGACTATGTAGAGCTCCTTGATAATATATAAGAGCTTGCGACTAAAAAGAAACATAATATTATTGAGAGCACCATAGAATTCAAGAAGGTATTGATGAGCCCTAGAATTTTCATGTTTTTATCCTCATTTTCCATACTCACCCTTTTTGTTTTTCATGTTTATGAATTATTTTCCCATAAGTTTTTATCCTCAAACAACTATGTTCTACAAATAGAATTATGATCTCATATATATTTTAATAGTTATATTTTTGTCTTAGAATCAAGTATATAATATTTATCTTTTACTATAGGATGATTTTCTTCATAATATGTTTAAGGTGTTTAAAGCAATAGGTATAAAAGAACATTTCACGGTCTATACTACAGCAAAGGATTTCATCACGGGAAAACATCCTACATCCACTACATGACTAAAGTTGTGAAAAAATAGAATTTGATTTCTAGTTCAACCAACTCAAAAAAATTATAACAACTTTCATGGAGTATAATAAAAATTTGATTGAAGATTAAAATAGCTTGGTTTGTCCCGAAGCAGTGTTTCAAGATCCATATGAATAATAGCCTTAGTAAACAAAACTAATTTATGTTATCCTATGGTTAAATGTTTATTAGTTTTAAATGTATTTTATTTTGTATAAAATATGCTTCCCTATTATATATATATATATATATATATATATATATATATATATATATAGAAATAATTTTTCATATTAATCAAATGTAGCAAAAAATTGCTATAGGGAAATTACAATAACAACTATTTTACAAAATGTGTTTCTGTTATATTTCTCTATTTGATCTCTACTAATTTCTAAACCTTGTTGCTACATATATATATATATATATATATATATATATATATATATATATATATATATATATATATATATATATATATATATATATATATATATATATATATATATATATATATATATATATATATATGTAGCAACAAGGTTTAGAAATTAGTAGAGATCAATTAGAGAAATATAACAGAAACACATTTTGTAAAATAGTTGTTATTGTAATTTCCCTATAGCAATTTTTTGCTACATTTGATTAATATGAAAAATTATTTCTGAGTCAATTTTCTTATTGTAAGAGGAAGGATTGAATTTGGACAAGAAATGAGGAAGGTCCCCCTTTGTAAATCTTGAAGCAACAATCCAACCCGTTAATTATCTAAGCATGTTATTTATTTCATTTATGTGTTGTGTGTTTTATTTCTGAATTGTGTGATTCTCAGCTTTGCATATAATTATTTTGAATAAGATTCTAAATATAAAATAGTATAATCATTTAATCTATGGTTTTATATGATTTTTTTATTTCAGAATTTCATTTCTTACATGATTTCTATCATCTTAGATTCCAATCAATGGAATATCAAATTAGAAGATTAAGTGTGCAAATATAGTGATGTCATCCTATCAAGTTTGCATCCTTAGATTGAAATTTAAATGAAGATAATATACAAGTATTTAGTAACTCTCCTTGTTTATTTATATTAAGAGAAGTATATTAGATTGTGAATCTACTACTAGTCATTTTTGACACCATTGTTAGGGAAGGGTGCCACACACTATAAATCTTCAATCTTGATAGCATTTGTTTCTAGATGTTTATTAATTTTTTAATTTTTAGAGCTTGTTGTTTTATAGATTAAATATTTCCTATTTTTATAGTTTAAATTTCCATTTTGTAAAGTTTAATAGTGGAAATTTTCAAAAAAACCCATATTGCTAACCCTGTGTAGGTAGGGTGGGCAAAAACTTTTTTAAAAAATAGGGAGAGAAAAAGTGGTTGAAGTATATGCAAAGAAAAGGGGATTTTATAGAAAAAATTTGATTGGCTCATCAATTGTTGATGCAATAACTTAAATGCATCCTATAGTAACTAACAAGCATGAAGAAACCCTTGAAGATCACTTACAATTATCAATAAAAGAGGTTGAAAAGGAGGAATTTTTGGCTAGTTTGGTAGCATAAACTAGAGATTTTGAAGAGATTCATACGCCTAAAAGACACCCACATGTACCACCCTTGTATATCCCCCACCTTATCACCTCATACTCAAAAATTTGAATTTCACTTCCCTCTGTCACCTAAATTTCTTGCTAAGGAGGCATTTAAAGCTATTCTTGCTCTTAGAAGAAATACCAAGCCAATAAAATCTTCTAATTTAGAAAGACTCTTTGCTGAGACACAAGTTGAATATTATAAAACCTCTAAACCATCCCCATTGTATAAGAAGTTATATATTCATAATAAATAGGATAAAATATCCATCTTTTACACCCCAAGAAATAGAATAATTGATAGGAATTTTGAGAAGTGAGTGGTAAGAACTTCTGGTCTACCAACAAAAAGAGGATTCATGGAGGATCTCCATGAAGAAAACACTACTAATGATTCTACTACCTTTGAATTTTCTATTATTACTCCTAAAGGAAATACACCTATGAATAATATTCCTCACTTCACCCTCCCTACTTTTAAGGAAAAAACATCTGAGGATTTAGACACATTTCTTTTTGAGTTTGATATCTTACGTCGTAGCTATGATTATAATCAAGATGATTAGAAACTCAAACTATTTCTAGTAACACTCAAAGATGAAGCACTTAGATGGTTCATGGAACTTAGAAAATATGCCATTTATACCTGGGGGAAATGAAGGAGAGGTTTTTTACTAAAATATTAAGACTATTGTAGAGGTATAAACTATAAGAGAGATGACATATTCAAAATGACACACGCTGATGATGAGTCATTAGAGGAATATATGAAAATATTTTTGTTCAACTTACAAAATTCCAAATAGACTACAATGGAGAAAGAATCTATCAAGTTGATATTCTTAAAAATAATTAGAGATGATTGTCTGGAAGCACTAAACTTAATGTTTTATGATGATGTTTCTACACTATCCTTTAATGAACTAACATTTCTATGTACAAACTACTCCAAATCAACCATGAATAAAAATAAGGGTAGAATCCTTCTTGCAGCAATGTCTAAAGGTGAAGTCAGTAAGCTACTATAGGACATCAAATAGGACATTATTAGTCACCTAGCCACACAGCTTGATACATTGCATACATAGAGGAAGTAATAATAAACTCAAAAACCCTTAGCCACCTATTGACCTAGTGTAGAAAAATAAAAGGCAAAATACACATGCCATTCTATGAAATCTTGGTTAGCCATCATAACTGAGGAGAATCCTAAAATAATGGAGATACATGCTATAGGAGGAGATGAGAATCAAATTTCTTACGTGCCTCAACAAAAACTATGGGTACAAAGGTCATCAATTCTAGGTATGCCATCAAAATCTATGTTTAAAAATTCTTAATTCTCAAATAATCCTCAATATGGTTCTTATACAAAAGTTCCCAATCAAAATTAGCCCCAAATAAATTGGTAGCTACCCTATAATTAGTTATGGATGCAAAAAAATGGATAACAACCTCAACTAGGGTAATTCTAAAACCAATAATGGATCTTTCCCTCTAATCCATGGTAATAACTATGGAGAGATAATCAAGGCTTTCCTCAATAAATATAGCAACCACAATACTAGGCCTTAATACCAAATACATAGCAACCTACTAAAACCACTTAATTACCTACTTAGCCCATCCCCAACCCTGCCAATAAGTTGGTTTAACCAACACAATCCACTAAAATAATGCAATATCCAATATACACCTTGGATATCAATCAAGTCCATCTTCACTTAAGATGAGTTCTTCCATAACCCACCTCACCCATAATCATATAACATTTTAAAGATTTTGATCTAATCCATAACCACCCATGGCCACTCCTGAGCCAAGTCCACTAGAAAATGAAAAAGAACCTGGAAATCCTCTTTTTATAGAGAGATTGAGCATCTCACATCTCAAACTAGAACCCAAATTTGATATCTTATGACAACTCAAGAATGTGTGCATAAAAATTCCAATCTTTCAAACAATAAAATATGTTCCTATCTATAATAAGGTTTTTAGAGAGATATGTTTAAAAAATGGAAAGAAAGAATAAGGATCCTAAAATATTCCAAGTTATTGGCCAACTAATAGATATTATGTTGGGAAACATAGTTCTCCCAAAATACTCTGATCCTGAAAGTCTTATATTCAATGTTAGTACCCACTACCAACCATTTTCAATATTTTAATTTACTTGGGTGTAACCATCAATGTGATGACCATGGAGACCATGTCGTAACTGGGACTTATAACTCTCTGTCCAACACCCACCATCTTACAGATGGTCAACAGTTCAACTATTAAGCTTGAAGGGATTATTAAAGTCTTGGTTATCACTATGGAACCCTAGCAATATCTGGTAGAGTTTATTGTCCTATAGCCAAAAATTAACTTGGGAGGTTATCCTCTCATCCTTGGCCACCCATGGTTGGCCACCACTAATGCTTTTATTGTTTTTAAGTTGGGAAAATGTTAATTTCTAATGGAAATAACACCAAAAAATTGGTTCTTTATCTACCATCTAAGCCTTCCCAGAATGATGACCCAAATCCTTGGATTGATGAATTTGAGGAAGTTGTCTCTTTTTAAAATTTGTGTACAATTGACCAAAGTCCATCTTTGTAGGCATAAGAAGAAGACACTATCCTTTATGGTATCCTAAAAAACACTTATTGGTAGGATCCTATAGCCACAAACATGTTAGAATCTATACCATGCCCACTTCAAAATACTTTTCATAAAAATGACCTTGCTAAAACCATAAGGGACATTTAGACATTTAATCAGTTGTTTCCCCATTAATGTAGCTATGCTCATTTAATTTCCAATGTGGAAACCATGATCTCTTTAACAAAGCAAGTGGACATTATACCAAATAAACCTCTCAACATCAGCACTTCTTTAACACCCCAACAAGAAACCTAGTTACTTACAATGCTGAGAAATCACATAATAGCATTTTCCTAGGATTACCATGACATGAGAGGAATATCCCTAGATTTATGAATGCATCACATTTACATTAAATAAGAAGGCAAACCTATTCGCTAACCTAAATATTAATGAATCCTACAATTAAAACCATTATCAAAATTGAGTTGAAAAAACTCTTGGATGCAAGATTTGTGTACCCCATTTCAGACGTCTAGTGGGTCTCTCCCTTGGTTATTATACCTAATAAATGGGGTAAATGGCATATTTGTGTCAACTATCAAGATTTGAATGTTGCTACCAAGAAGGATCACTTTCCCCTTCTATTTATTGATTAAGTGTTGGATACATTATTAGGGAAAAAGTATTTTTCCTTACTAGATGGCTATAGTGGTTATAATTAGATATGAATAGTTCCACAAGACCAAGACAAAACCACTTTTACTTGCCCTTAGAGAACCTATGCCTATGTCATCTTAATTTTTGGTCTTTACAATGCCCTTGAGGATATTTTATTATCTCTCCCATGACTATGTTGAAATCTACATGGATGATTTCACTATCTATGGGCAGACATTTGATGAAACTCTTACCAACTTGGATAAAGTTCTTTAATATTTCTAGTACCACCAATTATTTTTGAGCAATGAAAAGTGTTATATGCTTGTGATTGAAGGGATTGTGTTGGGGCATCACATCTCCCCTACTAAAATTCAATTTGATCTAGAAAATATAAGTATCATTAAGGATTTACCCACACCAAAGAAGCAAAAATATGTTAGAAGCTTTTTAGGCATGTTGGTTATTATAGACGATTCATCAAGGACTTTAGTAAAATTACTACACCATTGTTTGGATTGCTTACTAAGGATGTTAAGTTTACCTAAACTAATTATTATCAAACTACCTTTCAACAACTCAAGGATCTTCTCATAATAAATCCTATTCTAAGAGGGCCTGATTGGAAGAAACCTTTTCACATCCACATAGATACATCTGGCACTACCTTAGGAGCTATCCTTGGCCAAAAGGATGAATCTTTGAGTTATGCAATCTATTTTATCAGCAAGAATCTTCAAGGGGTTGAACACAACTACATTGTAATAGAGAAGGAATTTCTTGTAGTCATTTGTGCCATCAACAAATTTTGACACTAAATTATAGGTTACCAAGTATTCATCCACACAGATCATGCGACAATCAAGTATTTGATGAACAAACCTACTATAACTGAAGGATAATTATATGGTTGATTTTGTTGTAGAAATTTAATATTACCATTATGGATAGACTAGGTAAGGATAATATAGTAGCAGATTTTCTATATTGAATACAAAATAATGAGAAAATTCTTATTGTTGATGATTCATATATTTATGAGCATTTATTTATAGTAACTATTAAATCTCCTTAGTTCACAGACATTACTAACTATCTTGCTATGGGATCACTACCACAACATTTTTAGCTAGAGAAAGACAACATCTAATCCAAAAGAGCAAAAATTATTCTTGGATTGTAGGATATCTCTTTGTTATTGGACCATATTTAGTTATGCAAAGATGTATCTGATAAGATGAAGCCTACGACATTCTCAAATCCTACCATGATGAACCTTGTGGGGGTCATTTTATTGAAAAATGGAATTTTATAAAAATACTTACTACTAGATATCATTGGCCTTCCTTTCATAAGGATGCCATGATGTATACCTACATATGTGATCAATGTCAGCATATGGGGAAACCTACTCACTCTAATAAAATTCCATTACATCCACAACTAATTTTGGAATCATTTGACAAATGGGGACTTGATTTTGTAGGTCCCATAGATCTTAAATCCAATAACAAGGAATATATATTGGTGTGTATTGATTATGTCACAAAATAAGCCAAGGTCAAGGCCTTAACCCATGCCTAAGATGAGAAATTAGATGTGTTCTTGTATGAAGATGTTATGAACCTGTGATATCTCTTCTCTTTAATTTGTTAGTTTAGTAGTATTTATGGATGCATATTCTTTATAAGTCATCTCGTGAGCTTTTTTTTTAATCTCACATTCATGGGAAGTAGTAGTTGCTTAGATTAGAATTCATATATAAGTAAGTGTTGAGGCCAATGATGGAATCCATGAAATTATTATATTGATCTTGCTCAAAGGAGGTTGTCCCCCCAAAGTGGCCTATGATCAATTCAACTTTTTCAAGTGTTCTATCAAATTTAATTTGGTTGTTAATTCTTATTATTCTATGCATTTTTTTAAATTGTTGTAGGACGATCTTCTCATTTGGTATCAGAGTGATTTCCAAGGCAATTTTTTTTCAAAAAACTTTTTTATGTTGTATACTTCATTTTCATAATTTTTTATAAAGTATTAACTCTATTCTACTGTATAACTCAATTAAGTAATTTTCTATAATCTATTTTAGATCAGGGTAAAAACATGATCACATAACTTTAGGATGTGCTTGGGTGAAATCCTTATAACTCATCATGATGATTACCATAAGAACCCCAAAGTAGTTGGCCCATTGAGAGGACCTACCAGCAAAATGGGTAACGGTCCCTTCCTAATTGATTAGTTCCCATCCATGAGGAAAACCAAGAGCTATCACTGAGAGATAAATCTGTGGCCAAAAAAATTCTGAAGAGCGGTACTCGCTTAAATGGCATTGGTGGCCAAAGTGATATTTCTAAAACCCTTAGGTAGCTATTGAAACTTGGGGCCCATTTCGATCAATTTCAAAATATTTTTAGTAAACCTAAAAAAATTTATCAATAGAGTATCTATAGACTATCAAAGGACTTGAAGGTAGATATGTGAGAGAAAATAGAATCTATAAACCATCTACAGAGTATCAATAGACTCTCAGAGGAGTTACGACCAGTTAGAGTACATGTTTTTTCCTTTTTTTACAATATGTCTCTATTTATAGCCTCATTGATCCTCAAACTTTATTCAAACACCTAAAATTACATTCCTTATATTTTCTTCCTTGAGGTCCAATATCCCAATTCCACTCTTAGTTCCTATAATTCTCAATTTTCCCTTTTTTGGGGTTTTGCCATAACTTTTATGTTTATCTATTTGCCTAAAAAAAATTCCATTGTGTTCATCATCTCATTCTACTCCCTTATCCCTCTTTGACAAATTTTCTAGTTTTTCCATTTTCAATCCTAAAATTGCCCTTATTTTCATCAATCATACTCCCACTATGCAAAAATTTTATTAAAAGCCCCTTTACCCCTTCTATTTTTGCCCAAATTCAAAACTTTCCTTACTAAACAAGTCTCAACTCTAGTTTTCCTATTCATTATTAAAAAAATCTATTATGCAGGTCATGGTAGTAACCCAAATAGGAGCAAAAAACATGGAGGATGAAATTGCCACCCTCAAGACCCACATCAAAGATCTTGATGAAAAAATTCTTGGCCTCAGTCTTCAACATACCACTGTGAACAACAGAGACATCCAGGGTCTTCTTTAGACACTGGGTTTTATTCTTCTAGCAATTATCATGGGCCCAAGCTTAATTTTCCTCGATTCAATGATGTAGATCCAACTAGATGGATCTATCAATTAGAACAATATTTTAGTTTTCATAATACTTTTGATGCCAACTAGGTCCCACTTACATCCTTTCACTTGAAACTTGAAGCCCTTCAATGGTAAGCCCATAAAGAAAAAGGACTATGTTGTAACTATGATGAAAAATTTACTTGAGGACATCGATGTCTCAAGTAAAATCTCTACCTATTACATGTAGACTCTCTACCTAAAACTAAATATTAGGAAGATGTTCAAGATACAATAGATGATCTAGAACAAGCTTAGCCAATTATGGAATTGGCTTCTCAAGAAGACCAACTAGAGATCTCTCTCCATGCCTTAGTAGGAGTCACTACCCCACAAACCATATAGGTAAGGGGTTACTTCAAGAATCTCCCTCTCACAATACTCAATGATTCAGGAAGCACTCATAAATTTATTGACCCTTAAATCATCAAATAAGCTAATTGTTTTATCCAGCCTTGCTCCAACTTTAAAGTCATGATTGCCAATGGGGGAACATTACCTTGAAAATGGAAGTGTCACAATGTGTGTATCCTTATTGGAGATTATAACTTATGCTCCACCATGTTTTCCTTACCCTTAGGTGGATGTGATGTTGTTTTGGGAGCCTAGTGGTTACACATATTTGGACCCATTTTATGGGCTTTTTCTGAACTTTGGATGTAGTTTTTAAACAATGGAAAAAAACACACATTGAAAGGCTTACAACCAAGATCTCTCATAAGTTTACATCACATGGAAAATCTTCTTAATAATAATTCACATGGTGTCATTTCCCATCTCCATTCCATTTAAATGCAACCCTCAATAGTCTCCATTGCTCCTTTTGATCTATAAACCATTTTGTAGAAGTATGCACGTGTCTTTATCAAACTAGTGGGATTGCCACCTTCACAGCTAGAGAACCACCATATTCAATTCCTTCTTCGAAGTGTTCCTCCTAACATCAGGCCTTATCACTATCCATTTTAGGAAAATACCAAGATCAAGATGCTCATTCAAGACTTACTAAAGCAAGGCATTATTTTCCCCAACACCAACCCATATTCTTCCCTAGTTCTCTTTGTTTGTAAAAAAGATGGGTCATGGCACCTCTACATTGATTTTTGTGCACTTAATCACCTCACAATCAAGGATAAGTTCTTGATCCCTATTATTGATGAGCTTGTTAATGAGCTTCATGGTGCTCATTTTTTCTCCAAGTTAGATCTTCACTCTGGATATCACCAGATTCAGCTTCATGAGGATGATATCCCTAAGATAGATTTCTACATGATTGATGGCCACTATGAGTTTTTGGTCATGCCCTTTGGCCTCACTAATGCTCCTTAAAAATTCTAATCATTTATGAATAAAATAGTCAAGCCTTAACTATAGAAATTCATTTTGGTATTCTTTGATGATATCTTCATCTATAGTAAAACATGGTTTGAGCATCTCCAACATCTAGAGCTCACACTAAAAATTCTCTTTGACCATCATCTTTGTGTAAAATAGTCCAAATGTACTTTTGGCTAGGATAAAAGGGGGTATCTTTGGCATATCATTTCAGCCCAATGGGTTTCGGTGGATCTTGAAAATTAGCTACCATGACAAATTTTTTGCATCTTTAAACACTTGAAAGCCTCTATGGTTTTTTGGGGCTAATTGGATACTATCACAAGTTTGTCAAGGATTACAATAATATCATAGATTTTCTAATATCTATGTTGAAAAATGATTTTTTTACTTAGACACAAGTTGTTGAGTGTTCATTTGAAAAATTGAAACAAGATATTTGTAATACACCTATTCTAGCTATGTCAGATTTTGCCAAGACCTTCACTATCAAGAGTGATGCTTGTGATAATGGACTTGGTACTATTCTCCTCCAAGAAGGATGCCCCATTGCATTCACTAGCAAATCCATTTCTAGTAAGAATGTAGTTCTCTCTACTTATGAGAAAGAATTTATGGCCATTTTGCATGCAATAAAGAAGTGGTGGACATATCTACTAGGAAATCATTTTTGCATCAAAATTGATCACTAGAGTCTGAAATATTTCCTAGAATAATGGGTCAACAAACTCATGGGTTATGACTATGAGATCACCTAAAATAAGGGTAAGGTCAATATTTTGGTTGATGCTCTATCTCACACATTTGTGGACCAAGCTTCCCTTTTATCTATTTTCATGTCTATTCTAAATTGGTTGGACATTGTACACCAAGGGTATGTCAATGACTCCTCATTATCTCAAATCATTCAATAGTTAGCCACTAACCCCTTGACTATACTATGTTATTCATGGGATGGTGCTTCTATATGATACAAAGGTCATTTGATGCTTCCCCAAAGCATAGATCTTTAGCAAGATATTTTCTATGAAAGCCATGCTTCTCCATCCATAGGGCACTTAGGGTTTTTCAAAACTTATGACCGTGTATGATGTAACTTCTTTTGGAAGGGAATGAAAATTGCAATTCAATAGATGGTGGTTGAATGTGATATCTACCAATGCAACAAGGGTGAAATAACACTCATCCTTAGGTTACTTGAACCCTTGCCTATTTCTACCAAGATTTGGATAGATATTTCTATCAATTTCATTAAGGGGCTCCTAATTCTAGAGGGAAAATGGTGATCTTGGTTGAGTTGATTTCCTCTCCAAATATAGTGATTTTTGTGCCCTCAGCCATCCTTATACTACCTCCACAGTCACACAAATTTTTTTGGACCAAATTATCCATCTTCATGGTATTACTTCATCCATTATCTCAGATCATGGTGTAACCTTCACTAACCATTTTTGGACATAATTATTTTCATGCATTAGCACCCAACTAAAGATGAGTTCTGGGTATCATCCACAAACAGATGGCCAAATTGAAATTATCAATAAATGCTTGGAAACTTTCCTTTGTTACTTCACCTTAAAACAACAACATCAGTGTGCAAAGTGGCTCCCTCTCATCAAATAGTGGTACAATACCTCCTGCCACACTTTAATGAAAATGACTCCATATGAAGTATATGGTCAAGCACCACCAATGCTCCTTCTGTACATCACCTTTAGTTCATCAATTCAAGTGGTCGACATGATTCCATGAACCTAGGATTAGATCCTCAATACCCTATACAACAATCTTCATATGGTATAAAATTGAATGAAATAATAGGCAGATAAGCACCATTTTGAGTATACTTTTAAAGTAGGTGATATGGTTTTTCTTTTCCTATAGCCATACAATCAATCCTCCCTAAAAGTCAAAGGATGTCATAAGTTAGCTACCAAGTTCTATGGGCCCTATAAGGTTCTTTAGAAGATTGGATCAGTTGCTTATAAGTTAGATCTCCCATCTTTTTAAGTTCACCTAGTATTTCATGTCTCTTATCTAAATAAATTTCTTAACACAAACATAAAAGTGTAGACTATTTTACCAAAACTTGATAATGAAGGATCTATTCTTCTTAAGCTAGATATAATCCTGGACAAGCGCACATTCCAACTTTTCTCCCACTCCATCACCAAGGTTTTAATTCAATGACACAAAATGCAACCAAAGGATGCAACATGGGAACCACTATTTCAGATTCAACACTAATTCCCGCATCTAAAGCTTTGAGGATAAAGATTTTTCTAAGAGGGAGGGGATGTTATGAACCCTTGATATCTCTTCTCTTTACTTTGTTAGTTTAGTAATTTCTATGGACATATATACTTTTTAAGTCATCCTGTGAGCATTTTGTTTTATCCCACATTTATGGGAAGTAGTAGTTGCTTAGATTAGAATTCATATATAAGTAAGTGTTGAGGCTAATGAAGGCATCCACAAAATTATTGTATTGAGCTTGCTTAAAAGAGATTTCCCCCTCGAAGTGGCATGTGATCAATTCAATATTTTCAAGTGTTCTATCAAATTTAATTCATGATGTTAATTCTTAATATTCTATGAATTTTTTTAATTATTATAGGAGGATCTTCTTAGAATAAATCTTTACCTGCTATAGAGTGCCAATAAATCTAGTCACAAACTAAGGACCATAGTTCACATCAGATCTCATAGCTACCTTGGTAAAAGAATATGAAATTAGACACAAAAATTCCACCCCTTACCACCCTCAGTTGAATGGTCAAGTGGAAGTTACAAACAAAGAATTGGAAAATATACTCACTAAGACTATCAACTTGCATGGAAAATATTGGTCAACTTGTCTTTTGGAAACAGTCTGAGCTTATAGAATCACTTGGAAAACCATAACTATTTTCACTCTGTATGAACTAATTTATGGTAAAAATCATATTCTACCCATTGAGTTTGAGCATAAAACATTAAGGACAACACATGATTTAGGCTTGGACCTTTCCCTAGATCAACAAGATAGGATCATGCAGCTGAATGCACTTGATGAACTTAAAAAGGAATCACTTCATCACACTAAATTATTACAAAAATAATGAGTGCGTTGGCATGACAAGAACATCAAGACTAATAATTTCTAACCTGGTGATTTGGCACTCCTCTTTGACTCTAAATACAAGCATCATAAAGAAGAGCTTCAGTCTAGATGGCTTAGGCCTTACTTTACTGAGCAAGTTTTTGACAATGGAGATGTAAAGCTCATGACCATTGACTTTGTTTGGTTCCAACTACTTGTTAATATCCACAAGCTCAAGTTGTATAGGAAACAATTTTCTAAAGAGACTCTCACTTGCTAACTTCTTAAAGAATAACATTTGTCTCTTCTTCATGAATCAGATCAACCTATTCCTACATCCAAAGGGTTATTTTGTCAACCCTTCTCCAATATTTTACAATAAAAATTAAGCTTCCTAAAACCAAGAACAAGCTATTTACAATGGCTTGATTTAGGCTAAATAAAATCCTAACTCCTGGGATTCTCTAATTCCAGTTGAAGTTGGGACCAAAAAATTTAAAAAAAAAGAGTTTGATAATAAAACTTTCATTTTTCATATATTTTCTTACATATTCATTCTTTGGGATCATAAAATCACTTTTTTTTAACTATAGGATGAAATTATTATAGGATAATTATTTTTGTTGCAGGGCACTTCTTATTGCCATAGGAGCCATTTCTTATTGTCGGGTCAATTTTTGTCACTCCATCATGCATTGCATTTCTTGAAAGAATTTTTGCTTTAAATTAAAGGTTGACATATTCCAAATAAAAACTCACATCTTCCACTTTGACTCATCATTCATGAATTAATGGAAAGGTACTCCTGAGTACTAAGATAAATATTTATACTTATTTCATTTCATAAGTTTTAATTATTCTCTAGATTATGGGTCTTAATGTTATTATACACTTTCATATCTCCACTTTTTCACACCATCCCAATAAATATTATTTTTCACCAATTGAAATGACCATTTAACATTATTTCCATCACCTCTTATCATTTTTACAATCTCTTCATGCATGTCAAATGTGTCCCTTAAGGACAAGTAACTATTTTAAGTTAGGGGGAATTTTCCATAATTCAAACCGATTATCTCTCTTCCAAAGAAAATATCAAACATTCCAACTAAAGATATATAATTATTTCTACAAGAGCATAAACCATACAACCAAAATTCCATCATATAGTATGGGAGGATACCTACTCAAGCATGAGCCACTCGACATCTCTCCCCTAACTAGTAACCCATAAATCTTGGTCCTATTTCATAATATAGGTTGGACTCAATATTTTTAGAAGATAAATGATATTGACCAAGGAATTATATAAGAATTTTTTGGCTCATTATACAACAATCTGATAATAGTTAAAGGAATGGAAATAAAGGTAACTTAAACTATCATCAGTAGAGTAACTATATTACCTAGAATAAGAGAATTATGGTAGGACAAATTTGATGCCAAAGTAAAGAGGAAGAAATTCATTAGGGGAGATGAAATATTAGACACTTAAAATCAAATAACTACACATTTATCATTACAAAGAAGATGGGAAAGAGAAACTATATTCATCTTCAGATATTTTACCTATGAAGGAAGATACTCTATGCTACATGGTGTTCATTTCAAATTCATGAACCACCTACAGCATGGTATTGAGATAAATGTTTCCAATTTCCTATTTAACATGATCACAAAAATGGTAAAATCATTTCAAAAAGGTAATCCTAAAGTTCTCTCTCATCATTGATTTATTTAGTTAATTATTCAAGACTGCCTATATAGGAATAGACCTAATTTAAGTTGGGAAGATTTTCTTCAAATACCCAAAAATGCATAAAGTGATAGTGGGGAAGATGAAGAAGAAGACCTTCATGTAGCTACACAAGAACCTATAGAAGAGGACCCTCCTACAACCACACAATAACCTACATCAAGGATAAGCATCATAAAGGAAGCTTCAATAAGAAAAGAATCCAAAAGAAGGAAAAGGAAACTAATCCTCCAACCTGACTCTAAAGAATTTGAAGAAGAGCTTCCACCTTCCCCTAAAAATGCCAAGGTCACATCTACTCCTTGAAGGTCCCATAGACTGATAAGAAATATGAGAGGAAAACCAAGAACTAAACCTTACTCTATTATAGAAATTAGTGAGGAATCTAAAGAAGAACAAACTACCAATAGTTATGAAACACTTGAGGTATCTAGTTTAGATGAAATAGAGACTGATAAGGAAGAGTGTTCTCAATAATTTAATAAGGAAATAGAGTAAGTAGGACACAACTCTAAAAAATTATAAGAAAAACTAATGTAAAGCCATATAGAGGCAAAATAAATGGATCAAATCTCTATGTCGATACAAGAGGAATTTCCTACTTTGGAGTAAGCCCTACAGGAAATAGAATGATTGAGAAATAAGATACAAGACAAATTAGGAGGTGGATTAGATGAACTTGTTACAATAACTTCTTAGTTGTAGCCCTCATCAAAGAATTATCATTTAGTTATTATTTCATAGCTTCCTATAGCAAAAAAATAGTAGACAAAGCCCACAACTACCCAAGTAGTTAGGTATAATTCCTCATCTACTTGGCCTTCTAAATTGATGAGAAGGATAGACAACTAGTGTGAAATTTTTAGAGCATTAACAAAGGGAAATAATAAATTAAAGGAGGAGGTCAGGATTAAATAAGGAAGGATCTCCAAACTATAGCATAAAGTTGAAGATTTGGCTAATCTTACTCAAGCGATCCTTGATTGTAGGCCTCTTATAAGGGTATATTTAGTTTATCTTGAAGAATAATGGAATAAGTTTAAGTTCATATGAATTTATTGTGATATGCCATGTGAATTAATTGATCCTCTCTCTTTATTTCAATTATATAAAGAAATTTCATAAGAGGAGTAAGCATAATTATGTGAGTTCTATCTTCATAATGATGTCGTGCCTCATGACAGGGAATGGAATCCTAACCTATATGTTGAAGATGTCCTTTTAAAGGAATTTTTAGAATATCTTATAAATGAGCATAGGATAGGATGAGAGATGATTGAGTACAAGAAAAAGTAAAGTGAGAATCAATTGGTTATCAAAGGATAATTAGGAACGCCTAATATTGTGTTGGTAGAATGGGATAATGTTATGCTATGAAAGGAAGTAAGGGCTTGGTTTGCTAGAAATAGTGATGAAGCTTAGGATTTATATTTGGGGTTGAGAACTTATGTTGGACCATCAACATGGGAATCATATATAGAAATATGGAATGACCTCACTCTTGAGCTAAAGAGGAAAGAGCCATACTCCCCTTTCAATTTAAAAGCAGCATTTGATAAAGTAACAAGATATATTTTACTTGAAAGAGACCTAAGAGCACAATTACTGAGCATAAAATTTCAGCCTCTTCTATTTTGGTACCACATTCTAGATTGGTAGGATAAAACTAAATTAGATGCAACCAAGGAAGTCATAAATTGGTAGTTGTTTGAAAAAAGGCATGGATTTTATGCTCATCTATCAAGTGTTGTCATTGAGCCTACATATTTTAGAGCTATTTGTGAGTTTGAAATGAGCAAGCTTGTTCCTCGAGGATGAGCAAAGTCTTAAGTTGAGGTATGTGATGAGCCCCAAAATTGTCATGTTTTGTCATCATTTACATACCCTTCTTGTTTATCATGTTAATGATCTATTTTCCTATAATTTTTTATCCTCAAATAATCATGTTCTAAAAATAGCAATATGATCTCATATATCTTTGAATAGTTAGAATTTTTTCTTGGAATCAATTACATAATAAATATCTTTTACTATACGATGATTTTATTCATAATGTTTTTAATTTGTTTGAAGTAATATGTACAAAAGAATATTTCATGATCCATCCTACAGAAAAGGGATTTCATCACGTGAAAACATCCTACAGCCACTGCATGACTAAAGATGTGAATAAATAGAATTTAATTCCTAATTCAACTAACTCATAGAAATTATAAAAAGTTTTATGGAGCATAATAAATATTTGGTTGAAGACTAAAATAGTTTGGTTTGTCCTAAGGCAATGTTGCAATATCTATATAAACAGTGGCCTTAGTAGAAGGAACTAATTTTTGTTATCTTATAGCCAAATGTTTCTTAGTTTGTAATGTATTTTATTTTGTATAAAATAGTCTCCCCTATTGTGTGTGTGTGTGTGTGTGTGTGTGTGTGTGTGTGTGTGTGTGTGTGTGTAGCAATAGGGTTGAGAAAGTAATAGAGATCAATTAGAGAAATATAGTACAAGCACATTTTTTTAAATAGATGTTATTTTAATTTCCATAAGGTAATTCTTTGTTGCATTTGATTAATATTAACAATTATTTATGAGTCAATTTCATTGTTATAAGAGGAAGGACTAAAGTTGGCATCAAAAGGAGGAAGGGCCCCCTTTGGAATTCTTACAGCAAAAATACAACTCATTAATTATCTAGGCATGTTATTTATTTCATTTATGTATTGTGTGTTTTATTTTTGAATTGTGTGATTCTTAGCTTTGCATATAATTATTTTGAGGAAGCTTCCACATATAAAATGGTATAATCATTTAATTCATGGTTTTGTATGATTGTTTGATTTTAGCATTTCATTTCTTGCATGATTTACAGCATCCTAAATTACAATCAATAGAATATCAAATTATAATATTACGTGTGCAAATATAGTTATGTCATCCTATCAAGTTTACGTCTTTGAGTTGGCATTCAAATGAAGTAGAAGATACAGGTCTTTGGTAACTCTCCTTGTTCATTTAGATCAAGATAAGTATATTAGATTGTGAAACTACTAATAGTTAAGTATGCCTTGTTGAATCATCATTATAGGTTGTAGTTGAAGTGTCTTATGAGAAAGTTGAGGTTTTTGAAATGCAAGATGAGTTAACTTTCATAAGTGATCTACTGGTGGTTGTTTTGATTTCATTGAACATCATGCCAAAGAGATTGGCAAGCACCATGAAGGAGATGGAGATATCAACAACAAAGCCTAGAATTATACATGCCTCATTCACTCAGCCATTTAATAGAGCAAAAAGGTTTCAAACTTCCCCTTTGACCCAGGAGGAAATGTTTATTTCAGGCTAGTTTGTGTCTAAGCTAGTTTGTTTGAGGTGTGTGTGTGTTCCATAAGTGCTCATGAAGCACAAGTGTGTGGCATGTTTTTCTGTGTCTTGTTCCTATTTTTTCCTATGTTTTGGTCTATTTTAAAATGAAAGTTTAGTTTCATATCTATGCATAGGTGACTCCATATCTCAATGGATAGGAATAGGCTACTGGTCTTTGGCATAGCAAGCATACCACCCCTAGAAAATCATTAAGAATGTTGACTATTTTGAGTACAAGTCAAAATAGGTCACCCTCTATAGTAAAAAACTTGTATATTTTCATATTAGGGTCCTATAAGGTGTGTCATGGTCTTCTTTTATGTCATTTAATATGTTATTTACCTTATTCATATTCATCTTTAGGCATATGTTTTATTAGGGGTCATATTTGAGTCATTACTGGGGTTTTTATGGTTTCCCTTACTTGAAAAGTATTTCTAAGTCTCTTGTAAATGTGTATTATTTTAGATCCTTGTTAGGAATGTCAGTCCCTAACTAAAACTTGTAGGTACTGCATTGAAATAAGAAGAAAAGTGGTAGTTTTGGTAGTTTTGGTAGTTGTACAGCTTCTAGAGAAGTGAAAAACTTGTGGAAAGCTTGTGGAATGACTCTTAAACTCCCATGAATTCATTTACACATTTTATATACTTTTTAAGTCTCAAAAATGGTCCAAAACTATTCTACTCCTTCATCACTCTTCTTGGCAGTCAAAAATAGTCAACAAGTTTTCTCTTGGTACAGCCAATAGGAAAGGTTCCAGGTCAAATGCCTCTGAGGGGTGATATCACACTTAGTCTAATTCACATTATTTTAATTATTTTAATTATTTATTGCCTATGATTTATGAACCATCCTTTAGAAGTTGATTGTCTCATTTTTCATGCTAATCCCCACACCCTGTAGGTTTTCCTCTTTTATGAGCTTGTCCATATAAACCACTTATTGGAATTGTTTATAAAGGACATTGACATATTTATCTCATATTTTTTATCATTTTTTTCATTTTTGGAAGTGAGTAGAGGAGCTAAACATCTTAAGTTATAGGTTGAGACCACCATTGCTAAGTTGCAAGCATATTTCACCAAGTGCAGAGGTCTTGGTTCTTAAAATGGTTTTAAATGAGTGTCATGTTTCAAATTTGTGTGATATGTTATATTCATGTTTTTAATGTCATTGAAATAACCTTCTTTCCAAGATCACTTTCTAAGGCTAATATCAATGAAGTTACAGTCAAGAATGTGATACACAGTCACCTCTCTACAGGTATTCACTTATAGTCATGGTGAATGAGGTGTGTGAAGTTCTAAGAATTTTCATCGAGATGAAATGATATGTTTTAAGAGGTTGAAAAATCTCTTAGAACATGAAAAAACAATATAAGCCATTTAAATGACATGTGATGGACTATGATGACCAATTCAGTCCCTAACACAGTCCTACACCATTAATTTGCACCTACAAATGCCCTCAAGGAGGCTAATCATGTTGAAACAAGGCATTTTATTGGTTTTAATTCCCTCATGGTGTAAAGGATTAATTTGAAGACCTTGATAAGGATTATAGACCCATATTCTATTCACATTGCCCATATCTCATCCTCAGTATCTTGTGTATTATAATTGCACCTATAGGTGGATTTAACAAAGACATGAAGGTAATCATGGAGGAGATTGAGCATGTTGGAAACATTCCTTAAGGTCATATAAGTTTGAAGATTCCATATTAGTCAATTATGAAGCCATAAAATGGTAGGCAAGCTTGAACTATAAGTTATGATTGGAGAGACTGAGTTTAGAGACATATTCCCTTAATCTTCCCAAAATAGGGCTTTCACCTTTCTTTTGATCCTCTTATAATGAAAGCATGAGATATAGATAGGTCCAAGTGATTTCATTATGTACCCCACATCTAGGGGTAACACCTTGTAAAATATCATAAATTTTTGAACAAGAGAGAGTAATTTAGGAGGGTTTCCAACTCAGACAATTCTTCATTAAGGTATGATAGTGTTATCTACAGTAGCCTGAACCCAAATATCTTTTCAATGCTACAAAAACTAATGGAGATATAGTGTGTATAAATATGACTCATTTTGAATGAATGTGGTAATAATAACTCAAAGTACATTCAAAAAAAATAAAGTATAGGTTTGTGACCTAAACTACCACCTACAGGTTTCCTTTTGATCATAGAATGGTCATCTACAGTTGATTGTAGGTTGGCAATGCAAAGTTGAACCAATAGTTTGTGTATTGGTATCATCTAAGGCATAGCATGAATAAGTTCAATAATGAGATGAGCCTAAGGGACTCAAAGGATGTCTT
Source organism: Torreya grandis (assembly GCA_037957365.1). NCBI lineage: Eukaryota > Viridiplantae > Streptophyta > Pinopsida > Cupressales > Taxaceae > Torreya > Torreya grandis. Next base: position 3,952,279 of record JARHVA010000613.1, on the reverse strand, counting down.
AGGCCAATAACATAGGGTCTGATGTTGTATTATACACCTATAGGTGTCTTTTGATCTTAAAATGGTCAACTACAATTAACTGTAATGTGATAAGTGCACTAAAACATAAATGTTTAGAGTTTGACCTAGTATATGCATGATGAAAATAGGTTATAGTGAATTAGATATAGTATTTATTAATTAAATGGGAGCATATGAACATAACATGAGGTCTAATTTCAAATGGCACCTGTAGACATCCCCTTTTCTTAGTGGAAACACAGTCACATAGTCTGCTAGGCCAGTCTAGTCAAGTGGAGGTGGGTATACCTTGAATATTTTGGAAAATTTTGGATGATAGACATGTTTTAAAGGACCATAAAAATAGTGATATATCATCTCATGATAAGGAGACAAAGCATGGAGGGTTCTAAACATGCAATCTGTAGTCCATATTTACTAACCTTGCATACAGTCAGTGCCTCAAGAGTTTGTCTTAGGTTTTTAGGTGTTTAGAGGTGGTATAAGATTGAACCAAAATTGAAACTTTATGTATAGGTTCCCCATGACATTTTAAACCTTGTCATATATTCACATTTGTTTAGGCAATAAGGGAGATGCCCTCTATTATATCTCAGATAAAGGGCACTCCTAAGATGAGTACCCTATAGGTTTATGAAGCAAATGACAAGAAGCTGACTTGAATATTATGGAAACCTTGAAAAACTTTGTGTGGATATGAATGATACATGTACCATCATGGATAAGGCCCTATAGGTGTTATAAATCAAGCATAGTGTCCCAAACTCATAAAGGTATAGGCAGACCTACTAAGCCTTGACTAGGCCTAATGCTTAAAAGGGGTGTAACTTCACTTTTAACACCAAAGGAGAATTTTAGAGCATTGTATGACTTTCATGAGGAGATATAAGGTGTGTAAGAACCTTTAGTCTATAGAGAAGTTCATAGAGAAGCCATTTCTTGGATTAAAAGCATGATAGCCTGCATAGAATAAATGAAAGGATTTGAGAGGCCAAATTTAGAAGCTTACAACTGTCCAGACACCTAGCATGGGAACTCAAAGAGCTATGGTATGTTTTATAAGGTCCGAAAAAATTATTTAGTAGAATTCATTCATGGGTTCAATGTCACAATTTTATGAACGATCCTTAGAGGTCAAAACTAATTAAAACCCTCTAAAACCCTTGATAAGGACTTGATGGGAAAGATGAATAAGGAAATACATCAAAGAGGGATATTTTAAGTAATAAAATGACTTAGACTTTTAGAAGACTCCACAGGGATCTTTCCTACCAAGTTGTACTCTACCTTATTTGTATGGATAGGGTACAAAACTACTTTTCTTAATAGTTTTTTATGTTTTATAGGTACATAAGGTTTCATGAGATGAGGATCACTTTTAGAGGAATAATGAGACCTAATGTAACTCCTCATATACATTTCTTGGTTTAAAATATCTCACAAGTATCTCTGTAAGCACCTTCACTTTAGCCAGTCCAAACTAGCATAGTGAATGAAGAGTGATCACCAAGTGTGAAGGTGATAACTCCAATTGGGATGCCTTTTAAGGTCTGATGGATGAATCTAAGGGCATGAGTACTCTTGAAATATGTCACATCATCCCTTTTATGGATTGGTTTGATAAACTGAAGCACATCTTGGTACGAAGTGTGAAGGATGAGTGAAAGAAGGGTGATTATGACTGTAGGTAGTAAGAACACTTGGTTAAAATAATATTGATTATTAGGGACACATACAATGCATATTGGATTTTATTTATAACCCATCCCTCATATTTAAATTATTTTATTTGTCCCTAGTCTATTTCGGAGCATTCAAAGAAGACCTAATGATGAAGGTGGTTTTTAAGCAAGCAATTGAAGAATCTTACACCAAACTTGAGGAGTTTCATACTTGGAGAGACATTTTTCCACAAAAACCTTGCATGTTCTATCTCATAATTCATTTATCCATATATTTAACTCCTCTCAACTTGACAAGTGTTCTTGTGACTCTTGGACTTCATTCTCCTCTCTCCTCTCTCAAATTCTATAAGTATTAGACATTTTGGCTCTTGTTTGATAATTCTAAACCATGTATGGTGAATCCATGTTGGTTTGATGTTTTAATTTTCCTTTTAGTATTAAAAAAAATTGTTTTGATTTCACAAACATATTTTCTAAGTGTGCAAAGTGATTAATGGTGAGGTCTAGTGATTCTATCCTTGCTTCTCCTTATCCTTTCATGTCTAATAAAATTAGTTCTCATTATAATAGGTCATATAGAGTGTATCTAGTGTGTTTGGATCCCTTCAAGTGTAAAAGTGTCCTAATATTTAGAAATATGATCTCTAGTCTACTTACCTTGAAGTTATCTCATGCATATCACCTCTATATTGAAATACTAATGTTAGAATATCTTAGGACTTTGAAGTTAGTTTGTAGGTCTTATTTATTAGTGAAATAAGTATGATACTATAGTGTATATATTAATGTTGTATCACCCCCTTATATTATATTAATTTCATGCATACTTATATCCCTCTTCCCATAAGCAATCAGTTAGCATAGGTGATAAACACTTCAAGATCAATTCAAGGAGCTAGCTCTTAAACCTAGAGGTCTACTTCTACTATAGGTAAACCCACATACCTATAAGTATTCCAATGTTGCCCAAATTTGGATGAGGATTGAACAACCTCCTCTAAGGTGAAATATTTGGTGACAATAGTAACCATATAATCCCATGAAGCTACATACTCATGAACATTCTTAGAAATAGACCACACACTAATAGCTTTGATTTTTTAAGATTTTATTGAAAGACCTTCCTTAGAGATAACATGCCCTAAGTAATGAATCTTGATTTATTATAAATAACATTTATAAAAATTATCAAACATATTGTGTTTCCTTGGTCTTTGAGACAAAATGAGGTGTTACTCATTATCTATTTCAATCTTAGAGTGAATCATAATATCATCCAAAAATACTAGCACAAATTGATCTAAGAGTTCATAAAAGTATTAAGTGTGTTTTTTGATCCAAAAATCATGAAAATAAATTCATAATTATCATACCTTATTCTAAAATATGTTTTATGTACATCTCCATATTTTATGTGGAGTTGGTAATACCCCAATTGAATATCTATTTTAGAAAACATAGTTGCATGCTTCATTTGATCAAAAATATCACCAATTATAGGAATGGAATACTTATTCTTGATAGTGAATTTATTATTAATTTTATATTCAATATAAAGTTTCAAGGTGCCATCCTTGTTAACAAAGACAACTAGGCTCCCCAAGGTGATACACTTGACCCAAGCATCCCATTTTCTATCAACTCTTGTAATTGCACTTTTAGCTTTGATAGACCTACCATATTCATCCTATATGGGGCCTTAGATGTAGGTGTAGATTTTGGTATAATATTAATATGAAAATATAACTCTCTTATGGTATTAAAATGGGATTTCTTCATGAAATGCATCCTCAAATTATCTTAGGATATGTTAGTATTGCAGATCAGGTTTCCCTTAAAATTTTCATTTAGCTGTACAAAATAAATTTTGTAGCCCTTTCTTATTGATCTTTTCAAGTGCAAGGATAAAATAATATTTTTTGTTGGCCTCATAACACTTTGGATCTCCACATGGTTTTTGGAATCATCAAGGCATTTTACTCTCTTTTTGAAATATTCAAGCTTTGCTTGATGTTGTTGTAGGTAGTCTATGCCTAAACTTAGGTCATAAGACTCCAATAGTGCCAAAAATAGTTTTATTTAAGTCCTAAAGACTCTAAGGTCTATTTTAGTTTTTTTCAAGCATTCCAAAATATCCACTCTTTTTATTATGACAAACTCTACCTCCCAGCCTTGTCTTAATCTAGAGGGTTTAGTTTTGCATTTGAAATCAATTACAGGTAAAATATAACTATCATTTATACCAGAATAATTTAAAATAACCAACGAAAACCCAAAAATTATACATTTAATCTCTATTGGAGGAGACTACATGTTTGTATTTATGTTATTAACAATAATGTAAACAACATGATTTTTTAGATGATTACCTTACAACTAAGAAAAAAAATTGATAGTGATTAGCACTACATTCCCAACATTTCATAGTAGTTCATTGATGTAAAGGTATTATATTGGTTCTGGTGGACAGGTCACCATATTTTCATGTTTGCTAATTATGGTTCCATTATTTTTATTTTAAAAAAATTGAGGCTTGAAACCACTATTTGAAATTTGAAACCTTACAGAACTGCTATTATTTTTCACAAAGCCTTTTTCTAATCATATTTATTAAAGGTATTTCTTACCAAAGGTATTTATGCTTTAGGCTTAGGTTTTAGCCTATTATTTTAGTATTCTTATCTTGCCTTTTGGTGAGATTTTTATTTCTCTTATGCCTAAAATGTAGATTCAATTACAATATATAACGTAAAATGGTTTGTCATCTTCACATAATTCATCAACACCACATGCAAGCCTAACTTAAACTTAGTGACATTCGTTTCCTCATCATGCATGTAATTTATGTAATGAAAAATTCTAAAAAAATTGTTCTCATACTCCAAAATAGTCATAGTTATTTGCTTTGGTAGCTGGAACTTTGTAATATTTTTTTTATTTGAAGTTTCCATTCAGGTATCTCTTCCTAATTTGCCTCTTAATGGTCTCCTATGAAAGAGTCATTAGATCATGACCCTTAATAGCACACAAGTGGTTCCACCAAAATGTAGCTTCACCTACCAATTGGTTAACTTCTATACAAGCCTTGATATTGGATCCCATATTATGTAGGTTTAAATATTTATATAGATTTATCATTCATGCATCAACGGAATCTCTAGAATCCCTATTGGAAAAGGTAGGAGGTGAGAGTTTATTAAACTCATTAATTATGGGATCTAAAACATCATGTTTTGAGTTTCTAACTCATTATTCATATCCTTGTACCTCCTCTTGTTCACACCTTTATTTCAAGTTTTTCTTATTGGCCATGTGCTTCCATATGGACTTGGATATTGTGAAGCACACCCAAAATGTCAGTCAAAATAAAATTTTGATTAACATAATCATCGTTAACATTACCATTAGTATCTTTTTACCATTAATATTATTATTATGGTTATTTTTGGCATGGTTATTTCCACCAATTTCATGGTTAAAAATGACATTATTTTCATCATTTTTATTATTTGTATTTCTACCAACATTTTTTATAATAAAATTTCCTTGTTGGTTCTTGTCCTCACCATCTTTAGAAACACCAAAAATGTTCAGTCCATTTATTTCCCAGAGTTCCATAGCAAAAAACTAGGCTTTTATACCATTGTCAGAACCCAAAAAAAATAACCCGTAATTTTTTGGGCATTTAGAATTATGATACTTATTTTTCAACATCAATCATTGTATATCTATATTGAATTCCAAAAAAATTAATGAAATTCATGTACATGATTTCTCTCACCTTATAGTGGTATCAATAAACTCAAGCCTATTAGGTTAAGTGATTATCACACACTTCTAATAATAATCTCAATGGTTATATGCCTTATCTCAAGAATAACTACTTCACCCATATGAGACTTTTACCTCTACATCTTATTAAATTTAACAAAGATTACTCATAAAAGATAAAACAAAATTGACTACCATTTTAGATTATGACATAGAGATTTATATTAGGGTTAAAAATGGATTTGTCATCATTTACACAAACAAAGCAAAATATACCCTAAATTAATTATTCTAATTATAATCCTAGTTAATGCAAGATATTAGGTCAGTTATGCTATTAACAATTCTATTGAATAGGACATTACTCTTTAATGTAGTTATAATAGTGAGTCCACATGATCACAAATGAACCATTAATTTTATTAATCCAAACTATGCAAAATCAAGCTTAATTTAATATGCAATAACTACCATTGTGGTAAATAAATCCTTTAATTGACATTAGTACTACAAATGATGAATAATGTTCATGCACACACCTTTGGGGAGAGTGATATTTCAAGTACAACCTATTATCCAAGTATTTTCATCAATTATATACATTAATTGCCACACATTCACAATTACATGAAAACAAACCAAAGATACTAGGGTTTTATTCCCCTCATGATGTATCTAATTAATATCTCTCCATCGAGATAGTTTACCTATAGGATATCATCCTACCATTGCATTAAAAAATAAAATATGATGAGGAATAAAAACTCATAGAATACTAATCATCAAATATATATATATATATATATATATATATATATATATATATATATATATTAATTATCACACATTCATAATTCCATGAGAACAAACCGAAGGTACTAGGGTTTTATTTCCCTTGTGATTTATCTAATTAATATCTCTCCATGGAGATATTTTACCTATAGGAGATCATCCTACCATTGCATTTAAAAATAAAATACGATGAGGAATAACAACTCATAGAATACTAAGCTTTTTTATTGGTTTCAACTTATTAATAATAGAGTCCTTAACATCATTATAGGAAACCTTAACAATAAATATACATGCATCATCAATTCATTCCTCGATATCATGTAGAAAAATGTGACTTAATGTTAGTCTAACCCATTATTCACACTAGTACCAGATTGCATCATAATCCTAACACAATATTTCTCATCCAATTACCCAAACAAAGATGATTAAATATTATCATATACAAAAATGAACATTACAAGAAAGAGATTCAGGAAAGATAGACCAACAAACAACTATGTATAGTAACCTAGAGAAACTCATTCTATTTGAAGGAACTAATAATTATTTTCATGCATAGACCACTCATATAAATTCCTAGACTAGTTTTATTTACTCCATAACCATAATAATTTATGTGTGTTTGAGCAAGCATTAAGTTCTGAGGGGTTAGCTTACATAAGGATCAAGTTCTGACATGTGTTCTAATAAGTACTAGGCTTTGACGTGTGTTAAAACACACATTGGATTCTGAAAACTTGATAATCAATAGACACATTCTCAGTATATGTTTATCAAGTGATCAAAACCTAACAAGGCTAAATACAACCAATTTTGTACTTTCTTTTGATTTTGTTTTCAAATTTTTGGTTGATTGTTGACTTCTAACAATGAATTCTTAAGATAGGATATTTTGACTTGGAGATGATAAATTTGACCATATTTGACCCAAATTAATTGTTAGAGATCAAAAGACTTAGCATTATTAGTTTTTTTTTACTTTTGTTCAAAAAATTGGGATAACAATTGGCTCTGATTGGGGACCTCAAAATGTAAAGGATGAGAGAAAAATAACATAATTTGGTTTTATTGATAAGTACATTTCTTTTGGGTTATAGATAAATTTGATTTTTTATAAAAATATTGACTTGGGATAAAATAGGATATTGTAGAGGCAAGAAAACCAAAAAATAAGTAAAAATACATAAAATAAAATGATGCAACACAAAACAAGCCAAAAGGAATAACAAAAGGGGAAACACAACCAAAATTGTTATATACATACTCACATATAGGGGACTACCTACTTTCACTTAATGTAATGCTGGAGATATTATCCACTATAGAGCAATGGAAAATATGGGCCATCATACTAAGCTAAGTATAAAGTGTTGTCTCTACAAAAAAAAATTGATTTTGAAGGGGCTCATCCATAAGGAGTCAAATTTTCAGTGATTTCCCTTTGGTTCTTTGTGCTTATCCCACAAAAGAATAAGATCTTCTATATGAAAATCCCTTCTCTTTAATATTTTTTCAAAAATACTTTGACTTAACCCTGATGCTTTTAAAATATATCAACAACTCAAGATCTATATTCTTCAAGCTTATTCAAATAGAGAATTCTTTTATCTAAAGGACTTTCAAAGTTCTCATACTCAATGACCCTAACTAATTGAAATTCATGCAATTCAAGAGTTATTAGAATTTTTGAATCAATCCCATAGAAAAATTAGAATGGAAACATGCCTATGGATTTCTTTGATGTTATATGATCTCCCCACAATGCAACATACAACTCTTTATACCAATTCCTCTCATCAACTAGCTTACAAATGATAGTTACCAAATTCTTAGTGCTTGAATCAACTTGACTAATTCCTTGTGGATAATAGTGTAAAGAGTGGGATAATGAAATCCTATAACCATAATAGAATCTAATAAATTCTTAAGAAGAAAATTTTGAAGAATTATTTGTTACTATCTTCTGAAGAACACCATATCACACCAAGATGTTTTTTTTATGAAACTACAAATAAATTTTGAAGTTATCTAATTGACTAAGATGGCTTATACACATTTGATGGAATTAATTTGTAGAAATGAGAATGTGTATATGTCCTACACTTGAATGAGATTTTAGAATTCTAAAAAACTCCAATCCCCATTATTGGAAAGGTTTTTCTATCATTATTGGATTGAGAGGAAATACTACAAGTTTTGGTCATCCAATGAACAATTGCTAAGCTTCACATTTTCTTACCCATTCATATGAGTCTTTGAATAGATATATCCAATAGTAATGAGATATTAATATCTTATAAGTTTTCATTGTTGTAAAAAAAATTCCACTACAATCTTGATCATGAAAGGCTTGTAAGAGTTTCTTTTATTTCCCACTATCAACATCAATACTCTTTTTGAATAATGTACCATCCTAGATAATGTACTTTATAACTTTCAAATTGAGTGTTCTACATTTATTGTCATCAATTTTTGATGGACATTACACATATATTATAAATAAATTGATATCTGAAAACCATTCGTTATTAGAATCTATAAAAAGAACAAAGAGAATACCCTCTTTATTTTGATTATCAAAACTTGTTGAAGAGATTATCTGATAATTTTTACATTTTGATATGAGCTAATATGATCCTTTTCCTTTAACCAATTTTGTGGGTTTCATTTCAATATCATATTCCTAAACCTTAGTTATCTAGTTACCTCTTTTATACCCTAGTTCTTGTTGAGTTAGAAGACTTCACTATTGTACTTGAGACCATCACAATAGAAAGTGAATGCAAAATATAGTATTTGAACTGTTTGAAAAAATTTACAAATAAATTTGCATGTTTCTCTTTTGGATAATATTTTAATTCATAATCCTTCAAAATTAATTAGAGACTCAATACCTTCATCATTCTTCTGAACCAATATGGTTGAGAGAGTATGTTTTGAGGCATAATAATAATGATGAACTCTTTTTTGAAATCTATAGAAACTAGAGTTGGTGCACAAGAAATAAAAACTTTTATTTTCTCAAATACCTCTTTTCCATCGTCATTAAATTTGAAGGAAGATTTCACTTTCATCATTTCAGAAATATGTTTGGTGAGTTCTACAAAATTTGGAACAAATCTCCTTAATAAATTCACCTTCTCAAAAAAATGAACGTACACCTAGTTTACTAATTAACAGAGATAATTTATATATTTATTCAAATATTTTTGGATCAATTTTTATTCCTTATTTGGAGACAATGTGCCAAATAATTTTCCATTCAATCACCCCAAAAACTAAGTTTATAATATTGCGAGAAATACCATGTGATCAACACTTTTTGAATACTTTCTCAAGGTAATCATAATGATCCTCTCTTTTTTTAGAACACTATTAGGTCATCTAATTATACCATAATTATTTTATTCTTAATATATTTAAATGTGGTATCCATGGCTCTTTGGAATGTAACACCCGCATTAATCGATCTAAATGGCATTCATCGATATGCAAAATTTCTCCATGGGATTGTAAAATTTATCTTGTATTGATATTTTGTATCAACTTCAATCTAATTGTAACATAAGAAACCATCCAATATTGATAGCATTTCAGAACTTGTGATAACTTGGAGAACTTGATCCATGATGCGAAATGGATAATTATCTTTAGGAGAACTCTGATTTAGATTTATGAAATCTATGAAAATCTTAATTTCTCTATTATTTTTATAAACTGGGACAATATTATAAATCCAAATTGAATGATGAATAGGGAAAATAATCCATGCATTTAACATTTTCTAAATTTATATAGAAATTATTCTTGCAAATCTTTGGATTATATTGTCATTGCTTCTACTTGAATGGTTTGACATCAAGTTTGAGAGGAACTGTATGTTATATTTCTTTTAGATGAAAATAACAGAGATCTTCACATGAATATGTAAGTATTTCAATGTATTTTTGAATGAATATGATTAATTCCCTCTTTTTTTCTAGTGGACAAAATTTTTTGATGTTAACCAGCCTAGGTTGTTCTTCAGAGCTGATGTTTACTTTCTCATAGTCTGTTGAACTGAGAGAATATTTCTACATCTTCTTTTTTATAAACCTATCATTTATTTTGAAAATTTATTCTAATGAGGCCAAGGCTTTAGGAATCTTATTCCCATTTAGTTTTATTACCTCTTTGTATTTTTCTTCAACAATGCCTTTTTTTTGAGTTTGATAAGAAGATTTTCTATATAATGAATCACTACCTTCAAAATACAGAATTATAAAAATATCAATTTTTTCAAAGAAGGAGATGATCTATTGATCATCATTGAATACCTACCAATTTTATAAATTATCTAGTATACCGGGTTGATACACCAATTTAATTATTATTTATCTATACCAAATTTTGAATATGGAATAAATAATGTATCTAATACTGTAAGTGTATTTTTTTTAGAGTTATTTTATTTTTTGATATAATGAATGGAGAATGCCTCAAAGTTTCTATATTATCCCAAACTTTTTTCATACAGTGCCTTAAATGGTTGCTCTTCACCTGATATTGGCCTTTGATCTATTTAATAATAAGCTTTGCATCTCTCAACACTTTTTAAAAAATCTCATTTTTTCTATAACTTGTAACCCAAGTAAAAATGCTTCGTACTCTGTGGTATTATTAGTACACTCAAACTATAACTTGTAAGAGAAAGTACATATTTCCTTATTTGGAGATATTAGAATAATCCCTTACTAAATATTATTAAAGATAAACTACCATTGAATTCTAACATCCAGACTTCATTGGAATTAATTTCCATATTTATGGCATATCCTAATATTTTTTACATTAACAAATAATTTCTTATACCTGCATCTTCATACAATATATCATCATTGGGGTCATGAAATTTTTGCACTATATATTTTGTTTTCAATTTTGGTTCAAGGTGTTGTTTCATTCCTTTAATTAGGATCATTTCATGTGACAAGTCTACCTAAATATCACCACCAAGTTATTTACAAAATTTTCTCCCTAAGAGAATACCATAAGATGTTTTAAATGTCAGCTACTAGAATTTTGATCTTAATCATTTTCTGAGGAGAAGATACAAGGGCAACTTGGGCATCTTTGATTTGGCCAACAAGAGGAATTTTATTTGCTTCCATTGAATAAAAATGGTTGAAAGTCTTTGTATAAGTTAAACCAAGGGAATGAGAAACTTTGGTAGGCATTAAGTTATCAGATTTTCCTATGTCAATTATGCAATTACAAAATTTACAACCCTTAAAAAATAAGGAAATGTAAGAAGGATCAACCTTATTGGATTTGGAAGTTACTACAAATATGGAGTTTATTAGATTGGAAGAAGGTGGGGTGGCTAATGTTCCTTTGACATTGGCCTTCTTTTAAGTGGGATTTTTGCCTTCGATAAATTATACTAGCCTATCTAGTTGATCTAGATATGCTCTGAAATACTCAACTTATAACATCTAAATTTTAGTTTTGTTAACATGTTTAATTATATAAAAAGTAGGTAGACTGGTAGAGGAAGAGCCTTCTAAAGGATAATACAAATTAGAAATATTATTTATAGGAGGATTGTTCTTTAGAAAACTACTAGTAGTAGTTGGGGAGGACTCACTTGATTTAGCCATTGATTATTTTCCATTCATCTAAATAGGGGGCAATGTTCCTCATAGAAGAATGACTTTTGTAGCTTCCTTTTTTTCATAATTTGGTTGTATTTTATAATTTTGAGATCTTGTGAAAACTAGAAAGAATGAATATACATGTCTCCAACATTATTCTTATAATCATCGTCATCTAAATTATATTCTAGGAACACATTTTTGGAGTCACCACTAGGTTTTTCAATTTCACATACTTAAAAATATTTATTTTATGCCTCATTTTCTTAATCAATTTCTTCATACTCAAATATTTATTTATTTTCTAAAATAGTGTTCATGATTTATATATTTTTTGGAGGGGCTTCTAGTGCAATATTTTGTTAAGGAGTTTGCAATCGAGGATGATTTCTTTTAAAAGGCACATAGTTTCTTATAGAAATATCTTGGTAAGGAGCAGTGATGGTTTTTTGAGGCAATTATGTCTTCAAAGTAGTTATATCATTAGCTATTTTTTGTAAAATATGTTTGATTGAAAATTGAACTGAACTCTGTGCCTTAGTTTTTTACGGTTCTTTATTTAATTTTATAGCCATTATCATATCATATTTAACATTGATAACTAACATTTGGGATATATTCAAATCATCTACTTTTTCAACTAATAGCTTACTTTTGGTAATTGATCAATGATAATGAAGCATTTTTTATTGTTATATGTTGGCTTAGTTATTATTAGTATTTTATGAAGTATCTTATTAAATTTAGCTATGAAATCTCTCAAAGGTTTATAAGCTTATTTCTTCATCTGAGTGAATTGAGCCAATAATACATGTGCATCTTCTACTGGTTTAAATCTATTTTCAAACTTTGTTTTCATATCATTCCAATTAGTTATCATTCCTAGAGGGAGATGATAAACCAATTTATAGCTCCATGTTTTAGTAATTTTTATGCTTAGATTTTGAAACTTTTAAATTATGATAGGATTTAACAAAAGAGATAGGATTACCTACATGATAGAAGATGGTTGGATGCACACCATTAACCAAGATTTGTGGGAAATCCTCTTTGGAGGGGGAGGAATGACCTGCAAAACACACTAACTCACAAAAAATGGATTAATAGAAAGATGATTTAGTTGCCTGGTTATAAATAAATCTTGAGAAGTGGCACACTTTCTCAGATGGATGTTAGCCCACTATTTTCAATTAAGAGGGATAATAAAGATAAAAGGATAAAGATTATAAGATATAAATGATGTAAAATATAATTTGAAAAATATTAGATAAATTATGGATTATTCAAGATAACAAAATTTTGGTTTTGATAGGTTTATAAGATTGAAAATGTTATGAAAACAAATTGCAAGAAGGTTTTTGAAAGTTTAGTAGGGATTGATGTTGATCCTGTAGGATCGACGTCAATTCAAATGGATTGATGTTGATACTATGTAAAACACTAAACTTCAAAAATAAACTATAATAATGACTTATATTATTGATAAAATAATAAAAACTAAATGTAAAATAGACATAGAAGACTATGGATTGGAAATGTAAATAAATTGAAATGTAATACTAACCTTTATGGATAAAAATTAAACTTGACAAGATGAGATAAAGAACCTTAAAAATCCTTTGATAATCTCTCTAGCATAGGTTCCACAAGATAGTAGGGTGTTGATAAAGTTTGTATGTTGGTTGCAATGAAATTTTGGTAGAGTTTTAAAGTCCAAAATCATAGTCACCACCCCTCCTAAGCCATAAAAGTTTGTTGTGTATATATAGATCAATGTCGATCTAGGAGAATCGACATTGATTATAGAGGATTGATGTTGATCATGGAGGATCGATGTCGATTAGCCTAATTTGATCAAAATTTGGCTTAGGATATTTCAAACTTTGTTCTAAACTAAGTGAATGTAACACTAAGTTGTTTACACAGGTTTTTTATGAGCGTAAGTTGTTGGAAGGGTTGTTGGGAGGTTAGATGGGTTTTGTTCTTATTTATTTATAGGTTTTTTTGTTATTTAAAATATTTTGGGTGGTTAAGGATGGTAAATAGTAATGAATAAGATTAATTGCCATGGGTAAATAGGTGATATATACATAAAATAAACATTTAAGTATAAGTTGACTTTAAGTTATGTTTTATGTATATACTTTTAGTATGTTTGAAAGTGGTTTCAGACTTGTAGGAGTTAAGATGCAAAATATAGATTTTTCAAAGTTTCTACCACATTTTAGATGTAGCCTATTTTAGGACCTTAGGATTTCAGACTCAGTTTATTTCAGGGTTTTAGGCTATGGTGAAAATTTCTAGTGTCTACATTTAATTATTAAATCAATAGCCTAAAATATGGAAAAATAGGGCAAGGGTGCTAAATTCTGGCATCTACACTCCATTTTGGAGAGTTTCAAAAAATATCCTTACTACAGTATCTTTATGTTCAACACCTAGAATTCCACACGATACAAAAAAATCAGCAATATGTTCATCTAGATGTTGTTTACCATCACTTGAGAATTTTGGGAAATTCCTTCGTGAACCTTTCAAAAGTTCATGTAATTTACCCAAAGCCAACAAACCAATTATGTTACCCCAAAGTTGAGCCATGATTAGAAAGACTTTTGTAATGATATAACAACACTTGGTAAGACAAGAGCTTGACTAATGATTGTTCCTCCTTATAACTATTTACCTTTATTAGGAGTCATGGGAAGACTAATTACTCTTTTGAGTTTACCTTTTTGTTCAAGATTCAATTCAAATTTAGAAGCTTTTTATAACTAATAAAAAAGATAAATTTCAACTTTTGATTTACTAGCCCTAGTGAATATTCTTTATACCAATTTTTATTATTGATGAGGACCTGGTCTAAATTAAATAATTCTTTGAGCTGGTCCTCTTTTTTGAACTATGTGTTCATCTATTGCTTCATCTCTTGGTGCCAAAATGACATGATCAACTTCTTATTTTTAATACCTCAACAAGTCTATTAAATTACACTGAGGTGATTCTATTATCCCATGTAAATGTTCTCAAATATGATAAAATATCTTCTTGAGTCTCACTTAAACAATCAAGATTTAGTTAAAGTTCATTTATCACTTGGGAAAGACCTATAAAAATACCAAAGAGATAAGCACTTATCAAAATCACTTTACCATACATTCAATTGAACAAAATTTTCCTACTTCCTTACCAGTTATAATTATAATGCATATATAGGTACGAATTACTAAAGGAAAAACCCAATAGCCCAATTTTTCAAGTTATAAGTTAGGTCATTATCTCACTTGCTTTGCATGTATTTTATGATTCACACACAAGCCTACATGTAGGAGATAAATACATGAGTCTAAGTCTCTCTTCTAGATTATTAGCTATGTAAGTAGCATCCTTTGATATTAGGGTCATTAGGGTTAGCTCAACACTATGTGCCCACTAGCCTATTTTTTCCCAAGGTCACATTGAAGATGGAAATCTAGGGTTTTGCCATTTCATAATGAGAGACTATCCATGACCCAAATATGAATGTACAAGAGTTAAGGTGAATCAAAACCTAGAATATTCTAGGCTTTAATATCTTGTTTTAATAAATATTCCATATAGAACACTAGCATCAAACTTAGATAGTAACATCAATATAACCTTCCCAGGCTGATGTTATTATCTAGAGAGATAGAGGTGTCAAATCTAGAATCTGATGCTTGTTTTAGAATCTCGTTCTTACTTAATTTCAGCCTATTCTAGATATAGAAATATATTAGCATCAAAAAAAATAAGTACTTCACTTATTTTTCATATCTATATTTAGCATAGTTTTACTTTCCGTACTTAGATTATCTCAGCATAATAAATGTAGTTTATGCTTATATTTGAGTTTAACATCTAATTGGCATGTTATAGATCTAATTATCACCCTTGTGTCATTTCATTTATATATACCCCTTTAATATCTATATAACCCCAATCTAGATCCATTTTAGAGTTAAACATGTAGTGATATTATTGAATTGAATGTAAGTTGTTTTATTATCCCAGGATACTTGTCAAAGAATCAAAGTAATGTCTTCTTCAATAGTTTCTATCTAGTTTAAACTTGGTTAACAATTAAGATTTTGAATGGCCAAAATGATCATGAATTAAATCTAATGATTTTGAGCTACTTATCGAGCTATGTGGGTTTCCCTACATGCAATAATTATTTCTAATATTTTTGAATGGTCTAATTATTGATTCAAAATCACCATAATGATTTTAAACTAGGTTATTAAAACTTCATTAAAATCTCAAGAAATTGTTTGGTATGTGAAATGATATCCAATTGTATATCCTAATCCAAATCTAGTTCATGTTGATAGAGTGGTCCTTGAGCTGATGAAAAAGTCATATGGAACAATATTTCAAAATTTAGATTGCACAAGTGTTTTAGAAACATGCCCACTATGGGTGCCAAAAATTATTGGCATGAAAAAAATTAGGAAGACAAATGAGTGTTTTCCATTAGAAATCTTAGGACAATGTCCCTATCCTACTAACAGATGGAGTTACCTTTATTCAAAACCAAAAAAGATGTAGAAAAGGAAATTATTTATAGAAAAAAAAATAGTTTTTAGCAGGGTAATACTATTAACCATAAAGTATGAAAAAGTGAAAGAAAAAAAATATGAAGGGGATTGACTAGAAAAATAAATATGTTTTGAAATAAAATAAAAATAACAAGGCTAATGAGCCAAACTCATAGACTTATCAAAAATGTTAAGAAGGTGGGTAGTTTCTCTATAAGGAAACCTCTTTCATTCAATAGATAGGAAAGACATTATGTGTTTATAAGAAAATGAAACATACACCAAAATAACTGCCTATAAATGATAACAAAATATGACAACTATCTTGTATTTCCCTGTAAAAAGTGAAAATTACTATTAACTCCACCAAGGTTTCACTATTTGTAGAAATTAGGAATGTAAATTCCAAAATAAATTTTACAACAAAATTAATGTGTTTTTAACTAATCAATCATATTTTCAATGACATTTTAAAAGAAAAAGAATCATATATATATATATATATACATTGTCCATGAAGATATTTCAAACAAAAATTTTGAAGAATTTATCCTTATATTGATTCTCTTTGAGTTATATATACAATCTCCCCTTTCTCTATTTTACTTGAAAAATCTAACTATCAATAAACCTTATAAATGAGCCTTTAACTCACATTTATAGGTTTAAATGGATGGTTACAGTGTATAACCACATTTTTTATTTTTCAAGGGCTTGTAAAAATATATTATCTATTTTACACAAATTAAAACTTACAAAAATATGTTCAGCAATTTGCACAACTTATAAAAATGTTGGTGTTTTTACATAACTTGAAAAGGTACAATAGCAAATTTTCACAACTTGGAAAGTATGATATCAAATTTACATGACTTTAAGTTTGAAAAATAAGTCTATGATGTGCAAATTACTCATTAAAAAACTATGTAAATTGAAATTTACAAGAATGAAACAAAAAAATTGAGACATAAAATAAGTCAAAATTTGATGATAAGTTATTCTTATTTATTTTCACTAAGAACAATCTAAATTTTTTCTTCCTCTAGTTGTGGATTCTTCTCTTGGAATTCATCTAACTTCTTCATGGTCTCTAGAACTTTATCTTCATCTAGTCCATCTGAGTATGTGTAAGTTATCTTTGCATCACAATATAAATCTAGCATCTTTTGTGTTGTTCCATGCAGTCTCTTAATCATTACATTGAGGTTCTCCAAATTACTATGATACTCAATCAAAATCTTAATTGGCTCATAATTAAATGTAGATTTGGGAGTTAGGATCTCAATATTCTTCTTGAATTGATCAATAATGGTCTTCTCAAAAATTACTTTCTCATTATCATCAATGATCATGTATTTTAATTTTCCTACTTCTCCCATTATTTCAAGGAGAGCATCACCTCCCATTGATTTAGAGTCATTGAATTTATTAAGACTTTATTTGACAATATAGACCCTCAATTTAATAGTTCCCAAAAACTTAGTGAGGTACACAATTTGTTCTTTTTGGATAATTTTTTCTTGAATAAGATCGTCTAGACAAGTATAGGAAAAATCTTCCAACTTAAGAATCAATCCATTCCATTTCTATACTTATTGGTCATATTTTTTCAAATTCATTTGCTTAATCATTTTCTGATTGAATCTTAAAACACATGGTCATCATTGTTTGAATAGTAGTAATTCTTTGTTGCAGAATTTTTTCAAACCATTCTTTTGTTGCATTTCCCATATGACCAATTTCTTCCACAACATTTAATGTTTTTATATCAAAAAATTTATGAAAAATTGAATGAAAAAATTAAATTAGCCTTACTAGTTTTTAACCACTAATGTTAATTATTCAACTTTTTCTCTGAGTTATTCTTTAGTTACTTTATCTTGGTCCATTTTCTTAACAATGTACCAATTACAGATTAAACATTTTAATTCTTCCCTTCCCTTGTAGCTTTAACTAAATGGACCTTCGTGATTTGATAATCAGAGGCCTCAACATTGTCTTTATATTTTTAACAAGAGGAACTACAACTTTCGCATACCTTTTTCCCTTTTGATATGTGATTATTATAGAGAATATTTTTGGTTTATTAGTTGAACGAGGATGAGCAATTGTCAAAATACTAAAATCAAATTCCTATGGTTGTTCAATCTCCTTTCTTTTCTTTACTATTTCATTCAACCAATTAGGTACTTCTATGCTAGGATATTATTACATAAGAGCAATATTGATTCTTTTTTAGTCTCAAAATAAGGGAGATGAGTTTACAAGACTTGAGACTTTTTTAATACTATTTCACTTTCTTATTTTACTAATGTATCAATTAGGAATTTAGGAGAACATTTAGAAGGAAATTAAATATTTTGAGCAAGAGCCAATGGTATTGAAGTATTGGGTTGAGAAGGAATAGAAGACTCAAATAATAAGGATGTATTAGAAGTTATAAAATATTATGTGGTATTAGTTACCAGAGTTTGTGGCTGGACAAGACTATCAAGAGGAACTTCTTATGAAATATAAATGCTTGGAATACTTGGGAACTTTTCACCTAGTCTTCTTATTTTCAATTTGAGTGGTGTTTGCACTGGAATAGCTTCTATGATAACTTCAACTTCTATTTCAACATTAATTTATTTTGAATATATTCTAATTTTTTCTACTAAAGATGTCCTTATTTCTACTTGTTTTTTAGATGAGAATTTACTCATTCAGTCTTCTTCATAGGAGGAAACCGTGATTTATCAACATTAATACATTTAATCATTAGCCATTTGAGAGTTCTACTTAGCACACCTTGGGTCATATTAATGAGTGAAGTAGATTATTTATTGTGTTAATCTATATTTAGAAGAGGTTTTGATTCAATTCCTTATTCTTCATATATGAGGTCTAATGCATCTTCTTCATCAACTATAGTTTTCTTAATCTCCACTATATCAAATAAAATAACCTATTCCAAAGTGAAACATGAGTAATCATGGATTCTCACATCTTTTTCATCATCACACTCTATCCAATAGTCTTCAAAGTGGTGTACATGTTGATATTAATAATCAAGAATATTTCAAATTATGCCTCTATCATCAAATGTAGGTCTACTTTCAAATGACCGAATAGTGACTCGAGTCATTTCCTCATCAATCAATTTTGCTTTGGCCAAAGAGGCACAAGTGTACTGACTAATACAAATGGGAAAATTTATTCTAGATTTATGTTTCTTAGTTAAGAGCTTGTGTGTTATAGTCAACCACCTTACTAGTTCCATTAAGGCCTATTTGACATGCACATACCTCAAGAGCATGTACAAAGTAATCTAATAGCCACAAATTCTCAAGTGAAAGTTGGGGATTGTATGAACCAAGCTCCCCATCTAACAATATTTGTAGAAGCTTGAATTGATATCCTCAAATTTTACAATTTTGATTCAAACATTTGAATCACATATTGTAAAAATACATCATTTACTCTACAAAAATGGCATGCACTTTTCTTCAATGAAAGTTAGGGATAGAAATCATATATTTTTTCAATCCGCATATCACTGATTATATTCAACCCATTGTATAATCTTATCCTATAAACTACATAAACAACATAAGAGGTCATATATAATTTGGAAGTGGTATTAATCTCTATTAGTATTTTTTGAATATAATCACTAATAAATTATCCTTAATTGATATATTTCTTATTCTGGTAAATAATCCATATGTATCTGTACATTCATGTTTATAAATTTCTCACAGTCGGGCTCCCCACTCTCTATGCAAGAGTGTGATCATATCATTGATTTCAATCATGAATTTAAATTGAGAGATATTCTTAGGATGATGTGTGGATGTATGCCTTGGGTTTTTTAACCATTATTTATTGACCCATTTAGAATAAGAACTAGTATTGGAATCCCAAAATTATTGATAAATTGCAAGAGTCAAATTAACAAGTGTTTGCATATCAAGTAGCTACAGTAGATGATCAATATGCTCTAAACCTAAACATAAGATATACTCTCCTTTTTTATTCTTTACTTTCTTCTTTTCTACATCATAGTATTTATCCATTATTAATACTAGTTCTAGACATTGTACTAAAATAAGAAAAGTAGTTATTTGAGCTAATCCACTATCATGGATGCTTTGTCCATGATCTATCTTATGGACACCATTAATTCTATTCTATAATTATTCCATATTTATGTGACCCAACTCAATATCTATTATTTCTTCAACATTTAAATCTAAGTACAAGGGTGGAATAGCCCCTAGAAACTAATGCTTCATGTTTATTTCTTCCTCAAATTAGAGACCCTTTTTTTGGAGGAGTCTTTTTTAGGGTTATTTTATTAGTATTTTCCTTGATTAGAGTCATGAATGTTGACATATGATGAAAAACACCTACATGTGAGAGAAACTAGAAAGTGAATTGGTTGTGTGAGAAAAGTTGGAAATCTGACCTTGTTAGAGCAAAGAATGGGTTATGGAGTGTGCTTATGTAGAAGGTAGATTGCTTAGATCTATTTGGTTGAGCTTCTAAATCTGATGGTGTGTTTGATAGGTGATCGAAGTCTGATGGTGTGTTTGATAGTCAACCAAGTTTTGACATTTGTACAAATAGGTTTTAAATTCTAATGGAATGCTAAATAAGGTATCATATTTCAACAAGTATTTAGGTATAGTTCAAAAATTGATAATGTCTCAAGTAATGTCATAATTTGAGAAAGTGCCAAGTAAGGTAGTGGAATCTGATAGTTTTCCAAATAAGGGAAAGATCTGATGAAGGATAAAATGAGTTCAAATTCCATTATGAAAAATATTCAGCAAATACAAAAGAACTTGGTAACCTTAATAAACCACACTTTAGGAAGAATGGGATCATAAGAACTCAAAAATAACTTAACAAGAGTAACTAAAAATGAAAGGAGAATAAAACCCAAATTACTTGTTTGAAAACCCTGTGGAAAGGTAGTGTACCTATATATCATGCCAATAATGCAAACCCTAACTCCTTGTTGTTGGTTGATAAACCAAAACACATAATTTTACAATTTCGAAGATCACACAAAGGCCCAATTTTAAGTGGTAGTAGATTGGAATGAATCAAAAAATTAGAATGTAAAGAGATTTAAATCTAGACTAAAAACCCTTGGACATGGATGGAATTCTAAGGATTAATAGTGAAAATATCAGGGTATATGAGAAAGTGTCAGGATCCACAGGAGTGATTAGTAGTGTGTCATTTTCTAGGTTTTATAGAAATAATAGGTGGGATCTGATGTGTTTTTGAGTAAGTATCAAGTTTTGAAGGGTTATCTTTCATGACTATTAGGTTCTGACATGTGAGCCAATAATCGATAGATGGATCCTTGGGATATGTTTAGCAAGTAATCAAAACCCAATAAGTCTAAAGACTTAGACAATTTTGTACTTTATTTTGATTTTGTTTTCAATTTTTTAGTAATTTTTTTACTTCTAACAATGAATTCTTTAGATAATATATTTTAACTTGGAGATGATAACTTTGATCTTCTTTAACTCAAATTAACTATTTGTAGTCGAATGACTTAACACTCTTAGTTTTTTTACTTTCATTCAAAAACTTGGATAACATTTATAATGTATTATCCATTCCACTTGAACCATTACATTAATGACAATCATGATATAACACAATATTCCAAACATAAAATACTCCTTATCATTCTCCATCAAGATCTTATAATGTAACTTGTATGTTAATCAGTACTTTATCAATATTCATGCAAAATTGAGGATCCAAATGAGAAAATACAATTTTAAATTTATAGTACTTAAAACCTTCATATGCAAGTTGCTTCCAACATATTAACAAATTGATTCATGTATCTTATTATGTTATTACACATTCCTATAGGATTCATGCCAACTTCATTTTTATATTCCTCAATAGATTGATCTTGTAATTGTCTTCACATAAGTGTATCTATTCTCAATTAGTTGTAAGAATGGAGTGCATAAGAAATTATAATGCCCCCAAAATATAAAAAATGTAATATTTGAATAATATAAATTGTCAAATCTTAAATGTATTGCTTTGAAAGTTTGGAGATAAGCCCATTATGATGCTCACTTTTGAGATGAGAGAAATTGCTTGCAAATCAATTCTCTGAAAATAAAAAGTGAGATTTTTTAAAAGATATAATCATGTAATATCATGTTACATATTTAAATTATATTGGAATTCTATAAATGTAACATTGAATCATGTGAAACACGTATATATTACATTGCTTATGTAATTTTAATATAGCATTGAAATAGAGTATGAAGCATGTAAAGGACTTGTAAGTGTTGAATATGTATTGTAAGCATAGTATTGAATAGATAAAGTGTTGAATCGCATGAGTAATATGTGCATGACATCTATCATGGCACTATAGATACATGTAATAGATACATAGTAATGCATGATAAGAGTTATGGCACCATAGTATCTAATAAGGAATATTTAAATAAAGTCACATAATGTCATGTAAGAAGACCCAAATTCCACATACAAGGGACATGTAATAAGTCACATAAAATTGGAAATTTTTGAATTAATATCACACTTAAGGCCCAAAGGCTGAATACAAGGGACATGTAAATGTCACATAAACATATAAGCCCAAGGGAAATACACACATAGCATGATGATGTCATAAAATAAAAAGGGTGTATGTTTAACATACACAAGGCCAAGGGCCACAAATAATAATCAAGTGAGTTGAAGCAAGTCATGTAGTGAAGTAATCATATGAAATAAGTATAGAGAAAATGAAATTGGCATATTTTGATCATATGAATATATATTCATATTAGTGAATAACATATTGCATCATGACACATGTAAAGTACAAATAAATAATAAGGCTTTTGTTTTCATTATATCTAAACATGGAAAAGAAATTGGGGATAGAGACAATCTATAAAATTATTTGTATAAAACAATGACATACCCCTCACTAAGCAAAGGCTATAGGGTAAAAGTTTGGCCCAACATCAAAACCATGTGAAAGAATGTCTTAAGCTTAAAAATGAATAATATATAAATATGTCTTCTACTATGTGATCAAAAACTATATTAGAGATGTGACTATGTTTTAGTTGTAAATGGAGATATAAAATTCATAGGGATAAGTCTATAATAGAGGATAATTATACAATGTACTATTATCTGACTAGTAGGAATTCATCATAATTGATTGTATATATGAATTTTTGATTAGAATAGTTTAATGTGTATGACTATTTCATGCTACTGTAGGAATATGTCATGTATCACACTCAGATACCTTGTGAGAAGCATTGTGTATTATAAATTAAATGAAACGTGTTATGTACTAAACATAAAATATATGACATATGTAAAAATGTAATCCAAAAACATGTGAATATGCTTACAGGTCCTAATTTTATTTTATTTTCAAATATTTAAAATATATATATATATATTTAGAATATATGAATGTTTTTTTATTTTTTCCATATTTGAAAGGTAACATATGCATAAGAAAATTTTGAAAAATATTTAAAAACAAGATAAGATTTAAGGTTTTGAAAATGGAATAAGGGGAAATAAAAACAACCCTCACTAAGATGTTAAATCAAAGCATTGCAAGGAAGAAGGCAAAATGAAATGCCCCCAATGTGGGTCTATATTTAGCATAGATGGAAATAATGGTGATGAAACCTTATGTAAAAGAATATAGATGTGAGCATGAAAGTACAAATGAGAGATAAAGCATGTATAAATATGTAATCATGAGACAAAATTTTCCATGCAAAATAATCTATTATCGTAAGTAGATGCCTCCTTCCTTTATAATTTTGATATAGAAAACCCACAATAGTAGGTAGGGGCCGAATGGCTACGGCTTCACACTATTTCTAAATATCAAATATTACAAACACTTGTTTAATTTTTGATTCTCAGGATCCTTTGAAAAGGGAAAGAGAAGAGCATACTCTTGAAACAAGGCTACTATATTTCTAAAGCTTAGAAATTTTTCGATGCAAACTCTATGGAGGAGAGGCCTATATATAGTATTTTGGGAGGTCCTGCTTGAGTCTATGTCAAGGCGGTGTCATTTCCCATCATACTTTACAGTGTAAAAGTTAATCTACAGAGAAATGCTATTGGATGCACTGGATGATGATGTTTGGTTAGGTGGGTCCAACATTGATTCCACTTTAGAGAATAAGTCATCTTCACTGATTGGATTGAAAAGACATCTGAGCTGGAATGTACTGGAAAGATGCCATTATTGGGGTCTAGCTTCACATGCATGATATCGTGGAGTGATGTAGAAATAAGATTCCCACTCCAGCTATCTTCTAATAATAGTATGCATGACAGTGTCTTGATCATGGTTCTCCTCTTCATGAATATGGTGTGGGCCATGCCTTGCAATCCACTAGTACAGGTGTTCATTAAATGGAGACTTGATTTTAATTAGCCATGTCCATAATGGACATTTTAATAATTTATTGAATTGGTGATACAGGAATTCACTATTTAATCTTTCAATATAGATGACTCCATATTTTTTATGGCAATTTGCCTGGATAGTAGCTACTAAAGACATTTGTAGATCTTGTCCTGCTGCATAAGAAATTCTTGTATATCTTGGATGCAACCCTTCATGAAGAATCTGCTCTTAGACAAAGATGTTAAGAGATGGAAATCCATGATTATAGATCCTGGTTAAATTAAAGCCAAGAATGGGTTGATGCATAAGCGTTGCTGGAGGATTTTTGCTAAGCCAATTTGCAATAATATTATCAGTACTTTTGATATGTTCTACTAAAAAATTAAACTAGTTAAAAAATACTTGCCATCTAACATATTTACTGTGACCATCCTTTCGACCATGATATTTTTCTTTAAAGGTCAAAAATCTAGTACAGTCGTTAATTACAACAAAATGAGGCAAATGGAGAAGTCTTAACATGAACTTCTCTAAGAATTTCTTTACAGCATAGATTTCTTTATCAGAAGAAATCCATTTTAGAACATCAGTACTAAAAACTCCACTAGTGAATTTGCATACAAATTCTTTATTGTTAACTATGAAAACAAGTACTCCTCCCCATGTAATATCGAAGGCATCAGTATAGACCTTCATTTGGTCAGATATTGGGATATGAAGTTCGGGGAGCGAAGCAACTGTAGATTTGATCTTTTGAACATCTACTATATGTTTTTCTTCCCAACAAAAAGCTTTCTTCTTATGGAGAAGCTCTTAAAGAATGAACATGTCTTCACCAGAGTTAGGATAAAAACTATTTAAATAGTTGAGCAATTCCAAAAATGCTTGAAGCTTGGATTTATCTAGCTTCTCTAGAAAATGGATGACCTTCTCTTTAATATGTGGCTGTATCTGCAATCTAAAATCTCAGATAATCATTCTGAGGAAATTACATTCAGTTTTGCATAACTAAATCTTTGTTTTTGAAAGTACTATCCCTGCATCGTGAGCCAATTGAAAGAATTTGGAGAGATGAGTAAAATGGTCAGTAAGACTATTACTAAATATTAGTATATCATCAATATATACACATAGAAATTTAGAAGTGCCTTGAAAGATTTTATCCATATGAGCTTGATAATATGCTGGGGCATTCATCAAGCTGAAAGGCATTACTGTCCACTGGTAATGGCCAAAAGGGCAGCTGAATGTTGTCTTTTCCCTGATAGCTTCCTTGACTCAGATCTGATAAAAGCTAGATTTACAGTCAAACTGAGAGAAGTATTTACAATTTGCAACTTTCTCTAATAAGTAGCTTTTATCTGGAATTAGATATGGGAATGGTTGTGTGATAGAATTTAATGGTCGATAATTGATGACCATTCTTTTCTTTCCTCTTTTTTGCTCAAAATGTTTTTTAACCATAAAAGCATAACAACAAAAAGGGGAAGTAGATTTCTGAATAAAGCCATTAGCCTCCGATTCTTTGATCTGAAGTTCTATATCATTATAATCTTGAGTTGGAATTGGGATCTTCTTCCCAATCTTCATATGTTTACCTTCAAGGATTTTTATGTCCATCTCAGGCATACATTTTGACAAAAACTACTGAGGGTTGTCAGAACAGATAGTGGCTTTAATCTTTTCTCCTATCTCCTGGATTTTAGCTAGGATTATTATCTCTGGTATTTGAGTCATTGAAATGGGGAATTGCTCAGTGGCATAGATAAGGCGAGGGATTCTAAGCCTTTCATTTTCTATTGTAAACATGATACTCTTGGTGGTTGAACCATAGGGAGAGTATCTATCAATAAAGGCATCGCCTAATAGAATATCTACAGGCATTCTATCTAAAGCAAAGAAATTAGGATGGAAGATTTTATTTTGAATCTGAAGGGTTTGTTGATGCTTATATTTGTTACAAATAAAACTGTTCCCTTGGACATCTAAGATCTTATAAGCTAAGGCATCATCCAATGTCTTCCAATCATAGATGAGTTGTGATTTTGCAAAAGAGAGAGAAGCTCCTGTGTTTATCTGAGCATTTACTAGTCTACCATTAATTTCTAAGGTAATGAACTAGGCAATCTTTCCATTAATCAGCTGAGTTAAGTAAGCTAGTTGTGGAATTTCCAAAGGAGGAATACTAGTACATATCAATTTTTGTCTCCCTGGATCCTGAACAATGGATTATCAGTGTAGATATCTTTAGTTTCTTGTTCTGCTTCTTCTTCTTGGAGATTATTGCATTCACCTGGACAGTAATCTTGGTTTGAGTAGAAAGAACTTCCTACTTCTTCATCCTCTTCTTTTTCTTCTTCTGTGGGCAGTAACACATCCAACTGTGGCTCTATCGTTGGTGTATGTATCTCTCTTGGAGGTTCTTTGCAGGTGAATTTGTTTTTAATCCAAGATTTACTAAGCTTGAAAGAGCTTTGATATTGCAAAGGAGGTTGTTATGGTCTTTTCAATATTGGTGGCAATTTGGGCATAAAGGGTTGTCTCCCTCTAGATGAACCTTCTCTTTTAGAGTGTCCTCTTCCTCTGGGTCTTTTTGGTCATTCTGGTATTTTTTGATAATGTCTGGACCAGGTTCCATGTGCTTCATAGTGTAGCTATGAAAAATCATGGTGTCGTGGTCGATACCATGGGTGTTGCATGTTGGTGAGTGGTTGTTCTAAGTCATCAGCTAATGACTTGAGAGCATCGGCATCATCATAGTCTGTTGAGTCTTCTTCGGGGAGATCATCTAGAATTGGTTCATAGATGTCATCCTGTAGGTAAAGATCTTCATCAGAATCTATAATATCCCACCACGCTACTGCATTGGAAGTAAAGATAGCTTTAACTGTAGGATTTTTGTAGTGGCATTGAGGAGCAATATGGCTAGGTTTGCGATAGATGTAGCAAATAGGCTGTTTGGATGGAGGATGAGCAGTGCATCGTTTCTTGAGGAAATGATGAGGTGCATAGGAATGCTTACGAGGAAAAGACCAATGCTGGAAAGAAAGATGCTTACGACACTACTTTTGGTGTTTACACTGCTGGACAAATGGCCGATAGCCAAATGGGGTTGTTTCTGGAAAGGCTGGAGCAATCTGAGAGGCTTGATGCTTGGTGAGATTTTGGATAGACTTAGTCTCAGAGACTAAGCACATAGCTTGTTGTTTAGAAAAATCAATCACGTCTGAGAGAGAGAGAGAGAGAGAGAGAGAGATATTCAATTGTCAGTCCCTTAAGATCAATATAAGAAATTACTCTATTAATTAGATTATATGGTAGAGCATGAAAAAATTTGATCTTAATCTCAGTGGATGAAAAACTCTTGCTTTCATATGCCAATTCTCTGAATTGTTTGGCAAAAGCATCAAATTGCTTTAAATCACATAGCTCTATTTTTAGAATCCATTTTTTAGATTCTAGTTCTCTATTAGCAACTGGAGGTGTAAACTCATTGATCAATAAATTGAATAATGTGGCTAAAGAATCAGGCTGATTATGTACACACTCATATTGTTCGGCTTCTGACATGGTATTCTACCATTGATTAAGAATACCCCAAAAGAATTTTGTAGCAAAACAAGTGGTTCCATCTTGATCTAAATGTGCATTGATAGTGATGACTCTCATAGAATTACACCATGTAGTGATTTCATTCAATGGATTGAGGAGATCATCAATATTGAGATACCAGGGCTGCAACTCGACATGCATTCTTTGCATAAGGGTAGTATTTGACTGCTTTTTGCAAGACTTAAAATTGGAGCTGAAAGTAATTGGATAAATGGGCTTTTTAGCAGAGGATTTTGCTTGTTGATCTTGTTTAGAAAGCCAATCTAAACTATCATCTAAAGCATCTAGTTTAGAATCAATAGAAGACACTTGTTTCTGTATCTTCTCTATATTATCCTTGATATATAGAACATCTCTACAAAGATCATCAAATTCTCTGTGAAATGTGAGTTAAACCTAGCAATATAATTTCTTTGTTTGAACTCATTTGAGGGTTCAACATCTCCATGATAAGCAGCTGAAAAATATTGTATAGTTCTTGCTGACTGCTTATATACTCCTTTATGAGGTGGCCACCTTCCACCTTTATACAGAGTAACCTTGTTCTCTGTGTAGAAATCCATACTATCTTCTATGGGAAGATTCATCATTGTGTAGGGTAATTGATCCTTTAGATCACTTCCTTGATTGATTTCTTCATCTTCGATCAGAATATGGCCAGTTTTGATAGTTCTGCGGGAAGAGGAAGTTGATGGTCTAGAAGGAGAAAGATTAGAAGAATTAACAGACAAAGATCTGGGAAGTATATTTATAGTTCTGCCATCACTTTTATGTATTGTGGCTTGACCCTTCATTCTAGGGGAAACATTTTTTAACCTGTCAAGTTTCCAATCAGAAGGTATTTCTACAGACTCTATATGACCTTTCTGAAGCTGGACAGTACCACTAAGTCTTCTGGCATAAGGCAAATTTTCTAAGATCTTTGGATGGTTAGTGTTCATCATACTATAAACAATAGAAATATTAATAGAGGCATACTTAAATTCACCAAACATATCTAAACCAAATAATGAGTTGAATAATCCCCAACAATCTAAAGATCCATGTTTTACTTCTTTACATCCCTTATTGCGGACTGCAACAGAGAGATTATGACAAAACTCAAAACATATGACTTCATCATTCAAGTGACCAAGACTAGATATTTGATAAGAATGCTTGAAACTGACTTGACGACGATCACACAAAGCAAGATATATAACAGGTTTAATATTACCAGGAATCAAAGGAGTTATATGAATTCTGATAAGACCAAAGTGAACAAATTTCACATCTTCATGTGACCTAATATAATTGATTTCTAATTTAGGTAATAAAGATAGTAAATTTATTTGAAAACTCTTCTTGGGCTTATAGGTAAGGGTTAACTCAACAAATTTGATTCCGGGTTTTAAAAAATACATATAAGTGGAATTATAAACTTAGATTTAAGGAGTTCAGATTTATTATAGACATGTGAAGCTTTTACAGCCAGAGGTTTATATAGGTTATTTTCCTTTTCAAGGCTTTCTTCAGTGATCACAATATTTAGGCAATCAGATATTTTTTCAGGAATGAAGGAAGGGAGTTCATAGGTTCCTTCTAGCTCAGATTCATTCATGATTTTTACTGTGGAGGTGGTTTGGGCTTTTTCGAATTCCATGGCTGAAAGATTTGAGGTCTGGTAAGCGAGAAAATTTTGGTAAGGGAAACAAGAGAATGCAGAGATAAAAAGGCCTATGACAATATTAAAAATGGCCGAAGACTCGATGCAATAAACTTTCCCAAAGAATTTTTCAAAGCAAAGAACTCAAAAAGTTGAAGCTAGAAATTCTTACAGATCAAACCAATCTTCAAAAATAGTTAACAGTGGCTTTATGGCTCTAATACCAATTTTTTATCATCATTAGATGCCTCCTCATCTACTGATGATAAAATATTGGTATCAGAGCCACAAAGCCACTGTTAACTATTTGTGAAGATTGGTTTGATCTGTAAGAATTTTTAGCTTCAACTTTTTGAGTTCTCTGCTTTGAAAAATTCTTTGGGAAAGTTTATTACATCAAGTCTTCCGCCATTTTTAATATTTTCATAGGCCTTTTTATCTCTGCATTCTCTTGTTTCCCTTACCACAATTTTCTTGCTTACCATACCTCAAATCTTTCAGCCATGGAATTCAAAAAAGCCCAAACCACCTCCACAGTAGAAATCATGAATGAATCTGAGCTAGAAGGAACCTATGAACTCCCTTCCTTCATTCCTGAACAAATATCTGATTGCCCAGATATTGAGATCACTGAAGAAAGCCTTGAAAAGGAAAATAGCCTGTATAAACCTCTGGCTATAAAAGCTTCACATGTCTATAAGAAATCTGAACTCCTTAAATCTAAGTTTGTTTATAATTCCACTTATATGTCTTTTGTAAAACCTCGAATCAAATTTGTTGAGTTAACCCTTACCTATAAGCCCAAGAAGAGTTTTCAAACAAATTTACTATCTTTATTACCTGAATTAGAAATCAATTATATCAGGTCACATGAAGATGTGAAATTTGTTCACTTTGGTCTTATCATAATTCATATAACTCCTTTGATTCTTGGTAATATTAAACCTGTTATATATCTTGCTTTGTGTGACCGTCATCAAGTTAGTTTTAAGCATTCTTGTCAAATATCTAGTCTTGGTCGCTTGAATGATGAAGTCATATGTTTTGAGTTTTATCTTAATCTCTCTGTTGTAATCCATGATAAGGGATGTAAAAAAGTAAAATATGGATCTTTAGATTGTTGGGGATTATTCACCTCATTATTTGGTTTAGATATGTTTGGTGAATTTAAGTATGCCTCTATTAATATTTTTGTTGTTTATAGTATGACAAACACTAACCATCCAAAGATCTTAGAAAATTTGCCTTATGCCAGAAGACTTAGTGGTATTGTCCAGCTTCAGAAAGGTTGTATAGAGTCTATAGAAATACCTTCTGATTGGAAACTTGACTGGTTAAAAAATGTTTCCCTTAGAATGAAGGGTCAAGCCACAGTACATGAAAGTGATGGCAGAACTGTAAATATACTTCCCAGATCTTTGTCTATTAATTCTTCTAATCTTTCTCATTCCAGACCATCAACTTCCTCTTCCCACTGAACTATCAAAACCGGCCATATTCTGATCAAAGATGAAGAAATCAATCAAGGAAGTGATCCAAAGGATCAATTACCCTACACAATGATGAATCTTCCCAGAGAAGATAGTCTGGAATTCTACATAGAGAATAGGTTACTCTGTATAAAGGTAGAAGGTGGCCACCTCATAAAGGAGTATATAAGCAGCCAGTAGGAACTGTACAGTATTTTTCAGCTGCTTATCAAGAAGATGTTGAACCTTCAAATGAGTTCAAACAAAGAAATTATACTGCTAGGTTCAACTCACATTTCACAGAGAATTTTGATGATCTTTGTAGAGATATTCTATATATCAAGGATAACATAGAGAAGATACAAAAACAAGTGTCTTATATTGATTCTAAACTAGATGCTTTAGATGATAGTTTAGATTGGCTTTCTAAATAGGATCAGCAAGCAAAATCCTCTACTAAAAATCCCATTTATCCAATTGGCTTTCTAAATAGGATCAGCAAGCAAAATCCTCTGCTAAAAATCCCATTTATCCAATTACTTTTAGCTCCAATTTTAAGTCTTGCAAAAAGCAATCAAATACTACCCTTATGCAAAGAACGCATGTCTAGTTACAGCCCTGATATCTCAATATTGATGATCTCCTCAATCCATTGAATGAAATCACTGCATGGTGTAATTCTATGAGAGTCATCACTATCAATGCATATTTAGATCAAGCTGGAACTACTTGTTTTGCTACAAAAATTTTTTGGGGTATTCTTAATCAATGGTGGAATACCATGTCAGAAGCCGAACAGTATGAGCATGTACATAATCAGCCTGATTCTTTAGCCACATTATTCAATTTATTGATCAATGAGTTTGCACCTCAAGTTGCTAATAGAGAACTGGAATCTAAAAAATGGCTTCTAAAAATGGAGCTATGTGATTTAAAGTAGTTTGATGCTTTTTTCAAACAATTCAGAGAATTGGCATATGAAAGCAATAGTTCTTCATCCACTGAGATTAAGATCAAATTTCTGCATGCTCTACCATATAATCTAATTGATAGAGTAATTTCTTATATTGATCTTAAGGGACTGATAATTGAAGATCTCTCTCTCTCAGACGTGATTGATTTTTCTAAACAGCAAGCTATGTGCTTAGTCTCTAAGACTAAGTCTATCCAAAAGCTCACCAAGCATCAAGCCTCTCAGATTGCTCCAGCCTTTCTAGAAACAGCCCCATTTGGCTTTCAGCCATTTGTCCAATCGTGTAAACACCAAAAGCAGTATCGCAAGCATCTTTCTTTCTAGCATCGCTCTTTTCCTCGTAAGCATTCCTATGCACCTCCTCATTGTTTCCTCAAGAAATGATGCACTGCTCATCCTCCATCCAAATAGCCTATTTCTTACATATGTCACAAACCTGGCCATATTGCTCCTCAATGCTAATGCAACAATCCTATAGTTAAATCTATATTTACTTCTAATACAGCAGTGTGGTGGGATATTGTAGATTTTGATGAAGATCTTTACCTACAAGATGACATCTATGAACCAATTCTAGATGATCTCCTCAATGAAGACTCAATAGACTATGATGATGTTGATGCTCTCGAGTCATTTGCTGATGACTTAGAACAACCACTCACCAACATGCAATGCCCATGGTATCAACCATGACACCATGATTTTTCACAGCTACACTATGAAGCACATGGAACCTGGTCCAGGCATCATCAAGAAATACCAAAATGACCAGAAACACCCAGAGGAAGAGGACACTCTAAAGGAAAAAGTTCATCCAGAGGGAGATAGCCCTCTATGCCCAGATTGCCACCAACATTACAAAGACCATAGCATCCTCCTTTGCAATATCAGAGCTCTTTCAAGCCTAGTGAATCTTGGATTAAAAACAAATTCACCTACAAATAACCTCCAAGAGAGATACATACACCAACGATAGAGCCACAGTGGGATGTGTTACTACCCACAGAAGAAGAAAAAGAAGAGGATGAAGAAGTAGAAAGTTCTTTCTACTCAGACCAAAATTACTGTCTAGGTGAATGCAGTAATCTCCAAGAAGAAGAAGCAAAACAAGAACCTGAAGATATCTATGCTGAACAATCCATTATTTAGGATCCAGGGAGACAAAAATTGGTATATAATAGTATTCCTCCTTTGGAAATTCCACAAATAGCTTACTTAACTTAGCTGATTAATGGAAAGTTTGCCTAGTTCATTACCTTAGAAATTAATGGCAGACTAGTAAATGCTTAGATATACACAGGAGCTTCTCTCTCTTTTGCAAAATCACAACTCATCCATGATTGGAAGACATTGGATGATGCCTTAGCTTATAAGAGCTTAGATGTCCAAGGGAACAGTTTTATCTGTAACAAATATAAGCATCATCAAACTCTTTAGATTCAAAATAAAATCTTTCATGATGATTTCTTTATTTTAGATAGAATGCCTGTAGATATTCTATTAGGTGGTGCTTTTATTGATAGATACTCTCCCTATGGTTCAACCACCAAGAGTATCATGTTTACAATAGAAAATGAAAGGCTTAAAATCCCTCACCTTATCTATGCAACTGAGCAATCCCCCAGTTTAATGCCTCAAATACCAGAGATAATAATCCCAACTGAAATCTAGGAGATAGGAGAAAAGATTAAAGCCACTATATGTTCTGACAACCCTCAGCAATTTTGGTCAAAATCTATGCCTAAGATGGACATAAAAATTGTTGAAGGTAAACATATGAATATTTGGAAGAAGATCCCAATCCCATCTCAAGATATAATGATATGAAACTCCAGATCAAAGAACTGGAGGCTAATGGCTTTATTCAAAAATCTACTTCCCCTTTCTGTTGTTATGCTTTTATGGCTAACAAACATTCTGAGCAGAAAAGAGGAAAGAAAAGAATGGTCATCAATTATCGACCATTAAATGCTATCACACAGCCATTCCCATATCCAATTCCACATAAAAGCTACTTATTAGAGAAAGTTACAAATTGTAAATACTTCTCTCAGTTTGACTGTAAATCTGGATTTTACCAAATCCAAGTCAAGGAAGCTGACAGGGAAAAGATAGAATTCAGCTACCCTTTCAGCTTGATGAATGCCCCAGCATATTATCAAGCTCATATGGATAAAATATTTTAAGGCACTTCTAACTTTCTATGTGTATATATTGATGATATACTAATATTCAGTAATAGTCTTACTAACCATTTTACTCATCTCTCCAAATTATTTCAACTGGCTCACGATGTAGGGTTAGTACTTTCAAAAACAAAGATTCAGTTATGCAAAACTGAATGTAATTTCCTTGGAATGATTATCTGAGATTTCAGACTGCAGATACAGCCACATATTAAAGATAAGGTCATCAGTTTTCTAGAGAAGCTAGATAAATTCAAGCTTCAAGCATTTTTGGGATTGGTCAACTATTTAAATAGTTTTTATCCTAACTCTGGTGAAGACAGGTTCATTCTTCAAGAGCTTCTCCAAAAGAAGAAAGATTTTTGTTGGGAAGAAAAACATACAGTAGCTGTTCAAAAGATCAAATCTACAGTTGCTTCGCTCCCCGAACTTCATATCCCAAAATCTGACCAAATGAAGGTCTATACTGATGCCTCCGATATTGCATGGGAGAGAAGTACTTGTTTCCATAGTTAATAATAAAGAATTTGTATGTGAATTCACTAGTGGATTTTTCAGTACTGATGTTCTAAAATGGATTTCTTCTGATAAAGAAATCTATGCTGTAAAGAAATGCTTAGAGAAGTTCATGTTAAGACTTCTCCATTTGCCTCATTTTGTTGTAATTACCAACTGTACTAGATTTCTGACCTTTAAAGAAAAATATCATGGTCATAAGGATGGTCATGGTTAATATGTTAGATGGCAAGCATTTTTTAACCAGTTTAATTTTTTAGTAGAACATATCAAAGGTACTGATAATATTATTGCAGATTGGCTTAGCAGAAATCCTCCAGCAACGCTTATGCATCAACCCATTCCTGGCTTTAATTTAACCATGATCTATAATCAAGGATTTCCATCTCTTAACATCCTTATCCAAGAGTATATTCTTTTTTAAGGGTTGCATCCAAGATATACAAGGATTTTTTTATGTAGTAGGACAATATCTACAAATGTCTTCAGCAACTACTATCCAGGCAAATTGCCATCAAAACTCTAGAGTCATCTATATTGAAAGATTAAATAGTGAATTCCTGTATCACCAATTCACTAGATTATTAAAATGTCCATTATGGACATGGCTAATTAAAATCAGGTCTCCATTTAATGAACACCTGTACCAATGGATTGCAAGGCATGGCCCACACCGTATTCATGAAGAGGAGAACCATGATCAAGACACTATTGTGCATACTATTATTAGAAGACAGCTAGAGTGGGAATCTTATTTCTACATCACTCCATGATATCAAGCATGCAAAGCTAGACCCCAGCACTGGCATATTTCTAGTACATTCCAGCTCAGATGTCTTTTCAATCCAATCAGCGAAGATGACTTATTGTCTAAAGCGGAAGTAATGTTGGACCCACCTAACCAAACATCACCATCCAGTGCATCCAACATCATTTCTCTGTAGATTAACTTTTACGCTATAAAGTATGATGGGACATGACACCACCTTGACAGAGACTCAGGCAGGACCTCCAAAAATACTATATATTGGCCTCTCCTCCATAGAGTTTGCATCAAAAAATTTCTAAGCTTTAGAAATCTAGTAGCCTTGTTTCAAGAGTATGATCTTCTCTTGCCCTTTTCGAAGGATCCTGAGAATCAAAAATTAAACAAGTGTTTGTAATATTTGATTTATAGAAATAGTGTGAAGCCATAGCCATTCGGCCCCTGCCTACTGTTGCGGGTTTTCTATATCAAAATTGTAAAGGAAGGAGGCATCTACTGACGATAAAAGATGCATTGAATGCTTAATAAGATAATTGTCTTGGGTTGTTGAATTGGTT
Source organism: Torreya grandis (assembly GCA_037957365.1). Lineage (NCBI taxonomy): Eukaryota > Viridiplantae > Streptophyta > Pinopsida > Cupressales > Taxaceae > Torreya > Torreya grandis. The sequence goes on along the minus strand of JARHVA010000613.1, from coordinate 3,915,648 downwards.
TGAAAAATACAAGTGAGAAAATGCCCCCAAAATTACAAAATACATCCCATGGTTAGAATAAAATAGGACTAAGTGTATCGTAATAATCAAAAAAATTAAAGAGTAAAAGAAGCTATGTATAAGTAGGGGCTAGTATAGGCCAAGGATCTCATCAAGGGGATGTCTATATAAAGATGGGGGAGGATGAGAATAGGTATACTCATCTATATGATGTGAATAAGAAGAAGTGTAAATAATTTATGCCTTTAAATCATCATAATCATACCAATATTTTATATTATTAGGATCATAATCACCAATGCAATCATCTTTCATAATTTTTTTGCTTATTTATATTTTTCCATTCAAATTGATCGTAAGAAAAGGGGATGCTAGCATATTGTCTATCCATGATATATACGATGAATTTGAATACATGAAACTGAAATGTTGAAAGCTTACCATGTAATCTAACATATACAAGGTAACACACAAAACATGTAAAAATCAAGGTAAAGGGTGATCTAGGCAAGGTTGGATAATTTTTAGGCTCTCATATATATATTATCATTTTTTGATTAGTGTCAACCTAGTATTTTAGAGTACTAAATAAAGAGGTAAAACCATGTTTGTATCTTACTAACTTTGATTTAGAGGGAAATTCAAGAGTAAATTCCCTGGGTAATATACTCCTCTAAGGTGCACCATAAATCAAATGGATAAAAGAGGCTTCTTATTAGTGCAAATAAGGGATCCTAGGCATTTCTGATGCATCGTGAGGCACATTAAAACTAAATTCCATGTTTAGATTTTTGCTATGGCTATGAGTATTAGGGTGAACCCCTCACGCTATGATGTTTGTAAACATAACAACACATATCCATTCATGACAATAATTAAGAATTTTTAAAACTTCTAGAACATAGTTTCTAAAACAATTAAAAGAAAATGAAAATGAAAAATAAATTATCAATAAAGGCAAAATATTTTTTAAAATGAAAACAACAAAATTAAACCTGAAGTCAAAAGAAAGAGCCTCTATGTCAATATCTATCTGAGGTGATAAGATATACTTTTTTAGTATCATATTACTCCAAGGTCAAAAAAATTAAATCATTATGTTATACATAGTATCCAAGGTTGAGGAATTTATTATTTTGGTGTCAGGAATTTACAAAATTAAACTGAAAACCTAATCCAAATATCAACAAGTAGTGTTTTAACTAAAGCAGATTTGCCAATTACACTAGAATTAATTATGAATTCTAATTTATTATAATTAGAAATGTAAACTATTAAAATCTGATATAGACTAATATATAAGACATAATACAATAAATATAGAGATTTATAGAATTTTTAAATTGCTAAAAATATAAAAATAGGGTTAGGGTTAGAGAACTATCCTTGTAATTGATTTATTTCAGACTGTGTTAGCTTCATATAAATTCATGGTGTATTAGAAAACCTAAAAACATAGATGCATCAAAAAATAGTGACTCATTTTCTACTAGGACAAATCCATGAGATTTGAAAAGGATCAGAGTGTATCATTTTTCTCTACTATGACTTTATCTTATCAAACTATGCATTAATATGAAAATATGGGTTTGTTTGACTGTAGGTGATTACTATTTATTTCTATGTTGAGCTCAAATTGACACATGGAATACCTATCAAAACACAACCCTGGTCTTGCACAAACACACCAAAAATATAAAATGCAAAAGGAGGAAAAATGGGGGAAGTGGGAATGGTTGAGTTAGCCTTAAAAAAACCCTTGTTGATAGAGTGTTGCCTATATATCTCAAAGGACCTAAGGCTGATGTAGTTCTCCCTTTAGGGAAGATAATATGAATTAAATGAGAAATTTTGATTAGAATTATTTACAAGGGGATGCCCCATCCTAAAATAAACAATGTTAGATATGTCCAAGGACTAAAATTATAATAGAATTACAATATGAGATTTTAATCAAAAAAATGGATGCTTTTAAAATCATAAAGGAGATTTTTTGTCAGTGAGAGCTATATCCTTTCAAGTGTGACCCTTGATGTTTTTTTATATGGATAGATTTTGAATATTTCCAATATCTTACCTATTTATATGCATGACAAATTTGTTATAAAGTGTGTCATTTTAAAAATATAGTCATTAGAGCATGGGGGACATGTCCTCACTATTGGATAGGTGCATAGTGTGCCCTTATCTGACTAGTGTGTACTTGTCCAAAAGGAACATAAGCTTCTAAAATAGTATTGATAGTGAAGTGCATGATAAATAGGGATAAATATTGATAAAATATGGAAGCCTATAATATGTTCTTCATAATTTCAATACTTTGAACACTTTTTAAGATATTTTAGGTTATTAAAAAAAAAATTGTCCAACCAAGGTATAGGTGTCAAACACAACCATTTTAAAGCATTTATTAGTCAATTTTAGGTGTCAAAACATATGCATGATGATAAATATAACACAATCAACAAAATTAATCATATTCAAACCTTCTCCAAATATTTAAAGAATAATGAGAATGCACTGCCATACAAAAACATGATCTCATAAAAGTCACAATATCAAATATATATAACCAAGGTTGAACAATCAATTTCATTTTATTTGTAATATATTCACCCACCAAAGGAAAATATTTCAACTCATAATATTAATAAACATCTCTATAATACTCAATAAAGTAAGCCTTATCAAGGTAAATTAACATACTAGAATCCGATCAAGGTAAATCAACATACTGGAACACTATAATACTCAATGAAGCAAGACTTATCAATGTAAATCAATGAAGTTGTGTCATTAATAATCTCCCCTCCTCCTATCTTGGCCTACATCTCTTTGATGGAACTATGAAAATAGAATACTGGAATCCTCTCATTGACAAGATTCAAATGAAGTTATCTGGGTGGAAAGGGAATTTGTTGTCTCGAGCTGTAAAACTAAAATTACTTAAGAGTTCACTACAAAACATCCCTATTTGTTTCATGTCTTTATTTTTTATTCCATGGAAAGTGGTAGATCATATTGAACAAATTTAGAATAACTTCTTTTGGGGGGCGACAAAGGATAGATTCATATTCCCTCTTATTTCTTGGAACAAAGCATGTCTTCCTTATTCTAAATGGGGATTGGGGCTAAGAAGGGTGAGATTTATGAATCAAGCTCTCTTAAAAAATCAAAGATGGAGGGTAATCAAGTAAGAAAATCATTGGACTAGGATTATCAACGCTAAATACTTAAATTTTAGGGAGGGTTCTTATTTTTTTGATAAAGATGGCCCTGGCAATGGTTCAGCATTCTAGAAAGCACTGAGAGTTGGGAAGGATATTATTATAAAATGGCTGAAATATAATATTGGTATAGGTAAAAAAGTGTATTTTTGGTAGGACCTTTAGATCCAAGCCTCGCTAGTTTTCTAGCCTCAAGTAGTGGAGTTGTCTATTTATATCAAAGAGACCATTGGCCACAAGGTGTGTGACTACTAGTAGGAAATTGATGGCAAAAAAAGGTGGAAAATACTCCATAAATAAGGTCTAAATTATCACTAAGCTATTTTATTACAATAATTAAATAGAACACTCCAAAAAATTCACATATGTATCTTCCTAAAAAAAGATGCTCTCATTTGGAAAGAGGACTCTAGTGGATTGTATTCAGTTAAATATGGCTATCTTTCCCTGTAAGAATAGGCTAAAATTGAAGAAAAATGGAATGTTTTATGGATTAAAAACCTCATCCCAAATATTAATGTATTCTTCTAGCTAGCAGCTCAGAACAAGATTCTTATGGTGGATAATCTCTTGAGAATGGTAATTCTAATTCCCAATAGATGTGTACTATGTAAACAAGAGGTTGAATCTATAGAGTATATTTTCCTATCATGTCCCTTTGCCTCCTCCATATTTTAGTCTTTGTTTAGACTTTCCAACTACTCTTGGGTTACACCCAGTACTATTAAGGATCTGATCTATCAGTGGAAGTCCCCTTGGGATTATCCACCATTGAAATTTTGGTGGAAATTTTCCCTTGTCCATATCTTTTGGGGCATTTCAATCTCAAAATATTTGCTTATTTTTATAACCTCAATCCTATTCATTCATCCACTTTCAATAAAATTGGCTTTCATATGTTTCATCCTTTGATGGGACTACTTATCCATACCTTTCCTATATTCTCTGCCAACTCAAGCTTAAAATTCCTGCTAAACCCCACAAATAGGGTGTTGATAGATCTAAGGTCAAGTAGATTCATCCTCCTCCCCATTGGTTCAAATTGAATTTTAATGGGGCTACTAAAGGAAATTTAGGCCTAGCAAAAGTGGGAGGTGTTATTTGGGATTCTTATGGGAATCTCAGGGAAGCTTACATGGGACCACTTGGGATCTAAACGAACCATATTTTAGAATCCAAAGTTTCCTTATGGGGCATTGAACTCATGATTAAACTAGGCATGGAGTATTTATAGGTCGAGGGAGACTCCATGAATATTATCAACTGCCTAAAAATATTGACTCAATCTTCCTAGAGTATAACCAGGATGATAGATGATAAAAAAACCTACTTTCTTACTTTAAGGGAGTGTCAATTACCCATGTGTGTAGAGAGGGTAATAAATATGTCAATAAAATGGATAACCTAGGGGTCTATAGTATCTCCCTTACATGCTATTAAGGTGATTAGGCATTCCATAATGACAACATCCCCTTCATCAAGCTTGATAAAGGTCATTATATAGTGTGATATGATGGGCCTATTTATGATTCAATATGCTTAGCATAAGAGAAGGGACGTTCACACATGCAAGGACATCATGCCCCATTTAAGCCTAAAGGTTTTGCACACATGGATTAATTTCAAACCAATCAACAATATTTTATATGGCCCTATTTTCAACATCACCATTATTTTCATTTCAAAGGACCGTGAAAATTATAGTAGCAAAATATAGTCTAAAATAGGAGGTGATTAGGATTGTGTTGAACCCATCTCATGTGAAGACATGAAGGATGAATATGTGTGGAAAAATATGATCAAAGAGGGGTTAGCAACCTATATGGAGAGGTTGGTTGGTCATGACATAATGTTGTCTAGATATTTTGCCTATAAGTGTATTGATAGGGAAGTATGCATATGTAGATTAAGGCTTTTGATCACTGAGAAGGTCATAGGGGAGATTAATGGTATGGACTATTCAAGAGTTAAGGCATTCAAGGACAAGAAAAGGAAAGAAGAACTATTCAACATCTTTCATAGCAAGGATAAAAATAAGCTAAAAGTCTCAAACCAAAAAGGGTTCATGAGGGTGGATTTACCTAAAAAATGGTTAGATGTGTGATTGAAAATAATGAGATACATTATGCTTGAAGGGAAGCACAAGGTAATTTTATCACATCACTTCCTTCTACTTAACCATTTTAGGGGCTATACTATCAGTTTACCCTTTTTCTCTTTAAATCTCTCAAAGTCTCGATCACAAATTTTAAGATCAATCCCTCGATGAACCTAATCCACCAAGGGATCATTCTACTCCTGGTAAAAAAGGGAGAACCCCTCTAGTTTAAATTATTGATGGAGGCTATTAACATCACCATTAAACATGAAGAATCAGGTAGGGATGATGACCTCTTCTAAGAGACCAACTTCGAGAAAGTAGGGGATGAGAATGAATTTTTAGGAGAGGACTTTATGTAAGAGGAGCCTAATCTAAGAGGTAATCAAATGGGGGTTCCAAAAATTGTGACCCTAATTGCTAGTAAGGATAAATATTTATTAAGCCCTAAGATGAAAGATAACATTAAGCAATCCCTTAAAAAATTATATACCAAAGTGACTATACAAAGATTGCGATGCATATAAATTTTAGATGAGTTTGAAAAATTACAATGTCTTTTGATTCAAGGAACTTCTGATCTGGGCAATGATAAGGAAGAGACTAGCATGGTTGAGTTCACTCCCCAAGGCTTTAGAACCACTCACAGTAGTGGTGATGAGGAAAACAAAAAGGACACCAAGCAGGGGAGGTAGGATTTCAAGCCCACTAGAATGAAGTGCAAGAGGTTAGTCAAGAACATACAAGGAATTGGGAATTATGCTAGAGGAAAGAACAAAAAATAAGAGAACACAAAGACCAATAAATTGGTCTATTACTTTGAGTTTGAGTAGATGGAATACCCGATTAGGGGTCTAGGTCCCTTTTTGGTTTTTTGGTTGGATTTTTGTTAGGTTATGGAGCTAAAAGCTTCAATTATGCAGATGAAGAGAAGGTTGTTGAAGTTCCAAAAGTACCGGCATCGGCAGTATGACCGACATCGGTCAAGATGAATGCAGAAGGCAATCGACATCGGCAGGAGTCGACCGACGTCGGTTAGCACCAGTTAGATAGGGACTGACGTCGGTTGCCTGTGTGTTCCAGAATTATTCGTTGCACCAATAGTTAGTTAGTTGAACTGAGTGTTTGCATGTAAAGGCTATTTCGAATCTTGAGTTGCGTGTCTATTATTAGTAAACTAAGAGTCTAAGTTATTTATAGACCCATTGGCATGTATTGTAATTATGAGCTGAAAAGGAAGGCAAGGAAGATCCTTCCATTGTAAGATCATTGAGTTGCAGGTTGTTGCAAGCTCATAGGAGATCTACATGTGTAAGTATGGTCTGTTGAATTGTAGGTTGCAGGTTCATGGGAGATCTACTTAAATTACTTTAGAGTGCTTGGTGTACTGGCAGGGTTATTACTGACTGGTTGGAGAGGTGAACACCAATTCTGTGTGTGAGTTGTGTGTTGGGACCATTTTTGGTAGGAGAGTGAACTTTTGAAGAAGAATTACTATACACTTGAGGTGTGGCAAGCCTCTATAAGGTGGAAGAGTGTGGCGTCTCTTTATTGTATTCTTTTCTGTACGAGTGTTAATACAAGATTATATATTGTCTCTCATATTCTGTGTTATTTGTGAATTCTAGTTACTTGTACTTTTGGGTATTTCCGCATGTTTAATTGCTTGTATTTGGTAATCATATTGTGCTCTTTCTGAGGAGTAAGATCCTAACAAGTGGGATTAGAACAAGGTGTGTTTATTCTTGGATTCCCTGAAAATTGGTATCAGAGCTTTTAGGTTGGGATACTAATAGGTTGTATTCGATTTGGTTAGTGTGTGTTGATTACAAGTTACTCACAGGGGTTTCTATTTGAGTGGGAGTAGAGCAATGGCAGAAGAAAGTAAGCTACGAATGGAGAAGTTTAATGGCAAGAACTATCAATTATGGAGGATGCAGATTGAAGATTATCTGTATCAGAAAGATTTTTACTTACCATTGGGTGGGATTGATTGCAAGCCCCGGGATATGAAGGACGAAGAATGGGAGGTTCTTGATCGAAAGGCTCTAGGATCTATAAGGTTGAGTCTTGCATCGTTTGTGATTTCCAACTTATCACATGCGAAGACAACGGTAGATTTGATGGAATCTTTGGCAAATTTATATGAAAAACCCTCAGCTTCGAATAAGGTATTTCTTATGAAGCAATTATTTAATTTGCAAATGTTGGAAGGTGGATCTGTACATAGTCATCTTAGTGATTTCCATGGTTTGGTAAACCAGTTAAATTCAGTCAATATTATTTTTGATGATGAAATTAAGGCTCTCTTAATCTTATGTTCATTACCTGAAAGTTCAAAAAGTTTGGTAATGGCAGTTTCTAATACTACGTCTGCTTCAAAAATCTTAAAAGTGGATGATATTGTGAGTGTAATCTTGAATGAAGAGATACGCAGGAAAAGCACAGGTGAATCATCAGGGAATGCTTTGAGTGTTGAAGTCAGAGGAAGGCAAAGAGAGAAGATAGAGCATGGGAGATCAAGATCAAAGATAGGCAGGAGATCCAAGTCCAGGTATGGTATAATAACCTGCTGGAAATGTGGAAAGCAAGGGCACTTAAAGAGAGATTGCAAGTAGGGTGAAGATCAGCATGAAGGACATGAAGAAGAAGCAAATGTTGTGGATTTCGTTGCACAGGATGCTCTGGTATGTTCTTTGGATAAAGTAGAATCTTGGGTTTTAGATTTTGGTGCCTCTTTTCATGCATCCCCAAATAGGGAATTTTTTCATGAGTATGTCCAGGGTGACTTTGGAGAAATTTGTTTAAGGGATGGTAAGCCTTGTTAGATGGTTGGCAAAGGGAAAGTGAAGCTGAAATTGCAGATAGGTAACACATGGGTGTTGAAGTAGGTCATGCATGTCTGAGTTCTGGAGCGGAATTTGATTTCTGTTAGAAGTTTGGGTGGTGAGGGTTGCACAGTAACTCTCACAGCGAACTCTTGGAAGGTTACCAAGGGTGCACTTGTTGTAGCAAAAGGTAAGAAAGTAGGTACGCTTTATCTATCTACTTGTATTATTGATTCTCTTTCTGGGTTATCTACTTCAGCTGTAGATTCAAAGATGTGGCTTAATAGGCTTGGTCACATGAATAAGAAGGAGATGCATGTTCTTGAGTCAAAGGGTATGCTTTCAGATTTGAAAGGCATGAATCGATATTTCTGTATGCAGAAGAAGAAGGTAACATTTCTTGAGGAATCCAATGTTAGTGACAAGAGCAGGAAAGTCTTGGTTTTCAAGGAGAAGGTGACGGATAGAGTTCAGCACAAGGGGCAAAAGAATTTTGAGCAGAGCAAGGTTGATTTGGACAAGGGTTTGATCCAAAAGGAGCTCGCAGGTAGAAGTCAGTTCTCACAAGCAAAACACAGAGACCGACGTCGGCTAGAAAATTGATGTCAGCGTCCAGACAGGGACCAATGTCGGCTATGTGCAGCCCAACATTAGTGACTCAGGGACAGATAAATACTAGCATCGGTCAAGGGGGAACTGACGTCGGTGATGAGACAGTTTTAGGGAACCGACATCGATCGGGTGTAGACTGAGATGTGACCGGCATCGATCACTGAGATGGATTTTGGGTGGATAGCAAGTTATCAAGGAGTCTCAAGTGCCCATATGGAGGACTTAAAGGGTATGTAAGCCTCAAATTTATCATTTCCCTTCTTTACACTACTTGTTGCTCACTTATGGTAAAGAACCAAGAAGTTGTTAAAGAAGCAGAGTAGGTAGATCCAAAAAAAGTGGGAGCTTGGCATGGATGAAGGATGTGATTCCTTGGAGGAGAACCAAACAAGAGTTTTGGGTGGAGTTGCTAGCTGGAAGTAAGCACTGAGAGACGAATGGATGTTCAAGATGAAGAAGAGCGAAAATGGATACGTGAGATGAAAGGCCAGGGTATATGGTCTTGTATAAGCTACAGGACAATGGAGGTTTGATCATTGTGTTTCTCTTTACCAGGTTGGATAATATTAGCTACATTATCCTATTATTGTATGATATGCTTGTTGCAGGGTTACATATACAGGGAGTTGCTGAACTAAAGGTAAAGCTAGTTCAGAAGTATGTCATGAGGAATCTGGGAGCAGCAAGATTCTTTGGCATGAGTGTGTTTTAGGGACATGGAAGGTCATAGGTTGACTTTGTTTTAGGATGATTGTGTGAGACCGATTAGCACGCCGATGGTTAGACAATTCACAGAATAGTGTCTTGATTCACATAATGAGGTTAAGTGCATGGTATGTATTAGACCTGAGTTTTCCCAAGTAGTGGGAGTTGTCACAAGTTTGGAGCCAATCCAAGAAAGAAGCATTGGAGGGTAGCTCAGTGGATTCTTAGAGGGACCAGCAGCAGGTGCACATGCTATGCAGGGTCAAGTTATTTTCTACATGGGTTTGTAGATGTGGATGTGGTAGGTAATTTGGATGACAGGTGTTACACCACAAGTTTTTTAGTGGTTGGTCTTCAAGAGTGATCTTGAAGAGGGATACAAAGCCAAGGGAACAAACTAGATGATGTATAGGTACAGGTACAGTTGCAGTTGTTTATCTCCAAGTGGGAGATTGTTAGGTTGTGGAGCTAAAAGCTTCAACTATGCAGATGAAGAGAAGGTTGTTAAAGTTTCAAAAGTATTGGCGTTGGCAGTATGACCGACGTCGGTCAAGATGAATGCAAAAGGCAATCAGCATCAGCAAGAGTTAGTCGACGTCGGTCAGCACCAGTTAGACAGGGACCGACGTCGGTCGCCTGTGTGTTCTAGAACTATTCATTGCACGAACAGTTAGTTAGTTGAACTGAGTGTTTGCATGTAAAGGCTATTTTGAGTCTTGAGTTGCGTGTCTATTATTATTAAACTAAGATTCTAAGTTATTTATAGACCCATTGGCATGTATTGTAATTATGAGTTGAAAAGGAAGGCAAGGAAGATCCTTCCATTATAAGATCATTGAGTTGCAGGTTGTTGCAAGCTCATAGGAGATCTACATGTGTAAGTATGGTCTGTTGAATTGTAGGTTGCAGGTTCATGGGAGATCTACTTAAAGTGCTTTAGAGTGCTTGGTGTACTAGCAAGGTTATTACTGACTGGTTGGAGAGGTGAACACCAATTCTGTGTGTGAGTTGTGTGTTGGGACCATTTTTGGTAGGAGAGTGAACTTTTGAAGAAGAATTACTATACACTTGAGGTGTGACAAGCCTCTATAAGGTGGAAGAGTGTGGCGTCTCTTTATTGTATGCTTTTCTGTACGAGTGTTAATACAAGATTGTATATTGTCTCTCATATTCTGTGCTATTTTTGAATTCTAGTTACTTGTACTTTTGGATATTTCCGCATGTTTAATTGCTTGTATTTGGTAATCATATTGTGCTCTTTCTGAGGAGCAAGATCCTAACAAGTGGGATCAAAACAAGGTGTGTTTTTTCTTGGATTCCCTGACAATTTTGGTGTTTTTTAGGCTAAAGGTGGTCTTTTTAAGTCAGATACTTATTGTTATCTCATTCTATTTTGTTGAACTTTCCTATATATCTTATGGACTATCAACCCATTTATTAACCTATCAAATAAAAAAAAGTAAATTAACATACAAGATCAATATCAATGACAATTAGTTCCATTGTCTCATAAGATATGGATACAATTTTAATAAGTCATCTAACTAATAAGTACATCCATGTAATAGTGATTGAAATAAATAAGTATACAAAATTTATTAGCAATACAATTTAGAGTTATAACATGTCTTCATAACTATCAGTTAAACTATAAAACCTTAATGAATAACACCTAAAATTAAAATGAAGATTATTCTATGGGATATAATGTAATCAAGAGGATCATGCAAGTTATCAAGTTCATCAAAAATCATTGGCACAGCTAGAATATTGCTTCACCAACTAAGAGAGATTATCAACTGCATATGTTATCCTCAAGCGTGAACATCAAAAACAATGAAAAATTTGATCCCATATATTTAATGGTAGCCCTACCCACCCCAACCATAAATTTTGGGTAATAAGAGGTCACCAAATAAAGCCTAAAGTTATAAAAACAAATGAGATCAAGATTTTAGAAAGATATCAATGTCCACCCATTTTAAAGTTTTTCCCATACATTGTTAACAATACATAACACAAATCAAAACAAGACAAAATGTTAAATCAAATAACAAGCATTCACAATAAATTATTTTAAATCAAATAGTAAGCATTTGTAGCAACATAAAAAATATTCACTTGATCTATACACCATCTAAGCAAGATGAACTAGGCCAAAGCATACACATCAGAGATTGTAACAAATAACTCACATGACCATCTCAGCCATTTCTCAAATCCAAAATGCAATAAAAACTATATCATATTGGAAACAGTTACAAGTTTAATGGGTAATTTACAGGAAGGGTGGAGGCCCTCCATTCAATTGACACATTTCCATAGGATTTCCTACCAAATAAACATCAGTAGATATGCATGGAAATGAAAAATAATCTTATAAAATGAATTACTTAAAATATTAGACTTATTTTGTGTTGCTTTTATTTTTTTCCCTATCTTCTTCCACACCTTCCTATTCTTTTCCACCATATGTTTGTTTTTATATTCACACACAACCATATAACCTTCCTCGCACTCCATGTACAACACCAATAAAATTAATGCATCACTAATATGAATTCTAAGAATAACTTCCACTTTCATTATTATTGTGGCTAAAACACATACTAAAGCTTACATTTCCTTCATAGTCCTCTCACTTCCTCTTCATAATCAACAAAAATGAACAAAATGATAGCCCACAAACACATTTTCATGTAAACCCTAATCAAAAGATTAGGCCAAAAGACTATGATTGAATGACAAGTTGAATAAATGATGCACCATGGCCAAAAGAGTCCTTTATATAACATCATCATATCCCTAAGTCAACAAGGTTATTATTAAACCAATAATCATAAACCTTTATAAATGTATATAAACAAATTCATTAACCAATCATTAGTACCTTAGTGAAATAAACCATGCCAAAGACATACTAATTATCTCTTGTTTTAATATCACATGTTCAAGGTACCAAGGCATACTTACCATCAAATAACATAACAATAATTACATATTATAATATTTTTCATTTAGCTAAAGCTATCATAAGCATCTCCATTAAAATCTTTTATTTCTTAAATCTAGGAACTCAATAAAACTTGCCATCAATAATAAGTATCAATGCAAGCATAATTGGCTACAAGCCAATGATATCCTCATAATAAATAATAATAATGATTACACATAGTATTAGATAATTACAATATAATATACAACATAATGAAAATGGTGGATAGTTTACTTGATCTATTTATTTTCCTTGTGCTCATTTATATTTATAACATCATTGTGATAGTTCAGTGAAGTTTCCAAGCCCAAACCTAGCTCATTCATCTGGTTATTACCTATGACAACAAAATGACATCAACAGTATTTTTTAAAATTAACTACATGATCTAATGAATCTAATAGAAATCACAAACAAGAGATAAAATACTAATTGTAATAAATAATAATTGTATATTTAAAATAATAATGGAAATAAATAAATAACTTAAATATGATGAATTAATCTGATAATTCAATATTAATCTGATGTAGAATATGCAAATAGCCATTACTTATATAGAGCAAGGTGTGAAATATAAAGATCAAGGAACTCATACAACACATGTAGTTCAACTAATATCTGACTACAAGAATAGTGGAGTGCAACTCCACACTAACAAGATAGGTGTCCAACTTGTGTAAATGAGAAACATAATTTGACTACTAGTTAAGCAATCTTATATTATCTTATCTTGAATAGTGGAGTGGAACTCCATTGTAACAAGATAGGTGTCCAGGTTGACTACTAGCTAAGCAAGCTTATCCTATTTGGTGAAAATTATTAATAAACATAATAAACTAATTACAATAAGTAATTAGTGCACCAATCTAAATAATAAATATAAAGAATTACAATAAATTAAGTAAATGCACCAACACCCCCCATAAGCAAAGCTTAGGTATGGCTATAAAAATAAGAGTCTCAATAATGTGTAGCCATATTAGGTACTCTGTACAAATAGATGAGAAAAGGAGAGAACCCAAAGGGAAAAAACTCCTCAAAATGAAGGTCTAGGAGACCCCCCTAAATAACTAATGTCCCCTAAAGAGCTGATGTCCTGCACCCCCAAAAGATATCGCAAGTGAAGATACTTGCTCTCAGTGAAAGGTTTGGTGAAAATATCTACAATCTACTCCTCTAAAGTACAATATTGAAGATCAATGATCTTCACCTAAATTAGCTACTTGATAAAGTGCATATGGATCTCTATGTGTTTGGTTCTCTAATAATGAACTAGATTCTTTAAGATCTGGGTAATGCTTTAGTTGTCATAGCAAATGACTAATGGCTTCTAAAATGGAACGCCAAGCTTAGTGAGAATATTCTGAATCCAAATAGCCTTAGTAGTGGGATTAAAAGCACCATGATACTCATCCTCTATAGATGAAAGAGCAATAGCATGTTGCTTCTTGATCTACCAACAAATAGGGTTGGATCCAAAGTGAAAGTGGTAACCATAAGTGGACTTATAATCATCAAATTGCTAGCCCAATCAAAATCTATGTATCCCACCAAGTCTGAACTTATACCTACTTTATAATGAATCTTATATCTAATAATTTCCTAATTGTAGCTCAAAATGTTCTTGGTGGATCTCTAATAAAGCTCATGTGGTGTCTGTATAAAGCATGAAACCATGCCAACTACATATGAAATTTCAAACCATGTATGAGTTGGATAGATGAGGCTGCCTACAAGTTGATGATACAATGTGGCATCAACTAAGTGAGTGTAACAATGAACCTTAAGTCTAACTCTAGATAAGAAAGGAGTTGGTGCAGGCCTATAATTAGCCATGTGAAGTTGAGCTAACAAGTCCATGACATACTTGAGTTGTGAAACTGTAATCCTAAAAGAAGATTGTGCTATCTGAATCCTAAGAAAATAGTAAAATAGGCCCATGTATGTCATAGAAAACATGTCATGAAGTACAGTTTTAACACTACTAATGATGGATGATGTGCTCTCTATAACAATGACATTGTCAACATAAATAACTAAGTACAATAGTGAATCTTCCTACTATAGAATATAGATATTCATATCTGAGTGACATCTTGAGAACCCAACTAAAAGAAGAAATGTATCCATATTAAAATACCAAGCCCTGGGAGCTTATTTCAGACCATAGAGAGACATTCACAAGTAGCACACCAATGAAAAATATTAATTGAACCCCTATGGTTGCTCTATATATATCTCCTCATGAATATCCCTGTGAAGAAATGCACTCTTCACATCCATCTGATGTATATCCCAACCATGAGCTATACCAATAGCTAGTATCAAGCGAATGGAATTCATCTTAGTAACAGGTGTAAAAAATTTTGTGTAGTCAATGCCTTCCACTTGGGAAAAACCTTTGGCCACTAATCATGCTTTATAATTTTCAATATTTTCATCCGCTACAAACTTAGTTCGATATATCCACCTACATCATACTAATTTTCTTACCTTGGGGAGAGAAAAAAGATCCCAAGTGTTGTTCCTAATCAATGATTCATACTCTTCTTCCATCATTGAATCCCACTTAACTATCCTAGTGGCTCCTTAAAAAGACTATGGATCAAAAGTTGTGGCAATGTAGGAATATGGAAGATCATGGTGTGATCATGTTCTCCTTATATCTAATGGATCCCTAACAAGAGGGTCTGCATTTGCCAAAGTATGTCTAGCCCATAAAGGCATAAATGGGCAAGGATCTAGAGGAGGAGGAGGATGAGGAACATGACTTTCTAAACCTTGCTGGGGAGGTATTACCTCATCATCCCTATGAGTAGATGAAGCAGGAGTATCATCGTCATTGATATCTGATTATTCTAAGGAAGAAGAATGAGAAATGTTAGAGGACAAGTCTGAAATACTATCTTCAAAGTAAACACTTCTCGCTATAGTAAGCTCATGTGAATATAGATCAATGAGCCAATACCCCTTAACACCTCAAGATATCCCACAAATATGCAAGTCAAACTTTTTTTTTCTTAAGTGTGATGTTTGTCAGAAGGTATGTGAGCCCATGCTAGACTGTTAAAGAACCTAAAATGATCCACTATTGGCTTCTTATTGCACCAAATTCAAAAGGTGTTACCCCATTTAAAGCTTTATGAGGAACCCTATTCTATATATATGCAGCATAATTCATCACTTCCACCCACAACTTAGGCACTAGTATTTTTTTATGAATCATACAACTTACCATCTCTTTTGAGAATCTATTCTTCTTCTCTGCTACACCATTCTGCTGAGGTGTGTATGCAACTAAATTCTAAAGATCAATTCCTTCAAGAGCATAGAATTTTTCAAACTTGTTATTCACATATTCCCTCCCATTATCTATGTGGAAGATCTTGACATACTTCCTAGATTATTTCTCTGCTAGAGCTTTGAACTCTAGAAATCTATCAAATACTTCACTCTTGATTTTTAAAAAATAAACCCAAGTATATCTAGAATAGTCATCAATAAATGTGAGAATATAATGGATTTTACTAAAAGATAAAGTAGGTAATGGACCCGATAAATCACTATAAATAAGTTTGATGAATTTTGTATCCCTCTAAGCCTTCCCTTTATCAAACTTATCCTCTGGATGTTTTCCTAAGGCACAACCATGACACACCCCCTAAAAACTAAATCTAAGGAAGTCATGTAACCATCTCCTACTGACTAAGTTGATATAAATAGTGGTAGTTCAGATGACCAAACCACTCATGCCATAGCTTGCTCACTGAATCAGTGTGTGAGATCAAAACTATAGAGGAAGACTAAGGCACAAAGTGGGAGAATGAATAAAGTTGAGTATTATTTTTGACTTTTTTCATTGTAACTAAGGCATTATCCTCTAATTTATTGATTGAAATAGAATCAGGTGTGAACTCAACTTTATTACCAGTATCAAAGTGGGTGATTTGGTAGATAGAAAGAATGTTAGTTGATAACTCTGGCACATAGAGGACATCCTCAAATACACCACTATCAACATCAACTGTACATTTTCCTATGACATCTACTCTAGAATCATCACCTATGAGAATATGAGGAAAGGAACTTGGTTATAATCCAAAAAATTATTCTTGATTAGAACCCATATGGTGCAAAGCACCTAAGTCAAGTACCCATGACTTGGGAGAATTTTTCAATGCAACTAGTGTTATAGCTTTCCTTTTCCCTAAATTTTGAGTAGAGTAATCCTTTGAAGAGAATTGATTGATGTTATTCTTCTTGAGAAGACCCTTAATGTTATAAATCTCTTTCTTCCAGCAATCTTGTTCACTATGAAACCCCTTTTTTCAATAAGGGCAAGGAGTGCCAGTCTTTTTTTGTGAATTCACTTTCTTATTAGTGGATTTATAATCTCCTTGTGAGGAAGATTGTTTCCCTTTATTCTTATCTTTCTGTGACTTATTCTGATTATTCTACTTTTTTTACTTGAACCTATATTTGATGTTGATGTTGAAACTTGCTTACGTTGAGGTTGAATTGCAATTAGATATTTAGATTTGGATGACTTAATTAGACCCATAGCTATTAAGTTTTCTTCTTCAGCCATTAGAATCTCAAATAATACCTCAAAGGTGTGCATTTGATATGTTATTCCCAATGTGAGCCTATGAGTCTGAAAGCTAGAGACAAAGGATGAATATTCAAGACCTAATTTGTGTAAGGCATTGAAAATCAATTGAATATCCTTTTGATCAATTTTACATTCAAAAATTTGTGCTCTAAGATCTATGACTTTAGTGATGTAGTCTTATATTGTAGCATAATTTTTAGGATCCAAACTAATGAGTTTGTTGTCAATTTGGTAACCACAAACCTCATCTATTTTTATAAATAATGATGTTAATTTATCCCAAGCCTCTTTTTGAGTTTTACATTTTTCAAGATGTAAATTCAAATCTAAATACATGTAAGAGCAAATACATCCAATTACTTAGTAGTTTCAAAGAGAAAGTGTTGTAACTCTTTTGCATCAATAGGTGGAGTAAGAAGAGTTGTTATGTAAGGCATATATCCTAGCATCATTAATTCATTCCAAGAATTATATTTCCATGTGTTATAGTTATATGTTGTTAATAGTGAGAACTTAATATTCCCCATGATGCAATTAGAAATAAACCGTTACAAAGAAGAAATCAAAGTACAGAACACACCATAAAACCCCCCTGAATTAATTAAGTTTATCCCACCCAACAATTATTTATTGGCACTTTATAATTGATTGTAGTTACAAGGCTAGATTATAATTTTTCTAGTTTACAAAAAGCTCAATTAGGCCCTCTAGTCTAAAAATACAAAAAAATTGCACTTTATTACAAAAATTTCTACACCAATACATTATGCTCAAAATAATATTAACTTTCAAAAAAAAAGGGACCTCAATATGAGGTCATATGTGAAATTTATAAGCCTATGAAGTTGTAAAAATGAGGATGGACAAGAACTACTATATAAAAACCTAAATTCAAGAAAAATTTGGAAAAACTTGAAAGTACAACAATGAAGAGCACAAATTTTTAAGCTATTTCAAAAAAAAATCACTCAAAAATAGCTCCTAGTGTTCGAATGGTAGGCTCCCAGGCCTCATGGATCAACAAAAAAATTTGAAAGGGCAACTTCACCTTTCAAATTTGTCTGTTGATCCATGAGGCTTGCTAATTTTTTTTTCCTTGCACAGTCTATATGGCCATACTTGGGAGCAAAAAAGGTTTTCCTTCTGGGTGATTGTGTCCAAATTAGACAAATTTTATATGGATCTATAAGTTTTGATGCCTTTCAAATGCAACCATGAGGACTATTTTTATAAAAAATTCTTCAATTTTTAGGTGCTCATTGGATTTTGACATGGTGCTTCTGGATCAAACCCTTGCCAATTTCACCTCTTGTACCCAATTTAGACAAAATTGTAGATGATTTTGACTATCTCAGGCACTTTGAACTCAATGGTGAGCTCAAAAATTCACCACAAACCTCTAATTTGTGCTTGTATACAAAATCAAAAAAATAATCCTATATCTATATACTTTTCTCTTGAATATTTAGTAATCTACAGATTTAAGATAGCTCTGGTACCATATTAGAATTAGCTACAGGATTTAATGAATCTAATAGAAAGCATAAAAAAGAGATAAAATAGTATAAAAAATAGTTGTATATCTAAGACAATAACAAAAATGAATAAATAACTCAAATATGATGAATTACTCTGATAATTCAATATTAATCTAATGTAGAATACACAAATAGTCATTGCTTATATAGAGCAAGGCGTGCAAGATAAAGATCAGGGAACTGACACAACATGTGTAGTTCAATTGATATCTAACTATAAGAATAGCGGATTGAAACTCCACACTAACAAGATAGGTGGCCAACTTGTGTAAATGATCAACACAAGTTGACTACTAGTTAAGCAATCTTATCCTATCTTACCCTAAATAGTGGAACAGAACTCCACTGTAACAAGATAGGTTTTTAAGTTGACTACTAGCTAAGCAAGCTTATCCTATCTGGTGAAAATTATTAATAACATAATAAAATACTTAAAATAAGTAATTAGTGCACCAATCTAAATAATAAATACAAGTAAATGTAATAAAGCAAATAAATGCACCAACAGTATTGGCTATGCATAATCATGAATAAAATCAAACATTGAATGAAATACATCTAACTATAATATAACTAAAATACTATAATACGTTCTCATAAACTAAATATTGATTATATCAAATTATAAATACAATAATAACATAATGGTTCATAAAATAGTATATCAAAACACATTATTCATTGTATGCCCAAGTAGGATATGGCAAAACTTTGGATACCTAATCAAGATAAGTTAAGCTATAAAGGTATAAAATATCCACTAAGGTTTTGATAATTGGATCAAGGGGGTTTGAGTCTTGACTCTGACTGTGACTCAAAGAAAATTAATAAAATAACCTATATATAATAAATACCTATATTTTATTCTTAAAAAATTATGAATTTACATCTAGACATAACAAGATTTTAAACAACCAATTTTAAAGGTTGAACAATTATATTAGGGAAAGTGTTAAACCTAAGCTTTGATATCATATTGTAAGAACCTCCTAGTTAAATACCAAAAAAATGAGATTATTTTTTCTATTTTTTATTTATCTCGACCATCACCATTCTACTTGACAAAATGAAATGTTAACTAATCACAATTTATTCCCTTAAATGAATCACTAACTTGGTTCATTTAATTCAAATTGGGCATTATTCAATCTTCCTAAGATCAGTGTGTTATGGCCCACAACTCTAATCCCTTAACCAAACACAAGTTAGTTAAGATACCTTCATGAACTCAAAAGCTTCCACCTATAGACTAATATATCCCCTTAAACCATCATTCCTTGTTTCATTATTGAAGGGACACACTGAGTAGATTTATACATTCTTGATTATAGGGTTATGCATATTCTTGATTTATTCCACAAAGGTATTTTTTACTAGAAACCATCCCATTTATCACAATATATATTTCAATGTGTGAACTTACTAGAATTCATCTAATTCATTGATTTATTATATTCCAATTCATACTACCAAGTAAAGACAAGATACAATGCCTTTGTATAATATCATCTTTAGTAGTCTTATTAGGACAACCATATGTTTAGAGGTTTATAGGTAGATCAAGGTAGTTACTCATGATTTAGGTACAAGGTAGGTACCAACATGTCACTAATACCACCTAAAACATATCAATCATTTAATACCACACTAATCTTAAGGCCTGTTAACTACCAACTTAGGCATGCTCTCAAAGTGGATAATACATGGTTAAAAACATTGAGAATATAACATCACCCAATAGGTAAGGTCTAGATTGCAGTCACATGGCCATAATGTATGGTCATGGATCATGATTCAAGGCTTATATCAATAATCACAAATAACATTGATTGGTTATTGTTGACCAAATTGGGTCTACATAACAAAAATGTGCCTAGTCCAAGAGTCTAATGGAAGGAGTAGGATCCTAATCGAAGAAGTGACCCAATGTCACAAGGAGTAGATAGATCTCAAATAGAGATCATATAACTTTTAAAAATCTTTTGAAATGCTTTAAGTGAGTTTAAAGTGTAATCTGATTGATCTTCAAGAGACAGGTCTACAGTTATAGGTGAAGGGTCCAAGTAGTTTTCATGGTGTCTAAGAACACAAACAATGTTGCATAAGCTTTAGGAGATCATCAGAGCCTTGAAATATTGATTAAAATATGTACTATGCAAATTTGAGAAACTAGACCATCGTCAGGACATCACATAGGAAACAAATGAACCAATTTACTTGAAAATTTTATATATGAGCTTAGAAAGCCTTGTGCGACCAATGGATCATGTGCAATCAAATTTATTCATGAAAAGATTACTCCATATAGTTTTCATGTTTTCATGAGTCTTCTATCTCAATATTTAAGCCTTCAAATTTTAGCTTGTCAAGTCTAAGTAGCCAAGTCATCCTACATGTCACATGGAAACACATTGACCAGCTTATTTGAACATTTTCTATCTTCCCTCAGAATGCCTCACAAGTAATAGGATTATAGTTCCATAAATTCCCTTGTGCCAATAACATATCCTACAAGTTTTAAGTATGCACAAGCTTCCTAGATTAAGTTATGGAGTCCAAATTTGGTCATATAGAGCAAGACAGTCATGCAAGTTTCAAATGTAGAGCTCAGTGAATAGCCATTGAGATTCAAATGATCAATGATGATCACGTAGATATCATGCATAAACACATAGACCATCTTGTTTGAGAATTTTTTATCTCCACTTAGAAAGCTCCTAAAACCAATGGATCAAGTGGGCAGAATCCTTTTGACATCAAGAACATCTCCTACAAATTTGGTGCCTCCATGACCTTTTTACTTTCAGATCCAAGCCTTAAAAGTTGGTTAAAAAATATGTGACATATGAACAAACATCAAACTTAAGAAATTGAAAAAATCCATTGTAGTTTAAATTTTATGGGCATGTGAATGTCAAATATGATCATGCATACGTCAAATGATGGGAGTGTAAACATCAAATTTGATCTTGTGAATTAGTTGTTTGATTTCAAACCATTAGTCCTAGGCAGATCTAATGGTATGTTTTCAATTATACATTCAGATCTAACAAAAAGTGGAGGTCAAAGGGGTTAGTGAATATCAAAAACAAATGCATGTATGACAAGTTCAACAGGGTGTTCAATTAGTAGAAGATCAATGATCAACATTATTTCAGACAAGCAGGATCTAACAGAGTGAGATGGGTCAACATGTCAATGATCTGAGTCAAATTTTGATAGCCAATGAATAAAGGGTGAGCTTGGGACATTTTGATGGAATTTGATGTGGCATTATTTAACCCAGATAAGATAAAAAACAAAGGGACCAGAGCTCGAGCAAGATCCAAGTAGAACCAGTGGGACCAAGCATTGCTAGTAGATTTCTATATAGGTAAAATAGGTCTTATGGGCCTAATACAAAGGTTGAAGATAAACATATAATAGTGAATTAATGACAAGCAATATTTAGGTTTCAATGGATATTATGACTATGTAAAATCTAATAACTAGATTGGTTTTCACTTATAAATGTGTTATCCTTGAATTTAGCAGGCTCAATTTATGGGATTACCCCTAAAAAAACTTGTTTGTTTCATATCCCATTATCTCTAAGCACACAAAACAAGGCTAATCTCTACCTCCTTGCATTTTTTTACCCAAGAAAGTTTATCTTTTGAGAGAATTTTTTAGCCCATGCAATTTAAATAATTTTTTCCAAACTACACTTTGCTTCTTTGCATATGTAATGTCAAAGATTTTTTAAGACTTTGCATATGCATTTCAGAGATTTTTTTTGACTTTACATATGTAATGTCAAGATTTTTCTTTGATCTTGCACATAGGCCCCACCACCCATGGTAAATAATGGGCATTAATTACCACATTATATATATATATATATATATATATATATATATATATATATATATATATATATAATGGCTCATAATTTTTCATTTTTACTATTTCTTTTTACCCTCCTCACCATTTTTTAGTGCATTTACACTTCTCGTCATTTACAAAATTGTCAAAAATCTCTTGTCATCATTTTTTTAATTGCCTTCATTTTCATGAAGTCTTCATTACACACGTTATAGGTAGGGTTTTCTTTTCTCTTTTTGTTTGTCTTGTTTTTGATTTATTTGTGGTTGATTTCTTCACCTATGGTTTTTCATTTTTCACCCTTTTCTGGTTTTATCTTCTTCACATGTAAATAGGATAAATTTATCTTATATGCACCTCTACCTTTTATACCCATGTGATTTTTGGATAAATTTATCTGATTATAACTTTTCTTTTTAGACTTAATGTGCACATCGGAGAATTTTCTCCAGAGTGCACATTCCTATTTGATGTACTTCAAAGAAAATTCTCTAATATATATCAAAATTCACCATCAAGTGCAAGTCAGAGAAAATTCTCTGACATGCACAAAATAGTCAAGTTGAATGCAAGTTAGAGAATTTTCTCTGACCTGCACTTATCAAAATAAAAACCAAGTTATATAAATCAAATAAAATTCTTTGACTTGCATGAAAGATGTTTTGTTTCCTGAGTTGGATATAAGTCAAAGAATTTTCTATGACTTATATCTCAATCATCCAAACTCTTGTGCAGTTTGGAGAAAATTCTTCAAACCACACAACCTTCACCATACCCTATATAAAAGCATTATTTTTTTTATCCTACATTTTTTGAAAAATATTAAAAAATGCTAACTCTGGATAATCAAATTTTCCTACTTGTATATATCTGATCAATGTTAGACATTTCTCCAAGCAAGAAGACAATGAATTAAAAGTATCAGGGTGTGTTCCCATTTTCCATAGTTGATTCATATCTAGATCAAATTGGGGATACAAAGATTAGTCATGTGGATATGGATGAATTTTTACAAAGATTGGGAAATAACTTATTACACCTCATATGCAGCAAGTACTTAATAGTGAAATCAATTTACCTACTACATTTCTTGTATCTGATGGGGAACCCAAGAACAAACACACCTGTTCTGATCCCACTTGTTAGGATCTTGCTCCTCAAAAAGAGCACAATATGATTACCAAACTTAAGCAATTAAACATGCAAAAATATCCAGAAGTACAAGTAACTAGAATTCACAAATATCACAGAATATGAGAGACAATATACACTCTTATATATTAATACTTGTACAGAAAAGAATACAATAAAGAGCCGCCACACTCTTCCACCTTACAGAGGCTTCCCACACCTCAAGTGTACAGTAATTCTTCTTCAAAACACTCTCCTACCAAAAAATGGTCCCAAAAACCAACTCACACACAGAATTGGTGTTCACCTCTCCAACCAGTCAGTAATAACCCTGCTAGTACACCAAGCACTCTATAGTACTTCAAGTTGATCTCCCATGAACCTGCAAACTGCAATTCAATAGACCATACTCACAATGGAAGGATCTTCCTTGCCTTCCTTTCTAGCTCATAATGGAACTAGGAGGAACACACACTTTGTTCTCTTCACTAGCACACTTTACAATACATGCCAATGGGTCTATAAATAGATCCTAGACTTAAACAATAACTTAGACTCTTTGTTTACTATAATTATCCATGCATCTCAAGACTCAAAATAGCCTTTACATGCAAACACTCCATTTATTAAACTAACTGTTCGTGCAACGAACAGTTCTGGAACACACAGGAGACCGACGCCGGTCCCTGCTTGCCTGGTGCTGCAGATGCCGGTTGCCTTCTGCACTGATCATGACCAACGTCAGTCATGCTACCGAAGCTGATGCTTTTGGGTCTTCAGCAACCTCCTTTTCTATGTCTATAACAAGTTGAAGCTTTTAGCTCCATAACCTAACAATCTCCCACTTGGAGATAAATAGCTGCAACTATACCTGTACCTGTATACCGTCTAGTTTGTTCCCTTGGCTCTGTATCCCTCTTCAATATCACTCTTGAAGACCAACCACCACAAAACCTATAGTGTAAAACCTATCATCCAAATTACTTGCCACATCCACATCTACAAACTATGTAGAAAATAACTTGAACCTGCATAGCATGTGCACCTACTGCTGGTCCCTCTAAGAATCCACTGAACTTCCCTTCAATGCTTCTTTCCTAGATTGGCTCCTAACTTTCTGACAACTCCCACTGCTTGGGAAAACTCAGGTCTAGTACACATGTACTCAACCTCATTATGTGAATCAAGACACTGTTCTATGAACTGTCCAACCATCAGCGTGCTAATCGGTCTCACACAATCATCCTGAAACAAAGTCAACCTGTGACCTTCCATGTCCCTAGAACACACTCATGCCAAAGAATCTTGCTGCTCCTAGATTCTCCATGACACACCCCTGAACTAGCTTTACCTCTAGTTTAGCAATACCCTGTATATGTAACCCTGTAACAAGCACATCATACAGTAATAGGATAATGTAGCTAATATTATCCAACTTGGTAAAGAGAAACATAATGATCAAACCTCCATTGCCCTGCAGCTTACTCAAGACCATATACCCTGATCTTTCATCTCACGTATCCATTTCTGCGCTTCCTCATCCTAAACATCCATTCATCTCTCAGTGCTTACTTCCAGCTAGCAACTCTACCAACAAATCCCTGTTTGGTTCTTCTCCAAGGAATCACATCCTCATCCATGTCGAGCTCCCACTGTTTCCTGGATCTACCTATTCTACTTCTTTAACAACTTCCTGGTTCTATACCATCAGTGAGCAACAAGTAGTGTAAAGAAGGGAAATGATGAATTTGAGGCTTACTTACCCTTTAAGTCCTCCATATGGGCGCTTGAGACTCTTTGACAGCTTGTTGTCCACCCAAAATCTGTCTCAGTGACCGATGCCGGTCACATCTAAGTCTACACCTGACTGACGTCAATTCCATGTGACTGCCTCATCGCCAACATCAGTTCTAACCTTACTGACGCCGGTGTTTATCTGCCCTGAGTCACAGATGTCAATCTGCACATAGTCGATGTCGGTCCCTATCTGGATGTCGACGTCAATTTTCTTGCCGACGTCGGTCTCTATGTTTTGCTTGTGAGAGTTGAATTTTTCTCGTGAGCTCCTTTTGGATCAAACCCTTGTCCAAATCACCCTTGCTCTACTCAAAATTCTTCTACCCCTTGTGCTAAACTCTGTCCGTCACCTTCTCCTTGAAAACCAAGGCTTTCCTACTCTTGTCACTAACATCGGATTCCTCAAGAAACGTCACCTTCTTCTTCTGCATACAAAAACCTTGATCTATACCCTTTGACTCAAGAACATGCATCTCCTTCTTATTCATGTGACCAAGCCTATTAAGCCACATCTTTGAATCTACAGCTGAAGTAGATAACCCAGAAAGAGAATTAGTAATACAAGTAGATAGATAAAGGGTACCTACTTTCTTACCTCTTGCTACAACAAGTGCACCCTTGGTAACCTTCCAAGAGTCCGCTATGAGAGTTACTGTGCAACCCTCATCACCCAAACTTCTTACAGAAATCAAATTCCACTCCAGAACTGGGACATGCATGACCTCCTCTAACACCCCTGTGTTACCTGTCTACAGTTTCAGCTTAACTTTCCCTTTGCCAACCATCTGACAAGGCTTTCCATCCCCTAAACAAATTTCTCCAAAGTCTCCCTAGACATACTCATGAAAAAATACCCTATTTGGGGATGCATGAAAAGAGGCACCAGAATCTAAAACCCAAGATTCTACTTTATCTAAAGAACATACCAGATCATCCTGTGCAACGAACTCTGCAACATCTGCTTCTTCTTCATGTCCTTCATGTTGATCTGCTACCAACCAACAATCTTCTTTTCTCTGCTCTTTCTTTTCACATTTCCAATAGGTTATTCTGCCATACCTAGACTTGGACCTCCTACTATTAAACTTCTCCATTCTTAGCTTATTGTCTTCTGCCATTGCTCTACTCCCACTCAAACAGAAATCCCTGTGAGTAACCTGTAATCAAAACACACTAACCAGATCTAATCCAACCTATTAGTATCCCAACCAAAAGCTCTGATACCAATTGATGGGGAATCCAAGAACAAACACACCTATTTTGATCCCACTTGTTAGGATCTTGCTCCTCAGAAAGAGCACAATATGATTACCAAACTTAAGCAATTAAACATGCAAAAATATCTAGAAGTACAAGTAACTAGAATTCACAAATATCACAGAATATGAGAGACAATATAGACTCTTATATATTAATACTTGTACAGAAAAGAATAAAATAAAGAGCTGCCACACTCTTCCACCTTATAGAGGCTTCCCACACCTAAAGTGTACAGTAATTCTTCTTCAAAACACTCTCCTACCAAAAAATGGTCCCAACAACCAACTCACACATAGAATTGGTGTTCACCTCTCCAACCAGTCAGTAATTACCCTGCTAGTACACCAAGCACTCTATAGTACTTCAAGTTGATCTCCCATGAACCTGCACACTAAAATTCAATAGACCATACTCACAATGGAAGGATCTTCCTTGCCTTCCTTTCTAGCTCATAATGGAACTAGAAGGAACACACACTTTGTTCTCTTCACTAGCACACTTTAAAATACATGCCAATGGGTCTATAAATAGATCCCAGACTTAAACAATAACTTAGACTCTTAGTTTACTATAATTATCCACACAGCTCAAGACTCGAAATAGCCTTTACATGCAAACACTCCATTCACTAAACTAATTGTTCATGCAACGAATAGTTCTGGAACACACATGAGACCGACGCCGGTCCCTGCTTGCCTGGTGCTACCGACGTCAGCCGACTTCCTGCCGACGTCGGTTGCCTTCTGCACTGATCATGACTGACGTCGGTCATGCTGCCAATGCCGGTGCTTTTGGGTCTTCAGCAACCTCCTTTTTTATGTCTTCAACAAGTTAAAGATTTTAGCTCCACAACCTAACAGTATCAACATAGGATACTGAATTTGTCTTGACCATGGTAGCACATTTTGATAGGGAAAGCAGATTGATCAAGGATTTAGAGGGTAAGGTGATCATTCACCTTAATGAAGAATATTTTTATAAAAAAATTCACCTCTCTGAGATTGAATAATATTTATATTTAACTATGGAATCAACTCAATAATTCTATGACAGAGATCTTGAGAAGTGCAACAAACATATTAACTCCAAATGGATCAAGACTCCTCATCCCACCATTGCTAGATGGCCCAAGTATATATATCATAGTGAATTTTTTGAAGAGATAGGAGATTTGATTACTCTCCTCAACAGAGTGAAAGGGTTGTCAACTTCAAACATTTTCTAAGAATGAATGTATCAATACATTTTGGTTATCAAAAGGAATGAGCAAGGCTCTTTTGGGGTAAACAAATTAGTGATGATATTTGTCATCAGCTCTCTGAGGTGGCTTATTCACTCAAGTTTTACATGAATTCATATCTTATTTATGCCCCAACTAGTATGAAGTCTTTCTTGGGTTAAATTTTGTTGGTGAAAGGAAAAATGTTCCTGTATATGAGCACTATCCATAGCTAACTCTAAAATAAAGCATCAAGCATTACAGGAGAGTTAATTTTGCTTTCTTTTATATATTCATTTACACTTTTGAGAAAGAACATGAAAAGAAAAGAGTTTCAGATCAGGCATGGGCATAGGACAATAAGGTTGGATGCATTTTCTTACAATTCCAAAATTTCATCTACATTAGGGTAGCAGGATTTGATGAACAACCTTACATGTTACCCAGATACCCAAGTGATAAAATAATACTAATGGAGATGTGCCAACAAGTGATGAATGTACATAAAAAACAATTATGTGCTTACAAAAAAGGTTTCAAATATCCAATCAGTATTGGTTGGTACATAATTTCCACTACTCTAAAGGCTAAGACTATGGAAGTCGAGTTGTAGTGGATTACACTTAAGAAATTCAAGAGTAGAGAAAATTTTGATTACAGAATGATGAAGGAGAAGCTCAAACATAATATCACCCATATGCATAAAATTAAAGATATTTGGGAAGAATGCATATTATAGTCACCTTACTACTAATCAGATTGTCAATTTGGAATTGGAAGATATTCCTAGGGATTTGATAGATGATGGGAATATATTGGATTCTTCATATGAGGAAAATCAAGTGGCTTCAACTCCTCTCCCTCCCATCTAATGGTCAGTTAAAGAATCCACTTCTACTAGAGATAGATTTCAACCCATTCTTGCAAGAACTAATGCTTGGTTAGAATCTAAAGGAATTAAGTTAAAACATTTTAAAACTAGTTCTAAGGAAGAGTGTAATGAAGAGACTACTAAGAAGTGAGAAGAGATGAGAACAAAGAATAAAGAGGAGCCCTCTACTTTCAAACAAAAGCCAAAAATTTTATTTGTCAGTAAATGAAAGAGGAAAGACAAAGAAGCAAGTGTCAAAGAAAGTGCTCAAGTGGAAAAGAAAGAAATCCCAATCACAAGTGAGGCACCACCTCAAATGTCACAAGTGTCTCAGCCAGTGCTTCAATAGACTATACAAATAGAGACTACTCAATCAGAGGTTCATTTGATTAAAGCTTTTCAAGCTACAGTTTTAGAGGTAACATTTTCCATAGTTCCTTTTATAAGTACCACTATACAAGTTGATCATGTTCGTTCTCAAGTTTTTCTTTCACCTCCACCTTCACCTCCTAATGCCACACTTTTTCAAGTTCCTTCACAAGGTACACTAGATCAAGTTTTTGATTCATTGTTAAATCTACCCAGTCCTTCAAAATTGGTGGGATCCCCAACTAATTTGTATTTCACCCAACAAGATATGGACAAATTTATGTCTGTACCTTCTTCAAAGATAATAACTTAGGCTCCTGTCACCCCAGTGTTCAAAATATCAATAGGAACTAAAGTGACATTTACTTCAAACCAAAACCCACCTATTATTACTACAATCCCATTAGTGTCAGCCCTATTACCAGATACCTCTATGACACTACCTTCCATTTCACTTACTTCACAATCCATTGTTCCTCCCCAAGCATCCCAAGTTTTGACATCCTCTGCACAAAGAGATCCATCTCCTCTTCCTCCTTGGCTGGCATCACAAACACCTAAGAAGAAGAAGTGAGCAATGGCACTGGAAGACTTTGATTTTGGTCAGCTTGTGCTAATAAAGCCCAAAATAACAAAGAAGGCCAAAACTATGCCAAGGGTGATATTTGAATCTGGGCACAAGTATGTTGAAGTTAAAATTCCTCTTAAAGATAGAAACATTGAAGATATTCAAGTATATGAATATGCAGTAGGATGAATAGTTCTTGGGAAACAAACTCATGAAAGTGTGAAGGAATATTTGCAAGCAACAATGGCCTCCTTGATCGAGAGATATGATAAGGATAAGAAGATCAAGGATCAACTCAAAGTACAAGTAGAATAGTTGACCTCTATTTTACTAAAAATCACCCAACCTTCTAAGTCTGTTGATCTTATTATTTATGAAAATAATAAAATATCCATTCAATAGGCAAAGAAAATAGGATCTCAGGGTCAGGTGGTCAATACCTAGATTGAGATATTAACAACACAAGGTACTCAACAGTTGCATTCTACCATTGGATTTTTGAATAAATTGAGTAAAGTAAAAATAGAAATTTATCAAACAATTAAAACACACTCAAAATTTAGAATTTACTGAAAAGGATATTAATACTTGGACTCAACTACGCAAATTCAAACTAGAGCTTTTGGTTGAGTAGAAGGTCATTCCAAATAGGAAAATGTTCATTGAATACAGGGAAGCTATGAAGATTAAAAGAGAAGTTCTCAAGAATCTAGTTAAAAATGTCAAAGAAGCTGAAGATATGTGTGATAATAAGATGTTAGATCTTGCATAGAAAATTGGAGAGCTTCCCTAATAAGTTAAAAATGACTCTCAAGAAGATCTTCCTATAGAGACTATTATTCAAGAATTTACATTTTTGCTTCAAACAAAGATTTAAATAGGTACTTGCACATTGGAATCCATCAACAAATTGATTAAATTTCAGGTCATTTTGGATAAATTACACATAATCATGGATAAAATCAAAGATATTTTGATTAACTTCGAAGATTCAATCACAAGGGTACTTGCCATCTCCAAAAGTACATCCAGCCTAGATAACAGTGAGGTCCAAGCTATATTGAAGAGATATAATGAATTTTTAGAGAATAATAAAAAGGAAGAAATTCCTATGTCTAAGGACACTTAGTTTACTTTTTTAACTTTTCATATGTAATTTTGTTCAGTGTAATTTACATGTAGGAAAAGTACACAGTCCTAAGTCAAATATGACTTTGTCAATGAATAAGTCAATATATTTATGTTTTTTCTATTTTTTTTCATAGATCCTCTCTATAAATAGGAGGATGATCTTTGTATAAAAAGGAACCAATTATTATAGAACTGAAGTGTTGGCAAAATTGAGAAGTAATATTGAAACTTTGAATTCAATTTGTGAATCTTTTATCAATTAGTATATCAAAAAATAATTGACCTTTCAATCTTTGAGTTGAAATAAATTTGTGATGTATTGGAGATGTTCTTATGTCTTTTTCATTACAGTTTATTGTGTAATTGATTGAATTTTGGTGTGAATTTATATAAATCAAAAAGTGTCAGGAAGCTGATTTTGAAGTCTTTGAGTTACTTTAATTTATTGGGTTTATGTTCACATTGAAAGTGAATTACTGAGGAGACTTTGGGCTGTTAGTTATTATTATTTGATAAGTTTAATCTTTGTTGTAAATAAGGTGAAGACTGTGGGCTGCACTTTATTCTATCTTTTAAGTTTACTCTGCTAGTATTATTTTTGTTAATCTTTTGGCTAACAAATCTGGATATCGGTTATATTCGATTCATCAAGTGATCTTAGATTTTCAAATTATATCACAAAGAATGGAATTTTGTGATTGAATATCAATTCTAAAAAAAGATAATTGGATGATATGATAACACCCACTATGATAAAATTATTGTAAATAAGTGTAAATAATTAAGTGTTGTGTTAATTAACAATAAAAGGGAGCCTCCCCTTATCTTGAGTAGAGATTTTATCTCAACACACTGTGGCTGAAATAACCATTTTTCTAGTAACAAAATATTCACCCAATATTTTTTGGTGACTCTATTGGGGATACAAACGTGCAATCGAGTTCTACACTCATTCAATTGACATAAGACCAGCACCTTGTTATTTGATATTGTTTTGTTGTAGATTATCTCTTTTCTTTCTGAGTATTTTCATGATCTATCAAAATAAATCTACACTCATGGTCAAAGGGTAGTGGGACACATTGATCCAACATTTGAGTTGTTTCAAGAACACAACTTCAATCTTTTACCAACACATGCAAGGTCACCTCTTCAGTGTAAAAGTATTTTTCCACCTACCAATACATGATCTCATATTCCAAGAGAAGCTTCTAATGTTCATAGAGTTTTAGATATTTTTTCTTTGCAAAGATTAGTCATACCTCCATAAAATCCACAAAGAATGGTTGCTCAAGTTCCATATGGGGCTACTTTTGGTCCACTGAACTTTACTCCTCCATCTCATGAACTTCCTCATAGTTCACAAAAAAAATTCTCAAATTTCTATGGTGATGGAAAGCAACATTTGGATGAACATATTGCCACATTTTACATTGCATGTGGAGTTATTGGATTGGAACATGAAGATGTTTCTGTAAGATTATTTGTAAAAACACTTCAAGGCATTGCTATTGATTAGTTTTATCATCTTGAAACTAGAACTATCACCAATTGGGCAATGCTCAAGGCTAAGTTTGAGGCAAGGTTCAAGCCTGTAGAAGATGTTCATGCCTTGTTGGCCCAGCTTACACAAATGAAGAAAGAACTACATGAACCCATGCGTGAGTTCATGGCAAAGTTTAACAAGTTGAGGAATAGGATTTTAGCAGTTGCTCGACGTACACCTGAGAATATAAAATGCTTCTTCATCAATTTTCAACTACCAAAAGTGATTTTTATTTTACAAAGAGCAACCCCAACTAATCTTGATGTTATTCAAAGTTTGGACACTAAAGTAGAATATGATTTGATTTTGGTAGGGAAGGTGAGAAATAATTCCATTAAGCTTAAAGGGTAACATTCAACAACTTCATCTCTTACTATCACTCTAGATTATATGGTTCAAAAGCTAATAAATGTAAGG
This sequence comes from Torreya grandis, assembly GCA_037957365.1. NCBI lineage: Eukaryota > Viridiplantae > Streptophyta > Pinopsida > Cupressales > Taxaceae > Torreya > Torreya grandis. Next base: position 3,882,857 of record JARHVA010000613.1, on the reverse strand, counting down.
TATGTCATTTTCTCCATACAAGGATGTTCTAAGGAGGACATACCCAAATGCTTCTAATTATTCTAATAATGTTGTAAGAAATCAAAATTAGAATAAGTAATCAATTGGTTAGAACTTAAAATTGATGATGTTCTAGAATTAGAATATGTTCTAGAAGAAGATGCAACTCATTTCATTAGAGATGTTGGTGACTATGATATCAAGTTTATAAGCTTTAAAGAAGAAGAAGCTGAACAAGAGAGACATGCAAGGTGAATCTCATGTCATCTTCACATGTTCTCAAGTCATAAGAATCAAAAATAAAAGGTTGATAAAATAAAATCTAAGGATGAACCAAAAAAAGAGATTTCAATTGTCAAAAGTGGAACTCCTTTGCCAATTCAACAAAAGGATATAGTGGTAGACAAACAAGTAAGTACTCCTCATAATTCTACCTCTTCTCCTTCAACATCTAGACCCAGTGCCCAAAACCTGAAACCAAAAAATGAAAATGTCTTATCTTCCTCGGCTACCCCATATTTAGCTTTTGATATCATCGATCATGCTAAGAAGACTAAAATCCAAATGTCAGATGATGAGTACCTCCAATCAAATATTGACCAATTTGAAATATTAGAAAAATTTGTAAAAATCAACGGGATCAATTCTAATCAGACTTCAGCTAAGAGTGTACCAATTGACCCTAAGCCAAGGCCAGAGCAAAATTACTTGGTTGTAACTCCTACATCTAACTCTAAAAAAATAGAACCTTTCTATATTCCCCTATTTGTCAATGGTTATAAGCTTAGTAATTATGTTATTGATTCAGGTGTTTTTGATAATATGATGCCTACCAAGGTGGCTACTACCTTGGGCTTAACCTTGACAAAGACTTTTGGCCATTGCTTCTTAATGAAAACCAAACAAGTACCTCTCATAGGCCAAATCAAGGATGCACAATTTGCATTTGTTGCTTTTCTAGAGAGAAAATTAAGATGATAGTTTTAGTGGCTAATGTTCTAGCCTCATATGGAGTTCTATTAGGATACAACTTTTGTAAAGATGTCAATGGTGAGATTAACATGTATTGGTCTAAGGCTAAGATACATGTTAAGGATGTTATGCAAAAACTTCATCCAAAGAAATAAGCAAAGTATACTTTGACAAAGATCAAGGATCCAAAAGACCAGGTCTTTTTTGAAAATTTTGGAATGGGTACGTATTTCTTCACCACATATGAAGATTGAATATCTTCAAATGACATTTTAGAAAAAGATCAAGAAATTGATGAACCATCGACTTCAGATAAAAAAGTTTTAGATTTTGAAACTATCAGAGTTGAAAGTTTAAATGATATTTAGACTTTGGAATTTGATGGTAGTTGGTCTTCACTTAGATCTAGAGCCAGGATAGTTCTCATATCCCCAAAAGGAAAAGTCTTCCCTTTCTCTTTCAAGTTGAAGTTTGATAACACTAACAATACTGATAAGTATGAAGCTTTGTTGTTAGGAATGAAGGTTTCACAAAAAAAGGAATTAAAAACCTTCATGCTCAGGGTGATGTTAAGCTAGTCATTTGTCAAGTCAGGAATCTATATCAAACAAAGAATGAAAGACTAAGGCATTACCACAATCATGTTTTGGATTACATGGAAAGTTTTGATGCTCACAATATATTAGTAATTTCAAGATAATATAATGATAACACTGATTCATTAGCTATTTCAGCCACTCTCTTGATTCCTCACAAAGATTTCCAAGGAAATAATTTTCCCTTTGTGTTAGTTTTTCAGCTCAGTGTTCCTGATAATGTTAATCATTGGTAGGTTTTCAATAATGATGAGTAAGTCATCTTATTCTTGGAGAAGGTAGAAAATTTTAGTGAGTTCTATTTTGAATCAAGTGACTCCACCCCTCAAGAGTCTATCTCTAAAGTTAATGAGGAAACTAGTGAGGAAATCTTGAAATTAAAAGGTAATAAGATTCCCAAAGGGTTGGTATCTTTGGAGAGACTTTTTGATAAAAAATGATTAATTCATTAAACGTCAAAAATTAGAATCAGATTCATCTACAAAAATTAAACAAGCTAATATAGGAACAGAGAGTGACCCTGAGATGATAAATATTGGGAAATGTTGCTTGTTAGAGGAAAAGAGAAGTTGGTGAGACTTCTACATTGATACATTGATGTATTAGCATATTCATATGTAGATCTTAAATCTTTCTTACCAAAGGACGTGCAACATGATATTCCTCTCAAACCTAGGTCTCAACCTCACAAGCAAAAACAACAATAGTGTAATCCTAAAATCTCAGGTACTATCCTTGCTAAAATCCTAAAGATGCTAAATTTTAGAATTATCTTTCCTATACATCACTCCACATGGATAGCAAATATTATTCCTATGAGAAAAAATAATGGAGAGATCCGTATTTGCGTTGACTTTTGAAATTTGAATCAATCATCACTTAAGGATAATTACCCATTGCCGATAATGGATCAAGTATTACAAATAGTGACTAGTTCAAAGATTTTATCTATGCTAGATGGCTTCTCAGGATATAATCAAGTGGAGGTCTGTGATGAAGATCAACACAAGATAGCCTTCACTACTCCATGGGGCACTTTTGCCTATCATAGAATGTCTTTTGGATTAATCAATACTAGTGCTACAATTCAGAGGGCTATGGACTTGACTTTCCAAGATATAATTGGTAAGTTTATTGTAGTTTATCTAGATGATCTAACCTTTTTCTCAAAAAATCATCAAGATCATTGTGATCATTTGTAATAAGTGCTTGAAAGATGTCATGAACATGGGATATCCCTTAATCCTAAGAAATCCATTTTTGGGGTTATAGAAGGTAATCTCCTTAGACATATTGTATCTAGGGAAGGAATCAAAATTGATCTTGAATGGGTCAAGTCAATTCAAAATCTTACTCTACCATCAAGTAAGAAAGGAGTGCATTCCTTCTTCAACAAGGTTAATTTATTGCAAATATTTGTTCCTAATTTTGCTAAGAAGACATGCCACATTGTCGATATGATGAAAGGAAAATCAACTTTCTATTGGAACATGGATGGAAGAATTGCTTTTCATGAAATTGAAGAAGCAATTTCACTTGCTCTGGTTTTAGTCTGCCCTGACTATACCAAGAACTTTATTATGTATTGTTATGCTTCCAAGTATACCTTATCCATAATCTTGGTATAAATAAATGAAGAGGGGATTGAATCTCTTATATTATTCATGAGTTGTCCCCTAAAGGCTCATGAAATCAAGTACTCATCCATGGAAAAACATGTGTATGTTGTGGTAAAAGTAGCTAAGTATTTTAGATATTACAGCCTCAATTCTCACACCATTGCACTAGTACCAAATTCTATTGTTAAGTCTATTTTGACTCAACAAGAGTTTAGAGGCCAAAGAGGTAATTAGATCACTAAAATCCAATAATATGATATGGATATCAAGCCTAAAAAACTTGTGCATAGAAAATATTTGTGTCAACTCATGGTAGAGATTGATTCAGAAGAAGCACCCAACAATGAAGAAGACATAGAGGAAGATCTTCCCATAGTCTTACTCATAAGCATAATGAATGAATGGTATTCAGACATTGCTCATTTCCTCACATATGGAGAATGTCTAGAATATTATTCTCACAAAGAGAAAAGGACAATCAAGCTTAAGGCTAAAAATTTCATCCTTTGGGATAATGGTTTGTATAAGCAGAACATTGATGGAATTTTTCTAAGATGCATAGGTAAGGTACAATAAGGTAAGTTGTTGGAATATTTTCATGATTTAGCTTGTAGAGGAAATTTTTTATCCCCTATCATGGCTCACAAGATTTTACAGGCTAGATATTATTATCCAACACTTTTTCAAAATGCATACGCATGGTTACGTAAATGTGAGAAGTGCCAATAGTTTGTGGGAAAACCCAAGTTAGCAGCTTTGCCTCTCAAGCTGATAATCATTTAAGAACCTTTTTAGCAGTGGGGTATTGATTTCATTGGTGCAGTGAACCCATTGTCAAGTTTAAGTCATGGTTATGTTCTCACGGCTACCGATTACTTCACCAAGTGGGTGGAGGCAATTCTAACCAAACATGTAACTTCAGAGGTTATTTACAATTTCCTTAAAGAGAATATCATTACAAGGTTCGGTGTGCCAAATAAAGTTGTAACTAATAATGTTTCATGTTTCACATCCCAGGAGATGACTCAATTTTATTTTGAATATGGGATCATTTTATCTCATACTTCAGACTACTTCCCTCAAAGAAATGGTTAAGCTAAGTCAAGTAATAAGAATTTGGTAACTACCATCAAGAAGTTGGTAGAAGATAATCAAAGAACATGGCATAAATCATTATATGATGCATTATGGGTTGATCGTATAACTCCTAAGAGAGTGATTGGTATGTTACCTTTTTAACTTTTGTATGGACTAAATGCAAAAATACCCATGACATTAGAGTTGTCCGCTCTCAGATTGGATAGGGTAATTAAAGATGAAACATTTGAAAGATATTTAGACAAGCATATTATGTACCTTGTTGAGATAGAGGAGCAATGTATAAAGGTAGTGGATCATATTGTTGAACATCAGAGTCACGTCAAAGAACTTTTTGACAAGAAAGCTAAATCATGAGAATTATGAGTTGGGGATCTAGTCCTCTTGTGGAACAAAAGAAGAGAGCCAAAAGGAATGCATGAAAACTTTGATTCTCTATGGAGGGGTCCTTTTCTCATTCATCAACTCAGTGGAGAACACATTTTCTTCTTGGCATACCTGGATTGGACACCATTACCATTGCCCTACAGTGAGCAACATCTAAAGTTTTTCACTCAATGAAGTTCCAGATAAGTTTGTATTTTTTGTAAATATTTGTATATTATTTATATTTATTTTAGTATAGTCTCTTGCTTGACTCTATGGCCCAATGGAGGAAGTCACTTAGAGTTTTGGGTTTCTCTTTCCTTCAAATGTTTCAAAGAATGCCTGAAGGAACTTCCCCAATCAGAGCTAGCTATTATCCTTAAATTGAACAGGCCCAATTCATGGGATAACCCCTACAAAACTTGTCTATTTCATAGCCCATTATATCTAAGCATGAAAAATGAGGCTAATCTCTACCTCCTTGCATTTTTTTTTCCCAAGAAAGTTGATCTTTTGAGGGATTTTTGCATCCCATGTAGTTCAGAGAATTTTCTTTGAACTACACTTTGTTTCTTTACATATGCAATGTCAGATATTTTTTCTGACTTTGCATATGTAATGTCAGAGATTTTTTATGACTTTACATATGCAATGTCAAGATTTTTCTTTGATCTTGCACATGGGACCTAACACCCATGCTAATTAATGGGCATTAATTATCACATTTTATATATATAATGACTCATAATTTTTCATTTTTACTATTTATTTTTACCCTCATTGTTTTTTAGCACATTTGCACTTCTCCTTGCCATTTTCAAAATTGTCAAAAATATCTTGTCACCATTTTTACAATTGCCTTCATTGCACAAAGTCTTCCTTGCACGCATTATAGGTAGGGTTTTTTTTCTCCTTTATTTTGTCTTGTTTTTTATTCATTTGAGGTTGATTTCTTTACCTAGGGTTTTTTGTTTTTCATTTTTTGCCCTTTTCTAGTTTTATCTTCTTCACGTACAAATCAAAGAAATTTCTCCGAGATGAACCTTTATGTTTTCTTCCCATGTGATTTTTAGAGAAATTTATTTGATTAGCACTTTTCTTTTTTGCCTTAATGTGGACATCAGATAATTTTCTCTAGAGTGCACATTCCTATTTGATGCACTTCAGAGAAAATTCTCTGATGTACATCAAAATTCACCATCAAGTGCAAGTCAGAGAAAATTCTTTGACATGCACAAAATAGTTAAGTTGAATAGAAGTCAGAGAATTCTCTCTAACCTACACTTAGGAAAGTAAAAACCAAGTAATGAAAATTAGAGAAAATTCTTTGACTTGCATGAAAGATGCTTTATTTCTTGAGTTGGATGCAAGTCAGAGAATTTTCTCTAACTTACATCTCAACCATCCAAACTCTTGTGTAATTCATAGAAAATTATCCAAACCACACAACCTTCACCATACCTCATTTAAAATCATTATTATTTGTTCATCTTACTTTTTTTGAACAATAATTAAAAATTCTAACTCTGGATAATCAAATTCTCCTACTTATAACTATCTGATCAATGTCATACATTTCTCCAAAGAAGAAGACAATGAAGTACAAGTATTAGGGTGTGTTCCCATTATCCATAGTTGATTTAAATGTGGATCAAATTAGGGATATAAATATTGGTCATGTGGACATGGATGAGTATTTACAAATATTAGGAAGAGAACCCATTGTACCTCATATGCAACTAGTATTTAAGAGTGAAATCCATTTATCTATTGCATTTCTTATATCAGCATAAGATTCTAAATTTATCTTGATCATGGTAGTACATTATGATCAGGAAAGTAGATCAGTCAAGGATTTAAAGAGTAAGGTGATCATTCACCTTGATGAGGAATATTTTAATAAAAAAAACTCACCTCTGTGAGATTTAAGAATATTCAAATTTAACTATGAAATCAAATCAAGAATACTATGACAGAGATCTTGAGAAGAACAAGAAACATATTAACTCCAAATGGCTAAAGACTCCTCGATCAACCATTGCTAGATGGCCTAAGTATCTATATTGTAGTGACATTCTAGAGTAGATAGGAGATTTGATTACTCTCCTTAGTAGAGTGAAAGGGTTGTCAACTTCAAACATTTTCCAAGAATGGATGAATCAATACATTACGGTTATCAAAAGGAACAAGCAAAGGATTTTTTAGGGTAAATAAATCAATGATGCTATTTTTCATCAGCTCTCTGAGGTGACTTCTTAACTCCATTTTTACATGACTTCATATCTTGTGTATGATGCAGCTAGTATGAAGTCTTTCTTGGGTTTAAATTATGTTGGTGAAAGGAAAAATGTTCCTATATATGGCACTATCCATAGTTGACTCTAAAAGAAAGCATCAACCATTACAGGAGAGTTAATGATACTTTCTTCTATAAATTCATTTGCACTTTTGAGAAAGAACTTGAAAAGAAGAGAGTTTGAGATAAGGCATGAGCATAGGTCAATAAGGTTGGATGCATTTTCTTACAATTCCCAACTTTCACCGATATTAGGGTAGGAGGATTTGATGAACAACCTTACATGTTACCCAGATACCCAAGTGATAAACTAATACTAATGGATATGTGCAAACAAGTGATGAATGTACATAAAAAACATTTAGATGCTCACAAAAAAGGTTTCAAATTTCCAATCAGTATTGGTTGGTACATAATTTCTACTACTATAAAGGCTAAGACTATGGAAAACAAGTTATAGTGGATTACACTTATGAAATTCAAGGGTAGAGAAAACATTGACTATATAATGATGAAGGAGAAGCTCAAATGTAATATCACCCATATGCATAGAATTGAAGATATTTAGGTAGAATGCAAAACTAATGAATATATAAGGAGACTTGATTATAGTCGCCTCATTGTTGATAAGATTGTTAATTTAGAGTTGGAAAATATTCCTAGGGATTTGATAGATGATGGGAATATATTGGATTCTTCATATGAGGAAAATCAAGTGGCTTCAACTCCTCTCACTCCCATCCAATGGTCAGTTAAAGAATCCACTATAATTAAAGACAAATTTCAACCCATTCTTGAAAGAACTAATGATTGGTTGGAATCTAAAGGAATTAAATTCGAACATTTTTAGATTAGTTCTAAAGAAGATTATGATGAAGAGACTGCTAAGAAGTGAGAGGATCTGAGAACAAAGAATAAAGAGGAGCCCTCTACTTCCAAACAAAAGCCAAAATTTGTATTTGTCAGTAAAGGAAAGAGGAAAGACAAATAATCAAGTGTCAAGGAAAGTGATCAAGTGGAGAATAAATAAATCCTAGTCATAAGTGAGGCACCACCTCAATAAATAACATCACAAGTGGCTCAGCTAGTGCTTCAACAAACTATACAAATAGAGACTACTCAATCAGATGTTCCTTTGACTAAAGCTTCTTATGCCATGATTTCATAGGTAACATTTTCCATAGTTCCTCCTATAAGTACCACTATACAAGTTGATCATGTTCCCTCTCAAGTTGTTCTTTCACCTCCACCTTCACTTCCTAGTGCAACACTTTTTCAAGTTCCTTCACAAGGTATAGTAGACCAAGTTTTTTATTCATTATCAAATCTACCCAATCCTTCAAAATCATTGGGATCCCCAACTAATTTGTATTTCACGAAAAAATATATGGATAAATTTATGTTTATACCTTCTTCAAAGATAATAATTTAGGTTCATGTCACCCTAGTGTTCAAAATGTTAATAGGAACTAAAGTGACAGTTACTCCAACCCAAACCCCACCTATTATTACTACACTCCCATCTATGTCAACCCCATTACCAGATACCTCCACCACACTACCTTCCATTCCACTTACTTCACAATCCATTATTCCTCCCCAAGCATCCCAAACTTTGGCATCCTCTGCATAAGGAGATCCATCTCCTCTTCCTCCTTAGTTGGCATCACAAACACCTAAGAGGAAAAAGTGAGTAATGGCACTAGAAGACTTTGATTTTGGTCATATTTTGCCAATAAAGCAAAAAATAATAAATAAGGCCAAAATAATGTTAAGGGAGATATTTGAATCTAGGCACAATTGTGTTAAGGTTGCAGTTCCTCTTGAAGATAGAAACATTGAAAATATTCAAGTGTCCAAATATGCAGTAGGATGAATAAATTTTGGGAAACAAACCCATGAAAGCACGAACGAAGATTTGCAAGAAGTAATGGCCTCCTTGATTAACAGACATGATAAGGACAAGAAGATCAAGTATCAACTCAAAGTACAAATAAAATAGATAACCTCTATTTTACTAAAAATCACCTAACCTTCTAAGTTTGTTGATCCTATTGTTCATGAAAATACTAAAAAATCCATTCAATAGGTAGATAAAATTAGATTTCAGGGTCAGGTGGTCAATGCTTGGATTGAGAGATTAACAACATAGGGTACTCAATGGTTGCATTCTACCATTGGATTTTTGAAGAACCTGAGTGAAGTAAAAATAGAAATTTAGAAAATAATTAAAACACACTCAAAATTTAGAATTGATTGAAAATAATATTAATACATGGACTCAACTACGCAAATTCAAACTAGAGCTTTTGGTTGAGCAGAAGGTCATTCCAAATAGGAAAATGTTCATTAAATATAAGGAAGCTATGAAGAATAAAAGAGAAGTTCTCAAGAATCTAGTTAAAATTTTTGAAGAAGTTGAAGATATGTGTGATAATAAGATGTTAGATCTTGCAGATAAAATTGGAGAGCTTCCCTGCCAAGTTAAAAATGACTCTCAATAAGTTCTTCCTATGGAGATTGTTATTCAAGAATTTACATCTTTGATTTAAACAAAGATTGAAACAGGTACTTTCACATTGGAATCCATCGACAAATTGATTGAATTTCAATTCATTTTGGATAAATTACAAAGAATCATGGACAAAATCAAATATTTACCAATTAACTTAGAATATTCAATCACAAGGGTACTTGTCATCTCCAAAAGTACATCTATCCCAGATAACAGTGAGGTCCAAGCTATATTGAAGAGATATGAGAAATTTTTAGAGAATAATAAAAAGGAAGAAATTCATGTTTCTAAGGACACTTAGTTTACTTTTGTAACTTTTCATATGTAATTTTGTTCAGTGTAATTTATGTGTAGAAAAAGTACACAGTCCTAAGTCAAATAGGACTCTGTCAATGAATAAGTCAATGTATTTATGTTTTTCCTATTTTTGTTCATAGCTCCTCTCTATAAATATGAGGATGCTCTTTGTAGAAAAAGGAACCAATTGTTTTAGAAGTAAAGTGTTGCCAAAATTGAGAAGCAATATTAAAACTTTGAATTCAAATTGTGAATCTTTTTCATTACATTTTCTTGTGTAATTGATTGAATTGTGGTGTGAATTTCTATAAATCAAAAGGTGCCAGGAAGCTGACTTTGAAGTCATTGAGCTACTTTTAGTTACTTGATTTATGTTCACATTGAAAGTGAATTACTAAGGAGACTTTGGGTTGTCAATTATTCTTCTTTGATAATTTTAATCTTTGTTGAAAATAAAGTGAAGACTTTGGGCTGCACTTTATTCTATCTTTTAAGTTTACTCTGTTAATATTATTCTTATTAATCTTTTGGCTAACAAATCTAAATATCGATTATATTTGGTTTATCAAGTGATCTTATATTTTCAAAGTATATCACAAAAAATGGAAGTTCATAATTGAACATCAATTTTAAAAACATATAATTGGATGATATGACAACACCCACTATGATAAAATTATTGTAAATAAGTGTAAATAATTAACAATAAAAGGGAGCCTCCCCTTGTCTGGGATAGAGATTTTATCTCATCACACTGTGGCTGAAATAACCATTTTGCTACCATTTTATTGTTAACAAAATATCCACCTAATAGTTTTTAGCGACTCCATTGGGGATATGAACAAGCAACCAAGCTCTACACTCATTCAATTGACATAATACCAGCACCTTGTTATTTGCTATTGTTTTGTTGTAGTTTATCTTTTTTATTTCTGAGTATTTTCATGATCTGGTGGAACAAAGTTACAGTCATGCTCAAAGGGTAGAGAGACACATTGATCCAACATTTGAGTTATTGCAAGAACACAACTTTGATCTTTACCAACACATGAAAGGTCACCTCTTTAGTGTATAATAATTTTTCCACCTACAAATACATGATCTCCTATTCCATGAGAAACTTCCAATGTTCATAGAGTTTTGCCTATTTTATCTTTGCAAATATTAGTCATACCTGCATACAATCCACAAAGAATGGTTTCTCAAGGTCCATGGGGGACTAATTTTGGTCCATTGAACTTGAATCTTCCATCTCATGAACTTCCTCATGGTTCACAAAAAAATTTCCCAAAGTTCTATGATGATGGCAAGCAACATTTGGATGAACATATTACTACATTCTAAATTGCATGTGGAGTTCTTAAAGTGGAACATGAATATGTTTCTATAAGATTTTTTGTAGAAACACTCCAAGGCATTATTGTTGATTAATTTTATCATCTTGCAATCAGAACTATCACCTATTGGGCAATGCTCAAGGCTAAGTTTGAGGCAAGGTTCAAGCCTGTAAAATATGTTCATGCCTTGTTGGCTCAGCTTACACAAATGAAGAAATAACTACATAAACCCATGCATGATTTCATAGCAAAGTTTATCAAGTTGAGGAATAGGATTCCAGTAGTTGCTTGACCTACACCTAAGAATTTAAAATTCTTCTTCATCAATTCTCAACTACTGAAAGTGAGTTGTCTTTTGAGAAGAGTAACCCTAGATGATCTCGATGTTACTCAAAGTTTGGCCATTGAAGTAGAAGATGATTTGATTCTGGTAGGGAAGGTGAGAAATAATTCCATTAAGCCTAGAAGACAGCCTTCAACAACTTCATCTCCTACTAGCACTATAGATCCTATATTTCAAAAGCTAGCAAATGAATTATTAGCACTCAAGAAGTAAATGTCTCAAGGTATGTCATTTTATCCATACATGGATGTTCCAAGGAGGACATACCCAAATGCTTCTAATTATTTCAATAATGCCATAAGAAATCAAAATTAGAATAAGCTTCATCCACCACAAGTAAGGCTTGAATTAGAGGCACCTCCAAATAATGCAATAATCGATTGGTTAAAACCTGAAACTGATGATGTTCTAGAATTGGAATATGTCCCAGAAGAAGATCCAACTCCTTTCATCGAATATGAAGAAGGAGATTCTAGAAACTCTGATATCAGGTTTCTGAACTTTGAAGAAGAAGAAGTTGAATAAGAGGGAGACACGCATTGCAAATCTTATATCATCTTCACCCATTCTCAAAGTCAATTGAATAAACAACAAAAGGTTGATAAAATAAAATCTAAGGATGAACCACAAAAGGATGTTATAATTTCCAAAATAATAACTCCTTTTCCAATTCAACCAAAGGATATGGTGGCAAAAAAATAAGTAAGTACTCCTCATAATTCTACTTCTTCTCCTTCAATGTCTAGACCTAGTGCCCAAAACCTTAAACCAGAAAATGTAAATGTCTTATCTTCCTCATCTACCCTATATCTAGCTTTTGATATCATTGATCATGCCAAGAAGACTAGTATCCAAATGTTAGAGGCTAAGTACCTCTAATCAAATCCTGACCAATTTGAAAGATTGGCAAAAGTTGTAGAAAGTAAAGGGATCAATTCTTATTAGACTTCAGCTAAGAGTGTACCAATTGACCCTAAGCCAAGACCAACTCAAAATAACTTGGATGTAACTCCTGAATTTAACTCTATAAAAATAAAACCTTTCTATATTTCCCTATTTGTCAATGGTTATAATATTAGTAATTGTGTTATTGATTTGAGTGCTTCTGATAATGTGATGCCTAACAAGGTGGCTACTACCTTGGACTTAACCTTGACAAAGACTTTTGGCTATTGCTTCTCAATGGAAACCAAACAAGTACCTCTCATAGGCCAAATTAAGGATGCACAATTTGCATTTGCTACTTTTATAGAGAAAAATATTAAGATGACAGTTCTAGTGGCTGATGTTCTAGCCTCATATGGAGTTCTATTATGATGCAACTTTTGTAAAGATGTCAATGGTGAGATTTACATGGATTGGTTTGAGGCTAGGATACCTATTAAGGGTGTTATATAGAAACTTCATCTAGATAAATAAGTGAAGTATACTATGACAAAGATCGAGGATCCAAAATCTTAGATCCTTTTTGAAAATTCTGGAATGGGTACGTATTTCTTGACCAAAGATGAAGATTTAATATCTTCAAATGACATTTTAGAAAAAGATCAAGAAATTGATGAACCATCCACTTTAGATGAAAAATTTTTAGATTTTGAAACTATCATAGTTGAAAGTTCAAATGATGTTTGAACTTTGGAATTTGACAGTAGTTGTTCTTCAACTAGATCTAGAGCCAAGATAGTTCTCATATCCCCAAAAGGAAAAATCTCCCCTTTCTCTTTCAAGTTGTAGTTTGATAACACTAACAATACTAATGAGTATGAAGCTGTGTTGTTAGGAATGAAGGTTGCACAAAAAAAGGAATTAAAAACCTTCATGCTTAGGGTGATGTTGAGCTAGTCATTTTTCAAGTCAGGAATCTATATCAAATAAAGAATGAAATACTAAGGCATTACCATAATCATGTTTAAGATTGCATGGAAAGTTTTGACACTTTTAATATATTAGTAATTTCAAGAGAATATAATGATAGTATTGATTCATTAGTTATTTTAGCCACTCACTTGATTCCTCACAAAGATTTCGAGGGAAACAAGTATACCATTGAGTTGGTTTTTTGGCTCAGTGTTCCTAATAATGTTAATCATTCTTAGGTTTTTAATAAAGATTAGCAAGTCATCTTGTTCTTGGAGAAGGTGAGAAATTTTAGTGAGTTATATTTTGAACTGACTCCACCCCTCAAGATTCCATCACCGAAGTTAATGAGGAAATTGGCAAGGAAATATTAAAACTAAAAGGGAATAAGATTCCCAAAGGGTTGGTGTCTTTGGAGAGACTTTTTAATAAATATGATCAATTCATTAAATGTCAATAATCAAAATTAGATTTATCTACAAAAATTGAGCAAGTTAATATAAGAATAGAGAGTGACCCTAGGATAAATATTGGGAAATGTTGCTCATTAGAGGAAAAAGAGAAGTTGGTGAGACTTCTATGCTAGTACATTTATGTATTAGCATATTCATATGTTGATCTTAAATATTTCTAACCAAAGGATCTACAACATGATATTCCTCTCAAACCTAGGTCTCAACCTCACAAGTAGAAATAATGATAGTATAATCTTAAAATCTTAGGTATTATCCTTGTTGAAATCCAAAAGATGTTGACTGCTAGAATTATCTTTCCTATACATCACTCCACATGGATAGTAAATATTGTTCCTATGAGAAAAAAGAATGAAAAGATCCGCATTTACATTGACTTCCAAATTTTGAATCAATCGTCACTTAAGGATAACTACCTATTACCAATAATGGATCAAGTATTATAAATAGTGACTAGTTTAGAGATGTTATCTATGCTAGATGGCTTCTCAAGATACAATCAAGTGGAGGTCTGTGATGAAGATCAACACAAGATAGCCTTCACTACTCTATGGGCCACTTTTACCTATCTTAGAATGCCTTTTGAATTGATCAATGTTAGTGCTACCTTTTAGAGGGCCATGGACTTGGCTTTTTGAGACATAATCGATAAGTTTATTGTAGTCTATCTAAATGATCTACCTATTTTCTCAAAAAGCATCAAGATCATTATGATCATTTATAGCAAGTGCTTGAAAGATGTCGTGAACATGGGATATCCCTTAATCCTAATAAATCCATTTTTAGGGTTACAGAAGGTAAGCTCCTTGGACATATTATATCTAGGGAATGAATCAAAATTGATCTTAAATAGTTTAAGTCAATTCAAAATCTTACTCTGCCATCAAGTAATAAAGGAGTGAATTCCTTCTTTGGGAAGGTTAATTTGTTGTAGAGATTTGTTCCTAATTTGCTGAGAAGACACGCCACATTGTCAATATGATGAAATAAAAATCAAATTTATAGTGGAACACAAATGGAAGAATTGATTTTAATGAAATTAAAGAATAAATTGCACTTGCTTCAGTTTTAGTCTACCCTAACTATACCAACAACTTCATTATGTATAGTTATGCTTTCGAGCATACCTTATCCATAATCTTGGTACAACCAAATGAAGAAGGGATTGAATCTCCTATAGAATTCATGAGTTGTCCCCTAAAGGCTCATGAAATCAAGTACTCATCCATGGAAAAACATTTGTATGTTGTGGTGAAATTAGTTAAGCATTTTAGATATTACATCCTTAATTCTCACACCATTGCACTATTCCCAGATTTTATTGTTAAGTCTATTTTGACTCAACAAGAGTTTGGAGGCAAAAGAGTTAATTGGATCACTAAAATATAAGAATATCATATGGAGATCAAGCCTACAAAACTTGTGCATGGAAAATATTTGTGTCAACTCATAACAGAGACCAATTCAAAAGATGCACCCAATAATGAAGACATAGAGGAAGATCTTCCCATAGTCTTGCTCATAAGCATAATTAATGAATGGTATTAAAACATTATTAATTTATTCACATATGGAGAATGTCTAGAATATTTATCTCACAAAGAGAAAAGGATAATCAAAGTTAAGGCTAAAAATTTTGTCCTTTGCGATAATGGTTTGTATAAGCAAAACATTGATGGAATTTTTCTAAGATGCGTATATAAGGCACAAAAAGGTAAGTTGTTGGAATCTTTTCCTGATTTCGCTTGTGAAGGACACTTTTCAGCCCCTATCATGACTAATAAGATTTTATCAGCTAGATATTATTGTCCAACACTTTTTTAGGATGCATACACTTGTGTACGTAAATGCAAGAAATGCTAGCAGTTTATGGAAAAACCCAAGTTAGTAGCTTTGCCTCTCAAGTTGGTAATCATTGAAGAACCTTTTTAGTAATGGGGTATTGATTTCATTGGTTCAATGAACCCATTATCAAGTGTAGGTCATGTTTATGTTCTCATGGCTACTGATTACTTCACCAAGTGGGTGGAGGCAATTTTGACCAAACATGCAACTTCAGATGTTTGCATTTCCTCAAAGAGAATATCATTATAAGGTTTAGTGTGTCAAATAAAGTTGTAATTGATAATTTTTATTGTTTCACATCCCAGGAGATGAATCAATTTTATTTTGAATATGGGATCATTTTGTCTCATACTTCAGACTACTTCCCTCAAGGAAATGGTCAAGCTGAGTCAAGTAATAAGAATTTGGTAACTATCATCAGGAAGTTGGTAGAAGATAATCAGAGAACATGGCATAAAGCATTATATGATGCATTATGGGCTGATCATATCACTCCTAAGTGAGTGATTGGTATGTCACCTTTTCAACTTTTATATGGACTAAACATAGAAATACCCATGACATTAGAGTTACCCACTCTTAGATTAGCTAGGTAAATTGAAGATGAAATGTTTGAAAGCTCTTTAGACAAGTGTATTATGTACCTTGTTGAGATAGAGGAGCAACGTACAAAGGTAGTGGACCATATTGCTAAATATCAGAGTCACATCAAGGAAATTTTTGACAAGAAAGCTAAATCATGAGAATTATGATTTGGGGATCTAGTCCTCTTATGGGACAAAAGAAGAGAGCCAAAAGGAATGCATGGAAAATTTGTTCTCTGTGGGGGTCCTTTTCTCATTCATCAACTCAGTGGAGAACACAGTTTATTCTTGGCATACCTAGATGGAACACCAATACCTCTACCCTACAATGGGCAACATCTAAAGCTTTTCACTCAGTGAAGTTTCAAATAAGTTTGTATTTTTTGTAAATATCTATATATTCTTTATTTTTGTTTCAGTCTAGTCTCTTGCTTGACTCTATGGCCCAATGGAGGAAGAAACTTAGAGTTCTTAGTTTTTATTCCCTTCAAGTGTTTCAAATAATAACCAAAGGAAATTTCCCAGTCAAATCAAGCTATTATCCTTGAATTGAGCAAGTTTAATTCATAGGATAACCCTTACGAAACTTGTCTATTTTGTAGCCCATTATCTCTAAGCATGCAAAATGAGGCTAATCTTTGCCTCCTTGCATTTGTTTTTCCCAAGAAAGTTAATCTTTTGAGGTAATTTTTCATCCCATGTAGTTCAAAGAATTTTCAATGAACTACACTTTGTTTCTTTGCATATGCAATGTCAGAGATTTTTTTGGACTTTGCATATGCAATGTCAGAGATTTGTTTTGACTTTGCATATGTAATGTTAGGATTTTTATTCGATCTTGCGCATGGTACCCACCATCCACGATAATTAATGGGCATTAATTACCACATTTTATATATATAATGAATCATAATTTTTCATTTTTACTATTTCTTTTTATCCTCCTAACCATTTTTGAGCACATTTGCACTTCTCCTCTCCATTTTCAAAATTGTCAAAAATCTCCTGTCACCATTTTTACAATGCCTTCATTTGCATGAAGTCTTTCTTGCATGCATTACAAGTAGGGTTTTTTTTCTCCTTTCTTTTGTCTTACTTTTTACTCATTTGTGGATGATTTCTTCACCTAGGGTTTTTTGTTTTTCATTTTTTATTTTTCACCCTTTTCTAATTTTATCTTCTTCACATGCAAATCAAATAAATTTCAATGAGATGCACCTCTACCTTTTCTGCCCATGTGCTTTTTAGATAAATTTATCTGAATATCACTTCTTTTTTTTCTTAATGTGCACATTGAATAATTTTCTCCAGTGTGCACATTCATATTTGATGTACTTCAGATAAAATTCTCTGATGTACATCAAAATTCACCATCAAGTGTAAGTCAGAGAAAATTCTCTGACCTGCACAAAATAGTCGAGTTGAATACAAGTTGGATAATTTTCTCTGGCCTACACTTAGTAAATTAAAAACCAAGTTATGCAAATTAGAGAAAATTCTTAGACTTCCATACAAGTTAGAGAATTTTCATCGACTTATATCTCAACCATTTAAACTCTTGTGTAGTCTAGATAAAATTCTCCAAACCACACAACTTTCACCATACCTCATGTAAAAGTGTTGTTTTTTGCCTATTCTACATTTTTTGAAAAAGAATAAAAAATTATAATTCTATATAATCAAATTTTCCTACTTGTAGCTATTTGATCAATGTCATACATTTATCCAAACAAGAAGATAATGAAGTACAAGTATAAAGGTGTGTTCCCATTATCTGTAGTTGATTCAAATGTGGATCAAATTGGGGATACAAAGATTGGTCATGTAGACATGGATGAGTATTTACAAATATTGGGAAGAGAACCCATTGCACCTCATATGCAGCTAGTACTTAACAGTGAAATCCATTTAGCTATTACATTTCCTATATCAACATAAGATTTTTAATACACCTTGACCATGGTAGCACATTTTGATAAGGAAAGTAGATCAGTCAAGGATTTAGAGGGTAAGCCAATCATTCTCCTCGATGAGGAATATTTTGATAAAAATTTTCATCTCTCTGAGATTTAAGAATATTCATATTTAACTATGGAATCAACTCAAGAATACTATGATAAAGATCTTGTGAAGTGAAAGAAACATATTAACTCCAAATGGCTCAAGACTCCTCAGCCCACCATTGATAGATAGCCCAAGTATCTATATTGTAGTGAATTTTTGGAAGATATAGGAGATTTGATTACTCTCTTTAGCAGATTGAAAGGGATGTCAACTTCAAACATTTTCCAAGAATGGATGTATAAATACATTATGGTTATCAAAAGGAATAAGCAAAGGATCTTTTGGGGTAAACAAATTAGTGATACTATTTGTCATCAACTCTCTGAGGTGGCTTCTTCACTCAAGTTTACATGACTCATATATTGTGTATGTCGCATCCAGTATGAAGTCTTTCTTGAGTTTAAATTCTATTGGTGAAAGGAAAAATGTTCCTATAAATGAACACTATCCACAGCTGACTCTAAAAGAAAGCATCAACTATTACAAGAGAGTTAATGATGATTTCTTCTATAAATTCATTTGCACTTTTGAGAAAGAACTTGAAAAGAAGAGAGTTTCAAATCAAGGATGGGCATAGGTCAATACGGTTGGATGCATTTTCTTATAATTCCAAACTTTCACCTACATCAGGGTAGGAGGATTTGATGAACAACCTTACATGTTACCCAAATACCCAAGTGATAAACTAATACTATTGGAGACATGCAGACAAGTGATGAATGTACATAAAAAACAATTAGATGCTCATAAAAAAGGTTTAAAATTTCCAATCAGTATTGGTCAGTACACAATTCCCACTACTCCAAAAGCTAAGACTATGGAAATTGAGTTGCAGTGGATTACACATAATAAATTTAAGAGTAGAGAAAACTTGATTATAGAATGATGAAGGAGAAGCTCAAACGTAATATCACCCATATGCATAGAATTAAAGATATTTGGGTAGAATGTATAGCTGATGAAAATATAAGGAGACTTAATTATAGTCACCTTACTGTTGATCAGATTGTCAATTTGGAATTGGAAAATATCCCTGGGGATTTGATAGATGATGGGAATATATTAGATTCTTCATATGAGGAAAATCAAGTTGCTTCAACTCCTCTCCCTCCCATCCAATGGTTAGTTAAAGAATTCACTTCTATTAGAGACAAATTTCAACCCATTTTTGAAAGAACTAATGCTTGGTTAGAATCTAAAAGAATTAAGTTGAAACATTTTAAAACTGGTTATGAGGAAGAGTATGAAGAAGAGACTGCTAAGAAGTGAGAGGAGCTGAGAATAAAGAATAAAAAGGAACCCTCTACTTCCAAACAAAATCCAAAATTTGTATTTGTTAGTAAAAGAAAGAGGAAAGACAAATAAGCAAGTGTCAAGGAAAGTGCTCAAGTGGAGAAGAAATAAATCCCAATCACAAGTTAGGCACCACCTCAATCAACAATGTCACAAGTGTCTCAGCCAGTGCTTCAATAGACTACACAAACAGAGACTACTCAATCAGAGGTTCCTTTGATTGAAGTTTCTTAATCCATGGTATCATAGATAATATTTTCCATAGTTCCTCTTGTAAGTACCACTGTACAAGTTGATCATGTTCCTTCTCAAGTTGTTCTTTCACCTCCACCTTCACCTCTTAGTGCCACACTTTTTCAATTTCCTTTACAAGGTACACTAGAACAAGTTTTTGATTCATTGTCAAATCTACATAGTCCTTCAAAATCATTGGGATCCCCAACTAATTTGTATTTCACCCAACAAGATAGGAAAAATATATGTCTATACCTTCTTCAAATACAACAACTTAGGTTCCTATCATCACAGTGTTCAAAATGTCAATAGGAACTAAAGTTATAGTTACTCCAACCCAAACCCCACCTATTATTACTACAATCCCATCGGTGTCAACCCTATTAACAAATACCTCCACCACACTGCCTTCCACTCCACTTACTTCACAATCCATTTTTCCTCCCCAAGCATTCCAAGCTTTGACATCCTTTGCACAAAGAGATCCATCTCCTCTTCCTCTTTGGTTGGAATCACAAACACCTAAGAAGAAAAATCAATAAGTGGCATCAAAAGACTTTGATTTTAGTTATATTATGCCAATAAAGCCCAAAACAATAGAGAAGGCCAAAACTATGTCAAGGGTGATATTTGAATCTGGGCACAAGTATGCTGAAGTTGCAGTTCCTCCTGAAGATAGAAACATTGAAGATATTCAAGTCTCTAAATATGTAGTAGGATGAATAGATCTGGGGAAACAAACCCATGAAAGCGTGAAGGAATATTTGTAAGCAACAATGGCCTTCTTGATTGAGTGATATGATAAGGACAAGAAGATTAAGGATCAACTCAAAGTAAAAGTAGAATAAATGACCTTTGTTTTACTAAAAATAACCTAACCTTCTGAGTCTATTGATCATGTTGTTCATAAAAATACTAAAAAATCCATTCAACAGGCAGAGAAAATTAGATCTCAAGGTCAGGCAGTCAATGCCTGGATTGAGAGATTAACAACACATGGTACTCAACAGTTGCATTCTACTGTTGGATTTTTAAAGAACCTAAGTGAAGTAAAAATAGAAATTAAAAAAATAATTAAAACACTCACTCAAAATTTATAATTGATTGAAAAGGCTATTAATACATGGACTCAAATATGTAAATTTAAACTAGAGCTTTTCGTTGAGTAGAAGGTCATTCCAAATAGAAAAATGTTCATTGAATACAGGGAAGCTATGAAGAATAAAAGAGTCCTCAAGAACCTAGTTAAATATATTGAAGAATTTGAAGATATGTGTGATAATAAGATGTTAAATCTTGCAAAGAAAATTGGAGAGCTTCCCTGCCAAGTTAAAAATGACTCTCAAGAAGTTCTTCCTGTGGAGACTATTATTCAAGAATTTACATCTTTTCTTCAAACAAAGATTGAACCAAGTACTTTCACACTGGACTCCATCAATAAATTGATTGAATTTTAGGTTATTTTGGATAAATTACAAACAATCATGGACAAAAGCAAAGATTTTCCAGTTAACTTAGAAGATTCAATCACAAGGGTACTTGCCATCTCCAAAAGTACATCCGACCCAGATAACAATAAGGTCCAAGCTATATTGAAGAGATATGAGGAATTTTTAGAGAAGAATAAAAATAAATAAATTCCTATGTCTAAGGACACTTAGTTTACTTTTGTAACTTTTCATATGTAATTTTGTTCAATGTAATTTACATGTAGGAAAAGTACACAGTCCTAAGTCAAATAGGACTCTATCAATAAATAAGTCAATGTATTTATGTTTTTCTTATTTTTTTTCATAGCTCCTCTCTATAAATATGAGGATTCTCTTTTTAGAAAAAGGAACCAATTGTTATAGAAGTGAAGTGCTGCCAAAATTGAGAAGCAATATTGAAACTTTGAATTTAAATTATGAATCTTTTATCAATTAGTATATTAGAAAATAAGTGACCTTTCAATCTTTGAGTAGAAATAAATTTATGATGTATTGGAGATGTTCTTATGTCTTTTTCATTATATTTTATTGTGTGATTGATTGAATTGTGATGTGAATTTCTATAAATCAAAAGGTGCCAAGAAGCTGATTTTGAAGTCTTTAAGCTACTTTTAGTTACTGGGTTTATGTTCACATTGAAAATGAATTACTGAGGAGACTATGGGCTACCATTTATTCTTCTTTGATAATTTTAATATTTGTTGGAAATAAGGTGAAGACTTTGGGATGCACTTTATTCTATCTTTTAAGTTTACTTTGTGGGCATTATTCTTGTTAATCTTTTGGCTAACAAATCTGAATATCGGTTATATTTGGTTCATCAAGTGATCTTAGATTTTCAAATTATATCACAAAGAATGAAAGGAATTTTTTGATTGAACATCAATTCTGAAAAAAGAGAATTGGATGATATGACAACACCCACTATGATAAAATTATTTTAAATAAGTGTAAATAATTAAGTGTTGTGTTAATTAACAATAAAAGGGAGCCTTCCCTTGTCTTGAGTAGAGATTTTATCTCATCACATTGTGGTTGAAATAATTATTTTTCTACCATTTTGTTAATGACAAAATATTCACCCAAAAAAATGGACTTGTGTTTTATATTGGATCAAATACAGACCATGAAGAGGTGTCTCACCTATCATCATGGTCACATTTATGATAAGTAGGTGCCCATGGCCACTTAAAGTAGATGTGGCATAATTTTATCAATTCCAATACATGATCCTCATCATTAGATTAGATAGATAATGACATGGCTCCAAGAAAGACACCAAGTAAATGGATAAGGACAATGAGCATTCATTTTTTTTACAAAATTGGTTCTTATCGATAACATCATTGAGTTAGCATCCTCAAACTTGTGCTAATACATCACAGTTCCCTCTCTCTCTTCCTTTTTTTATATATGTTCCATATTTTTTACATTTGGAACTCTTAGGAAATTTTAGAAATAAATTTCTGACATTTTTGGAGAAATAAACTCTTATGCTTTGGCTTGCTTAGGCTATGCCAAAATTTATACTGTAACACCTTTTAATGCAATAAAGACTGAATTCCATTATTTTTTGCAAACTTGATTAAAGTGTGTTCTATGAATTCATGTATTATAGTTAAGTGAATATATGTTCCTTGTCTATGTATGAGTTTTATCACCTTCATGAAGTGCTTATTATCTCTTGTAGGTCATTATAAGTGCAATTTACAATTTTTTGTTTAGCTTGAAAGTGGGCATCTACCCTCTCATGCTAGTTTCATAACTAATTCATGCCTTATTGTGAAATACTCATGTGGGATTCATATTCTTTGGTCTTGCATGTGTCTCATAAGTGTGTTTTGTGCAAATTATAAGTGTTCTAATTACTAATGCATCACCCCATTTTACATACTTTCATACATTATTATATCTCTCTATCTCTTTTTTAAGTAAGTGTTAAATTAGATCTAGTTTAGGTGATAGATCCAAAAGGAATCCAGCTTTCTCTAGAGGTCTAATCCATTATTAGGATACCCATAACCTAGGATTAGTCCCATATTGGACTAGATTTGAGTAAGAGGACTTGAACAATCCCCTTATTTAGCTAGGGTATATTCTAAAACACCAATAGTTTTGGCATGCCTAGTGGGACATAGATCCTTTGGCATCATTGAAGTTTGAAGATTAAGAAGAAGAAATTGAAAAATGAGGAGACATCTACCATCATCATAAGTTAAAGATCATTTAATCTATAGAGTTCATAACATCTTTTAGACAGTATTTCCATGCCAAAAGTTACAACAAGATCATCAAGTAAAGGTAGTCCTTTTGAACATATTTAATTGACTTCTACTTCTTATAAAATATCAAGATTCAGTAGTACAAGACCTTATCCTCCAAAGCAATATTCATCTTCTGGTCAACCTATTATTTTAGTCCAATTTATTGTCCCCATAATCCAAATCCCTTCTACGCAAATGGCTATCAGGAATCAAGTTTTTGTTTTCTTTAATAGGGGTAGTCCCCTAAATCTAGCCCAATGTGATGACATTCATGTGTCTGCCTTAAATATTATCCCTTTATTCTCAAGATAATGGGATCAAATTACTATTATTGATCATATCCAAGACATTGTCAATCTATATTTTATTCATAATATTACTCAAGATAATGTGGCTATTAGATTGATTGATGATGCCTTCAAAGGAAAAGCATTGCAATGGTATAGGAACCTCCCTTTGACTTCCATTTCTACTTAAGATGAGTTAGGTGTAGCTTTGGTTAAGCAATTTGAAGACAATCTAATTATCTATCTTTGGTTGAATAATTGACTACCATACAAAGGTACCCCCATGAGTTCATGTTTGATTTTAACCTCCGATTCCAAAATACATGGACTAGGATCCCTACATTGGTTAGACCATCTCTATATTATTCATTTTTGTACTATCTTAAGGCCCTTAATTTTGATATAAGTGTCATGATATAGTATATGGGTGGTAATACCTTACTAAATGCCTATGAAATTTCAATAAGAGCATAAAATAGCTTAATACAAGTTAGTAAACTTGCTTCAAGGACTTGAATGCCCATATTCCTAGAATTTTAACATGTTCCTCCTCCTCAAGTTCCCCAAATTCCATCTATAGCTCTTATTCCATCTCCAAAATTCCAAGTTGTATCCCCTGTTAATCAAGTTAATGAGATTGGTGATCTAAAAAGCATGTTACAAGCTTTTGAAAATGATATTATTCAACTCAAGAGACATCAATACCAATTTAAACCTTATCAAAATCAAAACCAAGACACTTATCAATCATTTAATAACCAAACACCCCCTTTTCAAGGTTTTAAGGACAATAAGCAACCTTATCAAAATCAAGGAGCCATAACCCAAACTAATCCATATGCAACCCTTGATCATAATGTACCTTCAAGTTTAAAATCTATTGTTCCTCAAAATAACTTGATGCAAGATCTAGGTTGGCAGCCTTCTAATCCAAATGACATCCAAAATCAAGCCGTGGTATCACAAGATATTACTATGCCATAAATGACACAGGAAGAGTTATCTCTTCAAAATGGTTAGTATTAAGACATGAATAAGGCATTCCAAGGAGAAGCTAAACAAGTTCTAGGGAAGCCTAATTTAATCAATATTAATTGGAAATTGGATGATCATATTGTATTCAACCAAGTTGGTAAAACTAGCAACACAAATGGTCAAGTTGTAGCTCTAACTAGAACTAAAAGAAGAGCAGTTGAGGAAGCTCAAGATGTGAGCAATAATTCTAGTGTTCCTAACTTTATTTCCAAGAGTATTAAGGATCAATTTGTTTTTCCTATATCATAGAAGATTCAGAATGTAGAGGTAATGAAGGTTCCCCAAATACCTCTAATTAGAGAACAACTAGTGGTTCAAAAGTTGTAGCCAAAGGCTAGTGGAGCATAATTCAGCATAATAGATCAAATGAAGAAATCAAATTTTATCATTAGAATTTGGGATTCCCTTGCTATTATAGGGAAAAAAGACATGCTTATTTAAGAGCTTCCAAATCTTAAGGTATCTAAAGAACAAGTTGAGAAATAAGGAGTTGTCTTGGCCAATTCAAACTAGTAAATCAAGAAACATGATCAGCAGTTGCATAAAGTTAGACAAAACCAATGTCAAATCAAATAAAACCCCTCCTTTTATCTCTCTTTGATAGTTTGTGACTGCTTAGTCCATAATTTTATGGTAGATAGTGTCATGCCCAAACAAATTATAGACAAGCTTGGTCTCATCTATGAGCCAAATACCAAATGAGTATTGTAATTAGATGGGTCACTAATAAAGATAGTAGGCATAATCAAATATCTAAAGCTGAAATTACATGCTTGCCCCAATTTTACCACTCAAAAAGATGTAGTAGTAGTGGACTTGCCTCCCAATTTTTCCATGTGTCTATCAGGAGACTTTACTTCAAATATTGGAGGATATTTGTCAGTTGATTGGACTTATTTAATGTTCAGGACTAGGTATGGTACTAAGGTAACAATATGTTCTGAACCTATTGTAAGATTTCATTTGGAGCCATATATTCCAAGTATGGTGAACACTAATTGTGTTATCTTAGACAATGTACTAGAAAATAGTGAGGTGGAAACTAAATCACCTCTAGATGGAGTCCCATATATTTTACTTGATTAATGGGCCTTTGATTTGCATGGACATGATCCCTAAAAGTTAGTTGAATAAGAAGGAATTGGTGTCTATTATCTTCATGAAAATGATGCACCAATTCCAACATTAATGAAAGATGATCAGCCTAGTGATGGCATGTGGTAACTATATTGTGATGGATCTAGGAACAAACATGGCACTAGAGCTAGAATGATGTTAATTTATCCATCCAATCAAAGGTATTTCTCTTCTTTCAAATTTTAGTTTGATTGTTCCAATAATGTTACTAAATATGAAGCATTAGTGCATGGTTTGTAATGGGAAGAAAGATGAAGTTTAATACCTTACAAGTCTTTGATGATAATGAACTGGTAGTTCACCAAGTAAGAGGACTTAATATATGCAAGAACCCACTACTTAGGTCCTATAAGCATAGATTATGGGACCTAAAGAATAAGCATGTATACAGGCTAGCTACCATTGGATCACAATGCAGTATCCTAGATGACATAAAGAATGAAAAGAATCAATCACACA
Source organism: Torreya grandis (assembly GCA_037957365.1). Classification (NCBI taxonomy): domain Eukaryota; kingdom Viridiplantae; phylum Streptophyta; class Pinopsida; order Cupressales; family Taxaceae; genus Torreya; species Torreya grandis. The sequence continues at coordinate 3,856,396 of JARHVA010000613.1, read as the reverse complement.
TCAAGGTAATTGTGAGACCTTTTGTCCCAAACAACCATGATAATTAGTAGGTACTTTAGCTAGGCCACTTATATCCATGTTAGAGAAGGGTTAGAGTTTTAGTTGGTCTAAATAAGGAGTAAGAAGTTTTGAAGAGATTGAGAAAGCTATATCTAGTGATCTAACACCCATGAACCCTGATTTCACAAAGGATTTCTTCTTATATACCTATGGTAACATTGACACAATTTCAATTATTCTCATGCAGCAGAATAAAGAGACTTTAAAGTAGCTAATAGACTTTTTTAGTCAAGTTTTAGAAGAATATGAAACAAGGTATTATTTTGTTTAGAAACATGTACTTTTAGTCATAAGGTCTCTTAAAATGTTTAGGTACTTGTTGTCCAATAATAAGATACATTTAATGGTTGCACATCTAAGTGTCAAATATTTTCTCTTGAACAAGGATATAAATGACAAAAGAGTTGGTTGAATAACCAAATTCATGGAATATTATGTTGAGATCAAGGTCACAAAGCTGGTTAGAGACAAAGGACTTTGTGAACATTTAGCCCAAGACTTGTAGGAGACTAATGGGATGGTTATGGTGTCAAATGATGAAGAAGTTGCAATTAATCAAACCTCATCTTCTTGCTAGTTCCAAGATATGGTAATATACTTACAATATGGTATTTATCCTTCTCATTTCACCACTTCAAAAAGAAGATATTTTAGATTATAGTCAATTCCTTTTCTTTTTGTTGATATTGTGTTGTTCAAAAAGGATATCAATGGCATATTGCTAAGATGCATAGAACCCGGTCAAACACAGAGGTTGCTTGAGGAGTTCCATGATGGACATAGTGGAGTAAATTATTCACCATGAATCATAGCCCATAAGATAATAATAAGTGGGTATTATTATCCAAGTTTATTTGGTGATTGTCATGCATGTGTCAATAAATTCACACATTGTGCTATGTTTATTGGAAAGATGAAGCTTGCAACCTTACCTCTCCAACCAATTTCAGTGAATCAACCCTTTTTCCAATGGGGATTAGACTTTATTGGTCTCATTAATCCCCCTTCAATATTAAGACACAAGTGGATCCTAACTACCACAGATTATTTTACTAGATGGATAGAAGCAGTAACATTAAAAGAATCCAATGAAACCAATGTTTTGAAATTCTATGAAGGTTTGCTTACCATATTTGGGGTCCCATCAACCATAATTTATGAAGATGCTATGGCTTTTATAATGTCTAAGATCAGCCATTGGGTGGTTCACCATAGTGGTTTTCTTAGTACCTCATCAAACTATTATACACAAGGCAATGGCCTTGTTGATTCCACTAACAAGAACTTGTTAAAGATCATCAAGAGGACTATTAAAGATAATCAGAGGTCCTAGTATCTACAATTGAAGTCAACTCTATGGGCTAATAGGATCACCTATAAGAGGTCAATTTATAATTCTCTATACAAGATAGTATATGGTAAGGAAGCAAGAATTCATATTTCTCTTAAATTCCTTGCTTTGAAATTAATGCATCAACTTGAGATTTTGGAGAATGATCCAATGGAAAGTATATATGCTAAACTCATGGAGCTAGAAGAGATAAGGCATCAATCCATGTTGGCCATAAAAGCCCATCAAGTAATGGTGAAGAAATCTTTTGACAAAGGAGATTTTTCAAAGAGTTTCTAAGAAGGAGATTTAGTCCTTAAGTGGGATGAGGATAGAGCTAAGCCAGGAAGGTACACAAAATTTAATTCTCTTTGGAGTGGTCTATATATAATCTCCAGCTACAAATCCCACAATGCTCTCCAACTCATAAGGATGAATGGTGAAGAGCTTCCTATCCTAGTCAATGGGATACATCTAAAGTACTGTTATTAAGAAAGTTAAGTCCCTTGTACATAGTTATTTGTTTTGGTTTTTCTCTAAGTGTTTTTCTAACACATTAGTTTGTTTATGTTTTATCCCAAATAAGTGTTTTGTTTGCATAGTTTTTTGATAGGTTAGTTGCCTTTGCTTTATTAATTTAGTTTCCCTTTCAAGTATGTTTTTGTCCCTATTTGTTAGAATTATTTGTCTTTGCAAGTAAAGAGGATGTATTGTAGTCATGTAAAAGGTTCATATATCATATAAATGATCCAAAAATCATATAGATGGTGTGATTTCTAATGTATAGCAGGCATGTTACCCAGCCAAGTCATCAAAGATGTTGACCAAATTTGTTCTACATACCAAAAATGTGCCTAGTCTACGAGTCTAGTGGAAGGAGTGGGATCCTGATAAAATAAGTGACCCTATCATGAAGAGAAGATATACCTCAATTAGATATCATGTATCTTTTTTAAATCTTTTGAAACACTTTAAGAGAGCTTAAAGTGTGATCTGATTGATCTTTAAGGGATAGGTCTATAGTTACAGGTGAAGGGTCCAAGTAGTTTTTATGGTGTCCAAGAACATGAACCTGGTTGCACAAGCTTTAGGATATCATCATAGCCTTGAAAGATTGAGTAAAAGATGGATTGTGAAAATTTAAGGAACCAGACCATCGCCAGGACATCACGTAAGAAACAAATGAACTAGTTTACTTGAACATTTTATATATGAGCTTAGAAAGCCTTGCACAACTAGTGAATCATGCATAATAAAGTTTATTCATGCCAAGATTACTCTTTACAAGTTTTATTTCCATGAAAGTCTTCTATATTGAGATCTAAGCCTTCAAAGTTCAACTTGCCAAGTCTAAATAGCCTTGTCATCCTACACGTCACATGAAAACATATTGGCCATCTTGTTTTAACATTTTCTATCTTATCAAAGAAGGCCTCATGACCAATAGGATTGCATCACCATAAATTCCCTTGTGCTAAGAACATATCTTGTAAGTTTCAATTCTATACGAGCTTCCTAGCTTAAGTTATGGAGTTCTAAAGTTGGTCACACAAAGCAAAATGATCACACAAGTGTCAAATTCAAGCCTCAATGAATAGTCATTGAGATTTAAATGATCAATGATGGTCGCATAGAAATCATGCAAAAACACATAGACTAGCTTGTTTGAGCATTTTTTATCTCCACTTAGAAAGCTCCTAGAACCAACAGATCAAGTGCGCAGAATCCTAGTGACATCAAGAACATCTCCTATAAATTTGACACCTCTGTGACCTTTTTGTTTCAATATCCAAGCCTTTAAATTTGGTCAAAAAATGTGTGACGTTTGTAAAAACATTAAACTTGATACATAACAAAAATCCATTGTAGTATAAATTTGATAAGCGTGTTGTGGATGTCAAATACGGTCATGCAAATGTCAAATGACTAGAGTGCAGACATCAAATTTGAGCTCATGAAGTAGTCATTTGATTTCAAACCATGGGTGCTAAGAAGATCTAATGGCACATGTTCAATCATATATTTAGATCTAATGGTGAGTAGAGGTCAAAGGGGTCAGTGAATCTCAAAATCAAATGTGTGCATGACAAGTGTCAATAATGCATTCAACTAGTATAAAATCAATGGTTAACATTCATTCGAATAAGCAAGATCTAATGGAGTGAGATGGGTCAACATGTCAATGATCCGAGTCAGGGTCTAATAGCTAATGACTAAAGGGTGAGCTCAGGATATTTTGATGGAAGTCAATAGGATATTCTTCAACCTAGATAAGATAAAAAAAAAGGGACAAGAGCTTGAGCAAGATTTGAGTAGATCCAATAGGACCAAGCATTTACAACAAAGCTCCATATAAGTAAAATATGTCTTTTAGACCTAATACAGAGGTTGAAGATAAACCAATGATTGTAAAGTAAGGAAAAGTAGTCTATAGGTTTTCATGGATATTATGACTACGTGAAACCAATAATTAGATTGGTTTTCACCTATAAATGGACTTGTGTTCGATATTAAAGAAAATATAGACCATGGAGAGGTGTTTCACCTATCATCATGGTCACATTTATGATAAGTAGGTACCTATGGCCACCCAAAAAAAATGTGGCACAATTCTTTCAATTCCAAGACATGATCCTCATTAGCAGATCAGATAGATAATGGAATGGTTCTAAGAAGGACACCAAGTGAATGGATAATGATAATGAGAATTTAATTCTTTTAAAAAATTGGTTCCTTATTGATAAGATCATTGAGTCAGCATCCTTGAACTTGTGCTAATACATCATAGTTCCCTCTCTCTCTTCTTTTTTCTATATATGTTACATATTTTTTACATTTAGAACTCTCTATAAATATTATAAATAAATCTCTGACATTTTTTAGAGAAATAAACTCTTATGTTTTGGCTTGCTTAGGCTATACCAAAATTTGTACTGTAACACCTTTTTATGCAATAAAGATTTAATTCCATCATTTTTTACAAGCTAGATTGAAGTTTGTTCTATGAATTCATTTACTATAGTTAAGTGAATGTATGTTCCTTGTCTATGTATGAGTTTCCTCACATTCAAGAAGTGCTTGTTATCTCCCATAGGTCATTATAAGTGCAATTTAAAGTTTGTTGTTTAGCTTGAAAGTGGATATATGTCCTCTCATGCTAGTTTGATAACTGATTCATGCCTTATTGTGAAATACTCATGTGGGGTTGATCTTCTTTGGTCTTGAATGTTTCTCATAAGTGTGTCTTTTGCAAAGTATAAGTGTTCCAATTACTGGTGCATCACCCCATTTTACATGCTTTAATACATTTTTGTATCTCTTTTCCAAGTAAGTGTTAGATTAGATATAGTTTAGTTGATAGATCTAGAAGGAAGTCAGCCTTCTTTGGAGGTCTAATCCATTATTAGGATACCTAAATCCTAGGATCAATCCTATGTTGGACTATATTTGAATACGAGGACTTGAACAATCCCCTTATTCAGCTAAGGTGCAATCTATAACACCAACAGTTACAAGTTGATGATGTTTTTTGACAAGCAACAAAAAGGCAAAAAATGGCATAAGATGTATACATAGCTATAACATGTCTAATCATGATACATTATCTTTATATTTATAATTAAAGTTTCATATTAGAACATGAGTAGGCATATCCACCATTAATAATTTATTTATACTATACAACATTCCCATTTAAGTACCACATTATCTTCTAACAAGGTTAACACTTTGGGCCAAGTGCAATACACCTCACCAACCCATGTTGTCTTAAGAGTTTAAGAGATAAGAAACAAGCATGCCAATATAATAGTTTATAATGAAACTTTATTGCCAAGGATACCAAAGTCATGAGCTTATACTATTCATTAATGTGTAACCATTACTATTCTAATAGGGTTTCATATTAGTCTCAAATCAAGTTATATTATCAAACATAAACATTCATGAGACCCATTTTAAAATCATATTCTATAAATATAGAGAAATGTCATCTAGAATAGACTAAATTTAAACCTTCATACATTATAGAAACAAGATGGATTCATAGATCAAGACAATTTAAGGTTCGTCAAATGCTTCAATTATTGATTTTTTTGTGTAAAACTTCTTACTCAATTAAGTAATTATTTCAAATTAATTTTTGGGTTTTATTTCCCTTTGTCTAATATTTTTATAATATTTTAAAAATATGAATTTCATGGATAAATGAGAAGTATAACACTATTTTAATGGCACTATGTCAAGTTAGATTTACTTACCTAAAACCCACTATAAAATGCAAAGTATAACATTTCTTATTTAATTGTAACCTTTCCAAATCACCCACTAACATAGGAATTCTATTCATTTTCCCTCATCTTAACATGTTAAGCATTATTCAATGTAAAGAATCCAAGAGAGGTGAAAATAAGCATTACCCTTGATAATGAATTCAATACGAGCGTAATTAGAGGCAAACCCAATATTTTTTCCAATTAATTAGTATTTGAACAACAAACTATTATTCAAGGTATAGTCCATCATATAACCTTGTTGTAAATATAACAAGTGTAGTAGAGAGTTTCAAAAACAATATTATTTCAAGGCCAAGTTAAGGATTATCTTGTCCTCACATAGTTATTTCTAACAATAAAAAAATAGTCAATTAGGAGGAAAGAGATGCGCCTTGACATAATTACATAGTATAGATCCATTTATTTACCATTCTTATTCATTTAATGCAATACAAGATCATCATAATAAAAATAAGAGATGTTTCCACCCTAACCATGACTATATTATCAATGCATTCATCTGGTAATTCATAATGAGGCTTAATTAGGAAAAAGTATAATGTATGAAACTTTGAGTTGAAACCACAAATCTTAATGGGCCTAGCTTTTGTAAAGGCACTTTGCTTTCATTTTGAGGTGAAATGAAGCATGATAACTTAGTCAATGACCAAAACCATGTGATTATAATGTCAAAATTATAATATTTCTCAGTGGGTGAGAACACCATAATTATAAGGGTATTTCCCTTATGAATGCCTAGAATTTCTATCCTAGTGGCAGCTACCCAAATCAAGCCAATATAATGGTATTCAATCAAATGTTATGATAGCAAGAGAAAATGTTTACTATTAATAACTAGGCAAGAAGACAATGCTTTATTATTAAGAATAATTAATAACATAGTTATGTTTTATAATATTTTTAACCCCTTATAAATGGTTTTTTGTGATTCCCAAATTTTCATGAACTAGGACAATTTTACCTTTTTATAATTTTACTCATACAAGCAGTGGTCAATGCTTTTATGAAATAAATGTCATATATTAATCATAAAACATGTTCCCAAGTAATAATTTTTTTCAAATAGTGGCATTGAAACATCACAAAATCATATTGATTAGGTTACATTAGTTTATATAGAATATGAGAGGCATGTTCAAGATACTACAAGGACTATTTAACTAAATATAAGTTTTATACAAGGGAAAAAGGGTAAATATTAAGATGGATATTGTTCAAGCTCATATCAACATGATACAACTATTATATATGCTCAATAATATAAGAATTTAATGAATTACTAAAACCAATAAAGGTACAATCAACTTCCACATACAAGGGAATTTTACAGCCCAAAAAATAAATATTCAAAATAATATGAAGCCCATAAAGCCCCTGGCTAAAATGAAGTATGGAGAAATAGAATAGAAGCAACTATTTTTAAGGAAATATACATGCATAAATCTCATATAGGTTTTCTTACTTTGAACCCACAACTCATTTATATCCATAAATAAAAGTATTTTTAAGTCATGTAATTGCAGATACTAAATTATGGTATTAAGTACTTGACAATGGCAAGTTTGACATACATTTACTATGCATGACTTGTGCACACAAGTATAGCCCTAACCCACCATTATCTCACACCTAAATGCTATATTATAATTTTGACCCTCTTTTTTTGTTGTCAAACACCTAAATTAACCTCAATTTCTATTTTAAACCTACATATTATCTTACATAGACATGCCTAGATGATCAATTTAATCCTCTTGTGATGGGTCAGTATTGCTAGTTGATATTGACCTAATGGATAAAAACTCTATCTTAGCAACAACTTATTTTTAAAAACAAATCCTTCCTTAGGGTTAGCCCATGTACTTAAAGTGTAAGTGGCATGATAAATTACCAAATTAGACTCGTGTGTGTGTGTGTGTGTGTGTGTGTGTGTGTGTGTGTGTGTGTGTGTGTGTGTGTGTGTGTGTGTGTGTGTGTGTGTGTGTGTGTGTGTGTGTGTGTGTGTGTGTGTGTGTGTGTGTGTGTATCAAAGCCTCACTTGATGGGTTAATTTACACTTATCTAGTACACATTTGTACACTATTGCACATTGATAAAAAAAATCCTATTCCTCTAATTCATAAATAAACACTAGGAGTGTCCCATAGCTAATTTTGAAGCATACCAAAGCCAAGTCAAAGTAAGAATTGTAAATTATGAAATCCAAATAATTAGTTGCACTTATATTATGAAAGAATACAATTTCACAATCACTCTACGTGATAGAACAATGTATAGCTTGATTTCCATCCTTGGATTATTAGATATGTAGGAAATATTCAATCATCAATGAGGTTGATTGGGTGAGCATATCTCATCACACTTTCATTTTTTTTTTCAAGTTTTCTATCCATTATAAGCACACCTAGGGTATCAAAGTGAAGGAGGCATATTTTTAGATTTACGTGCATCATCAAGGTTTAGCATCACACATACATGACTTTAAAATATAATAAAATATGACCATATAATACAGACCCTCTTTTTTGCATAGGTCACTATCAATCACATGGGTCAGTATCAATAGTCAATACTGACCCAAAGCTAACAAAGTTGACCTAAAAAGATAGAAACACATTTATAGATCTAGATGAATCATAGGCCTGCTTTATTTTTTTCCACTATCAAAACAAAATCACTATCATATAGTCAGTCAGAAAATTTAAGTACTTATCCCTTTGTTGCACTTCCTATATTTAGCACATTCTACTTGTTAGATCATTGTAATTCATTTAAAACTTTTATATTCATATTTTATAGACACATAAATTTAATCATTAAGTGCTAGATAATTTTTATTCTTAACATCCTTACCCTTAGTTTATTCACTATTTTGTTAACTCGTAATCTATAAGAAAGCCTTCATTGTCTTGTAATCACTATAAATATCATATAAATATCCTTATTTCAACTATACTCATCCCTTTTCAGCCCATATGCTCCTATTAGATCTATCTAAATAGTCTATGGTTTTTTGGGACAAGTCTGTGTTAGTCAAATAAGGCCACCCTACGTCCTTGTCCCTTAATGTGGCCTTATCCCCCACACTCCAACAATCACTTTTTTGAATCGATACATTTCAAAATAGTTATCTCATGCATTTGGTAAAGTTAGTTACTGAAATTATTCCAAAGATAACCCTATAATATCACATCAAGGCCACTCATTATCCACATTATATATCTGTCTAACAATTACACTACACAATGCACAAAATATCACTACTTCCAATTTCAATTCTGTAACATTCCAATAGTCATAGGCCAATGTTGAATATTATTTGTTTCAGGTCAAGGGTGTCTATTGTCAAGAATTATAATCAATATTATAGATATATTCATCTAGTTTCATAATCATGGAACACATAATCACCATAGGAGGGATAAATACATTGACACAAGGCCCATTTTTCCTATGTAGATAGCACTCAGTTACAAAGGTTTTTGAGGCTAGTTCAACTATTCACTTACCCATTACCTCCCTTTTCCACTTGATTTCCATCTTATTTATTGTGTAGGAAATAATGGTTTTATCTTTTGTAATTTTTCCACGCAATAAATCAGAACACAAAATTCATTAGTTAACCCTCACAATTAGTCACACAAACCAAGATCAATAAATTAGGCACATATCAACCAAAACGTAACCATAGTTAGTAAACAAGGTTGAAGTGCACCCCTATCTACCTCTTACAAACTTGTCCTAGTAAACTATGAATTAATATTTTCCTTTGTTTGTATATTATTTTAAATAGTTTCCAATTACAATAATCCTTCTTATTCAACATTTAATCTATTTTATGGATTTTTGCATAGCCTTAGGCATGTTTACTATTTTAGTAAGTTTTTTATTTATATGAATTTTGTAGCATATTTTATTGGACTATACTTTAATATCATATCAATATATATTAGCATTCTAATTTTAATATTTTAATTCCATTAGTTTAATTCATCTTAACTTAAAAAGGGTTAAACATTCTAGTGAACCCGCTATTTTTAGAACACATGTTTATTACTTGTTTGATTTTTGTCCTAAGATTTCTTTCAAATTTATATAAATTCCTAACACTGAAATAAAATATCCTTCAACCTTAGATAAAATCTAACACAACAATTTAACTTATTTGACCTTGGATTTAATCTAACACTGAAGAAGTCTGTCTTGTCATCTTAGATAAAACCAACACTAAAGCTCTTTATTTCAACCTCAGGTTACAATTTGCTTGATCTCTATACAAAAAAGTCTTTCACTTTTATTTTCTTCTTAGTTTCTATTTTTTTTTTTTTTAAAAACTATACTCTGACAGTTTTCAAACTACTTAGTGATTATCATGAAGAGATACATGATGTTTTATTTACATACATCCTAGCATGAGGATTTACCCTAATACTTGTGGATCAAATCCATGTTTTTTTCATTTTGGAGTAGTCAGCCCTTTTTGCCTCAGGCTTGCTCATCACCTTCCATGGTTCTTCCTTCAACCTATTCCTTCCTAGTATTATTTTTGTAAATTTTGTCTAAGTTTTGACCTCCTTCCACTTCCCCCACATGTCATCCCAATGCTTCTTCAACCCAAAGAAGCTCTCATTTCCCTCTAGTGTAGCATGGGATTGACACATGGTAGCCCAATGCTCATCTAAGGTCAGTTCATTTTGGTCAGACCTTTGAATAGTGTCATTGGCTAGTAGATGAATAGATGGGGCCCACAGAACCATTTATTGGTGAACATGGTTCCAACATGTGGTGCCTTCATGCTTAATTTTTCAAATAAATGCCTGACTTCCCCTCAAAAGAGCATATGCTTTACATGTGGTGCCCTCACACTCAGCCTTACCAAAAAAGTACCTAATTTCCCCAAAGACGTGTCAGCTCAATATGTGTCATACCCATACTTATCTATGAGTAGTTTTGGTTTATTAGACCTTGGAGTTGTACCATTAAGAGAAGGACCCACCATGCGGTTACAATAAGGAGATGAGCCTTTCCAAATGGCACCACGGTGATCTTCTAAAGCAAAGGTTTTATCATCAAAGTTTGGAGAAACACCATTGGATGAAAATGTGGGCCCTTCCCTCTCTCAATAAAGCTTTTGGAACAAATTAAACTAGCTTAAAGTGTTATCTATCAAATTTGACAAACTAAAGTCAAGGGGTCATGGCATAACAAAATAGCTCTAGAGATAGACATGTGGCATCACTTTTCTTCTCCTAAGCATTATGGTCATAACAAAATGATGTGATAACACCATATCTAAGATTTGGAGGCTAACTACACTCATGAGCCTAAGTCCCTCATTTAGTTGCAATGGCATCATCATGGGCATGAGTGCTAGGATTTCCAGGTGTCATTCCCATGAAAGTCCATCTCGCCTATACATTCTAGGCTCATCCCTTTTGGAAGGGGATGGTTATCATTTTATTGCTATTTACTAATTTTATAAACGACCATTTATAATAGAATAGAGGTAATAGCAGTTAGTGTTTTCTCATTCTTTGATATTAATAGAGGCCCCTCACAGGTGTGATTGTACATTTTGTATGTGCCCTTAAGGCCTTATGTATTCTATTCTCCACCTAAAAATGAAGAAGATGTGGTATTTTGTGTCAATTTGAGTGGAAATTTATCTCTGTTTGTCATTTTTTTCTCTACTTTTATAATTTTGATCTTTGCTTGCCTTATAGATCTTAATTCATATTTCATGTTCCTTTATGGTCTGTAGTGCTTAAAGATTCAATCTATCTTATGCAATAATATGTTAATGCTTTAAATCTCTCAATGTATTGCCTTAGTTAGTGTTATTTCAGTATTATTTGCATTTCTTTCCTTCTTCCTTTCTACCCCCAACTCAGAACAAAGAGTCAGCTTCTAAAATCCTAGAGGTTGTTTTATAAACTGTAATTTGGTCCCATGCCTATAAATATTCCCATAGAAGGTTGTTAAATTTGAAGTGAGAGTTTTAGGTATCAATAGTTTTATTTTCTAGCATGCTCGATAGGATAGTTCTACTAGTCTGATTAGAAGTCAGATGCACAATTTTATGAGCCATAGGCCCATAACAAGGTCATAGACAAAAATATATATGAACCTGCTAACCCCACCTCTAGGAGATCCAACTCACCAAAAGATCATAGGGCCTCATGCTACTCAACAACAACAAATGCCTCTTCTAGGCTCACCAAGGAACTTCGTATCATGGGATAGTGGTAACCCGCTTATCCCTCTAACACCTTCAACGACATGGGATCCCATTCCCACAAATGCCTTGAAGTTACTCCCTAAATTCTTGGGATAAAATTTCAAGACCACAATAAAACATCTCCAAGATGTTACAAATATGTGCACTATGCACTACATTAATGTACAAAACATAGCCTTAAGGATATTAACAACATATTTCAAAGGATGGGCTCTTGATTAGTATTGATCTTTGTTATCCAACTCAATCGACACCTGGGATGACCTGAAAAACAAATTTTTTGAGTGATTCAATGAGAAAGTGGACCAGTCATCCCTCCTACAACAACTAATAACCATCAAGAGATGCCTATAAGAAGCCATTATCGATTTTAATACCAGGTTTAAAAAGACCTAGCAAAAGATCCTAATAGCATATCAATTTCCCATAGGCATGGATATTGTTTTCTAACTCAAGGCCTTCAACTCAGATATTGTGGTTATGATTTAAGCAGTTTGAGGCCAAATGTTGCAAGATGCTTATGATTTGGCAATAAGGGATAAAAACAATTTGATAGATGTGAGAAAGCTATCTCCATATCTATCGATGTTGATGTTCCTAGAGATATCAATGCCTCTAAAATAAAAATCCTTGAGTACCTCAGGAGCCCCACCTTCTGTGTATGTATATCCACCTACTCAAGCAAGCACATCTGCTCAATCCTCCTTAGCCATGGAGATGAATGATATGAAGAGTATCTTGAAAAATGTATCTAATGAGATAATCAGTCTCAAAAGGTAGTAGGTTATGCCTCTGAAGCCCCCTTTTAATAACTATCAAGAAAGAGACAAAGGTTAAACCACCAAGTGCCTAACCATTAGATGCAACCCATAAATCAAATGGTTATGGTACCTAATCCCTTGCATACAGTATTACCTAATATGAATAAAGAGCTAATTAAAATCCAAAATAATTTGGTGGATGACTCTAATACATGGTGTTCTCCTTGCAATGATGCTCATAGACCTTGAAACTATCCAAGCGGTAACGTATAGCAAAAGGTTATTAAACAATGATGATAAGGGAATGCCCCTAATTCAACATACACATACCAATCTCTAGGGATTGAGAAAATGGTCTTAATGGTGTAAATGTAAAGGATTTCCCTAAAACAAGAAGAATAAATAGCCCTAGAGCATGCATTATTCTCCTAGGTTGAAGGTGAAGATGCAGTCTATGCGAGTGAAGTTACCATGTATAGATCCTTGTAGGTTTAATCAAACTAATACACTCACTCAAAGAAAAGACCAGATGAAATATTTGAATCTATTGCAAGGCCTAAAGTGACCTTTGATAAAGGCCCAACACTTCAGCCCTCACATCCAATATATCCAAAGCGAAGTGAGGCAATGCAAAATAAATCAAAAGATCTCAAGGTCTCATCTCAAGGGTCATACAATGTGGTGAAACAACTTAAGGTAGTTCTAGCCAAAATCTCCCTCTAGGATGTCCTATCATCCCTGAGTAGAAGTCTATATTGAAGGAAGGCTTGGAGAAGCAAGAAAAGCTCATACAAGTAAAGCCAACTATAGAACCTACAAGGACAAAGGGGAAGGAAGCTAGCATGAGTACACAACCCCAGATGTCCTTTGCATTCCTCAATACCAAAGAGGGGGTAAGAAAAATAAAACCTAACCATTTTTATTTGACACTAATCATGGGGAAAAAATAATTGCACAACCCCATGATCAATTTGGGTGCAAGCATGATGGTGATGCCTAGACAAAGAGCAGATGCACTACAATTAAAGCATGAGTCATTGAATAAAAGAGTGATGCATCTAGATGGGAATAAGGTTAAAACCTTAGGGATCATTAGGGCTCTTCCCCTCACATTATATTCTTGTCTTAGCATTACTGTACCATAAGACATTGTACTGATAGAAATCCTACCTATCTTCAGGCTATGTTTGTCAAGGACTATTTCAGATAATTTGGATTTATATCCCTAACTTGGATGGGATATAATATTTTAAAATGAATAGTTTTGGGGTTCTATGTAATTATATGCAGATATTATGGTAATAATCTGGATCTATTCCCCATTTATTTTATTCGAGAGAATTTAAAATTATAAAATTTTGAATAATGTAGGTGTATTCTTGATAATTGATTTTTAGTTAAACTCTGAAATAGTCCCTCAAGAGATTTCATCACCAAAATAGGTGGGTACTTATCATTGAACTAGTCCCATCTAATCTTACTTACCAAGTATGGTTCAAAGTTAAAAGTGTTGTCCGAACCACTTCACCTGGAACACATTGTGAACAAAGTTATGATGAACTTCAAATAAATGCACACCTCCTTCTCAAGAATGGAGATGCTCAAAGGAGAAAAGGTTATGAACACCAGAAGTCTAGAGGAAGAATCCTTTGTCAATGAATTCATTGAGAATGACCCATTCTCAAACTTTGATACCATCAACCTTGGAACCTACGTGATCCACGATGAAGACTAGGCCATTCTTGAGGTCGTAAAGAAGAAAGGAGAGCAGAGTGAAGGGCCTGAAAATGAGTCTATATTCTAGACTCTACATTTTGATGGTGTGAAATGTAAGACCAGTTCTGGAGCTAATATCTTACTAACATATTCTTATACAAAAGAGACCCTCCAAGACTTTTGATTTTAGTTTGCCTATATAAATAATGAGGCTGAATATGAGGTGATAGTCTATGGCCTCAACCTTACTGAGTCGATGGGCATCAAATAGCTAAAAATATTTGATGATTTTTAATTAGTAATAAGGTAGGTAAGGGGGTAGTGACCACAAAGAACATGTGTATGAGATCTTACTACCACTGTATATGGGATCTAATTGAAGCCTTTAAAACCTTCAACATTCAGATCATCCCAAGGGTCATGAATGTATAGGCTGATAGAATGGAAATGATTGGTTCCCAATTTAACCCAATAATAGACTTGTTCACCAATGAATAAGCAATATAGGTAATCATTAATCCTGTTATCCTAGATAATGACCAAAATTGGTAGGTGTTTGAAAATAATGCTCAAATTGCCATGTTCCTCCAACAATCATGTGAATTCATGAAGTAATTGTAACCAAAAATTGAAGAGGCTTATGGAGACCAAATCATGTAGTTAAAGACTAACAAGTTGTCAAAGGGCCTCATTACCTTGGAAAATCTTTTTGACTCTAGTGATGCAAGGAATGATAAACAAAATTTTGTCTCGTATAAGGGTGATTAATCTGAGATTGATGTCAGAGGCAGAAAGAAGCTGAAGGTTGGAAAAGAAGTTCCCCAAAAATATAAAGAGCAGCTAGTTTATTTTTTTAATAAATATGAAGGGGTCATTTATGGACTTATGATGACTTGAAGGGATACAACCACAAGGTCATTCAGTACACTATAGATCTGGTGGAAGGATCCAAATTAGTCTGATAGAAACAAATTTCAGTAAACCCAAAGATTGAATCCCTGATGGCCTAAGAGCTCAAGAAACTAATTGACTCAAATATTATATACCCAATCAAGCATTCAACTTGGGTGTCTAATCTAGTTCTTGTGAAATAGAAGAGTGGAGAGATCCAGTTGTGCATGGATTTCTAGGATCTTAATAAGGCATATTTAAAGTACCATTACCCTCTTCCCTCTATGGAGTAGATCCTTTAGAAAGTAGCAAGTGTGGAGATGTTTTATCTATTAGATGGATTTTCCAGGTCTAATAAGGTGTGGGTGAATGAAGAAGACTAGGACAAGACCACCTTCACCATGAAGTGGGGAACCTTCGTATATGCGAAGATGCCTTTTAGCCTCTCTAATGCTAGGTAACATTCCAGTGAGCAATAGACATAGTTTTCAAAGGCCTAATCAACAAGATCATCCTCATCTACCTAGATGACCTCACCATTTTTTCTATGGAAAAGCAAGATCACTTTGACCATCTGAAGGTCTTCCAAAGGTGCCAAGAATTTGGGGTGTCTATTAACCCCAAGAAATGTGTCTTAAGAGTCCTACAAGGCAAGCTACTTGGATATGTAGTATCCAAAGAAGGGATCATAATTGATATAGAGAGAATAAAGGCCATCAGAGATAGCCATGTCGGTAAACAAGAAAGGAGTGCAATATTTCTTTGAAAAGATTAATTTCATAAGAAGGTTTACATCTAACTTCGTAGGATTGGTGAAACTAGTCACCCTGATGCTCAAGAATGACTAGGCCTTTAAGTGGACACCCAAAAGAAGAGCAAAATTTTATGAAATCAAGGATGAAATATCTATTGTGCCTATATTGGTTAACCCCAACTTTTACAAATATTTCATTAAGTACGTCTATGGGAGTGAGCATAGCTTAGTGGCTGTGTTAACTCAAAAGGAAGAAGAAAGAAGAAATGAGCACCTAATCACATTATACTCAAGAACATTACATTGGTATAAATTGAAATAAAATTTCATAAGAGATAGGCTTTTGCCATATTCAAGAGCCTCAAGAATTTTTGGCACCTTATGGCAAGCAACAAAGTAAAGGTGTACGTGACCCACTCTAGCATCCATGAATAAATAATGGAAGAATAAATCACTAAAAAATTGGCCAATTGGATCACCAAGATCCTAGAGTATTACATCAAATTTAGGTCAACTAAGGTGATCAGAGGAAGGGGAATTTGTGAGTACCTAGCCTAATGTGCAGATGTTGCACTAGAGGAACAAGGTATGTCAAAAGTGGTCCTACCAAACCAATTCAAACCTAATGGATCTTGGGTGTTCAACCATAATTGCTTCATGTAAATTGATCAGTGTCTTAATGGCATCCCCATACATAAAAGGCATTTCTATAGGCTACATGGGTCTAACTACATGATAATCTAGGAAGTCTTATTTAAAAGGAACTTTGATGGAGATTTGAACTGGTGTGTTGAAAAACACCAAGCCAAAAAGAACCTCCAAGATATGCACTTCACTCCCCTAGGTATCCACTTCTTAGCTAAAATCACTGCAACTAAGATTATACGTACGGGGTATTACTGGCCGACCATGTTTACAAACTACCACTAGGTAGCCAAAAAATGCCAAAAATGTTAATTTTTTGCAGGGAGAAAAAAGAATTCAACCATGCCTATGAACCCAATCATGATCGATGAACCCTTCATGTAATGGGGCTTAGACTTCATCAGGATGATTAATCTTGTCTCAAGCACTGGTCACAGATGGATATTAATGGCCACTTACTACTTCACCAAATGGACCAAAGCAGTCTTACTAAGAGAGTCAACTGAGAACATGATTCTCAAATTTCTAGAAGAGCTCGTAGTAAGATTCAGTCTGCCCAAGACAATCATCTCTGATAATGTGAGAGCCTTCCTTGGGTCTAATAATTATGAGTTCACACTCTAGAATGGAATCTTCTTAAAAAATTTGACCAATTACTACCTGTAAGGGAATGGGTTGGTGAAGTTGACAAATAAGAACCTTATAAGACTAATAAAAAGGATGGGCACTAACTGATAAAGAGAGTGGCACATACACATGAGAATAACTATATGGGTTGATTGCATCACTTCAAAATAGATCCTAAATACCTCCTCATATGAACTTGTATATGGAAAAGAGGTGGTTATGTTGATGTCATCAAAAATCCTCACCTTACAACTTCTAAAAGCTATTGAGATTATAGAAAATGGGGTAATGGAGGTTAGACTCGCATAGCTACTAAACCTCTAAGAAACAAGAGAACAAGTAAGTGATGTAAAAATCATCAGGTAGTAAGTGGTCAAGTGGTGGTTTAATAAGAAAATATCAAACCTAGGATTCAAACCTAGAGATTTAGTTCTTAAATATGACCAATAAGTCGTAAAGCCAAGCCAATATGCAAAGTTTGACTCTCTATAGAGAGGACCATTTCGCATCATTAGTAATAGGTAGGGAAATGCTTTTCAGTTAAAGACAAAGAGGGCAATGCATTAGAGATCTAGGTTAATGGGATCAATTTCAATCATTTTAACTAACTTACCTACCTCCTCCTTATACATAATTAGTTAGTTTACCTTAGCTTTATTTCCCTTTCTACTATTGTTCCCTTTGAATAAGTGTCATGGCAAAAGTGGCTTGTCTAGTTGCCATGTGTCTTCCCCCAGCCCTCCAAAATCTTAAAAACATTCTCTAAAAGATAGTTAGCTACTCACCTCACCTATCACTAATGTCAAATGCTCCATTTTGCATGATTCCCTATAATGATCATCATAAATCTCTTACAAGTGGTTCTTCGAGCATGTGTGTTGCCCTTATCATTTATGGGGGCACTCATTTTCAAATTTTTCATAATGAGCATGCCTAGTAGCATCAGTGTACAAATTCCCTTGCCTCATCTGATCCAAACACTTAGATGCATTATAGATTTTAAAGAGCATTGTGTAATTAAGTAGAGCATAAAAGAGCAGAGAGATCCCAGCCTAGAACTAAGAAATTTGTGATCGGATTTGCTAACTAGTATCTTATTCATGATAGAGAGTGATTTTTGAGAAAAATCCATGAGATGGAACCTTTCACATTTTTACGAGGAAAGAAGCATCCCACAAGACAAAGAACCCATGGCTCAGGTATCCAGGGAGACCTTCCTCCCAAATATGTAGTGAGTAAATCTTATGCTTTTGCTCCCACTCAATGAAAGGAGATAGTGGCCGACTAAAAGTAGATGATGGTAAAGGTAAATGAATTCTTAGGTTGTAATAAGGTAGCCAACAAATACAATGCATTCCTTAATGCCTTAAAATAGGTAGTCCAATATAGGTGGGGGCACATTGAATAACTAGTCCAATTAGGACTCCCCTCCCCATTCTTAGCAAACAACAGCATCCTCCCAGAGGACCAAATTAAAGTGTTGTTGGAATAGAAATAGAATGACCAGACTGTATTCACAACTCTTGGTCAATTATCTGGTGTTTTTGAAGTGGAGAAAATATTACAACCACTCACCCAGTTGGAGTTACAAATGTTGTCAATTGATCAAGGCTTGGGGATCATCTCCTTTAAGGAGATTATTAATTTAGATAGAGCCTTCAAGGTTCTTAATAAGAATACCTAGTCTAAGGTGGAAGAGTGGGTGCCTTTACAGGTAACTCTTCAAAAGTTATAAGTTTGCAAGAACTTCCTCCTCCTTTGAAATTTTTCTTTGACTAGTTCGAGTACCAAAGTTTTGGTTTCTCTCATCCATAGGTGGATGCCCCTATGAATCACTAAAAACTATGGATCAAAATCCATGTTTTCTCATTTTGGAATAACTGGCCCTTTTTGCTTTAGGCCTGCTTGGCACCTTTCATGGTTCTTCCTTTAGCCTCTTCCTTCCCAAGATCCTTTTTGCAAATTTTGTCTAAGTGTCAACCTCCTTCCGCTTCCCCCCATGTGTCAACATAATGCTTCTTTGGCCCAAAAAAGCTCTCGTTTCCCTCTAGTGTAGTGCGGGCTTGACATGTGGTAGCCCAATGTTTATCTGAGGCTCATTCATTTTGGTCAAACCTTTGGACAGTGCCATTGGCTAGCAGATGAATAACTGGGGCCCACCAAACCATTTATCAATGAACATGGTTCTAACACATGGTGCTCTCATGCTCAATTTTGTAAATAAATTCCTAACTTCCCTCTGGAAAAGTGTCTACTTTACATGTGGCACCCCCATGCTCAGCCTTGCCAAAGAAGTGCCTAATTTTCTTAAAGAAGTACCAACTTGACATGTGTCATCCTCATGCTTATCTATGAGTGGTTTTGGTTTGTTAGACCTTGGATTTGTGCCATTGGCCAGCAAGAAAAAGAGAGGGACCCACCATGTTATTATAATAAGAAGGAGATGGGCCTTTCCACATGGTACCACGATGTTCTTGAAAGGCAAAGATTTTTTTGTCAGAGTTTAGAGTAGTGCCATTAGATGAGAATGTGGGCCCTTCCCTCTTTCAATAAAGCTTTTGAAACACTTTAAGCCAACTTAAATTGTTATCTATTGAATTTGAAGGACCAAGGTTAAGGGGTCATGGCATAAAAAATTAGTTCCAAAGATAAATGTGTGGCATCACTTTGCTTCTTCTAAGCATTGTGGTTATAATAAAATGATGCAGTTGTGCCATAACCAGGATCTAGAGGCTAACTGCACTTATGATCCCAACTCCCTCATTTAATTACAACAACATCATCATGGGTGTGAGTGTCAAGATTTATAGGTATCATTTCCGTGAGAGGTCATCTTGCCTATATATTTTGGGCTCGTCCCTTTTAGAAGGAGTTGGTTATCATTTTACTGGTATTTACTACTTTTATAAACAACCATTTGTAGTAGAATAGAAGTAATAGTAATTAGTGTTTTCTCATTCTTCAACCTTAATAGGTACCCCTCATGGGCATGACTGGATGTTTTTATGTGCCCTTGAAGCGTTCTATATTCTGTTCTCCACCTAACAATGAAGAGGATGTGGTATTCTATGTTAATTTGAGTAGAAAGTTATCTCTGCTTGTCATTTCTTTTCTTTGCTTCTATAATTTTGATCTTTGTTTGCCTTATAGATCTTAATTCATGTTTCATGTTCCTTTATGGTTTATAGTGCTTAAGGATTCAATCTATCTTATGTAATAATAGGTTAATGCTTTAAATATCTCAACGTATCACCTCAGTTAGATTTATTTCAATTTTATTTTCATGATTCGAGCAACATTTTAGGTGACAATTCGGGTGATGGTTCTACCCCAATTGGTGGTAGAACTTCTAGGAGCCATAACTTTTGCACCATAGCTTCGTTTAACTCCCCGTTTGAACTGTTGGAAGATAATAATGAGGGGAACATCATGAGATGGCACAGAGCTTTGCTCAGTAGGTTTTTACCCTCAAAAAACCAATGAAAGTGCCCCAAATTTCAATTTTAGTAGTGTAGTCTAAAAATAGTAAGTTTCTAAAAATAGTAATTCCTCGAATTATGTATTGTTGTAAATCATGGAAGTCAAACCACTTAATCTCCCTCGATATTGGTGACCTTCCACATCCTCCTCCTACCTTCAAAACATGTATAAATGAATATGTAACCCAAAATGGAAAGGAGACATCTCTTCTCAGAGATAGGCATATGTTTGGGTTTGCAAATTTGATCAAAAAAACATCTCTTCTCAGAGATAACATTATTATAATTGTGTTGTTCTTGTTTCTTGAATTATCTTTCAACCAAAGCTTCTGAGTTTTGGATCATTTCATTTATTTCCTTCTCCCTTTTCACCCCCTAACTTGAAATGAAGAGTCAGTGTCTAAAATCTTAGAGGTTGCTTTACAGACTGTAATTTGGTCCCATGCCTGTAAAGATTCCTATAGGAGGCTATTAAACCTGAAGTGAGAGTTTTAAGCGTCAACAATACTCATATCCATTGTATAACACTAAATATGGACTTTTCTTACACGTGCCTCATAATATATCAAAAATACCTAAGATCCCTTGTTTATACCATAAGATGCATTTTTTATCTATTTTATTTATGGTAAACCTAAGAGGAACATATCACCCAGGCAAGTTACTCTCACCATACCGTCAAAACTGGGGTTAGTGGACTGCAATCATGATTCTACCTTTATATTTAGTGTTATGAAACATTGGGCTAACACTAATCAATGGATGAGAAAGTATAATTGAAAGCCTAAAATTCCTTCAAACCCTCACCTAGATCAGTCTTATACTTTAATTTTCACTTGTAATGTATTCATAGTCATTAACATTATTTTATTCACGTTGTGTTTTATTCAAAAAGGGTTCAATAAATGAATGTCTCTCTCATATGTTGCATAGCATTGTAGTGTTCCTTGTTTTATCAAGTACTCCCTTTCAAAATGTTATTTATTATGTTCAAGCATGGATAAAATACTAGTCACATCAAGGAACACTTGGATATAATGAGTATTTTACCTCTCATGAACTAATTGAAGGAACGTTATATTTTAAGATATTTCTTCTAGTTATCACCTTTATCAAATCTGAAATGACTTAGGAACAAGAGGATGCATATATCATACATGTTAATCTAAATTCAAGGAATATTCTATTACCTACTTGACACCCTCTTAAAGGGCACATTATGGCTATTATTTCATAACCTAACACTCAAGAAGAGTCCAATGGTCCAACTAACGAAATAAAATTCATGGAATATCACCATGAACATCCAAAAAAAATTGATTCATTATTACATGTTGCTATAAATAAACAAAATAAAGGTGCCCAAGATAGTCTTACCAATGTTATTACTTATAATATTGCATTCATTCCTACTTATACACCCATAACAGCATCTTTTGGTTTGAGAACATCACTTGGTATCAAAAATATATACATACCTATGCCTATTCATGCTACTTACAATCCTCCAATTACCTCTTCAAATGTTAATTTTGAGCATTCACTTCTTGCCTTACAAGCTAAGCTATCCAACATTGAGAAATGTATTTCTCATGCTAACCCTTCTATGGACTCATGTTCCTTGTTGCATAACTCTTTGGCACCCAGAATTACATGTCATTACTAGTTGGATTTATGGCTCATAATATTCCTTTATATGAAGGAAAAGGTGATCCTAAACAACATTTACATGAATTCCATGCATCTTGTATAGACTATGTAGATAATGTAAATTGTTGACAAATATTTTTCCAATAACTCTAAAATAATATTTAGACACAATTTTCTATCAACATTGGTGAAAAGCTATCAAATGCTCAAATTGAAAGCTCAAACAAGGATCTAATGAAATATTTAGTGAATGTGTTCTAAGGTACAAGAATATGCTTGCCAAAATGACATATCAAATGGTTTATAATGTGCTTTAAGTTATTTTACATAAAGTTTTCTCTCTCCTCTTCAATATTACATTATGTTTGATAAGCTCAAATCCTATGATAAACTGTGCCATACAGCTCAAGAGCATGAGGTCAAGCTGCTTACTTTAAACAAGATTAAGTATGCTTCAAATGCTCCCTATACTTAAAATATCAAGTTTCAAAGTAAGCCAAATAATAAGATCAAACCAACTAAAATCAAGAATAAAGCTAAAGTTATAGTTAAATTTATCTCACAACCACCTCAAAAGTTCTAATTACAATCTCCACCAAGGATGCAATTTTTAAAGTTGCCATCACCTCCTCATGTTTTATTTCAAAATATCCTAGAATGCAATGTAATCACTCTTCCTCCACCAATGGAAACATATATGTCTAGACCATAATCTATAAATTTCAATGCCAATGCATATTGTGACTATCATGGATGTATTGATCATTCTACAAATAGATGTTTCAAGCTTAATAATAATATTTAAGATCCCATTGATGATAATATCATAGATATTAGTACACCTATTGAAAAGGCTAAGACATAATAAAATGATAATACAAATCTCAAAATGTATAAGGGTCATTTTCTAAATCATGAAGCAAATAACAAGGATAATTCTAAATTTCATCATGCATATAATTTTCATCCTCCTCTTTCTACATATGGACATCCACTTGATAACTTATTGGTATAGTTACAAGCAAACAAGCATCACATCATATGATCACATTTGTTGATGATGATTCAGATAGATATGTAATTTTTATTCAAGCATATGCTAACAAGAAATCCATACATAGTGTTATGATACATAATGGATCAAATGAAAATGTGTGCACCATATCACTCCTTCATTATCTTGGTTATACAAATAAAGATCTAAAACATACTTCTATAATAGTCAAAGCATTTAATGGGCATACATAAGATACTCTTGGGCATATAGTGCTTCCTTTACAAGTAGGCCCTCTCTTACTGCCTAATCCATTCTTAGTTCTACCAAGCACAGGGGTCTTTGATATGTTACTAGGATGCCCTCAGGTACAAAAAATTAGAAAATTACCTTATGTAGTTCAAAAATGTCTCAAAGATATTAATGATAATCAAGTGGTCAAAAATCCAAGAATCCAATATGAATATCCTTTGGAGAAAATGACGTTTACTTTTTCTATAGATTGGTTGCTTGGTATAGTTGTTGAGTGACTTAATAATGAACTAGTTTACAGAACTATTCAAGAGCATGATTTACATAGTCCAAAGTACATTACAGTTTCCTCATATATTCATGAGCATGAGCATATTACAATATCAGTTTATCCATCTAATAGTGAGCATAAACATATTATAGAGCATGAGAATATTCAAGAATCCATTTCTCCATCTACTTATGAGAATGATATAGTTACACATGAGCATATTTAATTTGTTTCACATAATATGGTATATCCTCCTAAGTAGAAAGGGGAACATAAAAATATGTCTTCATCTCCTAAAGCACAACAGGTTATTCATAGAGCTTCACCAAAGGTATAAGTACATATTATTACATATTCTTCTCCTACACATGAGGATATAAGTTCACATGGGCATATGAGAAGTGATTTAGAGGGATATATTACAACATATGACTCCTATTCAGACAAAGTTATATGCAGTTGGCACTCTTCATCATAAGAATTCACTCTTTCATATCATGTCATGGGTTATGCATACATGCCCATCATTAATATCATTGGTTAGCTAGTAGCAGTTACTTCTCTTTGTACATGGCTTCTTTGCTTTTTCACTTCCCATTCTTCTATCGCTTATCCAAGCATTATTATATACCTTGGATTTTTTTTTTTCACTTTTAGTACTTACCCTCTTGTTTTTCAAACCAATTTTAACAATCTAGAACACTTACCTCCATAGCATTTCACTTGTTTATTATTGTATATCTTACACCCTATGGCACTTACATGATCTCATATTTCTATTTTTACATGAGCACATATAGACTCTTCCCCATTTTAGGAGCATGTACATCCTTACTTGTCTTGCTTATTTATGCTACATTTATGTGATTTAAAGTTAGGCATACACATTGGGGGGCACATTCTTTGTCTTCCTTCCTATCATACTGCTTTTGCACCATGTTAAGGATTGTTTAAATACTTCTTACTTTCTTTACTTTCCAATATTTTATTCGTCGCACCTTTTTCAAATCTATTTTGCATTCAAATATTATCAAAAATTCTTAAAAAAAATACACATATTTCAAAAAAACCAAAATAGTTTAAAAATTTTAAAATCTTGTTAGCTTATTTCCTTTCATATGTTATTTATTATATGTTAAGTATATATCATATTCCATATTTCCATACATAACGCTTGTCACAAGGTAATTGAGTGTGATGAAATACATATTGTCATATGATTATGTTGTTACTTTCACAACACGCCCTAATTTCTATCAAAAACATGGTACCTCTATTTTTTTTTCAATTATGGTCTCTCTTGTTGCAATTTAATTGAGTCTCATTGTAATTTATGTGGTTTGTTGTATTGTAATAAATATAGTAATCACTTTTCCCTATCTCAATTTATGTGAAAAATCAAATATCATTACCCATCCTATAACGTCAAGAGAGTATGTGTGATAAATTTTCATATACAACACTTTACATGAAAACGCACCCAAAGTGATCTTTTGTTTCATTGTATTGATTGAACAAGCTCATCAACTAAATATTTGAAATATTAGATAGACATGTTTTTGGTGAAACAATGGGTATTGAGAGTCCATAAATTACATTGACCACATCTAAACCATTAATTTTTGTATAGAAGTGAGCGGAGCGCATGACATTGTTTGGTCTATTTTCTTTTTGGGTTGATCGGCCTTATTCCTCAATTTGTCAAAATATAAAATCAAGCCTTAAAACCCTCTCCGATGCAATCAATGCGTATATTAATAAAGTTAGGGTGAGAAACTTTCATGTTTTAACTCAGCTTGAAATTGTGTTGTTGGCCTTCGTTTTATAGATGTGAGAAAGAAGGGTTCTAAATTAGGGGCCTCCCCCCATAACCAAATGAATCATTTCCACTTGTGCTAAATTAATCTCTCCAAAAAACAAAACACGTAGTATAGTTCTGGGGTTTGCCAAGTATACATTACATTAACCAACGTTGAATGGACCTAAATAAAGTCATGGAAAGTGTAACTTATGAAACATTCAAATACATGAATTGGAGAGATGCGTGGGAAGTGCGAAAATAGCGAAGGGGTCATTCCAAAGGTGTTGGAATGGCTCGATATTAAGCGTGAAATATGAGAAAATAAGACCTAATGGCCTTATAGCCTAAATAAATCAATTTTAGTATTTTTATTAATTATTTTGTAGAAAAAATTAATATCATTTTAAAAAGGGTACAAGATTTAATTAAATCATTAACATCTCTTTAGTAGGGTTTTAAAATATACTTAAATACATATTTGCTTACAAATTTCACTTCATTGTTATGTTTTTTTTTCTTTTTAGTAATGTCGAGAAGCTATCGTCGATAACTTCACAGTGGCTTGGGTTTCGTATGGGAAAATTGGAATTGTAAAATTTATCATGTCATAATTTAATTGTATTCCTTTTCAATGTCAGATTTATTTTAGTTTTGCTTCTTTTTGAAAAATGTGGCATAAATATTTTTTCCTATTTTACAGAGTTTGACAGGGATAAATGACACCTATTCAAGAGAATTAATTTGCTAAATGATGAAACTTTTCATCCATGCTTAATGCACTTAGAAAAGGTTCCAAAGCACACAGGAGAGAGAGATATGCAACACAATTCACATGCAAGTAAAATGTTGGTTGGTTTTTTGGCCATAACTTTCAAACTGTTGCTCTATTTTGCATGTTGTTTGTAGCATTAGAAAGTTAGTTCTGCCATATTCACAACAATGCAAGGCTTGACTAAGGGAAGCACAAGAACTAAAACTTATCAACATTTTCTTGTCACATTTTTATTGATATTGGTCCGAGCAAAAGAGGAGTGCACATTTTAAAACTAGTTGGTAACCAACTAGGCAGATGTCATTAATATTTTTGGCCTCTAGTGCTAGGAGATGCCTCTCTTCCTCAAAATCCTCCCCTCGATGGGTGAATCACATTGATTGTTGGAAACAACTTTTGGAGGCAAATCTTTTTGGTCAACAAAGCTAAATTATTGTATATAACCAGGTAAGTGGCTTTGTAAAGAGATGGTTCATTAGAATTAGAGAATAGCATAGAGGACCAAACCACTTTATTTATTTGCATTTTACTACTTTCTTATATAGATTTTAATATGAGCTATGATGCCAAAAGGCATTGATCTGTATTTAGCTAGTTGTAATCGACCTAAACAATCTGTTTATCAAGCAAACATCCATTATTACAAGTTATGGAAGGTTTTATTCATTTTACAATGCATTTATATGGTGGTTATGTTCTTCGCTTTCATTGTTATTATCCTTATACTATTGCACTGTCTCCATTTATGGTTGTGTCGATATTAGATAGCCAAGAAAATAGTTTCATGGGCCCCATTCAATCAGATGAATTAGATCTTTGTTCGATGTAAAATAAGCTCATTTTCCTCACTTCCTTTAGTTTTTTCTCTTTTTATACATTTGTTAGATTAGGGTTATCATATATCTAATTACAATCCATATTTGCAGGTTCTATTTTGATCACAAAACCTTTGTTTACTATTATTGAATGTATGAAATGAGTAAGTGTTGGTTAATTAGCTATATTTCTTTTACTCAATCTTAAATTGCTAATTATATTTTGGAAATTTGATTTGGGTGCCTCATTATACTATGTTGCATGCTTAGTACCCACATCGACAAATATGCAACAAGACCATCATTACATATCATTTATCTAAATTTGTTCCAAGCATGCCCCTTGAAATGGAACAGTTTCACATCAACTATTAGGTTACCCTTTGAGCAATACCTTATAGTACAGTATGCCTTGGAGAGATATTCTTTGGTCCTAATTTTAGGAGAGGTTGTGTGACTTCTATGTTGCCTAAAGTTGGTGTATCAAACGACCCATCAATAGGTTGGTGTTAGAAAGAGGGCATGAATAGGAATATTTTTATATCTATAATTTATTCTGGTCTTCTACCCATCTTTAATACTTTTCATGCCCCATTGTGCACCTAAATAGTACACCAATATGATTGAAACTCACCAATGGTTACTTCATGGCTTGGTGGAGGTAGTTGCACTGTAAACATTCTAGGGGCTACCCATATCTTACCCAAGAATCCTGAATTTTTTTTCTCAAAAGACATACATGGTAGGATTCGAAATGTTTAAGAGCACACTTAGGAATTTAAATATGCCATTATCCTAACTCAAATCCATTGTGAATATGTGGCTTGTCACCTATTTCATTATTCCCTATATGAGATAACTTATGGTCGGTACCTCAATTTTCCAAATGGATACATAACCTTATGGAACACCTTTGAAACTACATTTTTCAATCACTTCAAAGTGCCCACTAACCCTACTATCTTATATCATCAATTTACTACTACGTTTATAAATCCTAATGAGTCTATGAGCATATTCAACACTTGCTTTTGTCAGTTGTATACGAAGTTCAAAGACCCGTTTCTTCAAACAAAATTTTTTGCTATCAATATTTATCTAAAAGTGTCGGACCCTTTAGTTGCTATGCTTATTCAAAGGAATTATTCCATGCTCATATATTTAGCATTGAGATATAATAAATACATCATTATTGAATAAAAATCAATATTGCATGGATATGGCGTTGATCCATAATCTTTGTATGAACAGTCACGTTTATACACTAAAGATCATTTGAGTTACACACCTATAAATCAACGTGTGAATCAATTTACACATTCAAAATTTATGTTTCCCCAAACATA
The DNA here is from genome assembly GCA_037957365.1 of Torreya grandis. NCBI lineage: Eukaryota > Viridiplantae > Streptophyta > Pinopsida > Cupressales > Taxaceae > Torreya > Torreya grandis. Next base: position 3,827,699 of record JARHVA010000613.1, on the reverse strand, counting down.
TAGTCAGTAAATCCTCCATGTAATAAATGCTAACATTATTGTAAAAAATGCTAATTTTAGTTGAATGGAGACAAGTGGGAGGAGCAGAAGGAGAGGGGGAAGGAATTTGAATTCAAGAGTTGGATAGGAAGAGGAGGAGGGTGATGGAGACAACTCAAACCCTGATCTAGGTGGGATTTTATAGACCCTTGCCATGGAGGTGGATAGGGTCCTATTTTTGGCTGCTTGGAGGAAGTTTGTGCAACTAATGGTGATTCATGAAAACTTGGGAGATGCTTCAAAAGGTTTTTGGGTTGCTTCTTGGATAATTGTCCTTATGGGGGTGAAAGGCTAGTTCATCTCTTAGACCTCTTTATTTATGACTTATGGGATGTTCGATCTTTAGATTTTTTAGATCTTGGTATATGGATCTAGGTGAGGCATTTATAGCCTATTCTCTTTTGTGGAGGGTTCATTATACTCATGCAGGGTTCCTATTATTATATGCAATTTTTTTGCTCAACCCTCTGATTTAGATGAGCTTCTGAAGGCCTCATGGAGAAGTCATATTTTCATCTTGGCTCAAAGGAGGGATTGGTAGTGGTTTGGGATAACTCATAGGTTCATGTCATCTGATCATGTTATAGGAAGGATGGGATTATGGTCCTTATTTCCTCAATGGCAGAAAGGAGGTGATAATCTTTGGCTTATGGTGGTGCTTTAGGCATGGTTTTTGGGCAACATATGTTTGGTTATATAATAAATGTTTGAAATATCTCCATTTCATGGGAGAGATGGCTTCTTTGTTTGTGTTTTTTGGTAGAGTTGTTTTAATCCAGGGAGTCAGTCTTATTACCCAGCTTCGTGCTCATTTTTAAAAGACTCCTAGTCAGCTCTATGGTTGGGGCCTAGATTGAACATAATAGATTAATAATTTGAGTGATATAGTTGGGTTTTTTGGGTGTTTTAGCAACCATGTACCAATTTGTTTCATGAGATTTATTATTTGGTTTAGCGATCTAGTTCAAAAACCTATTATAAATGTGATTGTTGTTATTTGGGAGATTCATCCCAAACCTTGTCAAGTCCCTAGTTTCATTTGTGTGAATAATGGTTGGGGGACCTAGTTTAGACTTTGTCAAAACCCTTAATCTAGTTTGAATTCAAGAGGTTATTGACTCGGTAAGAGGTTCCATATTGGGCATTTTCAAATGTGGATTGCTTGGACTGGCTTTTGTCAAACCTCTCCACTAAGCAATTTAGTTTCTTTCAGTTTGGTTGTTTTATCTCATGTTACATGAGATATATGTTATAGAATTTAGATTTGTGACTCATCTAGTTTATGGGTTATGTGGCACAAGGGAGTTACATCCTCAAAGGGATAAGACACAACCCCTTATTTTGTTTCATAAGTCTGAATTTTTTATTTCTAGTAGTTGGCATAATACATGTGGTGTGGATGCTAGAGGATTTCATACCATAGCTTCTTGAGCGTTATGGATAATAGAGGAGTCCATATATTTATTCAATTTCATGATGGGTCAAAACCTTATATTCTTTATTTTGAGTATCACATTGGAATGGATTAGAGTTGGCTCCAGTTGTTGAGTTCTTTATAGGTTTATTTTTCTTATAAAGCTCAAGTTTTTTCAAAAGTCTATATCATTTAGTGAGCTAGATTCAGATTCAAGTTCTTCAGGTCCAATTAAAAACCCAAATGCTATTATATTTGGTTTGAAGAGATTACATTTCTAGTTCAAGGATCCATTCAAAACCCTCTTGATGTTGTGTTCTAGTTGTCTCTTAGCTATGGTTCAATTATTACTTCACTATGAGGTCTTGCATGCCCATGTATTATGCTTTAGGGTTGTGGAACATTGTTAAAACCACTTAATATTGCTTCATGATGTAGTTTATTTGCATCTTGTTTGGGTTTGTGAGACCCTATGAAAACCACTAGAGGTTGTATTTCATTGGATATTTGTTATTTCCTCTATTTGCTTCATGTTTTCCACTGGTAGAGACATTTATTGAGAGCCTTCATTTTAATATATTTTCCTCTCCTTTATATCAGGTTGTGGGACCTGTTAACACCCTCATTTTTGGTTCATAGCTCTAACTCAAAAGCATTTACCCTTAATAAAAAAACATTGTTGCCATGCCTAATGCATGTGATTATGTTGGTTCAACATATAATCAACATGTTTTTTCTACCTTATTTTAATGATCAAATGGCTTTGAATGTTGTTGCTACCTGATGTCATTTATTTTATAAAAATTACAACAAGCATTACAAAGGCTTACTCATGAGACTGTGTTTCCAAGATCACATTTTAGAATGTATGAGATGAAAGGTAGAAAAAGAGTTGAATCAATCATGTTGAATGAAAATGTTGCATTTAAAAGATAAGAAAAGGTCCAATAAATTAGTGATGATGATGAGTCTGATGATGAAATTATAGTACTTTTCTCAATCATGTTCACGAGTGAAAATTCAATTAATAATGAGTTTGTCATGCAATAAAACAAGTCATAAAATTCATGTACTTAGCTTGAGGGTGAAGTGGAAGAAATCAAACTACTATATAAAGAGGATGCATTTTATGCCACCAAAATAGTGGTATCATTTGTTGTTGTTCCTACACATAGAGATTCAATTCATAGTGAACAACAAGTTGATTACAACATTTAAATGTTCTTCCCACCATTAGATGTAGTTAAAATGGAATTATGCAGTCTTGATCATGGCTATCCATGTAAAGAGGAAGAGTTAAAAACACTTAAACTTATAGATCTCTCACTCCAAAATAGTTTTAATCATAATGTTGTTGGTATAGTCATGGTGCATTCAATCAAGAGGTCACTCTCCACTAAATAATAATACATATGCATTCATGATATTGAGGAGAATAAGAGTGATGATGATTCTTATAAAACACTCCAAGTAGAGAGAAAACAAATAACAATTGATTTGGTGATAGGTTTCCTCAAAGAGAACATTTATGTCAGGTTGGGTATTCTAATGACTCTGGTATGTGATATCACTTATGTTCATCCCTCTTCATAGTTCATTGTATGGGTTGAGGTATTTCTTAAACCATTTTTTTATTGTTATTCACACATTAATCATAAACATATTATTGAATTTATTGATGAAATTTTTCTAAGCCTGAGTGACAACATCGTGAATAGGAGCCTTTAGGATAATGTGCATGAGATAAAATGATAACACCACCATAAGTATGAGTTCCCATGACACACCCTTGTACATAGTTACTTTTTTTTATTTTTTATTTTGTTTCTTGATTTCATTGGTAGTTTAGGTTGTTTTTTTCTTGATTATTTTGTTGGTTCATCCTTGAACATTGTCTTTTTTATCTAGTCCTATTTGTTTTTGGTCCTATGGGTACCTCATTAATCATGTAGAATAAAAAAGGGTTTTCTTGTCAAGTAACGTCAATGAGTTTTATTGTGTAATAATCCAAGTTTTTTGTGATGAAATATTATGTTTGAAATTTCAATTTATAAGGTTTTCATTGTTCCATGTGTTATGAGTTTGTTCATGAATAGGTGAGCTTGGGTAAACCCTAAAATTATGATGATACTCTCTCAAAACCTCACACAAAATATACTTTAGAAATTTTTGGGTTTGCTTGGATGAAATTTTTGAAATAAAGATCTAGAATGAGAAATATATAAATTTACCTTTCATTTTTCATAGTAGTCCCCAACTCATAATTGTGATGCTCAAATAGAAAAAGAAAAAAATAAAATTATATATATATATCTTCCAAAAAGCTCAATTTCTAGGTGATTTACGTAACCTCTACTAGGGATATGGACACCTAACTAATAGTAGAGTAATTCCTTGAGTGGGATCATAGACATATTTTTTAGGTTTATAGACACATGGCTAGCATTGGAGTAATGTCCAAGAAATCATCTCATGATACAATTCGCTAGCTTGATGATCGAAGTTGTAGTAACTAGTCTCTATGAAGTCTATGAAAGGGAATTAACACATGTGCACACACACTAATCAATGTGAATTTAATATTTCATCTTGTATCCATTCTTATCTTACCATTTCATGAAAGTTTTCATATTTCATGCATTATTGTAGCCAAATATTCTATGTTCTTAGACATGTTTCTTTTGTTTCAAAATACTCAGGAGAATTTTCCAGCAGAGTCTCCATTTATTTTTTCTTCCACAATAGACCCTCATTTCTCCCATTATCAAGGTACCTCTTTTTTAATTTGATTTTAGTCTCACTTGATGCAGTTCAGTTGAGTCTCATCGTGTTTTACATGATTATTTGTTTCATCATGCATATAGTCACCATTTTTCCTATCTTGATCTACACACATAATCAGATGTCATTACCTATCTCATTATGTCAAGTCAGTTTGAGAAATAAATTTTCATATATATCACTTTATGTGAAAATGTAACCTGGCGGTATTCTGTCTCACTTCCCTGGTCAAACAAGCTTCTCAACCAGGTCTTTGGAGAAACCAACATGTTTTTGGTGTAGAACTAGATCTTAAGAGTATAACATATATACACATAATATTTTAAAACTTTGTCATTTATTGATGTTTTCTCCCTTGAAACAACATGTTGAGTTTCAATCTCTCTAAGTTTATACCTTAAAGGGTACAATGGGAAAGGGGTGGGTAGACCGATGGTGCTTCACATGAGACATTATTGTTTATCTATAATGCATATATCCATTATACTTCCCCTAGACTTGATCCCCTAATAAATCTTCCTCTTAATATCCCTTAACTAAACCAAGACCTATATTTTCTAACTATATCAGCCTGGGTTGATGTAGTATATTCCACTTCTTACCAAATTTCAAACTAGGTTGTCTTAGGTCGACATAGTCTAAATGTTATGGTGCATGCTTCATAACTAAGTCAACCCTGGTCGACTAGTATGAGGTTAAATGGTAAATTTTATTCTACGTTAAGGTGGGATGATGTTTTTTACTAAAATTCCATAAAGAGTTAGGATTATATATCATTATAAATACAAGTCCCATTTCAATCCAATAGAGGGAAACATTCATTTTTTGCACTATTATTGCTCATTATTCTACTTAAGTCTACATTTGGAGAAGCTATTTTTTAGATCTTGTCTTGGAGGGAAAAACCTGTCTTATGGAGTCTTGGATAAAAAAGGAGTTATTTTATCCTGGATCTTGATTCAATAATTGTGATCCTTACAACAACAATAATCTCTTACAAGGCACCATTTTCCAAAGGGGAGATTGAGGCTCGATAGGTTTATTCAAGGTAAGTATTTTTAACCTTAACTCTTTCATTTGATAAATAGATATTGCATAGTTAATAGTTTGGATGTATAACTCCTTATTTTCATCTCATTTACACTTATACTTAGTGTGGCTATAAGGTTTTTCAAACTTTTCATTTCCCATTTTATGTAACCTAGGCCCCCATTTGCCTACTATGGTTCCTCACCTTTTTTAGTTTAATCATCCCCCTTTATTTGTGTTTTTAGCTTAGCAAAACTAGATTACATTAACATTAGAGGACCTAGTTAGGGTTATTCCATAATATTGATTACTTCAAGGCTTTAGAACCCTCTCTATTGATATTTTTTTATAAGTGTTCCTCTAGCTAAGTTTATCAAATCCATTCAGTCATGCCCCAATATAACTAAGTACCAATGAGATCTATTTGATTTACCTTATCTAAGTTCAAATATCTTAGATAAGATAAGTTACAATTTAATACTAACTTTTTGTATACATAACCATTGCATTTACCACATCTAGACCATTAATTTTCATCTATAGTGTTCCTCCTGGAGGTGAGTGCATGACATTGTTTGGTCTATTTTTTTATTGATCAACCTTATTTTTAATCAAAATTTCAACCTGTCTAAGTGTTGTCAGTACAAAATCAAGCCTTGAAATCCTATTCGATGCAAAAATCAAGTTACGGTGCAAAAATTTCATGTTATACTCTTAGCCTAAAAATGTGTTCTATTTTAAAGATGCGAGAAGGCTTATAAAAGGGTGCTTTAGTCTAGTTCCTTAGGTGCATATATCTGAAACACACGGGTATTTTATTCATGCCAAACCTTCCCATATGTAAAATTAGTGCGAGGGCATAAGGTTTATAAAATGTATGTCTTATCATAAAAAATGGCCCTCCCCATAAAACCTATGAGTTATTAGTCCCAAAGGGTGGACTATTACCTTCATTTCATTTTAACCTTTATTACTCCCTATTACCCTAACAAATCAGATTGCAAGGTTTTCCCTACTAAAAAATATGAAAACATTTTACAAAAATAAGATGCAAGTTTCTTAACTGATCAAATATAATAATATTATTTGTTAGATATTTATTTGTTAAAAGGATTGTATGTTATGTGCGGCTTCACCTTATTCAAAGCACACAACTAGCCAGAATGGATTTTTAAGACATGGCTTTAATATAATCATAATGCTCACAATAGTGGATCTCAAGCCACAATAAGCACAGTGGCCATCTCACAGGAGTCATTTTAATATGATAATTAATTTTTGTAGGAATGGGTTGCCCACCTGTCTCCAGCCATCTGCGACATGTGTAGATGTTTAAAAGAAAAAATAATTAAACACATAATCAGTGAATGCAATCACCTTCAAATGATGATAGGCATTTTTTGTTTTTTAAGTTTGGATTTTCATGGGTGTGATGTGACTCAAAAATATCTATTTTCTTAATATGCATTTTTATGTGATGTGTTTTTAGATTTGATTCATGCGACTCAGAAATTTCTCAACTGGGATGGATGTGTTCATCGCTCTTGAAAAGCACATTGCAGTAATGACAATGTACATTGTTGTTGGAGTGGGCATTATAGTAATGGAAGTTATGGATGGTATAACTCTTTATTTGTATTTCTTCCTTTCCATATTTTCTTAGTTGTAAAGGCTTGATATTTTAACAATTCATTGCAAGTGAAATCTATTTTGAACACAAATCTCAATTTCAGGATAGCAATTCACCATATCATCTGAATAAAAATTTATTTAAATCAAGGGTTGATATCTACACATGCATATTTAATAGAGATATGGGGCAACAATAATATATTGGTGGGTGTCCATAGAGCCTAACCCAAACTCTGTTGTTAGATATACAAACTTACGCCTCATGCAATGAATTTTTTTACAAATTATTATTGTTCTTATGTTTCTGCTCATTTTTACAATCTTTAATGGTGAGCAATGTAGGGAGAAATACCTTAATATTCCAAGCATTTAAAATGGCCCTAAAAAAGCTCTAAGAAGAGCAATGGTTGATTCCCTAGCTACACTAGCAAATACATTTACATTAGACAAATTATAGTTAAATTAGACTAATTACATCCAAATGTGCTTAACTTAGGCTTGTAAATATCCCTAGGGTAGTTATGAGAAGTGCACTGATTAATTGCCTTCTACATTGTCAAAAATAGATATCAAATTTACTAATAACAAGGTTAGGCTTGCTCAAAACAAACATAATTTACCTCCTATAAATAGAACTGACGTAAAAGAGCCAACTAATCTGGAATAATTTTAGGTAGAGGACCAGTTTCCTTCCCATGTTGCAATTTTATTTTAATGTTGTTTGTCTTCTTGCAGTAACTTAGCTTGAATGTATCCTAAGTAGAAATTTCTAAACAGTTTTTTTGAAGGACCAGTTTCCTTACCTTTTATAATTTTATTTAATGTTATTTATCTTTTTTCATTAGCTTAGCTTGAATGTATCCTAAGTAGATATTTCTAAATAGTTTTTTTTAAGCAGCCTTATTTAAATTGACTAATCATGGCATTGAAAACTTGAAGGAGAAAATTGGCATGGAAGCATACTCTCTATATTATTAGGGACAATTGAACAAGTTATTTCCATATAATTATATTTGTCCAAATCTAATTCATCCATTCTTTTTCTACATATTATTTTTAACACAATTTTTAAAGGCTTTAAAATTATTTGTTGTTGAATCTGCAATCTCACCCTGCATTCTAGAGGTGAAGCATTTATCAACTTCAAAGTTATGCCTCATTCATTTTCATCATAACTTGTACAAAAAAGAGTGCATAGATCAATTATAGACATATATAATTATATAGCCCAAAACAAAACCTATTGTTACTAAGTATTTTGCTTACAAAATTATCTTGACATTGCCCAGACAAATAATACAGAATTAAATTAGGAAATAACTCTTGACTTCATTTTATTTTAACCTAGTCCCAAAAGGTAAACTATTGCTTTTAATTAGCTTTAATTGCTTATTGATTCAATTGTTTTCAACTGTGCATTGAATGTCTTTGCAATGAAGGCATTATAATTTTTTGTACCTATCCACATCTGATGAAGAAACTTGAAGCTTTTTGTATACAATAAATGGGGGATGTAAATGCATTTTACATTGAAAATAATAGTACCTGCTAGATCTACTTGACAAAGCTTAAAAATTTGCAGTGTACAGTCTCCATTTAATTGTCTTTATTTGTTTGTTTATTTTTTAGCAACATTATCATTTACTCTGGTTCTTATCTATGTTCGCTTTGAATTTATGGCCACCTTTTCTCTCCTCCTTCGAAAACATGCAAAACAATGTAATAAAATAAGTAGCATCAACATTCACTCAAATATATAGCCCAATGTTGTTACTATTGGCCCTTTATTACATACTAGTTATTAGGTTTTAAGTATTTAAGAATAATAGTATAAGTTTGTTTTCTTGTGTCATACCAATCATAGAATTAACACCTTCAAGAACACATAGGAGTGTGCCCTTTTCCTTCTTTCTTTCTACACAAAAGATAATATATGTAAGATGGAAGTACCATCACAAGAAAATCTTAGACTGTAACTGGGTGTTATGACTGTGTATGTGAACATTACAGCAAGAAATTTAATTAGGAGCAACGTCATGAGTAAGTCTCATTCCTTCAATGTCCTGAAATTGTAAATTATTAAAATTAATTTAATATAATTGATTCTTTGCAAGCTATAAAAGATATATTAATTAATAGAAACAAATTTAAAAATGTCAGTTTGAAATCTGTTTGGAGTGCAACTATAAAATGTAAATAAATTGAGAATGATGATGAACTCTTCATTTTATAAATTAGTAGTCATGCCTTCAAATGAAAGTTCTACCAACTATGTGCCTTGAATCAGGTGAAGCTACATGTAACATAGAACCATCTCAAGATAATCAACATCTAACCAATAAAATTATTATATTTGACCAGTTAAGAAACTTGCACCTTACCTTTGTAAAATGCTTTCATATTTACCAGCACATAAAATGATGTAATCTGATTTGCCAAAAGAGTAGGGAGTAATAACATGTGAAACTAGAATGGAAGCAATAGTCTACCCAGAGAAAATTTATAAAAAGGTTATAGCTACTAATTTATGAAGTGAAGAGAGATCTCATCTATTTGCAGAAGTTGAAGTTGATCACATGATACATTTTGTTGGCTTGTTGATGTGTTCGTAGACTGTTGTCTATTTATGACCTAAAGTTTGGATTTTGGGGATTTATTGTGATAAGTTTTCTCATATGACATTATAGATCTAAATAATCCTTACAATATTGGATACATAAATACCTTACAATTATTCATCCCATCTACAAGCACAAATCTCTTTAGATCATATGATGAAAACATTGTGAAAGACATGTTTTTATTCTAGTAAATCAATACTCTAGTTTAGTTGTGGTCCAATAAAATTTGCATTCAAATTCAAAGAGCATGAATTATTTGAAATGCAAAACATCAACATAGAATAATCAATTGAGTAATTTAGCATTGTATGCAAGCTTCTAAATAAACTTATGAAGCTTGCTCATTAATTTATCATTATATTGTTATTTTAATTATAAAAATAAACCATATTAAATGATCCCAAGGTGGTTATTAATTCTCTATTAAAGCATATAGGAGTCAAGCCATTTAAGAAACATACTCTAGTTGGACCTGTTCAACCACCCATTGACTATGCCTTCACTCTATTTTTACAATGGTGTTCATTGTTTAACTTTTCAAAACTCTTAATCATTGTCAATTTAGTTAAAACTTGCTCACTTTATCCATCATCATTGTAAATTTAGTTACATGTATATAAGTTGCACATTTGAAACTATAATTTGGTGCATGTTACATGTAAGTGTTATTGCATCTTTTATTTTAAAAATAGTACTCAAACAATTATGCATGGAGAGCATGACATTCATTTATAAAAAACTTACATATGAGTTTCTTAAAATATTATGTATTCTAGTTAAATTTAATGCATATTATTTTAGGCATTTTGTAACACTATAATTGTTGGTAAAGTTTTATAGATTTAAAAATGGATATTATAGAGCTAAGAGTACGACCACATTTCCAGAGTCGATGCAGGACAAATAGTTTGAACCTGAGTTCTATTTCCTAGGCTTCACTACAATCGAGAACTAGAATTCTTGAAATAGAACTATCCATCTACAAATGTGCCCATAGAGAATGGGCTTGTTCACAAGGCACTTAAGCACCTTGTGATTAGTGAAGAAGATGAATGGGGTCACCAACAAGTATTATTGAAACTTCTATAAGGTGTGGACCATGGCAAGTGCCTCATGCTCAGTTGTCATATAGTTTTGCTCTACTTGGGTTAGTTTTTGACTTGAAAATGAGATGGGATGATCTATATTTCCTTCATTGGGTTGTGCCAAAATGATGCCAATTTTAGAGCCAGATGCATCAACGTAGACGTAGAATGGATTTATCCAGTCAGTAAATTATAATATTGGCATGCTAGTTAATTTGAGCTTCATAGTTTTAAAGACATCATCTTGCATTGCACCCCAATAGAACGGCCCATCCTTGCATAAGAGCTCCTCTAGTGATGTTGCAATATTTGCATAACTCCTTATGAATTTCATATAGTAGCCACAATGGTCAAGAAAGGCGTGAACATCTTTCTATGTTGGAAGGGTCTGGATTTTTAGGATAATTACAATCTTCATCGAATTGAGAAGCAAAACATCTTTGCAAATGATGTGCCCAAGAAAGGTGATAAATGGTGTCATGAAGATGCACTCATTGAGGTTTAAGGATATTTTTAACTATCTGCATCACTCAAACATGAGGTGCAAATTATCATAATGGTCCTTCACTAGCCCATACATAGTCCATTCATCTAAATACACTTAGAGGAACTTGTGAATAAAGTATTTAAATGTGGAAAAAACCACTTTAGAGAACATGATTGGCATATTCTTGAGTCAAAAGGGCATTATGTTGTATGTAAAACAAACCCATTCTATCACAAAGGTTATTTTAGTCTTGTCCTCCTCTTCAATCTAGACTTGATGGTATCCTGAAAACCCATTAGGGAAAGTATATATCTTATAGCCTGCGAATCCATCCAAGACTTCATCAATGAACAGAGTCAGGAAGGGGTTAGTGATACAAGAAGCATTCAATAATTTGTAATCGATGCAAATATATATGTACCCATCCTTTTTTATGCTAATAACCATAGGGCTCACCCATTTATATTCCTGCACAGGGTAGATGACACCTATGGCTAACATACCATCAATCTTTGTTTTAACCTTGGTGTGGAGATTATGGTTCATTTTGTAAGCATGCTTTTTGATAGGTCTTGTACCGTCGATAAGCTTAATGATCATCTTTCCAAGGGATGGGTGAGTTCCAATCATATCTTGATAATTTTGAGGGAATAAGTCTTGGAAATACATTAGGATATCCACAATGCACGTTAGCTCTGTGTTAGACCAATATGTGCCCAAATTAGCCATATTTGGTTCCCCTTTGGAGCTAATGTCTACCTTGGTAGTTTTGAGTGGCATGTGATAGGGTTCATTCCTTTCCTGATGTGAGTCCTCAACTTAGATATTACCCTTAGTTGTTTCTATGTGAAGATGAGTAGGGTCTTCTTCATCGAGGGTGCTAACCTCCACTTGGCACACTAGCTTCTCTTCGCCTATCAAGTTTATCCAATTTTAAACCTTCCAAGTATCATCATCTTCATCACTTGAGTCACTATTAAGCACTTTATATTCAAATAAAGTTGGGAGTGCCAAATCCTTTTCCCCAAACATGTCTTTTAGGTAATCCTCTAGGATTGTAGTGTCCTTAAATATTGTGTGTCAAATTATTTGCAGTGGCTCAATCAATTCCAAATTTTATGAGGAAAAGGAGAATGTGTACATGAAATTCTCCTTAAGGACATCCAAATTGGTTGTCCCATGATGCATATCATTGAAAACATACCATGTTTGCTCCCATGTCTTCAAGGTTTTATAGAAGGCATGCACCCATAGGTTCTTTAGGGCATTTGTATTGAACTCAATCCATGTTTCTTCGCACAAGCACACATGCACTATAGGGACTGAGTTGTAAGAGTATGTTGAGATGTCTAGGTCCTCATTACTTTTCTCAAATCTAGTGCAGATGGCTACTTTCACATCTTGCCAAATTGGTAAGCTAGGCTTTTAGGCTGACCACCAATGAGCAGTAGTGCTCTGTAATGTATACACTATTGCACCCATTTTATCTACTTCTTTGGGGATGCATTATTTGAGGTCATGAACATATTCTTCTATTTAATTTTTTCCCTCATATTTTGGGAGCACTGTAAGTTCACCTTTACTTAGGTTAAATACTCTCTTTCCCTTCTTGGTGCACGGGACCCACCTATTAGAAGCACAATCAATCCATACCCAACCTATCTTTACTAGTTTTGGCACCTTTGTGCGCACCAAGTGGCACCTTCAACTAGTCATCTCATAAGCTTCTTTGACCCATCGATTGCAAGAAACATCAGTGGTGTTCGAAGTTGATTGTCTATCTTTCCAAGAAATCACTTCTTGCTCATTAAGGTGGAGAGTTTTAGTGCCTTACACTTTAATGTTGTATATGTGGTTGATCTTGTCCTCGAGGTCCACACTCTCAACATAGGGGGTCCTTGGTAACTTGAGAGGGGGATAAAAACCCTCTCCTTGACATTTTTAAAATTCATGTAGTGCCTCTTGAAGTGCATGTTTGTGTTGTTTGCATAGCACCAAGGCCTTCTGAGAAGTGTCAGGTAGTTATCCTTTTTTCCAACTCGATTACTTCAAAGTCAGCATAGAATTCAGCACCCATGATGTCTAAAACTGTGCTCTTCAAAATTTTGATGGGCTACATCCTCATCTTGTTGGCCATGAAAATTACATGAGGTGAAGGTCTCAAGGTTGGCCTACCCATATTCTCCCATGCATTCTTGGTCAATATATTAACCTTGGTGCCTGTGTCCATGAAGACCTCGCATACAGACCATCAATCAATGGTGGCATTCATAAGGAGTTCTTGATCATACTCCACATTTTGTATATGCCTAACTTCTCATGCCTTTTTCATGTGTGGTTTAATGACTTTAACTAGTTTATACCTTGCATGCTCCAAAAGCAAGTTCTTTAATAGGGGGAGTGTCCCTTCTATCTATGGGAGGTATAATATCTCTATTAGCTCTTGTATCTCAGCCTCCTAGCTATCTTGATTCTTATGGGAGGCAATAGCCTATGCCTCTAGGTCTCATGCTAGTTGGAGCTCCCCTTTGAGGTTTTGAATGATGCTTATGGCCTATTATAAAACATCTTGTTAGCGTGCAAGGTCTAGGTAGGGTGTAGTTTTGGGTTCAGGACATGTTATGCACTCAATATGACTCTTCTTCCCATATTCTAAGTGCAACTCTAGTATGGGCACAACTAGTGGTTGAGTGGTGAATCTACTACGAGTAGTCACTTACACCATGATTGTCTCTATGCAGGTTAGTTGTACCTTCAAAGTCCACTTCTCTACTTTTATCTCACACCTGATCATTTCAATGCCCTTGTCTATGCCAGGCCTACTTTGGGTTAAATTCTTTTACAAATTAGGGTACTTCTCGACATTATGATATCCATGATAATACCCACACATTGGATGTGTAGAGCATTTGCAATGATAGTACTCTGTCGAGCCACACATGTAACATGAGTGCAGTGGGAACCTCCCACCATCGTGTCCTCCACCTCACCCTATAGTGCCTCGTTGCATCCCAAAACCCATATTTTGTTGGCTATAGCCTTCATTTCCTTGGTTATCTTTACCTTTGACTACTGTAATGGCCTACCTTATGCCTCTTTCCATGTTTTTGTGCATTTCATCAATCACTCAACAATCAGCTATTATATGGGTGTAGGCATTACATAATCGGTAATAAATGGTTGTGTTAACCTGGTTCACACATTGCAATAGTGGGTAGTTGTGAACATTATGTGCCTCTCTGTAGACTTTATAACTTAGAAGTAACGTGTACACATTCTTTTGAGGGTATTTATTCTTGTTATGGCCTTCCACTTCGCAGTCGATACACCATAATCCACTTCAAGCATCTAGCGATGAGATAGAGATAAGATTTTGGAGTTGGGAGGCCATGGATGAAATTTGTGCCTCCATGAATGCACTAATCCCAGTATCAGTGCTTTTGACTACCTCCACTCTGAGCATGGATTCAAGTGCTTCATGAGGGTCTGTGAAGGTCTTCATGAAAAGTGCTCTTTGAAATTTTACTAACAATCCTCCAATGAACCATCATGCATGTTGGCAAGGATGAATGTCATAAGGAAGCTTTGAAAAGAGGGTTTTGAATCTTGCATCATATATGTGTACACTTTTGAAGAGTCCCTGCATTATCTCCTTCATTGCGGTGATGCTCTATTGTTCAAAATTTTGGATGCTAAATTCCTTAAGGAATGCCTCCTTCAAGATGTCATAATCTATCATAGCCTAGTTAGGGTCAAACTTCCTATACCAGGTATGGGTGCGACCCAATAAAGTGGTCATGAACTGGGTTTCCTTGCACTTTGATTGAGTTATGCCCTGAGCATGCCATTGTAATTAAAACTTTAGCACATGCTCTACAACATTCTCTATGCTATAGTATTTTGTCAAGTGCATGACCATTTCATAGTAAATTTACTATGGGGGTGCAGCTGGCATATAAGGTGCTTGTCCCCTTGGTGTCTATCTGGGTGGTGGTCCTCCAATGCCTCTAGCCACTGGGTTAGGCATTGACCCCATTGTTACTGCTAGCATCAAAGATGATGATGGCATTGTACTTCTGACTTGTGGCATCGAACCATTTCCTATGGGTTGTTGCCTAGTTTGTGAAGCTGACATTAGCTAAGTTGGGATGCTTACACTCATGTTCTACTATGGTGAGTTAGCATGCAATGGTCTAGAGGTATCATTACTCAATTCTTCATAGGTAATAACTTATTCAATAATAAAATTTTACTCCAAGTCTTCAAAATAATCAAATTCTATGTTGACAACAGTGTTAGTTATCACTCTTCTTTCTTCTCATGGGGGATCCAGTGCATGAGCTTATGCTACAAGTTCAAAAGAGGTTGATACATCTGGTGCATCTTCAACTACCAAATTTTGTAGGGATCCATCACACTCTACACCCATTAGTTATTGAGCTTAATCTATTGATCCATTGTTTCCCTCCTCGTACTGTTGTATTTCAAAACATCCTTCTCCATGACTTTCCTACTCTCTATGGGTTCTCTCAGCACTTTCAGGTTCCATATCTTCCATCAACCTATGCTTTCTCTTGTTATAAGTTTGTCTTCTAAGCTCTTGGGTATAAATCTACTCGTCCCCTTCCATTACACTTCACCTATACATCCCTTTCTCCCCCTTTATGCTACTCATATGCGAAAAGACTTTAGCCTTCCATTCTCAAAGTTTCAAATCTGTAATCCACCATTAGTTTATTGAGTTTTATGCCAAACTCTTTCATAAACATGCCTCTGGGTTCACATAAAAACTGATACTCTACTTCCTCAGGGCAAGAGAATGTGAAAATAGTGAACTCAAGCATGTAACTATTCAACTCTCCTTGCCACCATTTGTCTATTGTTCTCATCCAAGTGGCATCTATAATCTCAAGTCTCTATAAGTGCTCTTTGGTCCACTTAAGGCATTGTCCATAGTTTCATCTTCTATGGGTTGTATAGGTAGCCAATCATTGGTACACATGCTCAGGTAATTCATAGAACAAGACCTCATATAGAGCATCATACAAGTTGTTTCGAACCCACTTTCTTAGCTCATGTCCTCTACATGTTGGATGCTTCAATGCAAAGCTATTTTCCACTCGTTACAACTAGTGCTCAATATTCTTGAGGGAGAGTCAGAACATTATTCTTTGTCACCATTATAGTAATAAAATTCAACACGGTTCCTAACAATAGAACCAAAATGTTGTAGAAAAGGGGGGGTGTTAAATTCATCAAGTCAGTCACACATTTGATTGTCCAAGTCAATTTTGGACTCATTACAACTAGGTGCAAACATAGTATATTCCCATAGTGCTCAACATTTATCACTTGGCAGCATTTGCATCAATTCATATAAGGTGCAAGCCTTATACGCTCTCTAGAAGCAAAGTAGAGAAAGAACTAGGGCCTACATTGGGCTAGTTGTGTTATGGTGTAAGCTTTCACTTATAGGACTTGGTCATTTCAACATAGGCTTTTGGTAGATTCAATGGTGCAAGCCTTGTCTGGGATAAGCCTAATGGTCTATAGGAACTAGCCTATTTTGGGTGATTAGTTCTAGTCATAGGGGCACAAGCCTATATCGGGTAGGTTTTATAGTCTCAAGGGTACAAGCCTTTGTTTTACTAGGCTTAGCATCATTCAGGAGCGTTAAGGGGTCAAGGCAATGTTTTAGATCAAGTGGTCATGTTTTGGCTAGCGCTTCTAAGCAAGAATGTCAAAACTTGGACACGTGACTCTCTTTACACTTAGGCTATTCTATAGAGTATCTTGATGTCATCACTTAGCACAAAGATGCTATTAATGACATAAACCAAAATCTTACAAACAATATTCTTAGCATTACTATATTGAGATTACCACATTATATCCAGTACATTCATTGCATATTTCAATACCAAAGTGAAAGGCATTTAAATTAGAGGCACCATGTTTATTGCAACCATTCTTCTTTATTAATCAAAGCTCATAGAAAATAGAGTATATAGTTCATTGTAACAAGAACAGAGTAAAACCTATCTTCTGCTACTTAACCACCCAGAGGCTCATAGCTGAGATTGGGCATATATAATTGGAGCCTTATTGGTATCCATACTAATTCTCATGCTAATGGCATCCATTATATCTAGAACCAATTTTATAGAGCTTTTCTACATCTAATTCACGTTGTTACTTCACTAGTTTAAGCTTGCTCTTATAGCACACATGAACATCACTTTGCTAGGGTGGAGAGCACACACCAGGTGCTAAGATGGAGCCTTTGTTGATCATTTCACCAGCTCCATCACCTTGTGCCCTATGTGTTGTGGTAACAATGTGTTTCCACCCATAGAGGATGCCCTGAAGATCTAGGTGCTAGATAATCACCTATCAACTGGTGCAAGATGTGTGTTGATTACTCTAGCTAGTGTCAAGAAACCAAAAATAACAATCATCACCCAAGTGATTGCTTCATGTCGGGGTGTCTATCATGGTGGCACAAATTCCATATTCAATGAAATAGGGGCCCAACAAGGCTTCATGTAAATTTCTCCCCACCACTGCTCTTCATTCCAAATTGGGGTGTGTTTCTCCCCCTGTCACTTGACAGATGGTTAACTAAGACTGCATTTATAAATCTCATAACTGCCTACTAACTATCTTTTCTCAATGCATGCATGAGGCCTCCTTGCCTTTGGTCTCATTGTTCATGGTAATTTAAGTGCCACTCGTTCATTCTAAAGTGTATCCTCATCTGCCATTGATTTCAAGAAAAACCATGCATAACCTCAAACACCTACATTTGCTAAAATTCCACATTTTGATGCAGGATTGCCTTGTTATGCACTGATCTCATCCTCCCGCTCCATATAACTGGCTTCCTACAGACACATCCTCTAACCAACCATCATAATTAAAAAGCAACTCAACATTGTTTAGAAAGGGGTAGGAAATAAAATAAACTCAATGAAATCTTTTGATTCATCCCTTCCCAGATGGACTATTCCTTATTTAATTGTAACTAAAAATATTATTACTTTAGAATGGGCATTAAAAAATGATTTCTATTTTCAATGAACACCATATGTAATTGATAATAAATGGTAAAAAAATAGATTAATTATCGCATACCAATAAAATAGTCCCTGACCAGGTAATCACTAAAAACTCCATTTTTAATCAAACCCCTATCACCATGTCAACAATTCACAAGCAGCATAAAAGGTCACTTCGTGAACTCCTATCAACATGAGACATTAAGCAACTAGCCTACCATTTGGGGAAGCGAGACTTGCCTGCCATTTGCTCCTGCAATAGTTTCAGAGGTTTCTCAATATATTTGTCAATGAAATTGTCTACTTCATTACACAGAGATGCGGCAAAAGTATTGTTCAATTTTTTTGAGAACAACGACGTACAGTGGATTGAGAACGTCGATGGTAATTGAAAGTAGCAACATATTTCGACAGGTAATACAAATCTAGGGCGCTAAAAATGTAGATAGAGTTATCACCAAGTTAATGGCCAAGACGCCTCAAAATCTTTGGATTAAAAGGAGGAAACAAACACAATAACATCGCAATTCGTGCACATAAATTGGAAAAAAGTCATTTTTTGGGGGAAGGGAAATACCACACATTCTCTACTAATATTATAGAATTGATAAAAAAGGAAAATGATATATAATACTATTAAACAAATTAACCACTATTATTGAGTGTTTGTTACCCTATTGCATTGAGCAATACACTTAACAAAACCAACTCATAAATGTCACATACAGGAGGTACAATGCCAACATTGAAATGATATATAATTTTATTTTAAAAGTAAATAAATCATACAAAATTTCATTCAAAAAATATCTATATTGTAGAGTTTAATTATTATTTTTAAGGGTTGGAACTTTTTAGAACTATTAATTGTTAAAATTTGTTACACCTATTTTCTATTCAACTTAATATTTATTGTATTAAAATATCATTGACATTTGTTTCGAATATTTTTGTATATCTTATAAAATAATTATAAATAATGTATATACTAACACAAAAATTATGATATACAAGTTAAAATTATAATTGATAAATAAGAATAAAGAATGTATATACTAATACAAAAATTATGATATACAAATTAAAATTATAATTGATAAATAAGATCTTAAATGTTACAAAAATATGGTATCCAAAAACATTTAAAATTTGAAGGTGCATAATAAAATATGAACTCATAAAAAAAATATAAATATTAATTAAAATATTAAATATACACTACCACAAGGATAGATACACAAAAATATAAACATTAATTAAAATATTAAATGTACCTAAAACTTGTCATCATTTTAAATGTATGTTTTTGTTGTTACTATTCTGAGTAAAAAAGTAGTGCATGGTTTAGAACGAGTTAGCCACCAACAAGGTAATTGTCATTAATATTTATGGCCTCTAGTGTTGAGTCACCTCTCTTCCTTGAAATCCTCCCCTTGGTGGGTGAATCACATTTAATGTTGTCAACCACTTTTGGAAGGAAATCCTTTTAGTCAATAAAGTTGAATTGTTATATATAACGAGTTGACTGGGTTTATAAAGGGCTAGTTCAATGGGATTAGAGGATAGCATAAAGGACCAGACCACTTTATTTTTTCAGATTTTCCTACTTTCTTAGATATATTTTACCGTGAGTTATTTTCTCTAAGGCATTGGTTTGTGTTTATCTAGTTTTAATTGACCAAAACACTTTCTTTATCAAGCAAACATCTATTAATATAAGTTGTGGAAGGTTTTGTTCATTTTCCTGTTCGTGTATACGGTGGTTATGTTCTTCTCTTTAATTATTGTTATCATCCTACTTTGGCACTATCGTCATTTATTTTTTCATGGATATTAGCTAAGCAGAGATTAGTTTCGTGGATGCCATACGATCAAGTGAATCAGATTTTTTTGATGTAAAATGGGCTCATTTTTCTAGCTTATTATAATCCATGTTTTTATGTTCTATTTTTATTGCAAACCCCTTATTTATTATTGTTTACATATTGTTGAATGTATGCAATAATCAAATGTTAATAAATTAGATGTATTTCTTTTTTTCAATCTTAAGCTACTGATTTTATTTAGAAAGTTTTATTTGTGCACCTCATTATACCATGTTGCGCACTTAATAACCACATTGACAAATTTGCAAGACCAACATTACCTATCATTTATCTAAAAAGAATCCAAGCATGCCCCCTGAAATAGAATAGTGCCACATAAACTATAGGTTTACCTTTTGATCCAAGACATGGCATTAATAGATCTTGTGGAGATCCTTTTCGGCTCTCATTTCAGGATAAGTTGAGTGACTTCTTCACCACCTAAAATTGGTGTTAAAAATTACCCATCAATATATTCTTTGGTATCAGTATTTCCTTATTATCCAATAGCCTTGCTAAGTTTGGGAAATCTATTCATTCTCTATGAACATTTTAATAGGTCTCTATCTATAACCTCTTTACCATGTTTAGCTACATATCATACAATTATTACTACTCACTCATAATTTCCAAATGTATTACATGAAATATGATACTTGCTAACATTTGCATTCATACATATCATGGATCTATACTAGTCTCATTGCCACATGCTTTAATTTACATGTTTACTTTCCTACATGATAAGTTAGACTTGTCACTTATTGTGTGTATGGCCCTTTGCCTTGTATGTTCAATTTTTTTCTTTTATGGCATCATCATACCATTTGCATGTGGCCCTTGGCTTTGTGTGTTTATGTGACATTTATATGTCCCTTGTATGTGGCCTTTAGGTCGTATGAGTGATCTATTATGCAAATTACATTGAACTACTTATTTGTTTGGTACTTGCTACCAAGGTGTTGTAATTTATATATGTTTTACTATGATTCCATGATGCATGTCATGCATATATAAGCCTTTATGCTTCAATGATATAACTCTCTAACGTGTATTCCATATGAAAATTCAATGTTATGTTCAATATTATGATGCAATCATTTTCAAATATTCAAAGTGCTACTACATTGATATATCTTTCACATATGCTTTATATTTAGATAAGTGACGTGTGGGCTACCCCTCTCATATCAAAAGGGGGGCATCACAATAGGCTTGCTCAGAACATTCAAGCCTCATTAGTAAAATTTAATATTTATGTAAATATACAAATTTCAATTAAAAATATGATCAACATTTTTAGATTATGGGAGCATGTAACATGCATGTGCACTCATTCCTATAGTTACAAATTACAAGTTTTAAATAGTTCAAAAATTACAAAGTTTCGAAAGTGAAAAAATTATAAGATCAAAAAGTTTAAAGCTTGAAAATTATAAATTTTGATGGCATTTCAATATCAATATAGTACACATATAAGGGTTATGATAGTCATTCATGTTTACATTTATACTATGACATTTTCAAATTTTAAAATTCTCAAGTTACAAATAGAATATAGATTTGTCTACAGAGGTGTGAGTCATCTCAATGTTACAAGTGGGCCATGTTAGAGTCTAGTGAAACTCAATGTCTATGGATGCACTTTTAAAAATGTATCAAGCCATAATTCATAGTTTGATCCCTTTAAATATTTTATAGAATACTCTAGAGATTCAAATAAGAGTTAGATAATACAATCCTTCCAACTTGTTTAACCCTAATTTGGATAAGGATCCTACTAGGGTAAATAAGATCAAAGATATATAAATGATAGGGCACAAAGGTGAATATCAAATCTACAATAGACTAATTAATGTGCTAAACTCAGATGTACCATATATTGAATTTAGTAAACTGAGATAAGCTATTAATAGAAAGTACAACTATACTAGATAAATAAATCACATAAAAGAGAGTATGTAGTTAGTTATAATACTAATGCATATTTGAATCTGGTACATGTTGAAATTATGTGGGGAGACATTTATAGAACAATCATCAATTTTGGATATGGTGCCTCTAGCTCTCTAAATAGTTGCATTAACCTAGGATGGTTACATTGACACTACTATTTAGGTTTGACACTAGTGTTTAATGTGAAATATTAGATGAAATAGGATGCAACTACTTGGATACTTTTGGGTTTGGCTTTGCCTTCACTCTGGTGCATTCAGATCTAGGTCATGGACTATCACTCTTGGTAAAATGGAAAAACCCTAGCTTTCCATCTTAAATGTGACCTTGGTGAAAAATGAGTTAGTGAGTACATGGTGTCAAGCTGACCCATAATGACCTCACTATCAAAAAACATTATCTACATAACCACTACTCTAGAAGAGGGCCTTAAACTTGTGTAGTTGTCCCTTACGTGTTAGCTTGTGTGTGAATCATGCAATGTGTGTAAAGTAAGTATAGTAATGACCTAGATTATAACTTGGTAAATAAGACCTATTGAAACTCCTTAAGTTCTTCGAACCTGTAGATGGGTTGTTCCTTTGACAAATATTAGAATATGGTAGAACATGAAAGCTTTTTGTAACTTGAGTGCTTTTTGAGTGCTCTTTTGGTCTGATTGTTAGGCGAGGAATGAATGAGGGTTCATATTTCATTTATACATATCCTATTGGGAGATAACTCACATAAAAACACTTAGGTCAACCATTGTAATATATTTAATTTTCAAATTTAATGACTTTAGAGCACTGAACACTTGTATCAGGTTAAGACAGTAACATTGATGTTATTGTCTATCTCAAATGTTAGTGTCCAAAGAATAAGAGAGCAGGTATATGATCATAACTTGTAGAGGTGTAAGATAATTACATTTTATGCATTATGGGCAAGATAGGATTTCTATGTCATCAATATAAGACTAATCAAACAAAGAGATAGGTAAAGGGGCACAAGATAAAGTAGATGTGAGGCTTGCAGAAGTAATGCATGTATAGAACTAAGAGGAACATCCGAAGTCTGAGTTTACCAAGTGTACAAGATTGAGGTGCTACATAATAAAAAAATATCATCTACATTCCCCCCTTAATCTAGTAATGAAATTTCTAGCTTAAAGGAAAAGAATAAGTACATTATCTTCGAATTATGTTTGTACAGATTTTTGGATAAAACTATGTCAAAATTTTTAATTAGTGTTTCGGTTCACACTCCATGAACCATCATCAAAATGAGAGAATAAAATGGTTCATGGAGTTTGAACTGAAATGTTGATTAAAAACTTTGACACAATTTTATTTAGAAATCCATACAAATGTTACCTTGTCTTCGCTTGAGTTGAGTTTGAGTGCTTTGCTGGTGATTGACCTACAACTAAGAACATGTTACAGTGTAAAATCAATCCATATAATTTGGATTAAAAATACGTAAAATTGATTGAAATTTAAAGAGTAAGCTTTAGGATTACACCTATGTTTTGGTGTAACCACCTTCCTATTGGCAAGTTATTTTGTAAAAGATGTATCATTATAAGTCTCTAAAACTAAGATTAGGATAAATAAAGATAAATATTTAAAGTGTAAATATCCAAGGAGATATATGTATATATAGACAGAGAGAGAGAGATTGGAAAGCGCATGCCCCCAAATTTGGATCAAAAGTGAGTTGCCACATGGTAGTTGAGATTAACTCGATCATGCAACCCAATGATACTTATAACTTAGTGCCCCCACTATATGTGAAGAAATCTAAAAACTAAAATAAGTACCACTATGGATAACATGTTTCCAAAACATGCCTCCACTATAATTTAGAGATGTTTAATGTTGAATAAGTGTGGATAACATGCTTCCAAAGAATGTCCCCATTGAATCTGAGAACTGTGCAAAGTGTGGAAAACATACTTCTAAATCATGCTCCCACTAATATGCCCCCATTTGAGGTGAGGGAAAAATAGGAACTAGGAGATACCTCACCTCAAAGAGTAAGATAGCTATAAAATATGTTAATATAACCATGTATCATATAAAAGGAACATGTCTAGGTAAATGTATCATTGAAGCGTGTAGAACCAATGTGATCACATCAAGGCCTAGAAGGAACACGTGAAGTTGTACACTTATTAAGATCAAACTCATAACTAGTAAAGGGTAATTTGAAGATTTTTTTTTTGTCTTAAATAAGTGGTTTTTGAATAAGTGGGTGCTAAATAAATGGTTTATGAATATATGGTTTGATAATTTGAGTATATGTGCATGAAAAACCAACCGCACCATAGGTTGGAGCTTCTTTCTCGAAAATGGATTTTTCTTGTTTGTTTTCATCATTGGAAACCTTTGAGATATAAATTGGAAAAAAAATGCACGTATTTTCTTGCTCATTATAGAAAGATGTATTTTTATCATTTTTTAATATTACCATTTGGGATTGTTCTTTCAAAATTTCTTGCTTTGGATCACTCTTTGGAATATTTGGTATGTATTTTGGAGAATTTGGAACATTGGAAACTTGCACATCATGTGAAGATTCATCCACCTTCAATGATGTATCATTTGAATCTTGAGGTTGATTTTGTAAAGGTTTCTCCTTTTGTTTTGAAGGATATTTTGGTACCCATTTATGTTCATTTAACATCTTTGATTTCAGAGAATTGATGTTTTGTATCTTTCTTTTCAATGTAAAACAAGAATTTGTACGATGACCATGCATTCTATGATATGCACAATGATATTTGGATTTTCATATAAGATGCATAGGAGGTAATTTGATTGAATCATTTTTAAACATCTCCTTTAGAATCTCACTTGACCTCTTTGTAGGCATTTGTTCACTTGTAGAATCATTGTCATTGGGTGACTTTGGTTTTGGCTTTCAATATTGATTTTTATTAGGCACATAATTGGTATGTAAATATGCACACACATGGTTCATAGTATTGTAATTTGGGTTCTTCATGTCTGAAATATGATGTTTTAACTCTTTTATTAACTTTCTTATACTGGTTATTTGATCTTTTAAGGCTTCACAAGCACAAACCCTAGGTATTTGAGATTGAATTCCTTCATTTGAAACTATATGGTTTGCCACCTTACCCCTTGAATAAGTGATAGCTTGGATCTAGTTAGAGGGATGAGAGCTATCACCTTCCTTAGGGTAAGGAGGAGGAATGATCTTCTTTGTATCCATTTGAAATGTTTTGAAAATTGATATGAGAAAGGGATAAGCAAGAGAAACAAATGCCAAGGAACAATCAATCATTACAGTAAGGATATAGAAATTTTAGAATATTGGCTAATTTTTTTGAAAATATGAGATAGATTTTTATGTAAAAATATGAAATAAAACAACCACATAAAAATAGGGAAATAAAAGTACATGTACAACCTACATGTCTAAATTTACTTAAAATAGTAAATTTCTAAATTTGGTAAATCTATACAATATTTTAAAATTTTGAAAAAGGTTTTTATCTATATAAACATATTTATGAAAAACCTATGATTAATTTGAATTTTGATGTAATATCATAGGTAAAACCTATAATATTCCAAATAAAAAATTAACAATTACGATAAATCCTGAATATTTTATATATATATGAGAGAGGTTTTTGAATAAAATATGATTTTTGATGAAACTCATAACTTAATTTCAAAATAATTACACCATTCACCTTGTATGCCAATATTTACAAAAAATGGTAAATTACAAAAATTGAAAAATCTATTCAGAATTTTGACGAAGAAAAAGATGGTTTTGAATATAACAATATGAGTAGAAAATACCTCTAAGAAATTTTTGTATGAACTAGTTTGGAGGCTAAAATGCATTGATCAGTGAAGAATACATTTGTAAACATATGAATGCAAAGACCATGTGACCAAAGGAGGTAAAACCCTAGGGTAAAGATTCAGATCTTAAAATCCATCATAAGTTGAAACCTTATGAGACATGAAAGTCATATATCGAAAAGATTTGCATATTCACATGGATCGGGTTCACAAAATGTTTAAACCTAATATGGATAAGGATCTTACTTGGGTAAATAGGTTTAAGGATATAAAAATGATAGGGCACGAGGGTGAATATTAAATCTATAGTAGGCCAATTAATGTGCTAAACTCAAATGTACCATACGTTGAATTTATTAAACTTAGATAAGTTATTAATAGAAATTACAACTATGCTATATATATGGGGGGGAGGGGAAGCCATATATATCTATCCACCCCCCACCCATTTATGTAAATTATCCCTTTGATCAACTCACGGATTGATATGTGTTTAACGAGATCACCATCTATAGATAAAGAACCAACTATGGTATAGATTGGCTCCTTGGGATTTATAAGGGCCATCCCATCCCAACTAGATACAGGTATGGATTTCCCCCTGTCTCTACTTTGGTATTAGATATAGAAATGACATGAAAGAGATTTCTTAGCTAGTTTCGATGTTAATAAAGATCTGGATCTAGTACGGGTTGGAAGGAGACAGGGAGATAGTTTTATAATAATCATCATATTCTAGATTTGGTGCCTCTGGCTCTCTAGATAGTTGGGTCATCTTAGGATGGTTGTGTCAATGCTACTATCTGGTTTTGATGTTAGTGTCTAGTATAGAATATCAAATGAAATAATATACAACCATCTAGATGCTTCTACTTTTAGATTCAACTTTGTTTTAGTGCATTTAGATCTGGGTCATGGGTTATTGTTCCTAGTGAAATGGCAAAACCCTACATTTCCATCTTCAATGTGACCTTGGGAAAAAATGGGTTAGTGGGCACAAGGTATCGAGTTGACCCACAATGACCCTATTTTCAAAGGGTTCTTCCTACATAGCTAATACTCCAGAAGAGGGCCTCAAACTCATGTAGTTATCCCCTATACATTGGATTATGTGTAAAACATGCAATGTGTGAAAAGTAAGTATAATAGTGACCTGGATTGTAACTTGGAAAATATGACTTTATGACTACTTATTTAGTACTTCAGACCTATATCTAGGTTGTTCCTTTGAATGATATTAAAATTGGGCATAATAGGAAAACTTTAGGTAACTTGAGTGCTTCTTGAGTACTCGTTTGGCCTAAATGCTAGGTGAAGAATGAATGAGGGTTGATATTGCATTTATACCAATCTTATTTAGAGATAGCTCACATTAAATCACTTAGGCCAACCATTATAATACATTTCATTTTTAAATTGGATAACTTTAAGTCACTTGATACTTACGTCGGGTCACGATAGTAATTGTGATGTTATTGTTCATCCCAAATGTTAGTGTCTAGAGAATAGGAGACTAGTTAGAGGCTTAGAACTTACAAAGGTGTAAGATAAGTATAGTTTAAGCATTCTAGGAAAGATAGGATGTTTATGTCATCAATATAATACTGGTCAAGCTAAGAGATAGGCCAAGGGGCACAAGATAGAGAAGATACGAGGCTTGTAGAAGCAAGGCATGTGTATAAATAAGAATAATAGCCATGGTCTAAGTTTGCCAAGTGTACAAGATTGAGGTGATAAATGATCATAAAATATCATATACACAACTCAAGAGCATACAATTATTTTCAAATTGAGACTTGATCACCCTCAGTTCTCTATTATTTTAGTTTTTCTCTAAATACCACAATAAAGGGGTATTCACTTTACCATATCCAAGTTATAGGGTATTATATTGCATAGTCTTTTAGGTGCATATTTCCTTGCTCTCTTTTTCAAATTACAAGTAGAAAATTTCAAATTTTTAATATGGACAAAAATTACTTTCAATGGCATTATTGTAGGTTATTGTATAAAGGTAGCTTGTACAATCAAGTTTCGTATCTAAAGAAAAAGTGTGCATACGCACTCAAGTTTGCATTTAATTTGGTAATTTAAATTTGTGTATCACTATAATAAAGTGGGTAAAAATGTGGACACATAAATTTAATCAAGTTTTTTATAGTGTTTATTTTTGACATAGTAACCCTTACTTGGTTTATTCACCATTTTGCTAGCTCTTAATCTATAATAAAGTCTTCACTATCTTGTAATCATTGAAAATGTCATACAAACATCCATATTTTAGATACATTCATCCCTATTCATCCCATAGGTTCTTGTCAAACCTATCCCAACAGTCTCTGGTCTTCTGGAACAAGTCCACACTAGTCAGATAGGGCCACCCTATAGCCTTGTCCCTAGCACCCAACAGTAACTTTTTTGAACCAATACATTTCACAATGGCTATCCCACTCATTTGGTAAAGTTGATTAGTTAAATTATTTTAAACATTACCCTATTGGATCACATTCATCCATTGTTTATCCCCTACTAGATCTCTCTAATAATTACACTACATAATGAGCAAAAGAGCACTACTTCTTCCAATTTCAATTATGCAACATTCCAACACTCATAGGCCAAGTCTATTTTTTTTATATAAGTCGAGACAATCCATTTTCAAGCATTTCAATTAATATTATAGCTATATTCATCGAGTTACATAATCACGAATCACATAATCACCATAGGAAGGAAAACTACATTGGCATAAGCCCCATTTTGGTTATGTAGGTAGCACTCAGTTATATGGGATTTCTAAGGCCATCTAAGATATTTCACTTACTCATTACCCCTCTTTTGCATTTTATCTCCATATTATTTATGTGTAGGAAATAAGGATTTTATCTTTTGCAAGTTTTCCACATGATAATACAAAAACATATAATTCATCAGTCAACCCTCACACGTAATTGTATAGACCCAAATCGAGAAATAAATCACATATTCGACCAGGACACAACCACAGTCAATAGTCAAGGCTGTAGTATGCCCTTGTACACCTCTTAAAAACTTGTACCAACAAACTATGAATTATTAGTTTCTAAAATGACTATGTTTATAGATTATTTTACATAATTTTTAGTTACATTAATCTTGCATAGTCAACATTTAATCTATTTTGAGGAGGTTTGCATATCCTTAGGCTTATTTACCATTTATAGTAAGTTTCTAATTTATGTAATTTTTATAGCATATTATATTTCATTGTATTTTATTATCAAATTAGTATATATCAACATTCTAATTTCAATAGTCTAAGTCATCTCCAATTAAAAAAGGGTTAAATAGATTCATGCTCAAATGTTATATTAGTAATATGAATTCACGTACTAGTTTCTTTCTTAATTAGATTAACTAACTCATCTTAATCCAAATTAGGTTAAAAACTATTAGTCAGTTTGAATACTAATCGAACCCTGTCAAACCCGAGATCACCCTTAAGGTTTCATCTTTATAGGGTTTTAGATTTTTTGTTTTAAGGTTTTGGTTCTGATTTTTAATTTTCACAAACAAAAGACAAAAAATATTTTCACCTTTGACACTATCCTTTTGCATTATTGCATAATTTTATCCAAGAAGGCTAGTTCCCTTGTTCTTCTAAGGCACATTGCTAGATTAAGAGATGCCCATATAGAGTATAACCATATTTCTTTCACTTCATCTAAATTAGATATAACAAATGTTTCTTCTTCTCTTGATGCTTCAATTATTCATGAATTTGTGAAAATAGATGACTATATTAACATGACTTCATTAGATCATGATCATCAAGATAATTACAATGAACATATAAATTAATATAGTCATGATAACCTAGATATAATTGATCCCAATGAACTTAATGAGGTAGATCCTAACCAAGTTAAAGCCCTGTCCATTTTTTCAAGGACTCCAACAATATCCTAAATACATGGTTAAAATAGTCAAATTGATCGTAGCATCTAAGGTTGCACCCCAAGATAAACTTACTACATCTCAGGCACAATAACAAAATCCCTTTACTATTTTCAACCCATCCTTTCGAGCTAGTACTTCTAATTCAGGTGTTCAAACATCTAATATGGGTAATATTCCTACATCAACACCTCTAGTGACATATGTAACATTTAACTAAGGTGTGGGAGCAACACAAGGCTTTTTTTTACCCTAAATATTTTAGAAACCCTGATATGATATAAATTAGTTATGAATTTATATTACTATATATAACATTTAAGCATGAATTTGAATGTAAAAAACTTAGAACGTATTGCAATGATTTAAAAAGTGGCATATGCCAAATATAGTAATTACAATAAATGAATAAGTACTTAGCTTTTATGATTGATCGTCTAACTATGAATGTGTTCTAACAATCAAAAATAGACTGAAGCAAGCCTATGATTTATCTAGATCTTGAATTGTGTTTTTATCTTTATAAGGTCAATTTTGTCACCTCTAGCTAAATATCGATTGTCAATACTAAGTTACAGTGATCGATAGTGGCCTATGTGAAAATGAGGGTTTGTGACCATACCTCACCTTCATGTATCTTAGAAAGCACTTTATGTACAATGTTGAACCTTAATAATGTGTACACATCCATAAATTAAACTCCTTCACCTTGAAACTCGAGGTGTGTTGGTGAGGGATAAAAATATTCAAAAATAAGGAAAGTGTAATGGGATAAGTTGACCCCAATAACATCTATTGACAATTGACCATTGCATATGTATCCAATATTCCAAGAATGGATATTAATCCACATGTAGTTCTTCCACTTAGTGTGCTTTTGAGATTGTTCTCCTTTTCTATATGAATGTAGCTAGTGATTTAGATTTGATACTTTAAAATGCTTGGTTTGACTTCACTTTAGTATGTTTTGAACTCAACCTGTGACTTCTCCTAGTTATTAACTTGAAAATTGGTGGGAATAGGGTACTTTTGTTCAATGTGTAATGGTGTATAGGTGTGTACTAGGGGTAAGTGCACAAAACATGAAATTTGGATCTACCTCATTAAGTTCATTGGGATCAATTATATCTAGGTTATCATGACTATATTAATTTATATGCTCATTGTGATTATCTTGATTATCATGATCTAATGGAGTCATGTTAATATAGTCATCTATTTTCACAAATTCATGAATAATTGAAGCATCAAGAGAATAACAAACATTTGTTATATCTAATTTAGATGAAGTGAAAGAAATATGGTTATACTCTATATGGGCATCTCTTAATCTATCAATGTGCCTTAGAAGAACAAGGGAACTAGCCTTCTTGGATAAAATTATGCAATAATGCAAAAGGATAGTGTCAAAGGTGAAAGTATTTTTTGTCTTTTGTTTATGAAAATTAAAAATCAAAACCAAAACCTTAAAACAAAAAATCTAAAACCCTATAAAGATGAAACCTTAAGGGGGATCTCGGGTTTGACACGGTTCGATTAGTATTCAAACTCACTAATAGTTTTTAACCTAATTTGGATTAAGATGAGTTAGTTAATCTAATTAAGAAAGAAACTAGTATGTGAAGTCATATTACTAATATAACATTTGAGCATGAATCTATTTAACCCTTTTTTAATTGGAGATGACTTAGACTATTGAAATTAGAATGTTGATATATACTAATTTGATAATAAAATACAATGAAATATAATATGCTACAAAAATTACATAAATTAGAAACTTACTATAAATGGTAAATAAGCCTAAGGATATGCAAACCTCCTCAAAATAGATTAAATGTTGACTATGCAAGATTAATGTAACTAAAAATTATGTAAAACAATCTATAAACATAGTCATTTTAGAAACTAATAATTCATAGTTTGCTGGTACAAGTTTTTAAGAGGTGGACAAGGGCATACTACAGCCTTGTCTATTGACTGTGGTTGTGTCCTGGTTGAATATGTGATTTATTTCTCGATTTGGGACTATACAATTACGTGTGAGGGTTGACTGATGAATTATATGTTTTTGTATTATCATGTGGAAAACTTGCAAAAGATAAAATCCTTATTTCCTACACATAAATAATATGGAGATAAAATGCAAAAGAGGGGTAATGAGTAAGTGGAATATCTGAGATGGCCTTAGAAATCCCATATAACTGAGTGCTACCTACATAACCAAAATGGGCCTTATATCAATGTAGTTTTCCTTCCTAGGGTGATTATGTGATTCGTGATTATGTAACTCGATGAATATATCTATAATATTAATTGAAATGCTTGAAAATGGATTGTCTTGACTTATATTAAAAAAATAGACTTGGCCTATGAGTGTTGGAATGTTGCATAATTGAAATTGGAAAAAGTAGTGCTCTTTTGCTCATTATGTAGTGTAATTATTAGAGAGATCTAGTAGGGGGATAAACAATGGATGAATGTGATCCAATAGGGTAATGTTTAAAATAATTTAACTAATCAACTTTACCAAATGAGTGGGATAGCCATTGTGAAATGTATTGGTTCAAAAAAGTTATTGTTGGAGTGCTAGGGACAAGGCTATAGGGTGGCCCTATCTGACTAGTGTGGACTTGTTCCAAAAGACCAGAGACTGTTGGGATAGGTTTGACAAGAACCTATGGGATGAATAGGGATGAATGTATCTAAAATATGGATGTTTGTATGACATTTTCAATGATTACAAGATAGTGAAGACTTTATTATAGATTAAGAGCTAGCAAAATGGTGAATAAACCAAGTAAGGGTTACTATGTCAAAAATAAACACTATAAAAAACTTGATTAAATTTATGTGTCCACATTTTTACCCACTTTATTATAGTGATACACAAATTTAAATTACCAAAGTAAATGCAAACTTGAGTGCGTATGCACACTTTTTCTTTAGATACGAAACTTTATTGTACAAGCTGCCTTTATACAATAACCTACAATAATGCCATTGAAAGTAATTTTTGTCCATATTAAAAATTTGAAATTTTCTACTTGTAATTTGAAAAAGAGATCAAGGAAATATGCACCTAAAAGACTATGCAATATAATACCCTATAACTTGGATATGGTAAAGTGAATACCCCTTTATTGTGTTATTTAGAGAAAAACTAAAATAATAGAGAACTGAGGGTGATCAAGTCTCAATTTGAAAATAATTGTATGCTCTTGAGTTGTGTATATGATATTTTATGATCATGTATCACCTCAATCTTGTACACTTGGCAAACTTAGACCATGGCTATTCTTCTTATTTATACACATGCCTTGCTTCTACAAGCCTCGTATCTTCTCTATCTTGTGCCCCTTGGCCTATCTCTTAGTTTGACTAGTATTATATTGATGACATAAACATCCTATCTTTCCTAGAATGCTTAAAATATACTTAACTTACACCTTTGTAAGTTCTAAGCCTATAACTACTCTCCTATTCTCTAGACACTAACATTTGGGATGAACAATAACATCACAATTACTGTCGTGACCCGACATAAGTATCAAGTGACTTAAAGTTATCCAATTTAAAAATGAAACATATTAAAATGGTTTGCCTAAGTATTTAATGTGAGCTATCTCTAAATAAGATTGGTATAAATGCAATATCAACCCTCATTCATTCTTCACCTAGTAATTAGGCCAAAGGAGTATTCAAGAAGCACTCAAGTTACCTAAAGTTTTCTTATTATGCCCAATTTTAATATCATTCAAATGAACAACCTAGATATAGGTTTGAAGTACTAAATAAGTAGTCATAAAGTCATATTTTCCAAGTTACAATCTAGGTCACTATTGTACTTACTTTTAACACATTGCATGTTTCACACATAATCCAATGTATAGGGGATAACTACATGAGTTTGAGGCCCTCTTCTGGAGTATTAGCTATGTAGGAAGAACCCTTTGACAATAGGGTCATTGTGGGTCAACTCGATACCTTGTGCCCACTAACCCATTTTTTCCCAAGGTCACATTGAAGATGGAAATGTAGGGTTTTGCCATTTCACTAGGAGCAATAACCCATGACCCAGATCTAAATGCACTAAAACAATGTTGAATCTAAAATTAGAAGCATCTAGATGGTTGTATATTATTTCATTTGATATTCTATACTAGACACTAACATCAAAACCAGATAGTAGCATTGACACAACCATCCTAAGATGACCCAACTATCTAGAGAGCCAGAGGCATCAAATCTAGAATATGATAATTATTATAAAACTATCTCCCTGCCTCCTTCCAGCCCGTACTAAATCCAGATCTTTATTAACATCGAAACTAGCTAAGAAATATCTTTCATGTCATTTCTATATCTAATACCAAGGTAGAGACAGGGGGAAATCCATACTTGTATCTAGTTGGGATGGGATGGCCCTTATAAATCCCAAGGAGCCAATCTATACCATAGTTGGTTCTTTATCTATAGATTGTGATCTTGTTAAACACATATCAATCCGTCAGTTGATCAAAGGGATAATTTACATAGATGGGTGGGGGGTGGATAGATATATATGGCTTCCCCTCCCCCCCATCTATATAGCATAGTTGTAATTTCTATTAATAACTTATCTAAGTTTAATAAATTCTACGTATGTTACATTTGAGTTTAGCACATTAATTGGCCTACTATAGATTTAATATTCACCCTCGTGCCCTATCATTTTTATATCCTTAAACCTATTTACCCAAGTAAGATCCTTATCTAAATTAGGTTTAAACATTTTGTGAACCCGATCCATGTGAATATGCAAATCTTTTTGATATATGACTTTCATGTCTCATAAGGTTTCAACTTATGATGTATTTTAAGATCTGAATCTTTACCCTAGGGTTTTACCTCCTCTGGTCACACGGTCTTTGCATGTATATGTTTACAAATGTATTCTTCACTGATCAATACATTTTATCCTCCAAACTAGTTCATACAAAAATTTCTTAGAGGTATTTTATAATCATATTGTTATATTCAAAACCATCTTTTTCTCATAGTTGCATGTTTTATGATGTAGAAAATAGTTTTTTAAAATTCAATCGGGTTTGCACTTAGACATTTTCAGGGTCTAGGTATTAAACCTAGGGATTTTAGTACATAAATTTTGTAATTGATGTCCATTTTTGGTAAACATATAGTCATTTTTAGGTTTTTGTGCCTTTTAGATTGATTCTTGGCATTTATAAGAGTCTTAGGTTTGTCAAAATTGAAGTTTAAAAACTACTCACTTTGAAATTGATCCAAAGTGGTGTGATTGGGGTGGTGTAGTTCATATTAATGACTTGAACACATCAAATGATCACTTTATATTAATTTCACTTGTTCATCATCCCTCCCTCATCCTTGATCACTTCCTACTCATCTCTCGTTACCCCTAATCACTCTCCCATGCTATTCTTAATTGTCCCTAATCACTCCTTCATTAACCCTCACTATCCCTAATCATGTCTAATCACTCCCTTATCATCCATAATCACTCTTTTATTTATCCTCAATATCCCTCATCATCCCTAATCACTCCCTTCCTATCCTTCATGGTCCCTAATCACTCTTTCCTCATCAATCATCATCCCTAATCTCTTCCTCATCCCTATTCACTCCCTCCTCATCCCTCCTCATCCCCAATCACTCTCTCATTGACCTTCATTGTCTCTCATCATCTCTAATCACTCAAACTTATCATCCCTATTCACTTTTTCATTGATTATCACCATACCTCATCATCCCTAATCACTCCCTCCTCATCCCTCATAATCCCTAATCAATCTTTCTTTATTCATCATCATCACTAATCATTCCTTCATTAACCCTCACTATCCCTCCTCACTCTATCATTGATCCCCACCATCCCTCTCCATCCCTAATCACTCCCTCATCCTCTGATATAAGTATATATTCTAAAGATATCTCTGATAATAATCATATATTGTTCAATCCATTATAATAGAAATTAACTCTTTTCTATGACTTGTGTTTTCAATACCCATTTGTGATAGTCAATTTTATTATTGAATGAATTGGATGATTTTTTAAATTTATAGTCAATTAACATAAGTAATAACATAAAATATATTATAAATTTTAGTTCATCGAATTATCTTTATTGTGCAACTAACTATGAAACTTTATTTAGTTCCACCTTTGGTAGTTTGGTTCAAAAGATAAAAATGAAACATAAATCTCTTGTATAATTTTTTAATGCTGAGAATATTTGAATTAGATGAAAATTTATTTAGTGTTTCCCATTCCTGTATGACTTGAATCTTGGTCAGTTTCACACATGCATTCCTTGTGTGTGTAATGTATCCCAAATATTTTATATCTTACATGAAAAATGAACATTTATTCATGTTTTTATTAAAATATGTTTCTATAAAATGTGAAACACTATTTCAGCATGGTGTAAATGTTAATCCCATGTTCTCTAAAGATTAAGATGTCATCAAGGTAGATTAAAAGAATGACATATGTAAAGTGCATGAGGATGTCATTCAACATCTTGAAATGAATGAATTCATTACATGAGTTAACATAAAAGGCATAATGGTAAATATATGGTTGACCACATGTAAAACATCACACACCTCTAATGGTCAGATGTCACAAAGGATTACATCTTTAAAAAGTTTGATTTTGTACACTAAGTGACACTACTAGTGATCTATTTCTCAAGGCC
The DNA here is from genome assembly GCA_037957365.1 of Torreya grandis. NCBI lineage: Eukaryota > Viridiplantae > Streptophyta > Pinopsida > Cupressales > Taxaceae > Torreya > Torreya grandis. The sequence continues at coordinate 3,791,251 of JARHVA010000613.1, read as the reverse complement.
TAAACTAGACCATACACTAGAGTATGGTTATGGATGATGTATAAGTTTCAAGATCAAATTTTGAAAATATGCTTTAGGAGAAATTAAATTCTTTTAACTTCCATTATAAATGATTAAGTGTATTGGATCACCATTGATCTACATTTATTAATGAAATAATATTTTTAATTCATATAATTTATTGTTTGGGGAAGTAGAGATATTTTTAGTATCGACCATATCATTCGGTTCATAATCTATTATCTAATTGCCTTTATATAATGCTATATAAATTGTACCCACTTCACAAGATGTGCAAGTAGATAACTCATAGTGTGACACTCTTCATTGGATTGAATATTGAATTTATGAATTAATCACCACTTTCCAATCTTGGACTACTTGTTCTAATCATTTGAAAATTATTTTCTACTCTCTGGTATGATGACTCAATCAATAGACATACAAATATAAGGCCTTTAATGTAATTATTCACATCATAAAATGTCTTCATATGGAAAGCAATTGATTGGTTTCAGGAAATCACATATCTTGGTGATTCTCATGTATTTACTACCCATTTTTGGTGTTATAGTGGTTTTAATTGCTTCTCTTTTTTTGGAATATTCTTAATTTTGAATTACATCATTTATAATAGGCCCATATTTTATCACATGTGTTAAATATTTATGTTTCAAATTTGCCTCCACATCATTTTGATCACTATGTCTTATATTTTATGCTAGCACTCAACTCTCCACTTGTAACTCCTAACATTGTTAAACCCCAATAAAATACCACCATCAAAATATTAGATGAAATGATTAAGGATGAGCATGGATGAGGAGGAATTGAGTAGATATGATGAGGGATGGTGAGGGTCAATGAGGGAGTGATTAGGGAGGATGACATAATGATTAGGGATGATGAGGGATGGTGAGGATTAATGATGGAGTGATTAGAGGCGATGAGGGATGAGGAATGAGTGATTAGAGATTATGAGGTATGGTGAAGCAGTGATTAAGGATGATGACGGATGGTGAGGGTTAATTAAGGAATGATTAAGGATGATGAGGGAGTGATTATAAGTGATGATTAATGGTGAGGGTCAATAAGGGAGTGATTAGAGATGATGAAATATTAGGAGAGAGTGATTAGGGATGATGAAGTGATGATTAGGGATGGTGAGAGATAATGAGGGATTGATTAGGGATGATAAGGGATGGTGAGAGACAATAAGGTAATGATTAGGGATGATGAACAAGTGATTAAATATGATGAGGGATGTTTAGGGTCAATGAGGGAGTGATGAGGGGTGAGGGAGTGATGAGGGGTGAGGAGTGAGTGATTAGGGATGATGAAGGATAGTGAGGGTTAATGATGGAGTAATCATGGATAATGAGGTAGTGATTAGAGATGACTAGGGATAATGAGGTTTAATGAGGGAGTGATTAGGGACAATGAAGAATGATGAGAGAGTGATTAGGGGTGATGAAACATGAGTAAGAAGTGATCAGGGATGAGGGAGGGACTATGAATAAGTGAAATTAACATAAAGTGGTTCTTTGATGTGTGCAAGTCATCAATGTGACCTATGCTACCCAAATCACACCACTTTGCATCAATTTCAAAGTGAGTGGTTTACAAACTTCAATTTTGACAAACCTAAGACTCTTAGAAATGCCAGGAATCAATCTGAAAGGCAAAAAAACCTAAAAAATGACTATATGCTTACCAAAAATGGACATAAATTTCAAAAATTATGTCCTAAAATCCCTAGGTTTAATACTTAGACCCTAAAAATGCCTAAGTACTAACCTGATTGGATTTTGAAAAACTATTTTCCACATTGTAAGGAGTGTAGCTATGAGACCAACTCTATCAGATACTGAGTGACCCTAATTTCTCATAGTTACTAAAATAAATTTAAAGTATCAAAAAATAAATGTAACAATATAAATGTAAACTTATACTTATTTAGAGTAGTAAATATAAGTTTTTGGCCAAAGTTGTCTTCATGTACGACTCCCACATGCTTTTATGTGCAAAATACGATCGTGAGATTAATAACACAATCACATTATTAATAACATGAGTGTGTTACATGTTAACCAACATTCACTTTATTTGTTCAAATGTGCAAAATAATAGTAATGCAATCACTTTTTTATTTTACAATAACACGATTGCATTATCTATTAACATGATTGTGTTATCTATTAACATGATCACATTATCTATTGACATGATTGTGTTATCTATTAATGTGATCATGTTATGGATCGGTAATTACCAAGCCATAATTTAAAGAATGTGATTGCATTATTTATTAACATGATCATGTTATGTAAAATGTCCACATAATTATCTCCCAACTCTGTGCACTTATCCCTAGATAAGTACCAAAGTTCCCTATCAAATGAGACCTTTATTTGTATATATATGAGTCTAGTTTGGGAATAAGTACTCAATTTTTCTAATTGAATATATGACTATGATGACATTCTAATAGTGGAAAAGAGACTGAAACAAACTTGTAATTTGTCTAGATCTTGAACTATGATATTTTCTCTACAAGGTCAATTCCATCAACTTTGGGTCAATATTGACATGTAGTTATCGATATTGATTTGTGTGAAAAAGAGGGTTTATGACCATATGGTCACCTTAAACTAATCTTGAATTTTACCAAAGTTTCATCCTCCAACTTTTTCTCTCCTAGCCGTATCATACATTTGAATTTTGTCTTTCTAAGTTTGTGAAGGCAATAATAGAGGAGAGATAGTGTTGTTTACATATGTAAGACCTAAAACTTGATCCCAAGTTTGACTTTGACTTGTGAAATTCTAAGATACTCTCTATAACTATTTTCACCTACAATTTGATATGTCAAGGTCGTACAAGTGCCCAAAATTGCTTGTAAAGGAGTATTTTTCTCATTTTAGGCATTAAACTACAAGTTTTTTAGGGTCTAACCATTATCTAACCCTTATATGACATCAGGTACACTCTAAAAATTCTTGAAATATTTTCTCTTGAGTTTTTTACGTATAACTCCTCCAAATCAGCTCAAAAGGTTACCAAAATGACTTTGTGGTACATAGGAACATAATAAAAGTTTAACACATGATAATAAGACTTTAAAGACACTAATTTTTTTTTATAATGACTTAAATGCATTACATGACCCTAACCACATTTGACAACACCATGACTTATAAATGACCTTTAGGACTCATCAAGTACATAAGACCAAACCTTAGACAAAGCTAGTCAAAGACCAATGTGACCACCTAAATACCATTACAACACCATTGAAATACTATTTCAAGACACTATACAAGTTTTAATAGCCATATGAAAAAAATTCAACCTATAGGGGTTGACCATTCTTGACTTGGGGTCAAAAATTGGTCAATAGGTATCAAGACAAAGGAGTATAAAATTAGGATTTACACATAGGATCGTGGTCTATAAATTACACGAGAATAATATTAATAGTCAGGCGTAGAGATTTGTGGTAGAATAGACCAAAAAATTACTCATGAATAGTCTTGATAAGTAGTGGATGGAACCAATTACCGTAGATATTTTGGTTGTGTTGGTAGTGTACTCGCAGATTATGATAGTTTTTTTCTTGAGTCGAGCAAGAAAAAATCTATTTTAAATCATTTTAGGTGCCTGCATAGGCAATGATAAAAACAAAATAGTATATCAACTAAGTACCTTCTCCTTTGGTCATTTTTATATTTATTAAGTGCAATGAATTCTTTGTTAGCATTCAAAATTGTATGGGAAATGATATATATTATGTAATATTAATTTTTAAATAGTTTTATACTTATTTAGATCACTAAATCCACATAAGTTAAAACACTTAAAAATGATTCATGTAACCATTTTATTTTGATGTTATGCCTCTTCATCTAATCCTTGCTTATGAACCCTTTGACAAATGGGCCATTAATTTCATTGGGCCCATTAACCCTGTTGCAAGATGAACTAAAACACACTACATCATTACTACCATAAACTATTGTTGTCACTCAATCTTGCACCCTATAGAGGTTTTTAAAGATTTATCTAGATTGAGTGAAACATTGGATTACCTTTAGACTTGTGGGTTGCCTATAGTAGAGGTAAACCTTTGGATTTAAGGGCTAGTTCCCTAGATTAGTCTTTGATAGCTTATCACCTACACTACTTGCTCGCTTGGATGAAAAGGGATAGAAGAAACACAAATGTAATCTATGCTAATGAGGTGATACACTATATTAATCTCCACTAGACTACCATACACTTGCACTATGAAACATGACTCACAATATTAGTCTCAACATCCTACATTGCTCTAACATAAGTATTTCAAACATGGAGGTGATATGCATTATACTTCTGAAGGTGAGTGAACAAGAGGTTATATATTAGACACTAATGATAATCATTACACTTAGAGATAGACAAATACACTAGATACACTTCATGTGACCTATTAGAGGGGAAACTACTTGCACCAAACATAAAAGAGTAAAAAGAACACAGGGATAAATAGTTATCACTTGTCTATTCCACTTTTCACTACTTCACATACTCAAATAAGGAGCTATGAAATTAAAACCAGATTGGAAATATTTATTTAAAAGGAAAATACAATATTCAAACCAGTAGTGCTTTGCCATACCAGGTGTGGATTAGATACAAATGCCAAAAAGGCTTGCATATATAGAGCATAAGAGAAGAGAGAGAATAAGAGAAGTGGAAAGGTCACAGAGCCAAGTGTCAAGACTTGGAAACTAGATATAATTCAAGATAATGAAGTGATAAATAGGTCATTAGGGTCTTCTTAGATAAATTTCCATCACAACATGACATATCCTTCAGGTTGGCATAGAGAGTCTTCATTGTCCTTCTTGAAAGTGGCTTGATGATGAAGAGTTCACTTGATTGTTCAAAACTACCATAAGAATTTGTTGACACATGTTATCTATCATGGGAGGTTGGAAACAAGATTTTCAACCTTCATCTATGCCATTCAATTGATGACTTCTCATGGACACTTGTTGTTCACCCTCTAACAGTCACTCATTCGTCTTCTAGGCCTGGACCTTCACACTTGTCACCTAAGTGACTTGTAGTTGCTCAAGGAAATCCATGGAAGAGGTGTTAGAAACTTATTTATAACCTCTTTAACTTACACTCCATTAGGAATACCTCAAAATATCCAATGACACTCTTCTCACTATCACACTCAGGCAATCATTTTGCTTTCTCACTGTCTATTTAGACTACCTGCTATGAATGATCTAATAGAGAGGTTTTCATGAATAACCATGGTGAGAATTGAGTATAAGGAGTTATGAAAAGTCTCTAAACACCTTCCAAAATGATCTTAATTCATCAATCCCCTTTTTTACCTATGAAACACATTAGGTCCTACAAGAAACTTAGATTTTGGTCTATCTGTACAAGTAATAGTATGGATAAAATAGATGTAATGGAGCCTAAGTAAGTGTTATATAGGTTTAAGTCACTTTCCTAACCAATTATCCAATTTTAGGTGCATATCCATGCATTTATTCTTCATCGGGTTTGCACAAGGGTTTTGAGAGGGTTTAGGTCTCTTTGCTTCTTAGCATTGATTCATATAGGTTATACGTCCAAACCCTAAGCCAATTTCACAAATATTGAGTTCATGACCCTCCTCAACTAACCCTATATACTTGAGGTTTCATGTAGCTCATCCGTATAGGTATGAGCAATTGAGGATGGCTCTCAAGCTCCTCTTAAGCATTCTGAGCAGGCTTGAGACTAAATCAGGCCAAAATGACAAACTTGAGCTATTTCCATGCAACTAATGGATGTTATAGACTCACCACTTATTAATTAATGTTCTCAACTATTTTTTAAAAGTCACATGATGTTATAAGTGAATTTGGAATCCATTAGGGTTCATGCTCAGTTTAGGCCTAATAGGCTTAGATTGCCTTTCTTGAGACTTTGACCACCTGTGAGTGCTTTTCAGGACTGTAGGTGAGTTTAAACACTTTTTCACCTTAAAACCAACCTTACACATCATTCTAAAATTGCTCTTTGTTTTCCCTTTCTTTATATCACCATTCACACACTATGTTTGCAGTGCGGTCATGATTGTGGAGTGCCCTTTGTCTGAGATAAAACAAAGGGCATCTTCGTTATTTACCTGGACAAACTAAGACTATGGGAGGATATATTAGGTCTTGATGACCTTATGTATATAGTTTCAAGGATTTTTCACCATTCAAGATCTCTCGAGATCACAAACCCTTAAGACTAACTTTCAAGTCTGTGTATTGTTTATAGGGTCTAGAAACCTCAGACTGAGTGACAAGTTAGAACTTGTCTTTGCTCTGATTCCTTTCTATTATAATCATATGAAGTTGATATTACCACTATGAGAGTGGTCTCAATCATGTTCATCCATCTTAAATCTCAATATGTTAACCAAGACCTTTCACTAACAAGAGCTAATATGTGACTGTAGCAGAATGTAGATACTCATCTCAGGAAAATTGGATTCCTGTAGATGTTTGTTTATGCTTAAACACCATGTTTCATGACCTAAGATCCTCTTGAGGTAACTAATACCATTACATATTTGTTTTAACTCACTCCTACCTTAGGGATATGCTAACATTCAAATTTCCTCTCTCCATTAGCTAGAACTAGTCTGTTATATGTACTAAATGTATCACCTATAGATGTGCATTAGATAAAAGTTGAAAATCTCTTATAGGTGCTCATTTATGAGTGAATATTGTGTTTCATTACGCCATTTAACACTTGGACATATTCATCACATTCTTTGGAACCATGTCCTAATCTATAAACCATCAAATCACTAGGAGTTTACAAGTTCTAGGTTCACTTTTGGTCTTTTTGACACTGTAGTTACAAAGTGTCTCTAATAAGATTTTGACTGAGTTAAAACCCATCCTACCATCATATTTTCCTGATCTGGGAACCTCCTCTCATGTTTAGGCATTACCTTTAAGGATAATCTACAAGAATGAAAACATTAGTCTCACATAGACCTCGTGGTCTTCAACCAATAGATGAAACTATTTGGAGCAAAAATGCCTTTCAGAGAAGTTAAGGTAAGACTTCCCTTTAAGCCACTTTCTTCAACTCTGCACCTATAGGTTTGCTTGAAGTGGTCATAACTATGTTGATGACTTGAGAACTCCATTCAAGTCTGTTTCAAAGGTTTGGTCCTATTGTGTTACCTTGAGAATATTCTCACAACTTGAAACTCCAAACTTTATCAACACTCAAACCTCTGTGGCATCCTTACTTATATTGGTCTCCATCTAAGCTTGACTATAGCAAAAGGTTTCACTATTTGTAACCCAATTCTCTTATTGAAGATGATGGAAACCTTAAATATGTTATAGGCCTTAAATATGGTAGATACCTCTTGTAGAGCTTAGAGTATAACTTGAATTTCTCTCAAATTACTGACATTCAACTTCTGAAGTATACACACTCATAATGCATATTGCCTATAGATGATAGTGAGAGACCAGGGCCATTATGACCTCAAACCAGATGATTACATGATCAATTGAGGTTTAGAAGACATTTTATAATGAGGATTGTTCATTTCAATTTGTTCTTCAAATTTTCACTCCATACCTTCACTTGTAATTGTCAAAACATGCTCTGTAGACCATCATCGTGTTCACTTCCTAGTATAAAGAGTGATTATGCTCATCTCTCCATGACCACACATGCAAAACAAACTAAAAAACATATGAGAAGGATGGTCATAATATTTAATCTCATGTAAACTACTTGGATTACTCAAATCAATGCAAATAGATAAGGAAAACTCAGGTGTTGGGGATGTGCAGGTGATTTTGAGAAGCTAACAATATTAGAGATTGTTCATAGAGCATATATCACCAATCCTATGACTATTTACATGAAATTTAAGTATAAAATTAGTACTATAACCCACCAACTCCACTCACTTGAACTCTATTCCTCTTATCTATAATGAAGGAAAATTGATTGACCTCTTTGACTTGTCCAAGAGAGCAATGAGAGAGAGAGGTCAGTTTTTGGTAGTTTTGGACTTGTTAAGGCTACCTAAGAATGGAAGTGAACTATGGGGATCTCAAGAGAACTCCCTAAATCCCTCCCATGTGCCAAATGTGTCATTTGGGCCATACAACTACCAAAATTGCCTATTTTTAGTTGATCTCCTTGGATGTATGTTAAAACTATAGTTTATCAGTTTCACAATAGTTCTTCTGACTATTCTTGACATGTGGGATGTTACATTTCATCTTGACACCTTTTTCCTTATTGAAAAATTGTACAAGCTCATTAAATGACCCAAAAGATGGCCTAATATGACATATGACCGACTTAGACAAATATGATAAAATAAAACATAATGTTTGACCTCATTAAAGCTTATGGTACACATTTTTGAACCTAGGAGACCCTATGGAAGTTTGAAATACATAAGGGGTTGACCTAATTTGACTTGGGTTTAAATTAGTCAACAACTATCTCACACACTAGGTTGAAGCAATGCCCACACATGATTGTACTGTTATGATTGCTATCAAGTTCCTTTGGGAAAATATCATCATAGGGTATGGATGCCCTTTAAGTTTAACAAGTGATTATGGAACTCACTTCCTCAATGAGACAATACACATTCTCTTAGTCGAGTTCATGATTGCATACCATAAGATCATTCCTTACCACCCTCAAGCTAACAACACTGCCAAAGCTTTTAATAAAATATTAGGCCATACATTGATAAAGATTTTCAATATCGGTTGCACTGACTAGGATGATCAAGTTTCTACAATCTTATGGGCATGCTGAACCACACATAAAATATTGGACAAGATCACACCTTTTAATCTTGTCTTTGATACTGAATTAGTTCTACCAATGGAGTTTCTTGTTCCCTATTTATGTATTACGTGTGTTGGTCGACTAAATGATAAAAAATATCTAAAAGTGTGCCTTGACATTTTATTATAGCTAGATGAAACAATATTTCTTACACATTGGAGTCAAGGTAGGTTGGCATGATAAACATCTAAAAAACAAAACTTTCTCTCTTGATATACATGTGTTACTCTATGGTTCCAAGTTCGCACACCACTCTGATAAACTTTGAATGCATCAAGATGGTTCATTCATCATTCAAAAGCATTCATCCCATAGGCACATACAAGCTTAGATAGTTAGATGGCTAATTTCTTCTAGGACATTTTAATGGTAGTTGACTTCGACCCTACCATTCTATATAATACTTCAAATTTTATCAATAATGCATATGCCACTACAATAGTTTAGGATTTTGGTTTGTTTTCAAATGAAGCATAGCATTGTTTGCACACCTTTTGTTTAGGTTTATTTCAGCACATGGTTCTATTTTGTTTCAACACTAGCATTATTTCTTTATCATTATTTCATTTGGTCATGCTCGTGGAGGGCCACGAACATCTTTTAGTGTGGGGTAAGTTTCAAGATGAATAAATTAAAATTAGAGTTGGGAGGAGTCATGCACAAAAGGGGTGCACAAGTGAAAGCACATAAGGACAAGAAGGCATATAAGAGGCGGCATGTGATTAGAAGTGTAGAAAAATAATGACAATGGAAAAGTGGCTACATATGGGTTAGGATGGAAAAAACAATTCTTGCCTTTGATGATAAAAGTTCAAATCTTTTTACAGTTAATATGCACTATGAGAAAACTTCAAGGATGGGACAAAAACATTAAATTGACAAAGTATTAAACATAATGGCAAGTGTGCCAAATGGATGCCATAACATACCATTTGAGAGCATTAATGAACAAAGTAATGGATGAAGGCATGGGAGAATAAATTTAAGCAAGTCTTCAAGGCTATATAAGCTTTAAGGGTCTTCATTTTGGAACTTTATCATTGAAAACTTCCAAATTTACAAAATTTACAGAGCTTGAGTGTAGCATTTTCAAGCTATAAGAGAGTGCATTTATTAAATTACAGTGATAAATTTGAAGCTAGGAAGTAAGGCAAAAATCATGGAAAAAGAAAAAGAGAGGAATCATGATTGTGAGAACACTTTAGAGAGACTTTTAGGTTACATGTATCGACATCTGCCATTAAAGGAAGCTAAAATAGGAAGGCCAAGGAAGTTGAAGGTAAGAAACATGTATTCATTAGGGAGAGTCAAATGACTACGTGTCAACCTTCAAGCATCTCGAGTGGTGATGCAACCAAAATAGAAGGCCATGAGAAGTGAGACTTTGTTAGTAATTCACAAAGAGGAAGAGTACAAGGGCACATGAAGATGCCTTATTTTGATATGGGAGGAAGTTCCTAGTGAGTCCAACATGCAAGAAGAAAACTTGACACAATGAATGGAATAGACATATGTTAGGAAGGAACCAAAGATGGCACACGAGGGTAAAAATAAGTCTACAACACCACCTCCACCCTTTATTTTAATTCAATACCCTGAGTCAATTTTATACAGTGTAAATTGGGAGTCTAAGGTTTCCTCTTGTCAAGTGCTCAACTACAATCACCGCCAATCAAAAATGAGGGAGATTTACAATGAAACTATAGGGTTGAGTGCCATAACACCATAAATGAGGTCACTTATGACCTCATGGTCTTTAATATGCTGAATAATACTGGAGTGTTCTAGCTTTACCACCTACTTTATTTTGGGAATCTCATGGAGGCGGTGAGATTTTTGGTCTCATGCATCCATGAGGACTATTTATACTTTATAGGGAATATAATGTAGATCATTAACCAATGAATCAGTAAGGTAACAAGGTTACAATGTTTGGACATTGACCTTAATATAGATCTAGAGTACCAAAAGGCAATTAAAAATATGATGGTGGCATTAAAATACAAAAAAGAAGGCCACGCCATGTAAATTTATAGCCTTCAAGATCCCACCATTCGAGTAGCTATGCACTTGTCTATGACCAAGCTTAGGGGCAGGGATATATGGAAAGAGGTTGACATGGTGCAGCTTTATGTGGCAGGCCAAATGGCCTAGGGATAAAAGTACAATTAGACATAGTACTTTACTAAAAGGATTGAGGTAGATGCTAAGAAGGCCCACTGCCTACCAAATCATAAGTTTCCTCAGGGCATGATTCTAGTTTTACTGGCATTTGATGAGATAGTGTTATGAAATATGTTGATAAAGAACTAAAGTGGGTTTACCCACCGGAGAACAAATTCCTCACAGAATGGTTCTAATAGTTCACTTATTCAGATGTCATCACCCCCTCCCACAAGTTAAAAATGAAAGGATGGTTTGAAGGGATGAATGAAGCCTTTGGAAATGAATGGCATGTCCCCAAGTAGTTTCCTGCATAGATGGGGACTCGAGATCGATTTAATGTTATGCATCATTATTTACTCACATGAATTTGGATAGATCCCACATATAACTTGTCAGGGTGGCTAAAGTTACCTTATGCTTTAATTGACAAGTATTTCAAGAATTCTATAAAATGCATTGCTGACATGCACAAGGTGTACATTAACACTGACAATATTGATGATGAGACTCACACTCTTAGATAATTAAATGTCTACTTGAGGAAGAAGGCCTATAGGGAAAATAATGAATCAGATAACACCGATATCAATGCATACTATATTCTCATGGGGGACCATATTCATGTGTTGTATTACATGCTAATGCCTAAGAAGAAGGCTTTCATAAGCCATGATGCCACTAGAGAAACCCTTCCCCTTCCACCAAAAATAATAGCTGGAAGAAGGCAGTGAAGACAAGATAAGATGCCAAGGCCTAATTTCACTAGGATCATGCAAGAGGATCAATCTGAGTGGTAAAGGATGACCCCATCACCACCAAGAGACCAATGTATGCCTATAGTGCATGAATAAGAGGGCCCTGATACCACCCAATAGATAGTTGTCCCTTCGAGACAAGATCATTATGTGCCATATATTAGGGTATCTGATCACATGGTGGTGACTCCTGAGGCACTACCATAAAAGGAAGCCACCCCTAAGTTGGAGAAGGATTCCTTAGAATAACAAGAAAATCCTACCCCTAATGATGCACAAAAAGACATTAAGAGTCCAACTGGTGAATAGGGGGAAGATAAAAGTGCAACCTTAGACACCAGTGACCAAGACGCTAGCCCAAGTGGCCAATAACAAACTAATCTAGAAGTTGAAATACTCGATCATGATCTTAATAAGGCAAAATGGCCTATTGGGGAATATGAGCAACAACAAGAAAATAAGAATGATAACCTCCTCATTTGTGGCTATTTCCAACAAAATGTCCCTAAAGCCTTGAAGAAGAATCCTCCAATCAAAACCAGTGCAAACTCTCCTTCTACATGGATGTTTATAATGAGGAATGATGCTTTGAACTTCCATCAGCTAGCACGGATTTGATGCCAGAGGGGGGGGGTCTTCTTGAAGTATTTTGGTTGGATCCCCGATAGTGTTCACTAGCTCAAGTAGGCGTGACCCCCATTAAATTTGATTTTGAGGTCACAAAGCAAAATGTTCTATGTGGCTATGATGTTGGCCAACTACAATAAAAGCACAACGAAGTCATTACCATGTATCAACAAAAATGTAACACAATATTGAGGCTTGAATAAGAATTAGAAGAGCTCAAGTGCCGACAAAAAGTAACAATAATGTCTCAAGCGAGTAAAAATTTATAAGACAATTTTTCAAAATGAGCCGACACTTGTCGATGGCATCCCTCTTATAGGTGAAGCCATTGATAAGCTAGAGACCCTAGTAGTTTTTTTATTGAAAAAATGCAAAGACTAGGTGAATCCCCAAAAGGGGCAAACTTGGGCTACAAAGCAATTTGCTGAGTCCATCGAAGTATGTAAGAGCTTTTTTGCTAAGGTTGGTGCCATAGTTCCCATCATCGATGGGATTTTTGTAAAATTGGAGCGACCCACTAAGGTTTTGGAAGCTAGGCTTCAAACAAAAGAACACCAACGCTAATAACTAGCCGAGAATGCTCTAACAATAAAGGATAGAGCACAAGACGTGCAAAATCATTCCAGGACATGGAAGAACTGGAAAATAAGATCAACACTCACTTCCAAGAGCTTAATCACCAATTTTGTAGCACTTTAAGGATAGGTTTTGACAGAAGTTAGGTCATTTGAGGATGTCCACAAAGATGCCATTGCTAAACTTAAATTTTTGATGACTCAAACATGTGACTTTGTAGAACAACCAAAGGATATGAAATTATAAAGGGTGAGGTTGAGGAAATTATCTCCACCCTACAGACTACCCTCACCCATTAAGAGGAAGTCAAGCATTGGGTTGAGCAAATGGGACCTGAATTTGTGGATTCAGAGTGACTTGAGGATGACACATAATCTAGGATAAACTATTAGCTTAGTGCGGGGTGATGTTGGACCCCAAATTTTATGTTGAGTTATTTTAAGTACCTTTTATAAATGATACAAAATATAGAGGTGCGTAAGTGAGTCAAGGCATGAGAGAGATATGATGTAGAAAGCCTTGGCACGAGAGAAGCAAGTTGTGAAGAATAAGGATGCAAAAAACATGGAGGAACCAAGGACACAAGACTCAAACAATAACATAGGACTTGGACAAGGGCACAAAAATCAGAGATGATTAGGAAGCGGGTCGTGCGAGCATTAAAGGAGAATACTCAAGCACAAATCTAGTACCGGTTCATGAGAATATAGGAGCATGATAATAAATATCTAGCACAAAGAGGGTATATAGGGGGAACTAGTCATTGTCAAGTCATCATTTTGATATTAATATTGTAACAGAATGATCATGGTAAAACCATGTATACATACCCCTATAATTACTTAGAGAGGTGATTTTAGAATGGTAATCTTCTAATTGTAATCTTGAGCTTTGTTGTGATCCTGATATATGACACGACTTATGTATGGTGATCTTTGATATGTAATGAGATAAAATACTTGTGTTGTTGAAATACCTTTTGTAATCTTGTTATGGAAGCAATTGTACTACTGCTCTTTTTCTTAATTTGCACTTATCTTTTTCTTCGATGATTATTTTAAGTATGGAATAATATTGTTAGGATTAGATATACTATTATGTTTATGGTTAAGAATTATGCACCTATTCAAGCATCCTAGTATAGAAAACTCAATGCTTACACCATTGTGTAACAGAACTAATGGGAACTGATCTCAAGCTAAATACTTAAGGTAAGCATGCGAGGTTATTTCTCACGTGATATGCCAATGTAGTATCTCATTAGACTACTTATTATCTTTAGGCACACAACTAGGATAAGTCATGCTAGACTAGAGGACAAGAACCCCAAAAAAATGAATTCAAAAAATAATTTGGCTTGATATAAAGATAATAACATTTACTGGTACGTGAATGAAAAACTTCATGGCTTCCATCCACATACCAATAAATAGTACGTCTTTCAATCAATGTTGTGCAGGGAAATAGAAATGTGACATAGATATAAAACACACATCGACATGATTTCAAAAAACCTCTAGAGTTTCCATCAAAATACCTTTAAATTTAGAGTTAAATGGGAATGAAAACATGCTGACATTGTGGGTAATGTTTCATTCCTCCAATATGGTGAACAGGTTGAAGGCGACATATATGGTGACATTAACATGGCACATGAATGGGAAAAAAGGGTGCCAAGGGTCTTCAAAAATGGACGTTGAGTATTAAGAACACTACCATCTTCCAATATGGAACCTCCTTGTATATTAATGACACGAACGTCTTCCAATATGGCCATAGAATCCATAATATGATATGGGTTAATATAAAAACAAGAATGTTTACTAGTGTGTGAATGAATACCTTGACTACCATCATGAACATTCCAATAAACATATAATTAGATGCAAAGGCACACAAAAAACACCATGCACATCAAAGGCACAATAAAAATAACATGTACGCGAAAGGAAAAAAATATAGCTGTGGGTTCAGTTAAAAGCAACACACCCATGTGTAACATTTCATCATTCCATTAACATACCACTAAATGTTTAGTCAGATGTGAAGGCACACGCAAAGTACTATGAACATAAAAGGCCCACTAACAATAATTGTTATCCCTCCATCATGCTGATGGAAATTCCTCTGTGAAACATTGTATGCTTGAGATATTTTAGGTAGGTTCCATGGTTGTTTGGGGGGAGGAGGTATGAGAAAAGGCAAGGAGAGGCATTTGTTAGTGTAACGTTTCATCACTCCATTGACATACTAGTAAACATTTACCCATATGTGAAGGCATGCAAATAAATATTTTAACATAAAAGACACAAAAAAATGATGAATATATAACGCACAATACTAAAAATAATCACACAAAACTTAAAAAGAAAACAACTATGGGTTAAGTTACAGACAACACACCTATACGTAATGATTCATCCCTCTATTATATGAATGTAAATTCCTTTACAAAATGGTGCATGGTCAAGAATTGGTTCCATGGCATATTGGGGGGAGGAGGTATGTGAAAAGGTAGGGAGAGATGTTTGTTTGTGGCATGCAGGGTGACATCAACTCACAACATTAATGGATAAAAATCTGCTAAGCCATGCGAAAAATGGCGGTGACCTCTAGATTTAAGAGCCATGTGTCATCTGACATGGCACTTCATTTCATATTAATGACCCATATTAATTTCAATCCATGCCTTACTTCACAAGTTTTTAAGCTAATGATAAATTAATGTGTTCATTTTAAAATAATTATTGGTCATATTTTATCCAATAATTTGTCCCAACATTCGATCGCACTAACAAAATGCCAAAAATATGACATGCCGACATACAAATTATCTTACGACTTCAGACAACATAAAAAATCCTCCCAAACAACTTATTTAAACTTAAAAATGTCAACCTATCTAAATCAAAAAATTTAGGTTAAGAGATGGTGAAAGAATGATTGAAATATTTTAATAATGTCCATGAGACCAAGTAGTCTATGGGATCGAGGGCTGTAACAGAACTGCCCTATGTTAACACAACTCCCTGACATAAGGGCTACCCTTCTGATCATGCAAAATTTCAGATCCCTTTTCGATGCTAACTCTTTTACTATGGATCTTGATTAGAAAACTTGTACTATCTAACATTTACTCTGTAAACAAGTCAACGAAATTGTTGACTCTTAAACTGTCTTTGTACTTGGTGTGAATGTCATTATAGGCCACACATTAAATAATAAAGTGTCATTCTGTCTCCACTACCCCATTGTCCCAAAATAGATATATTATTGTTTCCCATTCTTCTTTGGGTACTGTCCAGCTACCTGTTTCAAACCTAAGGTGATGCGAACTAGTCCTCAATTGTACAATCAACATCTTTGTTTTCCATTTGATTTCTACCCCTATGTATGTTTTTTCCTCGTGCTCCCATGTGGAATTAAACTCTTTGATGTAGTATGCTTTCTTCTTTCCTAATTGTTTTGTCCACATGACTTCTTTGAATTTCTCTGTCACATATTTATTTATTTTGTTCTTAATGTTTGGACATTTTTGTATGTTGATGTCTTATTTACTCATCCATTTGTTTTTTTTAAAATCCATTAATTAACTCTTATTCGAATATTATTTTGAGCTATCGATGATTCTCTATATTTTATGTTTTTAAAAATAATTTAAATTAAAAATCCCAACTATTAATTCTCTTTCCCATAATATTTTGTAACCAACAATAACTAAATCTATACACACTCTTCTATAAAATCTATACCCACTCTTCTTTTTTAAAAAAATAAATACAACGCTAAAAGACAAAAAAAAATCATCTCTCAAAAATTAAAAAAAAAGTTAAAACCCCAAAATTAAATTAAATTAAATTAAAGGTCCCAACTAGTAATTCCCTTCCCCGTGATATTTTGTAACAGACAATAACGAAATCCATTCGCACCGACCCTTCCACGAAGAATGAGTATAACACCGAAAGAGGGGAAAATCGTCTCGTAGAAGAAAAAGAAAATGGTGTAGGTGAAGGTGAGGGGAATGTATAATTGTTTTTGTAGTGGGGTTAAAGTATTGATTGTTTCGTGTATAAAAGGCAGAGACACCCCTCGTGATTGGGTTTGTGTGGAAATTAAATAATGGAGACGGTGATCGGCAGAAAATACAGGCTCGGCCGCAAGATCGGCAGCGGCTCCTTCGGCGAAATATTCCTTGGTAATTATCAAATTGTTTGGTTACATTTGGGTTAATCACAATTCAGATTAACCGGGGTTTGAATTGAATTGCATTGCAGGAACGAATGTCCAGACAAATGAGGAGGTTGCTGTGAAGCTGGTATGCATGTACAATTTTAATCACTGTTGAGAGTATGTTAGGTTGGGATTCTTGGCAAAATTGGTTTGATCTTTGGAGATGATTGTTTAATTTTTATAACAGCGCTAATAACAGTACCCTAGACGATTTTCACCTGGCCATTTTAAATCAATTTGTACCTAAATAGTGGTTGGCTCCAAATGGATGTTCATATTCAGCTTAATTTTACAAATCACCCTACTCAATTGTTTATAGCTATATAGTACTGTTAATTTAGTGCTGGATGGCCTTTGTCCTTGTCGTGTTGCATCTCATAATTGATTTTTGATTTGGGGCTGGCGAGGCTTGGGGCTCAAATGCTAACCCCATCAATTATTTGGACTCTCCAGTCGCCAGACGCATGGTGATACCGGTGATCTGCCTGTTATACCTGATTGCAGGAAGAATCACTCCAACCCTACACATGGTAAATATCAAAATTTTAATAGCCGCGTCACCGTACTTGTCAAGAGGCTTTGCCTCACCCCTTTGGGTAAACCCTCTGAGATGCAGAGCTTATTAGTTTTCTTAGCTTGCGAGGACCAATACCCCAATTGCATAGAGTAGATTATGTCTTACCGTTGCATTGTGGCCTGCTCGTATTCTATAATTTTTGTTGGGAAACATCTTTTTAAAGGCATGGGAAGAATGCCTGTTTCGCTTTGAACTGCCCCATCAGTAAGTGCTCCCAACTTGATGCTAGACCGCATCTTAGTAAACATACCTATTCGTTACTACATTGAAGAACATCGATTGAGCTGCTGCAAAATCATACACAACTATTTAATATTTGCACAAAAATTTGTAAAAGGACAATTTGGTATGGGTTGCATGTCCAGTTGCATGTAAATGATTTAAGTCCATGGTTACTAAAGTTCTGGCGAGTCAAGTGAATCAACTTTTGAACATCACTTTTTCTTATCAACATTTACGATGCTATAAATTTTTATTTGAAACAGTTGGAAAAGGGTTGTCTGTTGCTGACAAGTATGCAAATGCGTGCAAATGGAACTGAGCTAGTAATTAATGCCTTAAGGAAGGGATTAGGCTCAGTTGGGCCCTGTGTTGCCAGAAATGCGAGGGATAGCAGTGGTGGCACGTTAAAATGCAGGAAACTAGATCTGCATCGTGAACTGCCCCCATCACGTTTTCTGTGGTTTCACAATGTTTCTCGTGTCTGCGCAGGTGGTTTTGGGTGCTTGCAGTTAAAAATAGTAACAAACTATATTTTGGAATGCTGTAGAATGTATTTCGGACACTGTACTGCCCATTGCCCTGTGTCAAGTGCCGTCTGCAACTCGAAATTTAATGTTTGTGAATATATGATTTGTGATTTCTAATTTTGCATTGTACATTTAAAATAAGAAATTAATTCATTTTAGATCATCGAAGGGAGAGCAATTAAAATAAATAAACAAACAAGTCAAAAAAAATAAAATTTATACAATCCTACAGGGTACACATGGAACACAACTTCAAAAGTTATAATATCTTTTACAGCTATTCATGAAGTGTAAATCTACTCAACCGATCCTGTGAGGGCAAAATTTACCCAATTTTAAAGGCAAAGCCGCAAAGGGACAAACAATAAAATACACTGAGAAGCAAAGTAGCTATACTGCAAAAAACACAGCAGCAATACTGCTAGATAGGACAGTTTCAATATTCCCCATACGTAATCCTTTGTATAAACGTTGGGGATGACGAACACTGAGATGGAATAGACCTGCTAATATACCCAATATACCTGCTGCAATATGATGAGAAGCTATTCCTCCCAGAATAAAAGGATCAAAACCTTCAGCTCCCCACGCCGGATTTACAGGTTGTATTTTTCCAGGTAGTCCATAAGGATCAGACACCCATATTCCAGGGCCATACAAACCCGTTACATGAAATGCTCCAAACCAAGCATTAATGTTTGAGAGATTTGGTCAATGAAGTAATCTACCCCAATCCCTAGATTGACGCATTTTCTTAATGGAGATAATATTATTATTTTCAATATATATATATATAGATGATTATTTTTTATAATATAATATATTTAATAGAATTATATATTGGAAATAATATATAATACTGTTAGCAGATTTGGTATCATCTCAATATATTATTTTATATAAAATAATATATAATATTATATTCAGATAATATAGTATTAGAGTACTAATTAATGAGATAATATAATACATTTTCAATATAATATAATAAAATAATCTTATAATAATATATTTCTTTTTTAATATAATATTATTTTTGTACCATTTATAATATATAGAATTATTATATATATATATATATATATATATACACGTTTCTTACTTGCAACCTTTTCATGGCTGTTTCTCGTCATGTTTTCGTTGCGGTTGAGGTTTCTCGTTTCTGGCAACATAGGTTTGGCCACAAAACTAATTTATGCTTTTGGTCTTCTGTGGAAAATGGATATACCTTGTGCTTGGGGTTTGTTGGGATTGTTTCTATCTATTGTGTAATTCCTTAAGGATTGAATCAGAGAATAGTTATCGTCAAAATATCATTGAAAGGAGTAGACCAATCTTATTATGCCAAGCCTCAGAGAAAAGTTTTAATAGAATAATGAATTATTTGAAACACACCAGCATTTTCTTTATCACGTTTTATCTCCCTTACTGGATTTTGTTGCTTGAAATCATGTCATAATATTTATTACAAAGTTCTTTGACTGATGATCTTTAATGTGTATTTCAGGAGAAAGTAAAAACAAATCATCCACAGCTGTTGTATGAGGCTAAGTTGTATAGACTCCTTCAAGGCGGTAGTAAGTAGACTAATTTGTTTTTCCTCCTCCTTTACTTTGTAGCTATGGAGAAATGTCAAATGTTAAATGCAAAAATCCCCTTTTCCGTTGCAGCTGGTATTCCAAACATCAGATGGTATGGGACAGAAGGAGATTATAACATTTTAGTTATTGATTTACTGGGTCCTAGCCTGGAAGATCTATTTTTATTTTGTGGCCGTAAATTCTCATTGAAGACAGTTTTAATGTTGGCTGATCAGCTGGTATGCTTAATTTATGTTAATTATAATTTCTTAGGTGACAGATTGATAATATGTCTTCAATATTTTCTCCGGCATTTATTTTTATCAAACTCTTTTATGCTTATTCTATTTTTCTTGTTTCCTCATTTTTGTATTATAGCTTTTTGATTTATAAATAACTAGGCCATGTCTTAAAACATGCCTTGTAGTATCTTTGTTTTTGTAATTGAGATTAACTAATGTTTGAATATTTATAGATTAACAGGATCGAGTATGTACATTCAAGAAGCTTTATGCATAGAGACATCAAGCCTGATAATTTTCTTATGGGACTTGGTCGGAGAGCAAATCAGGTAATTTTTGTTTCTTGTTTTGTTGAATTGTATTTCTTGCATGCTAGTATTTTGTTGTCATGCATTTTTTGTCAATTATTATGCATGCTAACGTTCAACATGATGCAGGTCTATATAATTGACCTAGGGCTTGCAAAGAAGTTTCGGGATCCTATAAGTAGCCGCCACATTCCCTACAGGTGTTGTTTTCAGATTAAGTGGGAATTTAGTTGTTTTGTTTCTACATTTTGATATAGAGGGATGTGCACAGGTTTAAATTAGAGGAGGATTTCAGCTAGTTTACTTGACTAGATACTTTATCTCTATGAGTATCCATTTCATCCTCCGTGTCTTACAATGTTTCTTGCACATCTTACAAGTTTTCTTTTATCCTTATGGTAATATTTAACAAATGCATGATAGCTTCACTCACAATCTTTACCAAGTCCTGCCAAAATTTCATTAGACTGTGAAAACATGTTTGTAGGATCTTGTTGAACTGTGGTCTCCTATCTTCATTGTTCACCATAATTATACAAATTTTACTAAGATGATATTCATTTAGAAATTTTGAACCTTGAGCTCCACTCCATAATAGGTTAGAGTACAAGCTGATTATGGGGTTGTTCAGTGTACCTCGTGAAAACCTGGACCATTCCTGAAAATTGATTTTGGTTCAAAACCACTTCCCAGAAAAGAATAGAGCTTCAAAAATGGTCAAGTCATTGTTAAGTGCTAATACATAGTCTTGGAGTTGCAGAAAACAAATATAGATGAACATCAAATTGCCTTTGTAAAAAGCACTTGACAACATAAACCTAGAAGATGGAAAATGCAGAAGTCTGTATTCTGATGGAATCTGTGCATAATAGGATTCTCTATAATACTCATGGACCTGTCTCTAGCGCTCTGTTATGTATCATACTAATTATTCTTTACTGCTCAGTGCTAGTGATTGATTTAAGTCATTATTTATTATTAAGTAATGAAAACCTGATTAAATGCAGGGAAAACAAAAGTTTAACTGGCACTGCACGATATGCTAGTATTCATACTCATCTGGGCATTGGTAAGCTGACAAGTCTAGATCTTTGATGATTAGACTATAGTAAGTTATTTGTGCATTTTGTTAGTACTGAAATTGTACTGTACTTTGACACCCTAGAACAAAGTCGGAGGGATGATTTGGAATCACTTGGATATGTTCTTATGTACTTCTTAAGGGGCAGGTATAATTTATCTAATTTTTAAAAGTAATTTATCATACTTATCTGAAGTTGTAAAAAAATGTTATAAGGTAGGCTTGAGGGTATGCTTACCATTGTAGAAACCACTGAACAACTTGAGGCTTAGAAGGATTGATTTTCCATTCATAGAATTATGATATTATCATCATAGGAACCACTGAACATCTTGAGGCTTAGATGGATTGATATTTCCAATTGTAGGATTATGATAAGCTCATAGCTAAGGCAGTGCCTGAGAAGAATGAGTGAGGTACTTGTTAAAGAGTATCAGTACTTTAAGATGCAGCCCTGTGTTGTTTTGACATGAATGAGAACTTGAACCTGTTATTTTGCTAGCTATAAGCTGGTGAACCCAGCTTATTTAGTTTTCGCAATCATTTTTTGGGGAAGTCCTTTTGATTTATGCTTTAGACATGCGCAAAGGTTTCTTAAGTTATCTTTTTTATTTTTATAAAGATTAGAATGCAATTATTTAAGCATCCCTGGATTGTTGGTCTATTAGCCTTGCTACTCTTGGAATCTGTTCTACCAAAGACGCATTTTTTTTGGATCAAGATATGCAAAAAGTATCCCCAGTACCTTTTGTAGTTGTCCATACATGGCTTTTTTCTCACATGCCATTCATACTGGCAAATGAATGGTTTGCAGCCTTCCATGGCAGGGTCTGAAGGCGGGAAATAAAAAACAAAAATATGACAAAATAAGCGAGAAGAAGATGGCAACTCCGGTTGAAGTAAGTCACCTATCTTTGATATTGCTTTAATATTATTTTCTAGCTGCAATGGAGATTAGTTTGTTTCTGATCCTTTTCCAATCTTCTTTGTCAAGTCCTTGTGCAAGTCCCATCCCTCAGAATTTGCATCGTACTTCCACTATTGCCGTTCGCTGCGGTTTGATGATAGACCAGACTATCAATATTTGAAGCGTTTGTTTCGTGACCTATTTATTCGTGAAGGTAAGCTTTCATAAAAAAACTTTATTTAGCACATGTAACAGGAAAAAAGTGAGTTTTTTTGTTTTAGGAGGAAGCTTGTGACAATTTATTAGGAGAGAATGATATCCTATGATATCCTCTACAATATATTCAAAAAATCTAATGAGTGAAGATTAGTTCTATTACTTACTGAAGCAGATAAGGTTATGTTTGTCAGAAAATGCGGGTAAAATTAGGTTCTTGACTGTCCTCATATTGTTGATTTTGCTAGGTAAAATGGAACTGCTGATATTGTTTTATTAGGTTATATTTAACTCTGAAATGGTAGCATACTTTCTATTCCATTTGTTTCATTAGTATTTTAATACATCATATTTGTTTTGCTTCTTCCCATGCTTGTTAGGTTTTCAGTTTGACTATGTGTTTGATTGGACTATCTTAAAGTACCAACAAGCACAGAGCTCTGGAGCTGTCCAACGACTGCCTGTAAGTATGAAAGCAACTGCTATATAACACTTCTTTGCAAGAGTCTCGTATGTAATCAAGTTCTACGTCTCTATTTTAATCTATGGAGTGTTTTTAAGAATTACATGCTATAGTTTTTGGAAGAGGTGTGTATGCAATTAACTTGAACCTGTCTGAATAAGTCATGTTTCATGTGTATACTCTACCCCAATTATATTTTCTGTTGTTTTTGTATTCCTTATGACACCTATGATATTTATATGGATAGCCTGCATTTGGAGGTGCAAGTAGTGGAGCAACACCATCAGCTGCAGAAAAGATGCCAGGTATTTGAAATGATTATGATCATTTATTTTTTGATGTGTTGTTGGATGTCATTGCACATCTGTATGTTGAATGTGATATGTTTAAGGTACAGCTACTAATTTTTTTTGCAGATTAAAAAAGCCCAAGAAAATGAATCAGTTTTTGTGATCCTACATGGTAGTGTTTTTGGTTTTGCGAAATGTCAACTGCTTGGTTATGTTGAGTGTGATGGAACTAACTTGGATTTGGAAATTGGAAAGCATTATCCATCAAAGACATTTATGATTCAAGAACAATATTTTATTTCTGGTTTTAATTCTATAAAGTAAATTTATGCTCATCAAGAAAGAGTTTGGAAGTAAGGATTTTTTTATTTACACAGGGATTCTCAAACTAAAATAATTAAATTTTTGCATGGAAAGATAAGGGTAATCTGTCTTGTTCCTTGGTATTTTGGAATGCATTAATTAGGGTTGATGTAGGAGGCCATGACGTTATTTTCCTAGAGAAAAAAATTAAAATATGTTGATCCAAAGTCAAACGATACATCATTTATATTTTTATGATTAGGGCTATTTCACAAACATGGGTACATAGGTAGCAATTTCTTAGTCATTTTCATGGTATTGCCAATTCTGTAATCTCTATTTTGGTTTTGGACTAACCACCCTATGGTTGTGGTCTGCTTTGTACAAAGCTATTTACCTCCATTCAGGGAATGCAAATTTTTGCAAAAAGAAAAATTAAAAATATATGGATCCATGATTGATTGATCTGTTGTTTATATTTCCATGAACAAGGCTATTTCACAATCATTGGTACATAACTAACAATTGCTTAGTCATTTTCATGGTTTTGCCAATAAATGATGTTGTAATCTCTATTTTGATTTTGGACTAACCTCTCTATGATTGTGGTCTGCTTTGTATAGAGTTATTTACCTCACTTCAAGCATTATCCCCTTCATGCCGTTGACCTGCCTTCCTAAACACTATTGCGGATGGCCAGAACACTAATTTAGAAGAAATTTGTGGTTTCTGTTAGCAACCCAAGTTACACCCTGCTGAAGTATTATGCTTAGATCTGCTTTAAACCTGGACTAACATTGGAATGGTTTAAAGTTGTGGGATACCTGTAGCTAATCCTGACCTCTAGATTGTGAGGCTAGCTTCTCTGAATAGATCTATTTTGGACCAGTTACTAAAACTTACTTGATTTGGGATGAAAAGAGTTGGAAGGATTAATGAAAGGTAAAATCTATGCTATTGATGGTGATACACCTAAATGATGAATGATCCTTTGTAAGCCTTGAACTTTGTCACACTTGTGAATCAAAATGGAACAATTTGTCAACAATACTTTCTTAAAACAATCCTAAACATGAGTGTTTCAGATGAAGGTTTGATAGAAGGTCTGCAAATTGAAGGTAGAGGAATGAAGGTTTTTAAAGACATTGCATACTAAAATTCTTCAACACAATTTCTATTCTTTAACACTTCAGGTGACTTGTAGAGGATGAAATCATAGTAGTAGGTGAAGAAAGGACCTGCAAAAGGAGATAAATATCACACTTATTTGCAAATCAACAATCATTAAACACACTAGCAACCATGAATGAGTCTACAACAAACTTTCTTTTGACTTCAGGTGCAAATTACAATTTCAATATACCTGAGGGTTCCTAAAAAATGACCTAAAGGCCTGAATATATAGCAAAAGAGAAGAGAAGCCAATGTGGCGTAGAGGAGAGGAGTCATTTCATCATTAACTCAAGTACAAATCTAGTTACAATTTGCAACAAACAGTCCTTAAGATTTCTCTCTATGTCTAGTGCCTTGCATGCTCCTTGAATGAGCTCTTTGGCATTGAAAACAAGGTGGTGGGCCATCTTTGACTTATTCAAACTCCTTTTTTAGCATGTTACGCCATATCTTGATTAGACAACTCCACTTGAGATGAGTTAACTCATGAATTGATACTCAAGATGAGTTATGCATGTTATTGGATCAGTTGTAGACCAGTCAACTCATCATAAGGATCATTTAAACATGTGGTTGTCATCAAGGGTCAGTTGTGAATGAATTGTATCAGTTGTATGGCGTTACAACTCCACATTAGCTCCTATCAACAGTCTCCTATGCCATTCTTCATTTATTTGCTTGTAGGTCTACTAGGCCAATTAAGCCTAGTAGCCTAAATATTTGTATTTGATGGCCATTAGAACCTGCATAAAACTTTGAAAACCTGCAAATACATTGAGTATGAGACCTTGAACAATCTCCCATATCATGAAATAGGTCCTCTTTGATGAGAAACTCCTGCAACTTGGTCAAACTAGTTGATGACTATGGCTCCTTGTCCTTCATTCTTGTAGATTGGCTGTTTTGAATGAGCTCCCAAGGGCACTTGCAGCCATGGTTTTGATCTTCTGATGATTTGAAGAGGTAGAACAAGTGTCAGGATTTGCTTAATAATGATTGGAATTTCCTTACACTGCCTTGTACCTCTCTTTGTGCACTTTTTCTTCTCAAAATATTGTTTTTTGCCATGTTCGTACATCATTTGTACAACAAATGGTCATGGACATGAAGCTCTCAGAGTTTACTTGATGATCCAGGTGGTAGTTAAGAGGTTTCAATCAGTTTGGACGCATTATTCTTCAGTTCTTCACAAACAGGTCTGTAGTAGGGTTTTGCAAGGGTTTTAGAGTACTGAGGGCTCTTAATGATGATTCATAAAGCCGGGGCCTTGAATGTTTGAACCAATGCCACAAAACATTAGTGTATTAGGCCCTCTAACTCCCCCAAAGTCCTTAGCTTCCCATGCAAAAGATCTGTACCATGGTGAGCATGTGAAGTCACCTCTCAAAGTGGAAAACAGGGTTTCTGAGCATGTCTGGTGTTCTAAGGCCAAGATGATCCATGATAATGCATTTCTTGTGGCTCAAACTTGGCATACATTTCTCTTACAGCCCTATGATGATGTTTATGGTGATTTGAAGTGCCCTCATGACCTTGCTTTGGCTCCTGCTACCCCTTCTTGATGGCCTTGGCTAGTGATGTCAAGGACAAGCATAGGTGTATGCATAGTAGTTCAGCATTTTGACTTTATGATGAGTTTGAAAGGCTCTTTTATACTGTGTACAACATGAATAACCTATAGAGGATGCTTTGGAGTCATGGAATTGGCTTGATCAAGCCATTCTTCTTACACTTGTGTGCAAACAACTCCTTATTCTGACCTGCAGACCTATCTGCCTATGGAAATGACCAAAATGACCCTTGTAGATGGCTGTAACAATGTTCCTCAGGAAGTTTTAGACCCCATCTTACTTCTCAAATTTATTGAATGTGCAATTACCCTTTCTTTTCTTGCTTACAAGCTCAAAACAGCCTTATTTGGCCTAGTCTGTACAGGATGAGCACTGCACGTGTCAACTAACAGGGCATGGAGGTGCTCAGGGGAGTTGAGAAGTTAGTCAAGATCATTTGATAGCTCAAACATACCATTTGAATGCATAATTTGGCTTCTTTCCTCCATCAGGTGGTTTTGCAAGGGTTTTAGGGGTCCATAGCTTCTTAACAATTGTTCATAGCGTACAGACCCCTGATGGGAAACCACTTGCTATGAATATGGAGTACATTGACCCCCTTATCAACTAGGATAAGCACAAGCTCCCATGCAAAAGGTGTGCAAAGATGTCTATGTGGTGAAGTTGTGCTTCGAGTGGTTGTGGAGGACTGTGTGTGTAAGAAAGAAGCTTTAGGAGTCGAACAAGACAAGATTTCTGCATTCTCCACTCCAACACCTCCTTCAAGGTTGCAATGACCCTCCACACTATCCCAATGCTCATCAAATGAAGAGAAAGCCAATGGAAGAGTTCAAAATGGTGATTGTGTCTCTCAAGGGTTTTGAGTATGCCTGCTTGTTTTAACCCTTGAGGGCATGATTAGCATGAAACTTAGAGTGTGATCAGTATCAATAGGTATTTGAAGATTGAACATCATGTTTCGCTGCTTGACAAGACCTCTCATGAAGCTCAAACACTCTGCCAAACCTTATAACAGTCCAAAAAGTCTGCCTAGCTCCTTCTCTGACTGTCAAAAGACAGGTAGGTGACTGTGTTAAAACAGTGGATACTTCCACTCTTCAAATGACCTCACCAAGACCCTTGTTAGGTAGAACCACACATGATGACAAACTCTACCAAGTTTCATACTTGGATTTTGCATATAGAGGCCTGTAGAAGCTTTTTACCAAAATTGCCTAGTAGGCTGCCTGCGTTTTTATGTCTCATAAGACCTACGACTGAGTGTACCTTCTTGAATCATCTTGTATTGGAGCCTAAGAGTGTCAACAAGGCTTTTGGAATGCTATGGGAACCCTCGTGAGTCACCTTTATCCTTCATTGATCACTTTGTAGACCTATGCAACCTTATGTCACACTATACCTCTTCAAGAATCCTCATTATGACATGACTGTCATAACACTGCTGTAGGTGGTTTTGTGAGAAATGGAGGTGTTTGGTAACCATTTCATCATCTCTTGGTGCTTTTTTAAAACCCCTCAAGTCACTTGACTAGCATATTCACTCTTCAAGGGTGTTCTTAGGCTCATACACAGTCCTATTCCGTACAGGCCTGTGTACTTTCTCTCGTGAGTTGGCAGCACTTTTAGTGGTCTTGAAAGGTTTTGGAGATGTCAATTTGTTACTTGACCTGCATAAGTCATTTCTTAAGTTCACTCTTTGACTGAAAATTATCTTGCATTGCACATTGAGAGTATATGGATATATGAGATGAAATTGTCTTCATATGGCTGTAAGTGAACATTTTCATGAATTTGATCTTGACTATAGCGTTGCCTAGAACACTCTTCTTCATACTCTGACCTCATTCATGTCATCATTGTTCCTATGAATCCTTCATTTGAACATGAAACTCTTTCATTATACCATTTTGCTATCATTCGCTTCATTGTTGGAGGTATGCCTGTGTTATCATGGCTGTAGGTGATAGTTTATGAGGTGTATGACTGAGTCTTCATGTAATTTGAAGTTCATAGTTTGATAGAACCTTTTACACCATTCCATATAATTCTCAAACCTAGATAGAAATCCCAATGATCTTAGAGACATGAAAATATCCTTCTTTATGGTCTTGGTGAACTCAATCAGCTTGTTTCAAGAACTCCTTAACCTTGCTGTAGGTGATCATTCGTGTGAAATTTGAAATGTTTGAGTTTGATTCTCACTTAGGTTCTGCCCTTGACCTTTCTTCATGTGCATCACTCTTTACATTGTGTTCTTCATCCTTATTGATCTACTTTCTTGCAAATAGGCTTTTCTCCCTTGTAAGTCTGACTGTGTAGAAATTTGGATCTTGTACGGACTGAGTACAAATTTTAGGCCTTGAACAATACTAACAGACCTCCCAAGGTCACTCCAATGTTCTAATTCTTGCTTGAAAGTCTTTAATAAGTTCAACTCTCTCTCAAACACCCAAGCTTCCCTTATGTCTGCATCCTAATCTCATCTCATTCTTTAGCTTGGCTGTAGATGGTTGTTGTATGGACTGTGTACAAGTTTGGACCTTGAGAAGGTCACAAAACAATGTTTATGAACTTTGTCCTTCACTCTTAGCAACTTGATAATAGAGTTCGACCTTCTTCATGTGATAACCATGCCTTTTAGTGTCCTCAAGACAATATCTTCATGAGGCATAACTTGACTGAGTTCCCTTAGCTGTAGGTGGATATTTCCCTCTCTTTAGCACTGTTTTAAGGTCTGCAGACCACATTTGCATGAAGGATGATGCATCTCAGTGTTCTTGACTCTTCTTGGTAATGACCCATGAGATGGAGATGAGTGGAAGGCGATATGATGGTTGAAGGATGATGGGAACACTAAATGGAGGTGAAAATGGAGCTTTACAACAGTGAGGAATGGTAGTGACAAGGCAGTGAAATGGAAAGAAACCTAATGGAGGTGAAAGGAACATGAGGAGTATATGACAAACCATCTTGAGGGTCTAAAGCAGGCATAGGCATACCCTCTACAAGATATATTAATTTGGAGACCTTTGAAAGAGGTATATGGTGCTAAAATGGAAACCTAGGAGTCTGCTAAAACCTTAACATATGCCAACTTTCCTTAACATATGCTAAATAATGACTCCATGAAGATGTTGAAAACACATTGATGGCTTGCTATGGATCTTTGAGGAATCTTTGAGAAACCTTGAATGAAAAAACACATGAATGAAAGAGACCCTTGCAAACAATATTCCAACAATTCTTGAAATTCTTTCTCTTGAACTGTACAACCTCTCTTTACTGCCTGTAGACTGTAGATTTGCACTGTATGCCTTCTTGAGCTCCATATGACCCTCACACACGTGGAAAGGAGCTGAAGAATGCCATGGAAAGGTGGCTCATGCTCTTGAGAAACTCCACAAGCTTGAATTTTTCTGCTGTGATGCTTAGATGAAGAGAAAACTTAGAAAACCATTTGCTTCCTTGGATGAAAGAGACAATAAGTGTCTTGACTTAAAAAGGATGGTTCATGAAGGAGAGAGGACCAAATTGAGAACCACTTGCCATAGCTGGAAGCTCTTTGAGAGCCCTTTCTCTGCGCAAAATTTCAGACTTTGATTTTCTCTCTCATGGTCGTACCTCCTGCAAACTCGAAGGGTTCTCTTGATGTGCAAAGAAGCTAGATGAATGTAGGGAACCGGTTTTGAGCCTGTTTTGAATGCTTTTGTCTTCAATCCCTTTTGGAAGACTTGTTATGTCTTCATCTTCAAGCTCTTGACCTCAGCTATATGGAAAAGGCCATACAATTTTATACTCCTACATGAAATTACATAGAAAATGGCCTTTCTTGCATATTTTCCAAACTTAAAGCCTTGAAGCGCCAATTTGTAATGTTCCCATTTTTTTCCACATGATTAAACATGTATTAAGACCTTTAGTCTATCTCCCCATAGATTAAAGGAGCTCTTTTTGGGGAATGTTATTTTATTGGTTATTAATTGTCGAAATAGTGATTTTTATTATAAGGCAATTATTAATTAACTAATAAAATATTTTAAAAATGGTTTTTACCACTAAAGTGCTTAAGTGAATTAAATATTAATTTATTTGCCTTAAAGTAATTTTAATTACCAATTTAATTAAGACCAATGATTAATATATTATTCAAAAAAGAGATTTTGGCATGGGAGCTAAAGTGAAGATAATGAATAGTGTTTTATCTTTTCAAAACTGTTCACCCCCTTCGGAAAGTTATAATACATGGTGAAGGCTACAATGGAGAATACGCTGAAATTGATATTCTTGTTCTTCTCGCGTGAAGAAGACTATTGGGATGGATGCCCGATAGAGGTTCTCTACTTTGGTGATTGATCAATCTTAAAAAGGTGTCTTTCGACACCACCTTGCAAAAAGAAAGCTTGTTTATCCCCTAAGGAGTGGGGCGAACTACTTTTGAGGGTTTGGATGCTTGTTCTTGAGGGTGTGGTAATATTTTACTTGCATTTTGGCTTTGCTAAATTATTATCCTAATTTTACAAGTGGAGCGAACCACTTGGGAAGGTTGGTGCTAGGGTTTGAAGGCTCTATTTGGTCAAAATATTCACAAAGTAATTATTTGAATTTATTTAATATTTTTCTGATTATTATTGTGAAATTTTGGACGGTTCATGAAGGATTTTGAAGACAAAAAATTAATTAATAATTTGCAAAATTATTATTAATTTTTTTAACAGAGTCTTGAAAAATTTCTTGCTTGTGGAAGGCAATAGTAGTTCCTCTATTTTTCTGCTATTTTTTCAGGCTTCTTGAGAGGGGCGATTGACCTCGGAAGGCCAATTTAGCAATTTTCATGCCAAAACAAGTCGCTGGTATTTTTTCTATATTTTTTAGAGGTTGCAAGTGATTTTTAGCAAGGGTTTGAAGATCTTTTTATTTCTGAACAGTAACAGAAAATTATATATTAAATCTGATTTTTTCTTCATCTATTTGTGGCGTGGAAGGTTCAGAAATAGGGAGAAAAAGGTATTTATTTATGTGGATTTAATTCTGGAATTTTCCTGCATATTATTTTCAGATTATTTCAAGGCATTTTATTGGCAGAAATTCATTATAAAACCCTCTCTTTTTGGCACCTAAGGTTTGGAATTAAATAAAGGTTTAGAGAATTTAATTCTCAATTTAGGGCTTGCTGATTTTGATTTCAGATTTAAGGATTTTAAGAAAAACCTCTTTTGCCCTAATTCGTCCCATTTGGAGACATTACACAATTTAGGACAAGGAGAGAGAGAACACGAGTCATGAAGGAAATCAGAGCAGGGATTAAAATTTTTGATATCTTTATGGGGCCAAATTTGGCACGTGGGAGCTCATTAGATGTCTCTTCCACGCTTTAACTTGCATGGAATGATATTTTCAAAGCATAAAACTTTATGACTAAGGTAAAGTCATGAATATGAATGTTTTCAAAGGCATTATGAATATTTTTGTGGCCTTTTGACACAAAACTCAACATTTAAAGACCAAAACTTGTCTTTTTAGGCAATATAAACATGGTTTGCAAAGGAGGTTTATCACTGAATGCCATGAAGAATACCTATAGCCTCCTAAAAGGTTTCAAATAGACTTTTTATGCATTTTGATCACACTTTCAAAGTTTATAGTTTGTTTCATACCTTCCATATACCGAATTATGTTAGAAAACCTCATGACAAGTTATCAAATGCCCTCTTTTCACCATCTTCATTAGAGCACGTTCAGATCACAAGACCACTTGAATCTCTGTCAAAACCTCAGAATGACACTTGACACTATTGTAACTTTCTCTTCACTTGAGAGTTAAGAACACCATGATGGCCATGAAAAGTTTTCAATTGTAGTGGTTGGCATTTGGCCTTGCCAGGGCAAATTGCCAACAGTTTCTTTTCAAGATAGACTCTGCCTTTTCCAAGTAAATCAGTGGGTTTGACTGCGTGTGACCATTGTTTAGGTCTTAGGGACTGTCATCAATGTGTTTCTGTGAGTTCGCCTTTCAGGTCCCTATTTTTTAGTCTAGTGACTGACGCTTCTCTTCTAGTCCTTTAGGTCTCCTATATAGTCTAATCCTGGAAACTCTCCTAACCTTAAACAATTTTTAAAAGGTTACTCTTACTCTCACTATCACTTAATCTATTAGGTAACATTGCTTTTTACAACTATCTACTTTATAGTTATTGGATCTACAACAATCATAGATAAATTTGGCCTCATTCTTGCTAGCATCACACACCACCTTTCAATTTTACGAATATTCTTTAAGATTGCTAGAAAGGAATACAAGGAGCTGCCATGTATCTTGTCTAGAATGCTGATATGAACCTTCCTCCCATAATATTGTCACACATCCATGAATTTCTTAAAATAGGTCAGTGGCCTTTGTACATGTTCTGTGACCATGGGGGCACTGTAGTATGCAAGGTGAGGGTTTCTTATATTATTGCTATCTTTGCGTATTGAGGGTTTGGTCTTGTATATTATTCATATTAGAGTGATTTAGGGCATATATTTCTGTATTGTATTTCATATTGCTCATGTTGAAATCAGAAAGTCATGCATAATGCATTCTCTAACCCTTTTGTTATATCAGAAAATACAAAGAACATTAGCTAGATCTTGTGGTTGAATTGAGGTTATTTCTCTCATGATACAATGCAAGTAGCATAGAATAGTGAGATCTTTTAGCTAGATTATTGATCTCTAGTCTATAATAATACACTTCATTACAATGAATTTTAGCTATTATAGGCTGTGTGAACACTCTTGTTTGTTGATTGCATGTTTCTTACTCTATGTTGCTAGGCTTTCGACAAACATCTGTGTTTTTGTATCTATATATTTGGCACACTTGGTGGGACCCTTGTGTCTTTATCTATTTGTTTGCAATTTGCTTCTGTATGATTTTTTCCCAAGCCTTGTGGTTACACAACGCTTTTCCATGGAAATCAATGGTCTACTACAGTGTCATACAACATTAGTTCTTGCCAATTTGCAATCTAAACGCTTGTGCTCTTGTTTTGTCTGGAAGGAACAAACCTATCATTTTTTAGATCTTCATGTTTGTACCCATTTTTGCTTTATGTTGAGTTTTCCATCTTTTGTAATCCCACTTCTATTTGATTGCCCCACGTCCCTAGTCAAATCTGCAGTCTTGCTGTCATTCGGGTGAGCATCTTGAAATAACCAAGGAAGAGGCTCTGAAATGTTGTTGAACGCAAAAGTCCAACCTTAAGGTGCAGTTTGGATATGAGAACTAACTTAAGTCTAATGACTATACTTGTCTTCATATTGATCATGCTAATTGCGACGATTTGTGTGGCCCCTAGGGATTTTAATCTCCCACACTTTTCTAATGCTATAACTCACGCTGTTGGGAGAGTGTTGATCTTCCTCCATTGGAGGCAACCTCTCCTCATCCCTCTTCTCCAAGAGACCCAAAACTCGAATAGGGAAAAGGGGAGGTATTTCAACTAATGATGCAAGCTTTCCAAAAAGCTCTAGTTATGCAATAGGAGGCTAAGTTATACAAACTCAATAGGAGGTTCCCGCACTAGTTTGAAGTCCCAAAATATTTTTTATCTGGAAGACCTTCTCTTGAGTGATATGGGGATGATTACCACCATAGAATTTGTAGGGATGATCACTCTTACATTGAACATAGGGATATCCAACTTAGAGATCCTCCTCGCAGGGGTCCCTCATGTAGGTAACCTTATCCTGAAGATTAGTATGGTCGAACACTATTGTGGGCATAATGACAGCTCACTCCAAGGGAGTGGTGGCTATACTACAAATGCAAGTGGTATTTTTAAATTGAGCATATGGATAGCCACCTTAGAGAAACCTAATCCTGAGGATGAACATGATGACCACCACTATTGTGGGCATTATGAAAACTCTCTTTGAGTGAGGGGTGGCCATATTACACAAGCAAGTGGTAGACGCTGCCCTTCCATCAACCAACCATGTGTTTTTTTTTGTAGGAATCCTTTAGCTCCCCATGTTAGGGCCTTTCCTCTTGCTAATATGTTGCCCAAGCTTCCAAAGTTTAATGGCACACTCTTGACGAGAGCCCAATGCTTTCATGATGGGTATGTATGGAACGAGAACATGATGATGCAATTATGCTCAAACTCTTTTGCTCAAACATTTCATGGTGATGTTCTTGTTTGGTTCCAAAACCTTTCCTTGATTTTCTCTTTAGTTTGCAGTACCTTGTTGAGGATTTTGTTCCCTTGATGTTGTTAGACCATTCAACCTAGGCATCCAATTCCTCACCAATATGGAACAAAGTAAAGGTGAATCTAATTTTGATTTTGTTTGACATTGACCTTGGCCATTCATTCGTGTTCTACAAGAATAAACGATGCACACATTTTTTACTGGCTTACACGTGCCTTTGAGGCGAGAGGCCCACTTGGAGGTCCTCGAGTGTGAACCTACTTCTCATGAAGAAGCCTTAAATAAAAGTCTAACTTGAAGCCATTTAAATTTGTGTTGATATACAACTGTCCCCCTTGAAGGATCCTCGTTGTGTTGTGATCACAATCGGAATACCACTGGGGATGGCGTAACCAAGTCTTCCTTGTGGAAGAAGGATAAGAGAGATACTTGTGAGGTCAATGTTGTCAACAAGAAAGATAAGGATGGAAAGAAACTTGATAAAGATTATGACGTGTTGAAGTATTGCTCCAATTATAAAGTTAAAAGCCACTCCAATAAAGTTTGCATGACCCAAAAACGTGAGTAAATTAAGGAGAGCTTTTGAAGACTCACCTTTTGTTGGTGTTACGAGAGGGCACATCCTCGAGGGTTCGAGTGATGTCCCAGGATGTTTCCTAACAAAATACGGCCCTAGGGGCACTGTGACATCCATGGTATGCTCAAGGGACACCCGACATTTAAAGAAAACATAAAACAACATTAATGAGTCCGCAACTCAAAATAGAAGGGATTTCTTAATCATTGCATTCCTTTTTTTGTATCAATTACAATGTTGTTGATATGAGAATTTGCTTGGTTGAATGGGAGAACAATGAAGAGTTGTTATTATAATTGCATGTCGAGTCCTTTACTATTTTCATTCTATATTTCATGTTGAAGATGCTGGTTTTTTTTTGAGACATCACAGCCAAGCATTCAAGTTAAAAAGGTTTCAAATACGCTAATAAACATGGCTACGCTTCCTACATTCTTTCCAATCAAAATTAACAAAAGATCATTACCAGAGAAAAGGTTCTATACATCATCCTAGGTTACGATTATCATAAAAATATGGTATTTCTTTAATATGACAAGCCAATTCAGAAATACATCAGATGCATGACAATAATGATAAATAGTAATTGGAGCTATAGATAAGAGACAACATTATAGTTGAAGAGATGGCTGAATTATACATAAGAGTTCCAATATTCAATTTGCTAATAAATATGCTCCTATTATGTGAAATAGGAGGAAAAAAAAGCAATGAAGGGTTAAATAAGTTCCCAACAAAGGGTAGTAAGTTTCATTTTTTGGGCCTTAGCATGTTGATTTATTGTGTACTCTTCTCAGCTCTAAGTTTGACAATGTACTTATTACTTTGTAATGTTGAGTAATGAAAATCTTAATTTATAATTCACAATTTTAGATTAGATATCATTAGATCAGCAGTTTTATTTAGTAATTTATGGTTTATCGGTTTTTTAGTTTGTTATAAGTTATTTTTATTTGTTTTAATTTATTTATATTTTGAATATTTAAGTATTAATTTTAGTATATTATTTTAATAGCTGTTCCCCTGTTGTCCCAAAATCCATAAATATTTTTGCTGTCCTCAAAACCCTACCCATGCGTCCCTCCATTTACGAGATGCAGGTAACTATGCTTCTTGCTAAACCAAACCAGAAGTTGAAAGTTTTTAAGGAGCTCTTCCCCAACACTGATAAATAGAAGAAAACGAGAGGAAAAGGAAATGCGTATACTTATTTGATTATTGGCAATTTTATCGGTGCATCTAGTACATTGAGACTGAGGGGGAACAATTTGTGGTGTTTTGTGAGATTTTCTCCAATTTCATATACTATTATTGCCTCATTCATTCATGCCATCTCATCAACTTGCTTGTCCTCCGATTCTTCTTGTTCCCAAATTTTGCTTTTCGTCTTCTTGTTTGTGTGTTTGTCCCTGATGTCATTGCCTTGGTCGATGATGTCTTTTAGGGCTCCCCCACTTGGCCAACATCATTTGCCAAACCGATGAAGTTTTGTTTGCTAGACACATTTTCTACCCCAAGATAAGTTTCAGTTGTGGTTTTTGGGTTTTGAGGTATATTTATATGGTTCACCTTTGTCATTTCTCATAAGCAAGACATTATATCCTCTCTATTTACCATGCAAATTCACCTTAGTAAGAAGAAGAGGGCTTAGGGCTAAGGAGTATACATTTGAAGAGAATAAAAGCTGAACTAGCAAGGTACACATAATATTTGGTGTCCCCAACTAAGGATACCTAGGTCTTTTTTTCCATCTTGACTTCACCTACAACCATCTCTCACAAAGTGCCACTTGAGTCTAGGGGAGATTAATGTGTCGACAAATCAACCCGAGGTAAGTATTCCTAACCAAACACTTCTTCTTTTATTAATTTGGTAGTTACATTATATTGGTATGCTATCGTCTTCCATACTTAGGTTAGCTTATAATTGTTATTATATTGTTATCTTTGCATGCTTTATTTGTTTATTTACATCTCATGGTTACGGTCTAATGACACCCTTACAACCCTTAGTTTAGATACCTCATGGTTACCGCCTAATGGCATTGTATTTCCTTTGATTACTTTAGTTTATTCTCCCTCTCTCCTTTGCACACAACCCTTGTCTATAGCCCCAGACCACTCTGTGAACCGGTGCATTGTATGTTTGTTGAATCTAGTATGGTCTTCTACCTTTTCCTATATTATAGGATCCTTATCATGTTGACAATTTTTAGCCTACATACATTTTGGTGAACCTGATAGTTATCTTAGCTCATTGTTGTGTTGGGTCATTTTCACGTTTTTCCCTTAGTTTCTCAATGTTATCAATTTTTTCAAAGATATCTTGTCTGTGAAATTCCTTTTCCTTTTTCAACGTCTAAAGGTTATCTCCCTATTCCCACAATGGCATATATTAATAACACTCAAGATGAAGCTGATGAAGGTTTATTTGTATTCCAAAGATTTAACATCAATAAAGATTGTGCTATGAGCATGACCAATACTAAGAAAACAAGTTTTTTCCCACCAACTCCATGGTCAACACAAGATCTAGAACTAAAAAGTCAATGTTACCTCACGAGGAATATAAATATGAGGATGTAAAAGAAGATTACAATGAATACACTCTCAAAATGCAAAGCTTCTACATAGGAAAATCCCAAGAAGAAATCCATGCTCTTATGGTTTCATGCTTTCTCAAGGCTCATAGGTTTGGTTCTCCTCCGTGCTTTGGGGCAAGACAATCCATGACCTGCTCATTTCTTCCCGCCACTTCCAAATGTAGGTACATGCATGGGCGGTGCTACTTTTAGTGTCCTAAATCAAAATGCCAATGAAGCATCTCTATCAAATCAAAATGCTATTCAAGCATCTCAATCAAATCAAAATGCTTCAACTGATCCCACTCAGAGTTCATGCAAATGCAAAATCAACTTTTGCAAATGTGTAATATACCATGACAAATTTAGTGGGTAATGCCAAATCAATGTCACCCCGTCTCCCACTTATGGACCATCTCGAGAAGCCAATCCCACAACCAGCTACTCACAATAAAGCACTTCAAAATCTCCAAAATGAACCTTAATGCCTTATATTGCAGTTGTAAACATAGGGGGAATCACCCCAACCGTCACTTTTGATGGGTCTACTGATCATGTCTTGCATCTTAAGGCCTTTGGTAACCTCTATAATGATTGACACAAATTTTACACCTATGCAATTACCAAACTATTAGCAAAAATCCTCATTGGTGATGCTTTAGAATGTTGCAATCAACTCAAGCCCAACTCTAATGTCGAATTAGAAGGCTTAGCTAATGTATGTATGGTTCAAGAATTCCAATACCATGACCTACCTGAGGACAACTTGGGTAACTTCATCAATTCCAAACAATCTAACCATGAGTTGGTCCATGATTTTATAAAACGATGGAAGTCTTTGGCCCATAAAGCCGATCACAACATGATGGAAGAAAGTCCCTTCAAGCTTTTTACAATTGCCTTAGTACCAAAGTTGCAATACAAAGTGTTGGCTCCCAAAACTACAGTGTTCAACATCATCCTTGACAAGGCAGCTTGTCAGTTCTTCACTTGTAGGCAGACTTATGGACAAGGTAAAAGGACAGGGAGGGACATTTGCTAAGACAGGGTTTACTCTTCTCTCTTCAAGGTCTGATGAACCTAGGGGGGCTTTCTTTACAATCCCACTAAACTATGACAAGATAGACAACCATACTTCCAAAGATATAGCAAATGAATGTAACCCATGGTGCACATTAGTCCTATTAATTTGTCACTAACACAATGAACACACATTCATCAAATAACACCAGATATGGAGTGTATTCATAGATAATAAAGATATCACATAATTTCAGTCTCAACACCTCAAAGATTCACTAAAACATGCAAGGCAAGCAAAGCTATACATTCATTTAAAGTTCACATGAGAATATGAAAGATCTTTACACATATTTGCATCAAATTGTCATAAACAGTGAAGACACAATTGAATGAATGCTAATTGAATTTCCTAAGACTAGTGCCTTACTATCCATTGGGCATTCATACATCTAATCATAACACTTGCATATATCCTTATAAAGATAAATCTAGTGCAACTTTGCACAAATTGCAAATTTTGATACGCATAAAGAGTAACAATCCTTTTACAGGACTTTCATTAATCATCTAAAGTATCTACATATGAAGATTAACAATCCTAGCACAAGATTTTCATTAATCATCTAAAATATTTGTATCTATTTTCACAAGACAAACTGAAATAACCATAGTATGAAATCCAAGAATGCTACATGGAATAAGTCTCAAGTCAGATTATAGGATGTAGGACATGGTTTTTTAACAACAAAATTTCATATCTATGACACATAAAGCTGCATTACTGTGACCTTTTCCTAATCTTATAAGACCTATGATCTACATGAGTTCCATGTCATTCGAGCTAGCTCCTCCATGACCTGAAATAACAGATGAGTCTACTCAGCTACACGACATTTGCAAGTGACAGGATTAAATAATAGAATGGGCTCCTAAAACAAAAGCATACTTGAAATGAAAAAAAGATCCTGTTGATAGGCAGGTTTCTCCATTATATAAGTTTGAAATAACTGTAGAGGCTTCTTGGGATGCACTTGACAATTGTCTTCTTTAGCATCTTTATTGCAACATCTTTTAACTCACATAAATTTCACCTTACCAGATATTTCTCCCTATACAAAATATATTTGTGGTTTTACAAAATATACCCAATGTTCATACTTGCTGCTTGAGGATGAGTAATGTATGTCAACCACATTGGAATAAACAAAAGTATGATGTCGTGCATATTTAATGTCACATACATTATTATTGTTCAATAAAAATATTTTAAGATGCCTATGCAAAGCACACAACTGACCGAGAAAAGATAAAAAACACCCAATGGTCACAATAATTCTATGCCAAAGCATGCTTGCTTTGCACTTGACACCATCATGTTATGTACTGCCCTGCTAGATTTGACTCAATTTTTTAGCATTGTACACCATTTTCTTCTTAAAATTAACCAGGTAATTAAAAGTATATTTATTTCAGATTTTACCTTACATTTATTACAGCTCTTGCAATTAACTTGTGTTTCTATGTTTTTTTCTCAAAACACGATCCCGTGGTACACTATTGGGACACATGATGAGCTTTGGGTGGGCCATATGTGTACACCTTTTTTTCAATTACCAATGAGTTTTCTTGTAGGACTCGTTGGAGCATCGATCTCCTTGATTGTATGTCCTAAGAAGTACACCATGATCAAGGTGGGCCAGTCCATGGTGCTTTGTAAGAGTTTCCTCGATGATCATATGATATTATTTGCCTCATTAATTCATGCCATGTCATCAGTTTGCTCGTCCTCTAGTTATTCTCGTTACCTATTTCCGATCCTCTTCTACTAGTTTGTGTGTTTCTACCTGACATTATCGTCCAAGGCAATGACTTCCTGCATAGCTCCCCCCTTGGCCAAGGTCCTCGGTTAAGCTGATGAAGTTTTGTTTGTTGGACACATTTTTTATGCCATCGGTTGGGCCGATGATGTTGGC
Source organism: Torreya grandis (assembly GCA_037957365.1). Classification (NCBI taxonomy): domain Eukaryota; kingdom Viridiplantae; phylum Streptophyta; class Pinopsida; order Cupressales; family Taxaceae; genus Torreya; species Torreya grandis. The sequence continues at coordinate 3,750,195 of JARHVA010000613.1, read as the reverse complement.
TAAGTTTGAGTTGCGTTTTGGGTTTTAAGTTATATTTGTATGATTTCCCTTTGTCATTTCTCATAAGCAAGACATCTAATTCGCTTTGCACGTGCATACAAATCCAACTTAGTAAGAACAAAAATAATTAGGGCTAAGGAGATGTCATTTAAGGAAGACTAGTTTGCATAAAAACTTGAAGATATCAAGAAAAGAAGCTAAACCAACAAGGTACACCTAGTCTTTGGAGTTCCCAACTAGGGATAACTAGGTATTCTTCTTTCCATCTTGACTTCACCTACAACCATCTCTTGCAAAGTTCCACTTGAGCTAGGGGAAGGTTAATGCATTGACATGTAAACCCAATGTAAGTATTCCTAACCCTAATACTCTTTCTTTTAGTACTTTATTGGTTTCATTCTATTGATATGTTGTCTTCAATGTTTAGATTAGCGTATGCTTGTTAGTATATTGTTATCTTTGCATGCTTTTTTTCTGTTTACCCCTCATGGTTACCATAATGACACCGTTACAATTTTTAGCTTAGATACCTCATGGTCACCGACTAATGGCATTGTATTTCTTTTGATTACTTTAATGGCATTGTAGAGATAAGGAATTTTTTGCCACAATTGAAGTTGAAGACAAGGTATGGATGATTTTTCGCTATGCATATAGGTCGTATCACCGACCCACCCAAAGATGCTAGTGGAGTTGGTTCTTTTGGTCAAGTCTCAGGGGCAACCATCCCCAAAGTCAAAGTTGACTTTCGGTGGATCATTCCGCCACATGCTAGGATTTTGACCTTACGATGTTTTTGAAGAACTCCATTCCTTGTTTGGAATCTCCCTTTGGGACTATCTACGTCTTTGTCCGGATGAGAGATCCTGCATTCTCAATGAAATTGGCATTAGCCAAGGAGGTTCTCCCACAAGACCTAGCTGGGGTTTAGCATGCCTCTTGTGTTCCTAATGATGGCCGCCTTTTGAGTTTTGATCCATCATTACTCCACGAGCCTAACGCTTTTGCTTTACTCCATTAAAAATCCAATAAGAAATTGTGAAATCAAACATTGTTGTAGAAGAGGGGGAGCAACCATGAAGATTACCACATGCATGTGTTTAAAGCTCTTGATATTAGCTATGATAAGCTCTACTATCAGAGTTGAATTTAGTGTTCTCAATAACTGATCTTTTATACAATATAATTCTTGGTCAATCATAGATGACTGCCATGAAAGTAATCACTTCAACTAATTTTTGCCTAGTCCATTTTGAGCATGAAGGTAGATTCATGTCATTGAGATTGATCTTGAACCTTGGTTTGTGCTCAAAGAAGCACCTAAATCTAAGAGTGAGACCCCTGCCATCTCTACTTAAGCATTGGTGATTGACCTTTGCCTTACCAAGGATATCAACTTCACCCCGATTGCCCATTGGAATGTATTTGAAATCCCAACGGTTTTTGGCTGCTCTAAGGAGTATAAGGAAATTTTTATCACTTTAACGAGTGCTCTTCCTCCCCCTAGCCCTCCTTTATTTTCAAACATATTTGAGGATCTTGCTCTCCTTGATTGGGGGAAGGTCCCTAATAAGATCGAGAGTGTGAAGATACTTGTTGGCGTAGTGAATGCCTCCCATAAGGAATCCGTTGCATTAGATAGTGCCCTCGAGTGATGTTTCATCAAACTCAAATGTGTGACATATTTTTAATGAGCAAACAACATACAAGAAATTGATGAAGACATCTCAAAAAGATCACCTTCCTTGCCATCTCCATCTTGGTCTCAAAATATCTTTGGTCTCTCCCAATGATTTCCCCATAGCGTACCAAAAGTATTAGAGATTGATATCGAGGAACGTGACTGAGAATGTCGTCTAGACCCGAAGTGCTTCAAAGAGGGAAATGCTATGTTCATTGAATATTCTCTTAAAATCAACATAGTTCTGAAGAAACACCTAAGCTTGTCAATCGAAGTCCATCTCTCCCATGAGGAAAGGGAACCCTTATCTACCTTCTCCCTGAATACTCTAACATGTTCACCAGTGATCGTGCAAATATGCAAAGGAAGGATTCATTTGTTGTGGTTCACAACATCGTAAATGAGAAGCTAGTGCATTAAAAGCAACATGCCATGGCTCCCAAACTTTCTCAATTAGTCGAGGAAGAACTTGAAAAGCTTATTTGAGTGGGCTTCATCAAGATTGTTAGTTTTCCCAAATGAGTATCTAACATCGCTCGTCCTAAAAAATAATGGGAAGGTTCTCTTTTGCATTGATTTCAAAAAGCTTAAGTTGCCATGCTCAAACGACAATTTTCTTGTTCTTTGTATCGACATCATCATTGATACCGCCATTGGTTTTGAGATGCTTTCACCCATGGATGGATTCTTGGGGTATAATTAGATCCGTATCACACTATGACCTGGATAAGATAATGCTCGCTACCTCTTGGGCAACATTTTGCTATGTCGTCATGCCATTTCGATTCTTTCACCCATGGATGGCTTCCTGGGGTATAATTAGATCCATATCACACCATGGTCTGCATAAGATAATGCTCACTACCCCTTGGGCAACATTTTGCTATATCATCATGCCTTTTGGTTTGAAAAATGTTGGTCTTACATATCCGCAAGCTATGACTCATGCATATTATTCCCTTATCCATAATATTGTAGAATGTTATGTGGAGGATATTTTTGTGAAGCCTTGCATTGCAGTGAGGATTTCCAAGATTCGAGTCTTATCTTTGACAGGGTTTGCAAGTTCCATATCAACTAAACCTTGAAAAGCGTGTTTTTGGTGTTTCCGTTGGCAAACTCTTAGGTTTCATAGTTTGTCGGAGAGGCATTGAAGTGGTTCTTGACAAAATGAAACTAATCCTCAAAATGTCGACCCTTCGCAAAAATAAGCATTTGCAATCTTTTTTAGGGAGAATCATCTTCCTTGGATTGTTCTTATAGAGGATAATGCTTACAAGGTGATTCCTTTTCTTCGCTACTTCGTAAAAGTTCTCCTTTCATTTGGGCTTCTGAAGTCAAACTTGCATTAGAAGAGTTTAAGCATATGCTTCATCATCCTCCTGTCCTCATGGCTCTCGTTGGGGTTCATGAATTCATCCCATACACCTTCAACACTAATAGAGAGAGAGTGGTGTATTATATCTCTTGCAAGTTAATTGACCATGAGCTCAATTACATTACTGTGGAAAAGCAACACGTTTCTCTCCGTTGCCCTACCAAGAAGCTTATACACTATATGTTGGGACAAACTACCAGTGTTATTGTTTAGTTGGTTTCTTTTTGCTATCTAGTAAAAAATATAACACTTGTTGGAGAAACAACAAAATGGATAATGCTCCTTTAAGAATATATCTCAAAATCATCAACAAAAAATCCCAAAAGGGCTTATAGGTGTAATCTCTATTTTGGTTTTGGACTAACCCTACTATGATCGTGGTCCGCTTTGTCTAGAGCAATTTACTTCCTTTTAGGCATTATTTCCTCCACATTGTTGAACTGACTTCTTAAACATGTCCACAAGAGGTTACATTGCTGATTTTGGATAAATACAATATCTCCTCTTAAGACTTACCATGTCTTTTTCAAACAAATCACTGGAATTACCACTTTTGCCTGGTGTTTAGGTCTTAGGGCACTGTCAATGGCTCGCTTTTGTGGATTTTGGATTTTAGGTCTCTATTTTTTAGGCTAGTGACGTGGTGATGCGTATGCATGTATCATTTCAGTCTCCTATATATTCTGAGCCTAGAAACTCTCCTAACTGTGGACAATTTTGTAAGTGGCACTCAATATCTCTTGGTGTGAACAAAGGGAACTTTGGCCTCATTCTTGCTAGTATCAATATGACATTTTGTAGGATGGAATTACCACTTTTACCCAGTGTTTAGGTCTCAAGGCACTGTCAATGGCTCGCTTTCGTGGATTTCAGATTTTAGGTCTCTATTTTTTAGGCTAGTTACGTGGTGACGCATATGCCATATCATTTCAGTCTCCTATATAGATTGATCCTAGAAACTCTCTTAACTACGAACAATTTTCATAAGTGGCACTCATTATCTCTTGGTGCGAATAGAGGGAACTTTGAAAGCCTCATTCTTGCTAGCATCATTGACATTTTGTAGGCTGGAATTACCGCTTTTGCCCAATGTTTAGGTCTCAGGACACTGACAATGGTTCACTTCTGTGGATTTCAGATAGAGACCTCATTCTTGCTAGCATCATTGACATTTTGTAGGCTGGCCGATAGGGTACATAAGGAGTTGCGAACCATTTGCTCCAAATTGCTGACACTATCTTCCTACCACAATACTATCTTAACCAGATATTTTTGAAAATAGGTTAGTGTTAAGCACGGGATATACTGAGAGGGGAGGGGTGAATCAGTATATCATAAATCTTATAAACTTTCACTTAATCAAATTCCACTTAACCATACATTCAAGATATGCAATAAAACTGAAACAATAAACACTACACAAGATAGAGAGAGACACCAGATTTAACGTGAAAACCCAATGTGAGAAAAACCATTGAGAACAATCTCAAGTATATGAATGAGCACCAACTCAAACTACAATATTGCACCAACCTTTTTACTGAGCATCAACACAACTATTCGTGAGCACCAACCCATAGGGGCATCAACCCCTTTTGTGTATACCACACAACTATCTCTCAATGTTGCTTTCTCAACAAATGATAGCACATTACAATATCTCTTTCTTTTCTCTTTTGATTTTCTAAGCTAGATACGACAATTACAAATAATGCTTTTTTTTTGCATATCTCAAATGGATTCTTAAGCCTTTATTTATAACTTTTCAAATGACCTTTGGCATTCACCATTTGTGACCCTTCAATCCTCATGAAAAATGGTGCCAAACTTGCATGACCCTTGTATCCTTACATTTGAAAAGTCATATGGTGATCGTTCATAAGCAAAACTGTCATTTTCTCTGTTGTCTTTATCTTGATGATTTTTTGTATTCCTCAAAGTGTCCATGAAAAAATACGTCATACTCTCTTTTGTCTTCACATGGTGACTCTTGAAATTTCTCAAGATGACTTTTCATGAGAAAATGCGTTTCATTTCTCTTTTGTCTTTATCCCGTGACTCTTTGACTTCTGCATGGGCCTTCTTTTGACTTATATGCAACAAAAAATACATTCATTAATATTAAATAAATATTAACACACATTAGCCAAGATATGAATAGTAAAAACACCATTAAATGCAATGAGGCTTTTATCACCAATAATGTTAGACCTTTGACATCAATGACAATATTTTCAACAATCTCCCCTTGTCATTGATGGCAACCTCAAACTGAAACTATCACATCCTGAACCCTGCATATATTGCCCTCTGAAAAAAAACTTATAGTAACTCTTTTTTATTGTAGCAACCTGTCCCTGTTCTTTGTACTTGTTTTTGCACTTGTATCTGTATCTGTTTTTGTTCTCCCCCTTTGACATCAATGGCAAAGGGCCTATCTAGAGCTAACACTTAGCTTCTCAACTGATGCTGAACTTCAATGGCAGAAAGTAAAAGAAATTACTCTCAACTTTTCTTGCAGATACTCAAATGTGTCTTTTGGTAGTGCCTTTGTGAAAATATCTGCTCTGTAATACTGATATATTCCATCTTACCTTGTTGATCTACAACTTGCTCTGTCAAAAAACGATATCTAATGGGAATATGTTTTGTTCTTGAATGCATCACTGGATTATTTGAAATATTAATAACACTTGTGTTGTCACAAAACATAGAAATAGGTTCATCATATTTTACTTTGATATCTTCTAAAGTTTGCTTCATCCAAAGCACTTGAGTACAACACAATACCGCTGCAATATATTCTGCTTTCGCTGTAGAAAGTGATACTGAATTCTGTGTTTTGCTTAGCCATGATACTAAGCTATCACCAAGAAAGAAAGCTACTCCACTTGTATTTTTTCTGTCATCCAATCAATCTGTTCAATTTGAATCTGTATAAGCAACTAAAGTGAAATCTCTACTTGTGGGATACCACAATCCACAATCCAATGCTCCCTTGATATATCTGAATATTCTCTTCACCAACTGAATATGACTATCTTTTGAAACTAACTGATATCTTGCAACCTTACCTACTACATGCATGATGTTTGGTCTGGATGCTGTCAAATGTAAAAGACTACCAATCATAGATCTATACAAAGATTGATCTGCAATAGGGGAATCATCTTTACTCACCTTATTTCCTGTACACATTGGTGCACAATCCTCAACCAAATTTCAACATTTTTTTGGTATATTTACTTTGAGATATGAAAATCCCTTTATTTGACTGAAATATTTGCAATTTTAAGAAAAATGACAATTCTTTAAAGCATAAACATTTCAAATTCTTTTTGCATATTATTAGAAAATTATTTTGTCCTCTTTTCAATGTTTTTTCCAAAAATGATGTCATCAACATATACTACAACAATCAATTGATGTTCACCTTCTGTTTTGATGTAGAGATTACTGTCAGCGAATTCTCTCTTGAAATCTTGATCTTGCAGGTATTTATCAAGTCTTGCATACCAAGCTTTAGGGGCTTGTTTCAATCCATACAGTGTTTTTTTCAATCTGCATACATGGCTACTAATATTTTATTCAACATGTTAGTGCTATTTTCAAATTTCGAATCACTAATTTTTTTTATCGACTGTTTTCTCAATATCTTCTTTTAAAGAGGCAATTTTAATAACGTACCTTTCACATTCTTTAGTTGCTTTTTGCAATTGTGTTAGATCTTTTTCATTCCTTTTAGCTTCTTCAAAGTGTGTTTGTAGATCATCAATTATTTTTTTGACTCTTTCATTTTTCTCGATCTGGGGTTTCAATATTTGATTCTTCTTCTCAACTTTTAATTCCTCTAAGGCACAAATGAGTTTTCCTAGATTTACTTTGGCTTTATCTTCACTTTCATCGTGTTCTTCTTGATCATCTGTACTTTTGCTTGCAGAGGCATTTTCATGTATGGTTATGAATAGATTCTCTTCTTCATCTGAGTCATTGACTCCACTATCTTCGATTGAGTTAAGATCTTTAGAATATAAACTCTTCTTGTATTTGCCTTTGAATTTTTTCTTGTATGTAGACTTTCTTTCTTCATTGTCATCATTATTCTTATCTGGGCATCTATCTGCAAAATGACCAATCTTACCACATTTAAAACATATGACAATTTTTCTTGATATTTATCTGTGCTCTTTTTTGGTTTACGAATGAAAAGAGCTCTGTTGTCATTTTCATCATCGTTGGAGTTGTCACTTGATTCTTCAATTTTAGCTTTTTTTTTGATGTCTTGAAAACTTCCCTTTTTGAGGGTTTCTCTTGTTCGGTCTGCATCTCATATGTCGTAAGAATACCATGTAGTTCATCTATCTTTAGCTTGGCAAGATTCTTTATCTCCTCGATTGTTGAAACCTTTGCATCATATCTCATTGGTAGAGATTTCAAAATCTTTTGTTCCACTGTTGACTCTTCTAACTTTTCTCCAAGACCTTGAATCTGATTTATTATTTGATCAACTCGCAAAAGATAACTTGCTATATTTTCTTCCTCTTCCATCTTCAAACTCTCAAATTATTTTCTGAAAGTCTGAAGCTTAGTCCGCTAAACTTTTTCATCATCTTTGCAAATATTCTCAAGTTTTACCCAAGTCTCATGACCAGATTTACATTGCATAACTTTAACAAATTCTGATTCACATAAACCACATAAAATAACATTTAAAGCTTTAGCATTATTTTGACTTGTCTTTTTTTTTGTCGGAGTAGTTACAAGTGTCTGTGGCTCTTCGTATTTCTTTAACACTAATTGCCAAATGTCGAATCTAATGCCCATCAAGTAAATCCTCATCTTTATGCTCCAAAAAACATAATTTGATGCATCAAAAATCTTCATATGATCCAACCATCGTGCGTCCTCGATCTACCTTCAAGCTGTAAAACTTTTTCCAAAAGAACTTGCTTTGATACCAATTGTTAAGTACGTGATATACTGACAGGAGGTGTGAATCAGTATATCATAAATCTTATAAACTTTCACTTAATCAAATTTCATTTAACCATACATTCAAGATATGCAATAAAACTGAAACAATAAACACCACATAAGATAGAGAGAGACACCAGATTTAACGTGGAAATCCAATGTGGAAAAAACCATGGAGAACAATTTCAAGTATATGAATGAGCACCAATTCAAACAACAATATTCGTAAGCACCAACTTGCAGTAGCACCAATTCTTTTGCTAAGCACCAACACAACTATTCGTGAGCACCAACTCACAAGGGCACCAACTCTTTTTGTGTATACCACACAACTATTTTTCAATGTTGCTTTCTCAACAAATGATAGCACATTACAATTTTTTTTTCTCTTTTTTGCTCTTATAAGCTAGATATGACAATTACAAATAATGTTTTTTTTTTGCATATCTCAAATGGATTCTCAAGCCTTTATTTATAGCTTTTCAAATGACGTTTGGCATTCACCCTTTGTGACCCTTCAATCCTCATGGAAAATGACGTCAAACTTGCATGACCCTTCGTATCCTTGCATTTGAAAAGTCATATGGTGACCCTTCATAAGCAAGAACGTCCTTTCCTCTTTTGTCTTTATCTTGGTGACTTTTCGTATTTTTCAAAGTGTCCCTTCATAGAAAAATGCGTTATACCCTCTTTTGTCTTCACATGGTGACTCTTGAAATTCCTCAAGATGACTCTTCATGAGAAAATGCGTCTCATTCTTTTTTTGTTTTTACCCCGTGACTCTTTGACTTCTCCATGGGCCCTCTTTTGACTTATATGCAATTAAAAATATATTCATTAATATTAAATAAATATTAACACACATTAGTCAAGATATGAATATTAAAAACACTATTAAATGCAATGGGGCTTTTATCACTAATAATGCTAGACCTTTGACATCAATGACAATATTTTCAACAGTTAGTGGTCTCTGTTCATGTTCTTTGGCTATGAGGGCACCTTGTTATGCAAGATGAAGGTTTTCTGTGTTATGGCTATATTTGAATATTGAGATTTTGGGCTCGTACATTGTTCATATTAGATTGTATTAGGGCTTACATTTTTGTATATTTTGTTCATATATTATTTTGTATTAAGGTTTAATAGTATTTTTTTTTAAAAAATTTGTTGGCCCTGCACCCTTCCAAACCCTAGGTCTACTGTTTCAGTTGCATTTTCAGCTAGATCTTCCATTTCCAATATTTAGAGTGTACCCTGTCACAACGGATTTTAGGCACTATAGGCTTTGTGAAAACTGTTATTTGTTGATGCATGTTTTTTATACCATATTATTTGGCTTTTTATAGATATCCATGTTTTCACATCCATAGATACACAAGGCTGTAAATATCTTCTTAATCATTTAATAATTTTTGTTTTCTTGGGATCCTATTGTTATGTAATGATTAATAGCAAAAAGGCAATAAAAATTCACCTAAGAATTTACGTTTAATCTTTGTTTATGGATTTCAAGACTTATTTATCAGGATGGTTGCAGTTGATGATTCTTTTTAACATTTAACATTTGTTATATTTCATTATATTCTAAAAATTAGTTTTGTTCCTATTATAGTGGCTGTGTTCCATACTTGGATAATTTCACCTCCTAAGCTCTAGGTACAACATATGTTCATTGTGAATACGATTGAGAAACATTAATGATGGGCAAATTTCCTTGGTTTCTAACACTTTTGATTTAGGAGCATCCCTAGAAAGACAACTTGATTCTTCATGTTGAATAGAAAATTCGGGTTCCTTGTGATCACCTTGTTGCAAAGAAATTTTGGGTTCCTTGTGTTCACCATGGCGAGTTACAATGTTGAGAGAAATTTTGGGATCCTTGTGGTCACTTTGGCGAGTGATCGTGTTGAAGAGAAATTTTGGGTTCCTTGTTGGTCACCTTGGTAGGTGAGAGTGATCATGTTAGAGAAATTTTAGGTTCTGTCGTGGTCTTCCTAGTGAGTCACCATGTTGAAGAGCATTTTTGGGTTCCTTGTGGTCACCCTAGCAAGTGACCCATTTTTGAGGGCAGTTTGGATGCATGCCATGGCCTTTCTAACCATGTGTTACAATAGAGAAATTGTGACACGTGTGTCAACGTTTCTTGAGCGCTGGAAGAATAAATTTTTGTTAGTGGATGGAAGATGATTCAAAGAATATATTTTTGACTAAGAAATAGGGGTTTTTGAATTGGTGAAGAGGAAGATTGCAAGGAAGTGAGTAGAGTGTAGGGTGAATTTGTAATTCCGGTTTGAGAGTAGAGTGTAGAAGGTTCATGTATTTTTGCCAGATAATTGATGTGTTGATTATTTTGAAAATTAATGAAGAATGTCATATTTTCCATTTTTAATATCTTCATGTTTTTGGTTATCTATAGTATTTGGGCACTCTGATCGGTCGAGGGGTTGACGGTTGTGTTGGAAATATTGTCATTGATGTCAAAGGTCTAGCATTGGTGATAAAGACCCCATTGCATTTAATGATGTTTTTAATATTCATATTTTGGCTAATGTGTGTTAATATTTATTTAATATTAACGAATATATTTTTGGTTGCATATAAGTTAAAAGAGGGCCCATGGAGAAGTCAGTGATGGGGTAAAGACAAAAGTGGAATGGGACGCATTTTCTCATGAAAAGTCATCTTGAAGAATTCTAAAAGTCACCATGTGAAGACAAAAGAGGGTATGGCACATTTTTCCATGAAGGGACATTTTGAGGAATGCGAAAAGTCACCAAAATAAAGATAAAAGAGGAAATGACGCATTTGCTTAGGAAGGGTCACCATGTGACTTTTCAAATACAAGGATACGAAGGGTCATGCAAGTTTAACGCCATTTTTCATGAGTATTGAAGGGTTACAAAGGGTGAATGTCAAAGGTTATTTGGAAAGCTATAAATAAACGATTGAGAAGCCATTTGTAATATGCAAGAGAGTGCATGGTTCGTATTTGTTTTATATAAGAAAAGAGGAGAGAAAAGCAAGGGATATTGTAGAGTTCTATCATTTGTTGAGTAAACAACATTGAGAGATAGTTGTATTTTATAGGCAAGAGGGGTTGGTGCCCCTGTGGGTTGGTACTCACAAATCTTTGCAAGGTGTTGGTGCCCCGCAAGTTGGTGCTTGCGAACTTCATAATTCGAGTTGGTGCTAATTCATATACTTGAGATTGTTCTTCGTGGTTTTTTCACTTTGGGTTTCCACATAAAAATCTGGTGTCTCTTTCTCTCTTGTATGGTGCATGTTATTGTTTCAATTTTATTGCATATTTTGAATGTGTGATTAAGTGGTTAAAGAAAAGAAATCAGATTAAGTAAAATACATATAATATATTGATTCACCGCCCCTCAGTATATTTTGTGTTTAATAATTGGTACCAGAGCAGGTTTTTTTTTTGAAAAAGTTTTACAGCTTGAAAGTAGATCGGGGAAAGCACAATCGCTGGATCACATGAAAGTTTTTCTACAAATAAGACACTTTTGTTTGATGAGACAAATTATGTTTTTTGGAGCATAAGGATGACTTATTTGATGGCTCTTGGATTCGACATTTGACAAGCAGTGGTGGAGGAATATGAAGAGCCACAAACACTTGTAACTACTCCGACGGAAAAGAAGGCAAGTGAAAATAATGCTAAAGCTTTAAATGCTATTTTATGTGAATCAAAATTTGTTAAAATTATGCAATGTAATTTTGTTCATGAAACTTGGGTAAAGCTTAAGAATATTTACAAAGGTGATGGAAAGGTTCAACAAGCTAAGCTTCAAACTTTTAGAAGACACTTTGAGAGTTTGAAGATGGAAGATGAAGAAAATATAGTAAGTTACCTTTTTCGGGTTGATCAAATAGTTAATCAGATTCAAGGTCTTGGAAAAAAGCTAGAAGAATCAATTGTGGTACAAAAAATTTTGAGATCTCTACCATTGAGATATGATGCAAAAGTTTCGACAATTGAAGAGATGAAAAATATATTGGCTAAAGATGGATGAGCTACATGGTATTCTTACGACATATGAGATGCGGACCGAACAAGAGAAACCCTCAAACAGAGAAGCTGCTTTCAAGACATCAAAGAAAGAGAAAGCTAAGATTCAAGAATCAAGTGACAGTTCTAGCGATGATGAAGATGACAACGGAGCTCTTTTCATTTGCAAGCCAAAAATGGCATAGGTAAATATCAAGAAAAATTATCTTTTAAATGTTTTAATTGTGGAAAGGTTGGACATTTTGCAGCTAAGTGCCCAGATAAGAGTAACGGGGACAATGAAGAAGGATCAAAGCCCATTTCACTGTGTCACCATTGATTTTCTTCAAGGTTATGAATTTGCTCGTCCCCTGTCATGTGCCTCGAACATCCACTGTCAATGAACCATGGTTTTTTAATTTCTTGCATGCAAAGCTATCTGTATCAACATAGACTTTTCAGGGTGTTTCTTTTGTCATGAACTTGTTTGAATTTTCTTCTTAATGAATAGAGCCTTGAAACATAAATTCTTTTGCTTTTGAAATCATTGAAGAGAAAAGTTTTGGAGAATCAGATGAAAATGAGAAGAAAAAAGACACCAAAATTCCATCCAAATATGTTAAGAGAAATCATAATGAAAGTGACATCATTGGGGACAAATGAAAAAATTCGCACTAGAAGAATGATGGTAAGTGAATTTGAGCAAGTTAATTTCTCTTTATTATTCAAAATTCAGTGTAATTTTTTTTCAGAAGTTAGACATGATAAGCATTGGGTTAAGGCAATAGATGAAGAATTAAATCATATAGAAAAGAATGATTCTTGGGAATTAGTCCCTAGACCAAAAGACCACAATGTGATAGGAACAAAATGGATTTACAGAAATAAGTTGAATGAAAATGGAGAAGTGATCAGGAATAAAGCAAGATTAGTATGTAAAGGATATGCTCAGATTGAGGGAATAGCTTTTAAATTTTTTTTTGCACTAGTGGCAAGGTTAGAGGCTATTAGAATGTTTCTTGCATATACAGTGTTTAAAAATTTCAAAGTGTTTCAGATGGATGTCAAATCTGCTTTCCTAAACAATAATCTAGAAGAAGAGGTCTATATTGAGCAACCTGAGGGATTTATTTTCTCAAATATTACTAGCCATGTATGCAGATTGAAGAAAGCATTGTATGGATTGAAACAAGCTCTCAAAGCTTAGTATGTAAGACTTGATAAGTACTTGCAAGATCAAGGTTTCAAAACAGGATTTGCTGACAATAATCTCTACATCAAAACAAAAGGTGAGCATCAATTGATTGTTGTGGTATATATTGATGACATCATTTTTAGAAGAAACATTGAAAAGATGACAATAATTTTTTAAAAACATGCAAAAAGAATTTGAGATGTCTATGCTTGAAGAATTGTCATTTTTCTTATGATTGCAAATATTTCAGTTAGATAAAGGAATTTTCATATCTCAAAGTAAATATGCCAAATAAATGTTGAAGAAATTTGGTTTTGAGGATTGTGCACTAGTTGGCACACCAATGAGTACAGGAAATAAGGTGAGCAAGGATGAAGATTCACCTGTTGCAGATCAATCTTTGTATAGATCTATGATTGATAGTTTTTTATATTTGACAGCATCGAGGCTGGACATCATGCATGTGGTAGGTATGGTTGCAAGATATCAGTGAGCTCCAAAAGATAGTCATGTTCAGTTGGTGAAAAGAGTATTCAGATATATCAAGGGGACATTGGATTATGGATTATGGTATCTACAGGTAGATATTTCACTTTAGTTGTTTATACAAATTCAGATTGGGTAGGTTGCTTGGATGACATAAAGAGTACAAGTGGAGGAGCTTTTTTTTTTTGTGATAGCTTAGTATCATGGCTAAGCAAAAAACAAAATTCAGTATCTTTTTTTTACAGTTGAAGCAGAATATATTGCAGCGGTATTGTGTTGTACTCAAGTGCTTTGGATGAAACAAATTTTGAAAGATATCAAGCTAAAATATGAACTTATTTCTATTTTTTTTGATAACACAAATACTATTAATATTTTGAAGAGTCTAGTGATGCATTCAAGAACAAAACATATTCCCATCCGATATCACTTTCGAGAGAGCAGGTTTTAGATCAACAGGTTAAGATGGAATATATCAGTATTACAAAGCATATTGTAGATATTTTCACAAAGGCACTACCAAAAGACACATTTGAGTATCTGCAGAAGTTGGGAGTAATTTATTATACTTTTTGCCATTGAGGATCAACATCAGTTGAGGGGGAGCTAAGTATTAGCTCCAGGGAGGTTCTTTGCCATTGATGTCAAAGGGGGAGAAGAACAAAAACAGATACAGGTACAAGTGCAGAAACAGGTACAAAGAACAGGTATAGGTTGTTACAATAAAGGGGAGTTACTGTATATTTTTCAGATGGCAGTATGTGAAGGTTGACATGTGCAGTACAAGTTTTAGGATGTGGCAGGTTCAATTTGAGGTTGCCATCAATGACAAATGGGGAGATTGTTGAAAATATTGTCATTGATGTCAAAGGTCTAACATTGGTGATAAAAGTCCCATTGCATTTAATGGTGTTTTTAATATTTATATCTTGGCTAATGTGTGTTAATATTTATTTAATATTAACGAATATATTTTTGGTTTCATATAAGTCAAAAGAGGGTCCATGGAGAAGTCAAAGAGTCACGGGGTAAAGACAAAAGAGGAATGAGACACATTTTCTCATGAAGAGTCATCTTGAAGAATTCCAAGAGTCACCATATGAAGACAAAAGAGGGTATGGCGCATTTTTTCATGAAGGGACACTTTGAGGAATACGAAAAGTCATCAAGATAAAGACAAAAGAGGAAATGACGCTTTTGCTTATGAAGGGTCACCATATGACTTTTCAAATGCAAGGATACGAAGGATCATGCAAGTTTGGCGTCATTTTTCATGAAGATTGAAGGGTCATAAAGGGTGAATGCCAAAAGTCATTTGGAAAGCTATAAATAAAAGCTTGAGAAGTCATTTGTAATATGCAAGAGAGTGCATGGTTCGTATTTGTTTTATATAAGAAAAGAGGAGAAAACAGGAGATATTATAGAGTTCTATCATTTGTTGAGTAAACAACATTGAGAGATAGTTGTGTTTTATAGACAAGAGGGGTTGGTGCTCCTGTGGGTTGGTACTCACAAATCTTTGCAAGGGGTTGGTGCTCCTGTGGGTTGGTACTCACAAATCTTTGCAAGGGGTTGGTGCTCCTGTGGGTTGATGTTCCTGTGGGTTGGTACACACAAATCTTTGCAAGGGGTTGGTGCTCCTGTGGGTTGATGTTCACAAATAGTTGTGTTGGTGCTCGGCAAAAGGGTTGGTGCTCTTGCAAGTTGGTGTTTGCGAACTTTGTAATTTGAGTTGGTGCTCATTCATATATTTGAGATTGTTCTCCGTGGTTTTTTCCACTTTGGATTTTCACGTAAAAATATGGGGTCTCTCTTTCTTGTGTGGTGCATGTTATTGTTTCAGTTTTATTGCATATCTTGAATGTGTGATTAAGTGGTTAAAGAAAAGACATCGGATTAAGTAAAATACATATAATATATTGATTCAACCCCTTCCCGCCCCCCACTGCCCCCTTATATTTCGTGTTTAACATTTTTGACCCTTGACCATGTCACCATTGTTGCTGTAGCCGAGAGAATAGGGTTTTATATCTATTTTCTTATGCCATGATACATTTCACCATTTCCTTATTATTATGTTCTTTAGCTTAGGCAGAAGCTTCATGAAAATTGTCTCATGCCCTTGTATTTGCTTATTTTGTTGAGTGGATGGGCTTTGGGTTACAAGCTCCCAATTATGATTATTTTCTCTTTTGGATTTAGTTTCTTCGCTGGATTTTAATCTGGCAAGACTTTTGGATGAAACACTATCCATACTTATTAGGACACCTGGTTTTAAAATTTGACTGTGAAGTTTCTCTAACTGGGAGGGGGAGGTTGTGCACCGTATGCCAAAATCTAGGCAATTATGGTGACTCTGAGATCAAACATAATTTCAGGAGGAAACATCACAATCCTGTCGATGAAAAAATACCGATAGTCTCACCATTGTGTACCCAACAAGAGTGTTCGCCTCAGCCGAGTGGGTAGTTTTGTTAAGTCTTCAGTGATTTTATGCTTAATTTGAGGATGTCAAAGTGATTTTATTATTAATATTTAAAGCCTATGGACTCTTCCTAATATCCAGTTTTAAATATTTGGCAACATTTTTGGAAACATGCATCGTTTTGCTTTCTGAAATAATTATTTTGTGACTCATCAAAACATTGGAATTGAGGATTATAACATGCACACTACAAATTTTACCCACCCTTTAGGTTTTGTGCTAGAAATGGCTATATGCATCAGGACTTATAATTACACATACACTAAAGTCTAAGAATAATCCATCTTCATGAGTTGCCTATAAATTGGTATCACATTTTGCCGAATTTAAATGATGGATGTGAGTATACATTTTATCCTACATTTTGAGACTTCTAGGCTGACAAAAGGGTTTGTAATAGGTGAACTTATTATTAGACTGCTAGTGGTTATCTGCAACTCCTAAATGTGTGATTTAGGCGTTGACATGGAAATCTGTGTGTTCTAGATATAATATAAAAGCAAGTCATAGTTTGATATATCTTCTGAGTTCTGCTGCCGGGTGGTCAAGCGGACAGCTTCTATTCATCAAAGTGACAAAATATTCTGTATACATGTTGAACAAGCATATCTTGTGGGAAAATGTATAACTCAGATCTCATTTGTTGTTAGGATTTATATGATAGCATATTTAACTTGGAAACTAATTGTGTTTATGTCAATGCCTACAGAGGCTAAAGATGGCTATGGTGCACTTGAACCGGCAGAACCTGCAGCAGATGCTTGCAGGGTTCATTATGGAAGTAGCTTACAGTATGATGTAACAAAGGACAGAACTACTAGCCGTGATAATCCTCGTGCTATTAAAGATGTATGTTATTTCTATTCTATATAGTCGTGTTCTTTATGCAGACTTTGTGGGAACTAATGTAAGGAGCATGCTTTTGCAATGATTTCAACTTTTCAAGAATTATTAACTGTAATTTCTTGCCTATATAGGTTAATGTTTGAGTTAGCTACCATCTTTTTGGTGGTAAAACTTATTACATTTTAGTGACGATGCTTCTATAATTTCTTTTTAGCATTATCCTGTTTCTTAAACTTCTCTAGATTACATATTTTGTCCTGCGTTCCGAGCAACAAATTTATTCCTGCTTATTCTTGCAGGGAGGAATTTTTGAGGAGCAAGTCCAATCCTCATCTTTTCTTCGATGTGGAAGTACATCCAGAAGACCTGTGTTTTCTACCGCACGGCCAGTTGTGTCAACTGATGCAGCTGATGCAAAACGTGCATTGAGTGGCAAGTTTAGTTCAACAAGACTTGCACCATCGGAGTGTCTTGCTTGTGTTTCGTCACCAGACCCCAAGAGAATGGTATTTGCTACATTCCTAAGTGTTTTTTCACATTACAAGATTCAGCATTACGGAAGTAATATTAAATATGTAACACTTAAGGGGCCATTTTGTGTAAGACTTGTGCAAGTGATTATCTGAATAATTTTCTTTCATTTGTGCATCAGGTTGCTTCTAGAATGACAGATTCAAAAAAAGGATAAGTGTAAGGATGATCATGTTTCAAATAGGCTATTCATTAATGGAATAGGTTGGCATCGAAACTCCTTGAAGTTAATCTGAATTGCACTTTAATGAAATGCAGTTGTTTCTAAAGCAGTTTTAGATTCATGGGAGAAAGTTTGGACATACTGGAAGTCTTTGGCTGCATGGTGTTCTCTGTAAGTTTGTGAGTAGAGCTACCCACTGCTAAAATGCAACCAAACTCTCTTTCTTTATGTTGACCAATTTATCTTTTATGGCTCACCAACTGGCAACAGGTATCAAATAACCAATTATTGCAGATTGTATTTTGGTGGAAGCCTAAAAGGGTTCATGTTAGCAGTTAAATCCATCATCAAGCTTTCATCTTTCTCTGTAATTAAACTTCTTTCTCCATTTTAGCAAAAGCTACGTCTTGTATATTTAAACACAAAAGCTAATGATTGCACTCTTGGCAAGTTACGTTCATGTGTATAACAGCACAACATTGGGCAGGGCTATGTTATGTACAAGTTGATCTCAATTAACAGGTAATAGCTCTTAAGACTGCTCTTTATTGCTTTGCCATTGTTTGCCTCGTGGATGGCATATATCTAGTAATCAAATATTTGTGTTGCAAGATTAAGTGCAACACTGCTCTACAATGGGCATGTTACAGTATAGCGGGTCTTATGATTATTATTTCTAGTCTTTACTATCTTTTGGCTGGTCCAAGTACTAAAATGGGTTTGAAATCTTTTCTCATTATCTGTTATGTTTCAAATGGGTTTTGCATGAAGAATTAAAATGGATATTGTGTGAAACCCTTCTGCTTTAGTATGTTAAGCATTTGCAGGAAGTCTAATTTGGTTTGAAATTATAGTATCTGTGTTGGTTTTAATGCATTTGGAAGCGGCAGAAATGATCAAAGGATAATGGCACTTGGTTGGGATTTTGTATGAAATATGTGGGGGAAGAGGATGCGCCTGCCCTGGCTATACAAGACCAGCGGGTCAACTTTCTTCCACAATTAATACTTGTTAAGACTTATCTTGTACAGACATTAGCCTTTTTATTTGAGGTTCTGGCTTTGAAAAGAAAAACAAAGGATGATAGTTTTAAAGTCCAGACTAACAAGAAACTAGGATGTTATTATTGAGACACCATAGGACCAATGTCAAATCCGTAGTCTCTTCAAAAAGACCATTGATCATTTACAATTACAAATCTATCTATATGTGTAATTATTTCCTGGTTTTTATTTATATTATTTTCCCAAATAATGTTAATATGTACATGCTTTCTTATTTATTTGTTCTTTTCCATGTGTATGTGTACACAATATTCGTAGTGGAATTGTAGTATATCAGTAATTTTAGAATTGAAAGTAGTAGTTTATTTGGGGTTCACAGGCATAAGTGCGACTGCAGAGTTACATTTGGCTTGGTGACTTTTTCACTTGATCTTTGTGCACACGTAAATGTTTTCTTTAAACGTGTGCAATCCTTTGCAATCGTGGTTTCTTTTTTGTTGAAGTTATTTGGCTAGTATACATATAAAATGGAAATTTTTTTATTGGTATATGGAAATGATATGGTGCATGTGGACGAAACCAGAAGATTTCATTGATAGTGGATTCATTATTTATCACCTTAAAAATGCATATTTTTCAATGGATCTTCTTGCAGGGGTTCACTGAATTCTTACACTCGTGCGATCCTTGCCTGCAAACTTGTTTCATAATGATGATGGTAATGGCGTTTAACGTCCTTTGGAGTGGATAATGAAATTTGCTTAAATCCTTCCCATAAAGTTTGATTTGGGTGATGACATTGTTGATGGCAACTGTGACTTTCCTTTTATCCTTGGGCTCTTCCAAGCCGAATTGCCTTGAAAGGAAGCTACATATAATAAATGAAAAAATAATAAATAATTTATACATGATGCAGTATAAGCCAAAAATATGGAGAAAAGAACTTTCAACTTCCTACTAGCGAATTGAAGATTTTATGTGCCAAGTAATGTGTAATGGCACTTGATATATTTATATATTGGGCAAGTTATAAGGAAATGCACTTCATTTTCTATTTCTTTTAGCCACATTGCTTGACTTTTTCAAGGTCTTTATTTTGTTTTCAAGGTATTATTTTGGGAGTGTACGTCTACCAGTGTTACATCTGAGTGAGTTTTTAGTTTGCATTTACTTTTCTTCAAGTTAATCGCGTTTTATGGGGTAGGACAGATATTTAAGTTTTGGGTTGATATTTTTACGGCAACATAGTTTTCTTTTATGTTTGAATTTTTCATCATTTCAGAGGGTTTAAAAAACTCTGTTTAATTTTAAATTTTAAATATTCGTTGGTAAAAATTATATCTTGTAGATGCCTCAGCATTTTAGCTATTTGTGAAAGGTCTTTTTCCATTTTCCATTTTTTTTTATAAAGATATAGATAGGTTAAGCATGATATGTTGGACAGCGATGTGAAGTTCATGTTCTAGTTTAGCCAACTTATCTCGGCAGATTATATATCGTTGCAAGAATCATTCCCTGAATGATTATTGGATTTACTTGAAAAAATAAAACAATGCAGAGATTCCAATTTAGTTTATGATTGAGATCAATACCCAAGTATTTTTAAGAATCAACTATCTTATTGGTTGATTATCGAAGGAAAGTTTTAGAGAATTTGACTTTTTGGGTTTATTAACATTTACTATTAATTTGAACCTTTTGCCAAATGCTTGACAACATTATTAGCTTATGGTAAATGCATAATGGTGTAATTGTGAAGGTTGGTACTTGTGCACTCAACTAATAATTTTTGGCAAATGATCTATGTAAATTTGGAAGTGCAGGGGAGAAAGGGTGACCCTATCTAACTCAAATGTTGCTATTAATTTTCACGTCAACCCTAACTAGTGTTAAGGTTGGCATTGACATGTATAATCTATATATTGCAATTCTAAGTCTTGGGAGAAGACTTAAGTCAGCCATACATTTTGACAAATTTCAGTAAGGAAAAATGTTGGAAAGATTTTATGATATAGTCGCCAACCATTATGTTAAAAGTAGGGTACTTGCTTTTGAAGCCAACTTTTGCCAATCATTAATATTTTTCCTAAAATAGTTTAAAAAACCTTAACAAGTAAAGGCATCTAGACTAAAGGATCTAGGGGTTCTGGACTTTGTTGATGCCACCTATGCCAAAGATTTAAAAATTCTAAATATATTTAGGAAGACCATAAAAATTCTAAACATATTTAGGAAGATCATAAAAATTCTAAACATATTTAGGAAGACTATTAAAATTCTAAACATATTTAAGAAGACTATTAAAGGCAAGCACAACAAATATCAAGCACAAAAATTTAATTTTTGATCAACAATTTCCCTATGCACCTTATAAATAACATGACAGTTTGGAATATTTTACCCTTCTACTTTAAACACATGATGTCAAAACTTTTTGAGCATAATTGTCAGGGGGAACATTGTCAAAATTTACAGTTGAGTGGATTTCTTTGTTTGAAAGGATTTTTAAGGAAAACATGTTAGTGTCGTAAATGGCTTTGATACTATCACAATGTATTGTTCATGTTGTGTGGGGAGGAAGATTGCTGGAATTTGTGGATGAAGGTGGATTCACAACTTTGGAGGGAGGAGTGCTTATAGCAATAACATGATGTAGAATGGGAGGGGAATAAAATGGGTTGGGAAGGCTATGCTTTGAAAAATAATTGCCCAATTCAAGGATAAAAATAACAACAATGATGATATGTAGAAGCATAAATGTTTTTATTGTAGCATCATGTTTATTTCAAACATTTTGATTTTCTCGATTTTCTTATTTTTTGATATTTTATGTGCAAATAATATTGTTTCATAATAAGAATAATCAATGTGTTTATCATATCCAATATAAATAACAAAATGGATCAATTTTAAACAAAATTTTGTTCTTTTAAGTCAACATTAAATGGTTTGTGTGAAATGGAAGAATGTCCGCCTAAGAGAATAACCCCAATGCAAAATGAACATATCAATGTTTGCCACATGACAACCACAAGTGATGATTGGTGTTCTCATAACTTGTATGGAAATTATTCTGGAGATATTGCATTGCATGCCATAGTAGGTTGCATGGATGACAACTGATGAGCATGTGGTTGTCTCGACTAGGTGTGGGAAATATTAGATTGGTTGTGAGTTAACCTCAAATGATTGGTGATAATCATGAATGATTGTGGGGTTGCCTTGATTGGTTGAGGGGCATCCTCCATTGGTTTTGAAAATGTCCATCTGCATAAGGGAATAACCCCTACGAAATTTGGACATATCGACGTATTCCATTTGGCGATGAAAATTACCACAGAGCATTTTGCATGTGCATGAATTGTAAGAAGTTGCACAGCTGACATTTGACAATAATGTGGTTGCATTGACTTGTGGGAAATACTCATTTGGTCTTGGGGAATCTTCAAACGATCGTAATGTTGCCTTGATTGATTAAGGGGAATCCTCCAGTTGTTATGGGGGCTATTCATTAGGTCGTGGGGGACATGTTAATGTTAATCAAACCAATATTTTCCTATGTTAATTATTGAATACAAGTGGATGAAGTTGTAGGAATCATGATTATTTTCCTCATTGCCTATCAATTTTAGGAAAACTAAGGAATCAAAGGCATTCCATTTGTACATCTAAGGCATTTTCTACGAAATAAATTTGGGCGTATCTCACTACAAACTCCTAGAAGCTCTACAAATCCTATTTTTAATAATCTACAAATAATAATGGCGAAGAAACATATGGCAAGTCAAAGGGCAAGGAAAAAGCATCTCCAATAATGATAACGCAACTAGTACGGAAAAAAGGGTAACAGAGGAATCAAAATAATAAAAAATGTCACAAAATCAACTCTTGGATTCAAAAAAGAGATTCATAGTACCTAGGATATTGAGTGAAACAGTTAAACCAAAGAAATAATAATGTGGAGATGTTGCATCCGCATGCCATAATAAGTTGCATGGATGACGACTGACGAGCATGTTGTTGCCTCTAACAATTGTTGAAAATACTCGATTGGTTGTGAGTTAACCTCAAATTGATTGGGGATAATCTTGAATGATTGTGGGGTTGCCTTGATTAGTCGACGGTCATCCGCCATTGGTTTTTAGAAAAATGTCCATATGCATGATGGAATAACCCCTCTCGAAAAATGGATATATCAACGTATTCCATTTGGTGATGAAAATTGCCACATGGCATTTTGCATGTACATTAATTGTAAGGAGTTGCATAAATGACAGTTGAGAATAATATGGTTGCATCGACATGTCGTGGGAAATAATAATTTAATCCTCGGATGATCATGATGTTGCCTCAATCGGCTAAGGGGAATCCTCCATTCGCCATGGGGGTGCCTCATCAGGGTGTGGGGGACATGTTAATGTTAATCAAACTGATATTTTCTTATGCTAATTATTGATTACAAGTGGATGAAGTTGTATGAACTATGATTTATTTTCCTCATTGTCCGTTAATTTTAGTAACAATAAAAGAATCAAAAGTATTCCATTCATACATCCAAGGTATCTAATTCTCTTCTGACATCTAAGGCACTATCTAAGAAATAAATTTGGGCATATCTCATTACAAACTCCTAGAAGCTCTACGAAACCTATTTTTAATAACCTAAAAACAATAATGTTGAAGAAAAATGTAATATCATCAAACTCCACCTTTAATAATCACGCAACAACTAATGAAGGAAAAATCGTAGCCAACCACCAATAAAGGCAAATCGTAGTCAATAGACAATAACATAATATCACACACACAACACTTACCGTAATTACATCAAGGACTCACTAATTAATTAATCACTATTGGTTGGTTAGCACCACACTTAAAAGAGTAATCGCCATACTTAAACCAACATTCATTAATTACTCAAATCATTGTTAGTTATTTTTTAGTTAATTTAACCAGCATTCATTAGACAAATGGTCACTACCTTTGGAGAAGACATGTCGTTTGATGGAAAGCTATGAAAGTATTAATATTCAACATTTGGTAGGAATGAAGAATCATTCAATCATGTATTCAAATATATAACCATGTACAAGCAACAACTTTATATTACTTTTAAGGATGAAACCCCTTAATTGTAGAATCAGATTTCAAGGACGGAAACACTTATCATCTCTCTAATCAAGGACGAAACCCCTCAAAGATTTACATTCCATTATTTTAAATCTGAAACTTCGAAGTAAACCATTAATCAATTACATTTAATTATTTAAATTATTATTTTTAACATTTAATTATTTAAATTATTATTTTTAAGTGCAAATCTATATTTACAAAATATTATCTTAAAAATAATTTTGAGGAATCCAAATTATCATATAATATTTCGATTAGGAATATTACAATGGTATCAGAGTTGTTCTCTTGCCACCCTGTGAACCATGGGGTCACTACACAAGAATATTGTGGCTAGTTTTGATCAATACAAAACTCTTTCAGCAGAACTTAAAAAAAAAATCTATTTTCCAGACTTCATGGAGTTGAGTGAGTCATGTAATGGAAAAGGGCACTATGAGGAAGATAACCTTGACACCTTGGAAGACAAAAAAACAATTAAATTTACCTCACCTATTGAAGGATACCGAAGTGACTTTCAATGGTATTATGGATAACAAACAAGACACTACATGTGCACCTTTGCTTGGCTATCCTAGAGAAATTGGAAGTTCACATGTTGAACATGGAGAGATTTTATAGGCATGCTTAAAAAATTTAAAAATCAATGAAGACTGTGAATTAGAAACAAATTGCACACAACCATCCACAACAAAAGATGAATGGCTGCTTCTTCTATAGGAGGAGCTCAAGAGGTATTAAAAGAAATAAACTATGATGAATGGCATACGGTTAGACAAGAAACTGAAACGTCTTCAGGTGAAATGCATGCAGTCTCTAATCTTCAAATTTATGAAGATGCGTACATAGACAATGGTTTATCATTTGGGATAACCGTTACTGATTGTAGGCTAGGAACGAAATCTCAAGTGTTATGTGCTGAGGCTTCAAATAAGGAAAATACTTTTCGATCTTGCATGAACCACATATTCAAAAATTATGTGCTTTGTGTATGACCTACAATTGTTGATAAGCCCAATGTAGAGAGTGAACCACCACCTTCCTTTGAGTGGTCAGAGGATTTGAAAGGTGTGAAAGTTGTTCGTGTTTCGAGGCTCTTTGAAAAATTAACTTATCACATAAAGAAGAAATTTAGTGGTCAACTTACATAATATTCCTTCAGCACCATTCATTGTGACCTTATACCCCTAATACAAAGTTCAAAGACATTTATTTACTTGATAAAACCACAAGAGGGAAGCTACCTATGATGAGACCTCATACTTCTGATCACGTTAACAGAGTCCTCAATAGTTGCATGACATGAACAATAAGAGATCTTGATTTTGCCAACCATTCAGGTTTCCAAGCTTCTTAGTGGGAGTTTGCAATTTCATTAAGTAATTATCTAGAGACAAATGGGGATGAAATATATGAGCATAGTGGCCATCACGCTATTGTTAAAGGTAGAGATAAAACTTAAATGTATGCATACCTTAGCAAGGTTTTTTTGACCATAACACTTAATGATCTAAAGTGAAAGCGCAATCCAGTAAATGTTAGTGAATAGTGGAAACTAAATCACAATTCTAAAAGTGTCATGCGTGGTCTAGATGTAGAATTGGATCTTGGGAATGGGAAAAGAATTGCTATGTTGACGCTATCACGAGGAGATATCAGAATTTTAGAAATTATTTTTACACCTTACACATCCCAAAATGACACCAATATACCACTTATTTGCTTTGCCTCAAAATAAAACTTTCTTTGGAAAGGAAAAGGAAAAATCAATGCCTGGATGGCAGAGAACAGATAGAGTGCAACAAAATTTGATATGAAAATAAAAAACATTAAATCAAAATGTGTAATTATTATGATAGGAGGTTATATGATTCAGGTGGCAATACCCTGTAAGTCAGAGGATTCTTTTCTAGCTATTTCTTTAGAAGAGGAAGGTGATGAAATCTTCATTGAAATTCTTTTTGAGTTGAAAGGGAAGCTTGAACAAGTGATAATTAGTTCTAAATATATGACCAAAGTACTGAACAACATGGTACAAGTATTTGAACAAAACAAGTGCACTAAGCTAAATAAAATAAGCTAAGGTGGTGAGTAGCTACAACAAAAATCACAACTATGTGTGCAGAGGTTAGCTGAAGATGCTAGGGTAGAATGTGAGAATGCCTTGTTCACATGTGATTATGATAGTGCACTTGTGGAAGGAATATTACCATGGTGCTCTGTGAATCTGATTCCAAACTTAGAGGTTGGTGCATTAATAATGGAAATTAAGGGTATAATGGCTCAGGATCATGTGAGCTAAGGTTTAGGGTTTTGTTTTGACGATCCTCTCATGATTCATCTACAATTTGGAAATAGTGAATGGTTTGCAATAGAGTTTTCTCTGGATATCTTTCATTCTGTGAATGTTTATGTGAAACAGAGCCCAACTCGGGCGCAATAGTTGGGAGATTTAATGAAAAAGGTGCCAATTGGGTTGGATGCAAGATTGGTGAATGCCATTAGTAAAAGTTTGCCTATTAGGATGCCCCATTATGATCCTCAAGGTGTTGGTGCTAGGGTTTGTTAACATTTTTTTTACAAAATTGCAGGATGGGGATTGATGGGTTGCTACATACAATTGAACATATTGACGAGACCAAAAACATTTTTGTTGGCATTTTTATCTCCTTGGGGAATTGGATTAAGGATTTTAAGAACCAATGCAAGGTTTGTAAAAATAAGCTTAAACAATTCTCTAAGCTTTGGTATTGTGATCAAGAATTATGCTTGTTCAAGGTTGAAGAGATGGGTATTGAACCATCAATACTTCATGAACTAAAAAATTCAGAGTTAATTGATTTATAAATAATGCTTACTAGTGCAACAACAAGAAATATAAGTAATACTTATCATGATGTCTTTGAGCCATATCCAAGTTTTCTTTTGAAAAAAGAGGAAATACATAAACATTATGGGTTTTTAAGTACAACAGTTCTAATCAGATTAAAATAAGGGATTATATATCAAATAAAATAGATATCTCTTTGACTAATAAATATTTGGACCTACTAAAGTAGATAATAGATGCATTTCCCCAAATTTCATAGATGCAACATTATTCCAATGAAATTGAATTAGTTGTGAAGTTGGGTATATCATGGCTATAAGGGATTATAAATATGATGGTATTAATGAAGTTGAGATATCTGAAGCAGATTCTGTAGATAAAATATTACTTCCATACAAATCCTCACATATTTGTTGTTTACAAAAAGATCCTCACTTCGTATACTAAAAAACACTAATATGTTAAATGTGCAGGGATGTCTTTATGAATTTGTAATTTTCTTTAACTTTAGAAGAGAAAAAAAATTGGATCAATGCAGGGCCACTGAAGGATTTGTGTTTACATTCCATGGAAGGTCTACATGTAATTGGTACTCTATCATAAGGAATGACTTAAAGGGTTTGATTAAGAGTAAGTACATGACTGTTGGACAAGTACATGACGATGGCAATGTAAACACCTTAATTTGGTCAAGCAACCACAAATACTATGTCTTTTGTCACTCTTTCACATGAGGGTCTTAGTGATGGTTATATTCCTTGCTCGCGTGAAAATTTTGAGTCTTTCAATCTCTATTATGTCTTATTTTCCTTATCTACAACACTCCCAATAGTCACAGTTCACCTATTCCCAGTCACAGGGGCCCCTAGCTTGTCCTCCCTAATTTTTCTTTGTTCTAAGCCTTAGGACATCAACGTCACTTTTAGGATAGTATCACCACATGGTGCTAGTGTCCACTTGTGGCTCTAATGTCCGACGGGCCCTTTCACCTGTGTCTGAGTCCTAACCCCTCCATGAGCCTTCTCTTATGTTTTTTTTTACATCTTTTTCATGACTTTTTGACCAACGAATAAGGTATTATATTCAAAACAAATATCCTCCTACATAAAGAGCCTCATAAGGAATTATACATCTAGCACATACTATTTTGGCACTTATTTACAGAAAATCAACCAATGGTACAACTCAAATACTCTACATACTAGTCAATTTTCACACCTAGACATTTGCATGCTTGATCAAAGAAGGGCCTAGGTAAAAATTATTCTAGCATACCATGCAAGTTGATGGTGCACATTCCCTAAGGGAGAACTACATGAAATTTGAGACCCCTAGCATTGGGGTTAATGTAGGTAATAACCAAGACAACAAGGGTTATAATCCATGTGATCATAACATCTCATAACCCATTTTTTCTTTCCTTTTTGCATTTGATTCATTCATTATTTCATGTGTGTAGTTATTCATAAGGGTTTTGGAGAATATTCAACCAAAAAAAGTGACACAAATGAGCCTCTATGTGACACATAATCACCTATAAGACCCCCAAAATCTCATGGAGGAGGTTTGCCTAGTAAGGGACTCAAACTTTTTCTTGTTTGTGTTATTTTTGTTGTCTTGTTTACTATTTTTACTAAAAAGTGATTGGTTTAGAGCTATTTTTCAAAGACTAACACTAGTGTTCCATTATGGGTGCTATTATCTGGGACCTAGTGTTAATGTCTAGGGTGTGGCATTATTATCCTTTGTGCAGCGCTAGTGTCCAATAGTCCCGAGATGTGATGCTTAGTATTGTTGTCTAGTTTTTGATGCATGTTATTATTTTTTGGGTTTAATTTTTTTATTGATGCCTGAATTGGTTGTAATTTTACAAGTTGATGCTTACATTAGGGAATTTTAGATGGGGAAGATGATGGAGAATTTGCAGGGTTTGCCCTCGGCTGATGTAGAGATGCAGGCACTCAAGAGAATAGGCCTAAGATATATTATTTTCTTGGAGCCTATGTCCTAGGATAAGCATATGATTACTGCATTATGTGGGAGGTGGGACAAAAACACATGCATGTTATGGCTACCTATGGGTGAGATGACTGTTACATTAAAGGATGTATATTGGATTATGTGGTTACCGATCTCTGGGCAACAAACTATATTGTAGGAGGCCACTAGTCCTCAGGACATACAATAAGAATCTAGATATTTATCTACCATGGTGGTAAGGACTCATCGTATAGGGAGTCAAAGTGATATATTATTGACTTTGATTATGACGATTAATGTTCTATGATTACAAAAATTCCTAGATGTGTTATTATCTTCATTTATTGTTATATATGGTAGTGGTGTCTCAAATTATTACGAGATGTATGAGATAGTGCAGGACATCAAGGAGCATATCACCATGTACTCTTGGGGTCGTACCATGTTGGCTCATCTATAAAAGGATATATACAACTTTAAATAGGAGATGTTTAGTGGGGGCATTAGTGCATTGATGTTATTCTACTGTTGGGGGTATGAGCACATAATCGTGAGTATGCTAGTGACACGTGCATGGGATAAATGGGCTCATCTGTAAGTGTTTGCAGAGAGATGGATCGAGATAGGGCATGCATTGAGGAGGAACACGTGTTGATAGCTACTGGATAGTTTCACAGTAGGGGATATCATCTAGAGACCCTACAGGGCTACTGGGGGTAACTTGAGGATAATATGCAGGTGAGGAGGATTCATGTTAATTATTAGATACATGATCACTGGGATAATGTATATGATTAATTTAAGTATGAGAGGGTCACCCAAAAATTTGATGTTGTGCAAGATTTTCCCCCGACACCTATGATATAGTTGAGGACTTCTCAGGCTCTTGTGAGACCATGTAGTATGTTAAGGCCATCTATTAATTAGATAGCTCTCATTCTATTGATAGAGCATGATCCTGACATTGAGGTACTAGATATAGACAATGTGAGAGTGATTGAGGCTTACTTGGCCTGGTGGAGTGACCATAGATGGGTACCTCTATTTTTGAGAGGTGGCATGATCGTGGATGAGGTATTGGATGTAATCCCCTGAGGGTTGTTAAGGGTAAGTACAAGAACATTTTTTAATGTTGAGTGTAAAGTTGATTATATGTTTATATGATAGGATGCTGATGAACTATGTGGATACTTTTAGGTTCTAGAGATGATGAGTATTAAGAGGTCACTATTGAGTCAACATTGCGTGAGCTGACATGGCATATCCCTGATATTGCTATGGAGGATAGATTGGTAGAGAGGGCCACCAATATTTATAGGGTGCATGCCCATTTTTTTGATTGGGCTATGATAATGATTATGATATTCAGGAAAATAGAAGAAGTTAGAGATGAGGCACATGATGAGCTGTAGAGGCGTACCATGCCCACTCTTGATGCTCTAAGTGGGGCTAGTAGTTAGATAGTAGATGACTATATATGAATTTAGTGAGAACATGCCAAGTGTATAGCTGAGCTGGGCATGTATTAGGAGAGAGATAAAATAAGTGAAGCTGCATATCGAGGTCACATAAAGCTAACGGGGCCGCTAGTTCTATTTTTGATATATCTGAGAGTGAGAGTGAGGGAGATGGTCCCAGTAGTCATGTTTGCATAATTTAGTGATGCACCATAGTTGTATTGCAATGATGTTTTGAGTTACACACACACACACACACACATATGGTTTTTTTTTTAATTTGGTATTGTGTATTGGCAACTGGATCTTGTTATATTGTATACATTGTTATGTGTTTAATTAGTTTGATTGTTTGAAATGTTGATGTTTGCAATTTATTTTAGTTGGAGTAAATTTAGTTGATTTGTATCTATTGTATGAATGTTTTATGCATATGTGTAGTAGATTAAGTTTTTGTATTTTATTGGTATATGGTTTTTGTTTATATTCCATAAAATGTATGCATTTATTGCATGTGATGGCAATATGCCGTATCTAAACTTGGATGGGATGGAGAACCAATGACCATATTGATCATGCTGCGTCGATGTAGACATAGACTGTGAAATTGGAGCTACCTGTGATAAATTGCTAGTATGTGAATGTGTAGACTTTGATGTAAAAATATTGATTGGTTGACATTCTAAAACTTCACTCTGAGTTGTATGATTTCTTGCAAATATCTTAATCAATGTGCAAACTGAATCTATTTATGATTTCTATAGATATTACTATATATCTTTATTGATGGTCAAATTGAAACTATGCCTTTGGGTTTATAGTTGTTCCCAAATATATTGATTGGTGTATGCACTGGAGGTGCATTCTGAGATCTATAATTATTTCCATAGATTTTGATTGGTTATTGTACCGAAACTGTGCCCTTGGGTTTATAGTTATTCCCAAATATCTTTATTGGTGTACACACTAGAGGTGTATTTTGAATTTTATAAACTGGTTACCATCGTTGCTAAAGTTGTGGTGTATGGGACTACTCATAAATGGGTGTCTTATAAGTCACAGCGCTCATATGATGAGTAACCAATGGTTCCTTAAAAGGAATGTCCTAAGATAAATATGTTATAGAAGAGTGTGATCTAAGAGAGTGTGGAAAATGAGGTCTCATTGCCCCTTGTGTAAACTTTATGATGCCTCAAATAACATATTGGTCAATATGAGCTCAAAGTGCATAACAATGATCATCTAAATGTCCATTTATCAGGTGAGAATGACAATATGGCTTATTTGGTACTCGATGCAAGCGGTATAGTAGAATGAAGTGTGATAATCCCCTATCTAATAATATAGTCAAAATGTCATGAGGCCCAGCCTTATCTAAAAATTATATAGCTCTTCTGTGTATACACTGTGTTCTACTCACTATTGAAGGTGTTGTGTAGAGTGGATCTTTGCCCTTACTAAGTATTTTATTGATTGTTTCTATTCCACTGATTTCTGAATTAGAAGTGGAGTAGGCTCTTGTACCAGATTATAAGATTGAGGCTATGAGGGGTCTATATCCAAATCTACCTCTAATTATATAATTACTAATTCCAATGGTGCCTCTAATGCTATAGTTGTGTTGCATAGATGTTTGATATAAAAATATTACCTTGAGAGGATAAATTAAACTTCTAGTAAATATGTATTATACTTGTAAATATATTAGTTGATAAATTAATTAATGCAAACAAGATTTGAACCATAGAATGTATTCAGATGTAGGCTCTATCTCGCCCTAATGTAATGAAGTTAATCTCTCATGTGTGAATAGAGGTCCCTTATTATATATGTAATGCCATAGAAAGACTATCTCTATCTCCTCATATGTATGTAAAGATCCACTACGGATTGTATGGTGGAACCAATATAGTGATTTTCCATTTAGGGACTTTGGAAACACTTGTAATAGAATTAAATAATTTATAATATGAGCCATGGCTTTCTCATAATCTTGAAGGTGTAAGTATGGATCTCATTTACATCAAATATAGGTAACACTAGTATTTGAAAGTTGTGTGTCAACCTTGTAGTTGAAATTCTACGTGGAATAGGGTTATTATGCATAACATTGGCATCGAATTGAGTTTGGTATGTTTTTTCTCCAAATTAAGAAGATGTACTTGATTTTACAAACCACCCACATCATGCATTAAATAAATTAACACTTGTGAAGGTATATTTTCATTACCAAGGGGTTTGTTTAATTCTAAAATTTTATTATTTGTTTTAGTCATTAGTACATTGTATTGGAAATCTTGTTTAGAAAGGGTTGGTGTGCTCTCAATAACCTTTGGAGGTGTGATATCTTGGACTTGGTTAGAGGGAAATGATATGCCACCCTCATTTTGGTTTGTTTGAGAAATAGGTTCTACTTTAGTAAGGGGGGTTAAGGGGGATTCATTGGTATCTTTTATATTATTAAGTTGTAAAGGAATATCACATACCAGTTGAATAGAAGGTACTTTATTGTCTAGTGAATGTAAATTATGAACATAATAATATGCGTGTGCCTTTTTACATGTTACCTAGTGTTTGGTTGAACAAGAGAGATATGTGAGGTAAGAGAAGAAGAAGAAGGTATAGATTCTATGTCATCTTCATCATAATCATAATAATCATCATTATCCCATGGTTAATCAAAATCAAAATTTAATTCATTTTTATAAGAGTAGAAGTATTATCCACATACTCACTAAGAGAAAGAGAAGAGGAAGATTTTAACTTTGTACTACTATGCAATGTATCATCATATTTAGGTGTAATGCAAGACATTTGTTCACTAGTCATATCTGAAATGCAAGCATGATTATCACTTGGAATTTTAGAATCAAGGGAAGGAGAAATAACAACCATGTTCTCTTTTTTCACATTATGACATATAGGAGAAGAGTCAGAGACATGTAAATTATCAATTTATTGTAAAGAATCATTGCATTGAGATTGAAATGTAAATGAGGGTGATAAATTAATTTCATCTACCTTAGTTTGTGCATTACTAAAATGTGTAATATCATTTTTACTTGATTTTTAAAACGTAATTGAGAAGGGTAAAGAAGATGCATTGTTCCTATCTACTTTACTTGAATCATGCAAAAGTGGTTTTCGTATAGTGCACTTATATTAATTTAATTTGAATAATGAATTAGAAAAAGTAGCTGAAAAGATAGGATCACATTGGAATAAAACATTACCAACAAGAGGCTCTTTTGTCATTATATTGTTAGTTTGATTTTGAGGAGTAAGAGAAGAGTGAGAGGAAAGAGAAGATAATGTATCTAATATATCCTCATGTTCATTTTCATTGTCATGCTCATAGTAATCCTTGTAGCCATCATTTTAATAATAGTCATCATCATCATCATTATAAATAAAGTCATTATTATGCTCTAATGTAAAATCCTTGAAATTAGTCCATTCATTATTATAATCATGAGGTAAATTCAAGAGTGCATCAAGTGGATGAGGGGTAGAAGACTTTTTAGATGCAATTTTAAACTGGCCAAAGATAGTGTAAATAAGGAATAACAAACACACAAGAGGCATAATATAATATAACATAAGTATGTATGCAATTTGTTAAATTTTGAACAAAGTTTATAATATAAAATAGGATTGTGATTGAAACCCTAATTACTAATATTTATATGTATAGGGGCTTGGTATGTGGATCTAGGGTTTTGATTTAGTGTTGCGTTACAATATTTAAATTAAATTAATTAATGAAACTCTAGTATAGGATTAATTAAATTATCTAGGTTAGGTCAAAAAATTAGAAAATTAGAATTTTGTAACCCTAATTTAATGTGTAAAATTTAGATAAGGTAAACCCTAATAAAAATTAGGGTTTTAAAGAAATATTCAAAGTAAGATAGGTTCACCAAATATTTTAAATTTTTAAGGTTTTACTATGTAAATCTTAAGCTAGATTAAAGGGCTGAATCTATTGCTAATCTAGAATAAAATTGAAAATTATTGATTTAATAGAACTTTCTCAAAAAACAAGTTTTTTGTGGATCAGGGTATTGGAAATGACTAAGTAGCCACAAATGTATCTTTTTTCCTTTGATTATTTATCAATATTTGGCTTTGGATAGTAGCACCCCTCTTAAAAAATTAGCACCATGTGGCACTAGTGTCCAATTTTGGCACTAATGTCCTTTTTGTAGTGACTGTTTGTAACTTTTAGAGGAGTTGTGGGAGCTTCTAGGGGTCCTATAGGTGATTTTATGTCATGAAAGGGCTTGTGTGTGTCATTGTTTTAGTTGAATATTCTCCAAAACCCTAGTGAATACTTTCACACATGAAACAATGAATGAATCAAATGCAAAAAAAAAAGGAAAAATTGGATTGTGGGTGGTTACGATCACATGGAGTAAAACCCATGTTGTCCTGATCGCTACCTACATTAACCCCAATGCTAGGGGTCTCAAATCACATGTTGTTCTCCCTTAGGAAACATGCACCATCAAATTGCATGGTACGCTAGAATGAATTTCACTTAGGCCCTTCTTTAATCAATCATGTGAATGTCTAAGTGTGAGAATTGAGTAGTATGTAGAGTATTTGAGCTATACTATTGGTTGATTTTATGTAAATAAGTGATAAAATAGTAATTTCTAGATGTAAAATTCCTTATGAGGCTATTTATATAGGAGGATATTTATTTTGAATATAATAACTTGTTCTCTAGCTGAAAAATCATGAAAAAGATAAAAAAAACATAAGAGAAAGCGCACGGAGGGGTTAGGACTCAAACATGGGTGAAAGGTCCCATCAGACACTAGACCCACAAGTGGACACTAGCACCATATGGCACTAGTATATAAGGCTTAGAAAAAAGTAAAAATATGGAAAAAAGGCTAAGGGCCCTTGAAATTGGGAATAGGTGAACTGTGACTACTTGGAGTGTCACAAACAGGAAAATAAGACATAAGAAAGATCAAAATACTCAAAATGACCATGTGAACAAGGACTATAACCATCACTAAGATACTCATGTGAAAGAGCAAAAAAAGACATAGTAGTTATGGTTGTTTGACCAAATTAGGGTGTTTACATTTGCCCCCCTTTAATTCTAGTAATGCAATGAAATGAAAGTACTAGAGTATACAAAAATATAAATGCATACTTGTACTTACATATATCAATGTAATCTAGATTTAGACCACTTATTGGCCAAAGAAGTGAATAATAATTGGAGTGTAATATGTGAGATGGATACATATGGTGTGAATACCCCTTGTATTAAAACTAAGTATGTAAACTAAATACAGGTAGAAACAAGGCTCACTTACCCCCACTCTGAATCTGAGTATGTAAAATGAATGTGTAGAGAAACAAGGCTTGCTTGTCTGCACTCTAAATCTAAGTATGTAAAGTGAATGTGTGGAGAAATAAGGCTTGATTTCCCACACTCTAAATCTAAGTATGTAAATTGAATGTGTGGAGAAACAAGGCTCACTTGCCCCCAATATGAATTTGAATATGTAAATTGGGTATGGTACAATGTCATGGATCAACAGTTATAGATGAACTTGTGACCCAAATTGGCGAAAACCTTGTGATGATAATGGTGTTGATACCGGTGATGATACTAAGTGTAACATGATAAATCTAAAAATGGGGACCACAAATGTGCACTCTGCATCATGCCCCCTAATCCTGATATCTGAGTAATGTAGTTGTGTATCTGAATATCTGAATGAACTGGTATGCCTAAGTCAAAATTATATATATACGTAGAGTGTACATTTGAATACCCATGTAAACTTGCATTGTAAACCTATGAATTAATTTTCTAAAAATATGTGAAAATTTGTGTAAACATGTGTAGCCTTGTGCGTCTGTATATCTAAAAATCTATGAATTCTAATACTTGTGTAAACTTGTATAAACCCATGCATCTATATATCTAAGAATCCATGAATCTAAATGCCTATGAAAATCTATGTATACCTGTATGTCTGTATATCTATGAATTTGAATGCCTGTATAAACCTATGTAGACCTGTGCGTCTAAATATTTGAATGTCTATGAACCTGAATGCTTGTGTAAACCTATGTAAACCAGTGTGTCTATATATATGAATGTCTATGATTTTAAATGCTTTTGTAAACCTATGTAGACTCATGATTCTATATATCTAAATGTCTATGAATTTGAATGCCTATGTAAATGTGTGTATACCCATGTGTTTGTATATATGAATGCAACTTTATATGTCTGAAACAATCTATACATATTTTCCTCTCCTTTTGGTGAGAGAGCTGAGACTTTAATGAGGATATGTAACAAAATTGGTAAGGATTGATTCTACTGGTGTTAATGATTAGTTGTAATGTCGTATTAGGTTTGAATAATGTATTTATTATGTCAGAGTTGATAATTTAGTATGTAATTGGATAGACATTTGGTCTATTGTATTGTTTAATATAGTGTGATTATTTTTGTCATTTTCTTAGATTTGATAATGATGAGGAGATTGGTTTAACCAATATGGGACATAAATTATCGCTATCAAGTCCCATGTGCAAGATTTTTTTTGTGAATTTGAGATACAATTCTTGAGATATGGTGATAGTAAGAGAGTTATATTAGTTAGTAAAATTAATGCATAAGGGTAACCTTAATAAGGTGGCATTGGGTAAGTTATGATTCAAATAGGTCATTTTGATTCATTTTCTCATTTGAGTTGAAATAATTTTGTGTCTAAGTTAGAGAAATATGCTGAGAAGATGAGGATCTAGCTTGTCATTCTATGAGGAGGTTGAGGCACAGATTCAGGCTGGGGAGGTGGTTCGCCTAGTAAGGAACTCAAACTTTTTCTTATTTGTATTATTATTTGTCTTATTTATTATTTTTATTGAAAAGGGACTAGTTTAGAACTATTTTTCATAGAATGTCAGTGTCCAAGTCTGGGCACTGCTATCTAGGTCCTAACACTAGTGTCCATGGTGTGGTGTTATTTTCCTTTGTGTAGTGCTAGTGTCCAACAATCTCAAGATGTGATGCTTAGTATTGTTGATTAGTTTTTAATGCATGCTATTGCTTTTTAGGTTTAGTTTTTTTTTGTTAATACTTGATTTGATTATAATTTTATAGGTTGATGCTTGCATGAGGGAGTTTCAAATGGGGAAGACGATGGAGAATTGATGGGGTTTGTCCTTAGCTAATGTAGAGATGGAGGTGTTAGAGAGAGCAGGCTAAGATATGCTGCTTTCCTATAGTCTATGCCCTGGGATAAGCATATGATTACTACATTAATTGGGAGGTGGAATGTAGACACATGCACATTTTGGATACCGATGGGTGAGATGACTAATACATTATAGGACATATATTAGATTCTATGATTATTGATCTTTGGGAAATGAGCTATATTGTAATAGGCCACTAGTCCTCAAGCCATACTATGAGCATTTAGATATTTCTCTACCATGGTGGTGGGGACTCATCATACAAGGATTCAAAGTGATATATTATTGACTTTGATTATGATGGCTGATGTTTTATGATTGGAGAAGTTCCTAGATGTGTTACTATCTACATTTGGTATGTAGATGGAAGTGGTGTCTTAATGTCTTATGTTATGCATGAGATAGTATGGGATATCAAGGAGCATGCCATTGTGTAATATTAGGGTTGTACCATGCTATCTCATATCTACAAAGATCTATATTTTTTTACATAGGAGATGTGTAGTAGAGGTATAGGTGCATTGTCTCTATTACATTGTTGGGCATATGGGATGTATGGGTTCATCCATAGTTGTTTATAAAGAGATGGACTAGGATTAAACATGTGTTGAGGAGGATCACTACATAATGTTAGTAGCTATTAGAAATTTTGATAATAAAGGATATCATCTAGAGACCTTATAGGGGCTACCAATTTTGACATGAGGATAATACATAATTGAGGCAAATTTAGGTTAGTTGTTGGATACTGATCATTGGGATGATGCATATAGATGATTTTAGTATGAGAGGGTCACCCAATACTTTGGTGTTGCATAAGATGTGCCCCCAACACTTGTGATATGGTTGAGGAGTTCTTGAGCTCATGGAAGGCCATGCATTATGTTGAGGCCATCTATTACTGAGCTAGCTCCCATTCCATTAATGGAGCATGATCCTAACATTTAGGTACCAAATATAGATGATGTGGGAGTGATTGAGGCCTATTTGGCCTAGTGGAGTGACCATAGATGGATACCTCTATTTCAAAGAGGTGGGATGATCATGGATGAGGTATTGGATGTAGAGCCCCTGAGGGCTATTAAGGGTAAGTTAAATAACATTTTTGTATGTTTAGTGTAAATTTAATTATATGTTTATATTATATGATGTTGAGGAACTATGTGGATACTTATAGGTTCTAGAGATGATGAGTATAGGGAAGTCACTATTGAGTCGACACTATGTGAGTTGACATGGCATATCCTTGATGATACCATGGAGGATGGATTGGTAGAGAGGGAAACCAATGTTGATGGGGTGCATGCCCATTCATTTCATCAAGTTGTGATAGTGACTATAGCATTCAGGTGAGCGATGATAGATAAAGATGAGGCATGTGCTAAGCTGTATAGGTTTACCATGCCTACTCCTGATGCTCTAGGTGGGGATAGTAGTCAGATAGTAGACAACTAAATATGAATTCAATAAGAGCATGTCAAGTGTATGGCTGAGATGGGCATGTATCATGAGAGAGATTAGGTGGAGCCATAAATCAAGATCATATAGAGATATTGGGGCCTCATGTTCTAGTTTTGATGTATCTAAGAGTAAGAGTGATGGAACTGGTCCCAGTAGTCATGTTTGCATCATTGAGTGATGAACCATATTTGTATTAAAATGATGTTTTGAGTTATATATATATATATATATATATATATATATATATATATATATATAAATGGTTATTATTTAATTTGGCATTGTGTATTGGTAACTGGATCTTGTTATATTGTATATGTTGTTATGTGTTGAATTAATTTGATTATTTGAAATGTCGATGTGTACAATTTGTTTCGATTGGAGTAAATTTAATTGATTTGTATCTGTTGTATGAATGTTTTAGGCATATGTGTAGTAGATTAAGTTTTTATATTTTATTGGTTTTTTTAATATTCCATAAGATATATGCATTTAATACATGTGATGGAAGTATGCCTATCTAAACTTAGATGGCATGGAAAACCAATGACCATACTACTCATGTTGTGTCGATGTAGACATAGATTATGAAATTGGAGCTGCTTGTGATACATTGCTAGTATGTGAATGTTTAGAATTTGATGCTAATAGCTTGATTGGCTGTCATTCTAAAATTTCAATCTAAATTTTATGATTTCTTGAAAATATCTTAATTAGTGTGTGAATTGAAGTTAAATTAAAGGGCTTAGTCTATTGCTAATATAGAATAAAATTAGAAATTATTGATTTAATGGAACTTTCCCAAAATAATAAGTGTAAGGAGATAAGGAACTTATCTCAAGATACACAAAGTTTTTCACAAATCAACATATTAGAAATGGCTAAGTATACATAGAGGAATCTTTCATCCTTTGACTATTTTATAAGATCTGGCTCTAGATAGTAGTGCCCCTCTTAGGATAGTAGTGCCATGTGGTGCTAGTGTCTAATTCTGGTGCTAATGTCCTTTATGTCGTGATTGTCTATAACTTTTAGAGAAGTTTTAGGAGCTTCTAGGGGTCTTGTCAGTGATTATGTGTCACTTGGGGTCTCATCTGTGTCACTATTTTGGTTGAATCTTCTCCAAAACCCTAATGAATACCTACACACATGAAACAATGAATGAAACAAATGCAAAAAGGAAAGGAAAAACTAGGTTATGGGATGTTACGATCATGCATAGCAAAACCCTTATTATCCTAGCTACTACCTACATTAACCCTAATGCTAGGGGTTTCAGATCACATGTAGTTCTACCTTAGGGAATGTGCACCATCAACTTCAAAGATCAAAACCCAAATTATAGTAATAACTACATAGATTAGAACACAACTTCAGTTTGTACACTGATTAATATATTTACAAGAAATCATACAACTAAGATTGAAGGTTTAGAATGTTACTCGAGGCATCATAGAGATTACACAGGGGGCACAAAGGCCTCATTTACCACACTCTCTTAGATCACATTCTTCTATGAGAGAGTTATCCTAGGATGTTCTTTTTAAGAAACCATTGGTTACTCATCATACAAAACTTGTGACTTCTAGGACACACATTTATGAGCAGTACCATATACCAAAACCTCAAAAGTGATGACAACTAATTCTCAAAGTTTAGAATGCACCTCTAGTGCATACACCATTCAAGATATTTGGGAATAAGTACAAACCCAAGGGTATAGTTTTGGTACAATCACTAATCAAAAACTATGGAAATAATTATAAAGATTAAAATGCACCTCCAATGCATACACCAATCAATATATTTGGGAACAACTATAAACTTATAGGCATAGTCTCAATTCAATAAATATATATGACAATAATTATAGAGACCAAACCCAAATTTAGTTCACATACTAATTAAGATATTTAAAATAAATCATACTAATTAGAGTGAAGTTTTAGAACATCAACTAATCAAGCTATTTACATCAAAGTCTACACAATCACATACTAGCAATGTATGACAGGTAGCTCTAGTTTCATAGTCTATATCTACATTGACACAACATGAGTAATGTGGTTTTTGGTTTTCCATGCCATCTGAGTTCATATAGGTATACTGTCATTACATGTAATAAACACATATATCTTATGGAATATAAATAAAAACCATATACCAATAAAATAAAAAAAAACTTAATCAACTACACATATGCCTAAGACATTCATACAACATACACAAGTCAATTAAATTTAATCCAACCAAAATAAATTGTAAACATAAAAATTTAAGACAATCAAACTAATTCAACACATAATAATTTATACAATATAATAAGATCTAGTTGTCAATACACAATGCCAAATTAAACAACAACCATCTATTTATAAAACTCAAAACATCATTTCAATACAAATATGGTGTATCACTCAATGATGCGAACATGACTACTTAGACTAGTTCCCTCATTCTCACTCTCAAATACATTAAAAATAGAACTAGAGGCCCCACTATCTCTATGTGACCTTGATCTATGGATCCACCTAATCTCTCTCTTGATACATGCCTAGCTCAACCATACACTTGGCATGCTCTTGCTTAAGTTGTATGTAGTTTTCTACTATCCAACTACTATCCCCACCTAGAGCATAAAAAATGGGCATGGTACGCCTCTGTAGCTTATCACATGCTTCATCTCTTTCTATCATCACTCACCTAAATGTTTTAGTCACTATCTCAACCTAATCAAATAAATGAGCATGCACCCCATAAACATTGGTGACACTCTCCACCAAGCCATCCTCCATGGTATCATCAGAGATATGCCTTGTCAACTCATGCAATAATGACTCAATAGTGACCTCCTAGTACCCATCATCTTTAGAACTTATAAGTATCCACATAGTTTATAAGCATCTTATCATATAAACATATAGTCAACTTTAAACTAAACATACAAAAATGTTATTTAACTTACCCTCAATATCCCTCAAGGGCTCTACATCCAATACCTCATCCACGATCATCCCATCTATGGTCATTCCATCAGGACAAGTAGGCCTCGATATATCTGGTAATTGAATGTTAGGATCATGCTCCATCAATGGAATGGGATCTAGCTTAGTAATAGATAAATTTAGCATACTACATGGCCTCATAGGAGTGCAAAAATGCATCAACCATATCACAAGTGCTTGGGGCACATCTTGCATAACATCAAACTATCAAGTGACCCTCTCATATTGAAATCAATTATATACATTATCCTAGTAATCATGTATCTAACAACTAACCTGAATCATCCTCAATTGCATACTATCCTCATGTCACCTTGATAACCCCTATAGGTTCTCTAGATGATATCATGTGATATCAAAATATCTAGTATTTACTAGCATTATGTAGTACTCCTCCTCAATGCATGCCCTATCCTGATCTATCTCTCTACAAACACTTATGGATGAGCCCATACATCCCATGCATGTACCACTAACCTACTCATGACTATGTGCTCATATTCAAAATAGTGTAATAATATCGATGTACCTATATCCCCACCAGACATCTCTTATGTAAAGCGGTATAAATCATTATAGAGATGAGCTAGCATGGTATGACCCCAAGAGTACATGGTGCATGCTCTTTGATTTCCTACACTATATTGTGCATCTTGAAAGAAATTAAGACACCACTCCCATCTACAACAATAAATGAAGATAGTAACATAGTTAAGAACTCTTACAATCATAGAACACAACCATCATAATCAAAGTCAATAATATATCACTTTAACTTCCTGTACGATGAGTCCCCACTACCATGGTAGATAAATATCTAGATGCTCACTGTATAACGTAAGGACTAGTGGCCTCCTACAATATAGCCTACTTCTTAGAGATCAGTAACCATATAATTTGATATACATCCTCTAATGTAAAAACCATATCATCCATAGGTTACCAAAACATGCATGTGTCTACATCCCACCTACCACGTAATGCAGTAATCATATGATTATCCTAGGGCATATGCTCTAGGAAAGAAACATATCTCAGGCCTACTCTCTCGATCACCTCTATCTTTGTATCAGCCAAGGTTAAACCATGTAAAGTATCCATCATCTTGCCCATCTAAAACTCCCTAATGCAAGCATCAACTTGTAAAATTATAATCAAATCAAGAATAAACAAAATAAAAGAAAATCCAAAAAATAACAACACACATAAAAAACTAGTCAATAATACTAAGCTTCACATTTTAGGACTGCTGGACACTAGTGCTACATAGAGGACAATGGTGCTACACCTTGGACACTAGCACTAGAACCTAGACAATAGCACCCAAAGTGGGACACTAGCACCATTATATAAAAAATAGCTCTACACCAATGCCTTTTTAGTAAAAATAGTAAATAAATAAAAAATAATACAAATAAGAAAATGCTTGAGTTCCTTAGTAGGTGAACATCCTCCCCAACTTAAATCCATGCCTTGACCTCCTAATAACATGACAAACTAGCTCTTCATCTCCTCGACATATTTATCTAACTTAGAAACAAAATTATTTCAACTCAAATGATCTAAATGAATTGTAAAATAAATCAAAATGACCTATTTAAGTCATAACTTACCTAATGCCACCTTAT
The DNA here is from genome assembly GCA_037957365.1 of Torreya grandis. NCBI lineage: Eukaryota > Viridiplantae > Streptophyta > Pinopsida > Cupressales > Taxaceae > Torreya > Torreya grandis. The sequence continues at coordinate 3,706,710 of JARHVA010000613.1, read as the reverse complement.
TAGGGTTACCTCTACGTGCCAATTTTGCTAACTAATAGAACTCTCTTGTTTTTACCATATCTCAAGAACCATAACTCCAATTCATGAAATATTTATTGTACATGAGACTTGAAAATGATATGCTATGTCCCATATTGGTTAAACCAATCTCCTAATCATTATCAAATCTCAAAAAATGATAAAAACAAACACACTATACTTAACAATACAACAAACCAAACATCTATCTAATTACATATTAAATTATCAAATATAACATAATAAATACATTATTCAAACCTAATACAACATTGAAAATGATAATTAACACCATTACAATCAATCCTTACCATTTTTTGTTACATATCCTCATCACAGTCTCAGCTCTCTCACGAAAAGTGGGGCAAATATGCATAGATTGCTTAAGACATACATAATTGCATTTAAATATATAGACACATGTGTCTATATAGGTTTACATAAGAATTCAATTTCACAAACATTTATATATATAGACACATAGGTCTACATAGGTTTACACAGACATTTAGATTCACAAACATTCAGATATAAAGACATACATGTCTACATAGGTTTACACAGGCATTCAAAAATACAAACCCCCATGTCTACATAGTTTTACATAGGCATTCAAATTCATAAACATTTAGATATACATACACATGGGTCTAAACAGAGTTACATAGGCATTTAGATTTATAGATTCTTATATATATAGACACATGGGTCTACATAAGTTTACACAAACATACAAATTCATAGATTTTTAGATATATAAACACATAGGTCTACACATGTTTATGTAGGTTTTCACATATTTTTATATAAATAGATACACAAGTCTACATAGTTTTATGCAAGTTTACATAGGTATTCAAATGTACAATCTATGTAGATATACAAATTTGACTCAGGTATACTAGTTCAATCAGATATTCATATACTTAACTACATTGTTTAGATATCAGGATTAGGGGGCATGATGTAAAGTGCATGATTTTGATCCCCATTTTCAGATTTATCAGGTTACACTCAGTATAATCACAAATATCATCACCAATATAGTTATTAGGTTTTCACCAATTTGGGTCATAAGTTCGTCTGAAGCAGTTGATCCATGGCATTATACTAGACCCAATTTAGATAATCAGATTTAGAGTGGGGCAAAATGTGCCTTATTTCCCTACATATTCAATTTACATACTTAGATTTAGAGTGGGGGAAAGCAAGCCTTATTTATTCACACATTCAATTTACATACTCAGATTTAGAGTTAGGGTAAGTGAGCCTTGTTTCTCTAGACATTCAGTTTACATACTCAGATTCAGAGTGGGACCAAGTGAGCCTTATTTCTCCATGAATTCAAATTACATACTCAATTTTAGTATAGGGGGAATTCACACCATATGTATCCCCTTCACATTTTACACTCCAATTCTTATCCTCTTCTCTAGAGAAAAAGTGGGCTAAATCTATATTACATTCACATAGGTAAGTACACATTTCTATTTTATTTTACTCTAGTTCTTTCATTTTATTGTAATACTAGAATAAAATGTGGCCAAATGTAAACACCCTATTTTATTCAAGCATCCATAATTAATATGTCTTTTGTTGATCTTTCACATGAGGGTCTTAGTGATGGTTATAGTCATCATTTGTGTGGTCATTTTGAGTCTTTCAATCTTTCTCATGTCTTATTTTCCCTATTTGTGACACTTTCAGTAGTCAAAATTCACCTATTCCTAGTCTCAAGGGCCCTTAGCTTATCCTCCCTAATTTTTTCTCTATTTTGAGCCTTTTATAGAAGTTCCATATGGTGCTAGTGTCCACTTGTGGCTCTTGTGTTCGACAGGCCCTTTCACCCATGTTTGAGTCTTAACCCCTCTGTGTGCTTTCTCTTATGTTTTTAAAAAAAAATATTTTTCATGACTTATAAACTAACAAACAAAGTATTATATTTAAATTTGACATCTAGCAATTACTATTTTGGCACTTAATTACATAAAATCAACCAATAGTACAACTCAAATACTATGCATACTACTTAGTTTTCACACCTAGACATTTGCATGATTGATTAAAGAAGGGTCTAGGTAAAATTCATTCTATCATACCATGCAAGTTGATGGTGCATGTTCCCTAGGGGAGAACTACATGCAATCTGAGACCCCTAACATTAGCGTTAATGTAGGCAGTGACTAGGACAATAGGTGTTCTACCCAGTGTGATCGTAACATCCCATAATCCAATTTTTCCTTTCTTTTTTGCATTTAATTCATTCATTATTTAATGTGTGAAGGTATTCATTAGGGTTTTAGAGAATATTTAACGAAAACAATGACATAAATGAGCCCCTACATGACACATAATCACCTCCATGACCCCTAAAAGCTCCCATAACTTCTCTAAAAATTATAGACAATCACTACAAAAAGGATATTAGCATCAGAATTGGACACTACCACCACATGGTGCTACTATCTAGAGTTAGATCTCAATAAATAGTCAAAGGATGAAATATTCCTCTATGCCTACTTAGTTATTTCCAATACCGAGGTCCACACAAAACTTGTGTATCTCCAGATAAGTTCCTTATCTCCTTACACTTGCTATTTTTGGAAAGTTATATTGAATAAATAATTTCCAATGTTATTCTAGATTAATAATAGGCTCAACCTTTTGATATAGATTAGGACTTGTATAGTAAAACCCTAAAAGGTTAAAACATTGTGAACCCATCTTAATTTGAATATTTCTTTAAAAACCTAATTTTCCTTAGGGTTTACCTTACCTAAATTTTGTACATTAAATTAAGGCTAAAAAATTCTAATTTTCTAATTTTTTGACCTAACCTAGATAATTTAATTAATCCTATAATAGGGTTTCATTTAATTAATTTAATTTAAATATTTGTAACACAACACTAAATCAAAACCGTATATCCACATACTAGGCCCTATATATACAAATATTAGTAATTAAGGTTTCAATCAAAATCCTATTTTATATTATAAACTTTGTTCAAAATTTAACACATTGTACACATACCTATGTTAGATTATATTTTACCTCTTGTGTGTTTGTTATTCTTTATTTACACTATCTTATTTGGCAAGTTTAAAATGGCATCTAAAATGTCTTCTACCCCTTATCCACTTGATGCAATCTTGAATTTCACTCATGATAATAATAATGAATGGAATAATTTACAAGATTGTACATTATAGAATAATAATGAATTCATTTATAATGATGATGATGATGATGATGACTATTGTTATAATGATGGCTACGAGGATTACTATGAGCATGACAATGAAAATGAACATGTGGATAAATTAGATACATCATCTTCTCTTTCCTCTCACTCTTCTCTTACTCCTCAAAATCAAACTAACATTATAATGGAAAAAGAACCTCTTGTTGGTAGTGTTTTATTCCAATGTGATCCTAGCTTTTTAACTAATTTTGCTACTTCATTATTCAAATTAAATCAATATAAGTGCACTGCATGAAAACCACTTTTACATGATTCAAGTAAAGTAGATAGGAACAATGTATCTTCTTTACCCTTATAAATTACATTTTAAAAAGCATGTACAAATGATATTACACATTTTAGTAATGCACAAACTAAGGTAGATGAAATTACTTTATCACCTTCATTCATAGTTCAAGCTCAATACAATGATTCTTCACAAAAAATCAACAATGTAAATGTATCTAAATCTTCTCCTATATGTCATAATGTGCAAAAATAAAACATGGTTGTTTCTTCTCCTTCCCTTGATTCCAAAATTACAAGTGATAATCATTATTGCATTTCAAATATGACTAGTGAACAAATACCTTACATTACACTTACATATGATGATACATTGCATAGTAGTAAAAAGTTAAAATCTTCCTCTTCTCTTTCTCTTAATGAGCATGCAGATGCTAATTCTTCTACTCTTACTTCTAAAAATGAATTAAATTCTAATTTTGATGAACCATAGGATAATGATGATTATGACATAGAGTCTACACCTTCTAGTTCTTCTCTTACCTCAAATATCTCTCTTGTTCAACCAAAACATAGGTTACATGTAAAAATACACACACATACACACACTCATTATTATGTTCATAATTTAAATTCACTAGAGAATAAAGTACCTTCTATTTAACTAGTATGTGATACTCCTTTACAACTTAACAATATAAAAGATACCAATGAGTCCCCCTTAACCCCACTTACTACAGTAGAACCTATTTATCAAACAAACCTTAATGAGGGTGAAAGCTCATTTCCCTCTAACTAGGTCCAAGCTATCACACCTCCGAATATTATTGAGATCACACCAACCCTTTATAAATAATATCTATAATATAATGTACCAATGACTAAAATAAATAATAAAATTCAAGCATTAAATGAACCCCTTGATAATGAAAATATACCTTTACAAGTGTTGATTTATTTAATTCATGCTATGGGTGCTTTGTAAAAACAAGTACATCATATCACTTTGGAAAACTAAGCATACCAATCTTAAGTTGATACCAATGCTATATATAATAACCCTATTCCATGTAGAATCTCAACTACAAGGTTGTCACACAACTTTCAGATACCAATGTTACCTATATTTGATGGACATGGAGATCCATGCTTACAACTTAAAGATTATAATAAAGCCATGGATAATAATGTAAATAAGTTAATTATATTACAAGTTTTTCCAAAGTACCTAAACGAAAAATCACTAGATTGGTTCCACCATATAATACTTAGTGGATATTTACATACATATGATGAGCTAGAGATAGTCTTTCTCAAGTATTACATAAAGAATAAAGGAACTCCAGTCACACATGAGAGATTACCTTCATTACATCAAGGTGAGACAAAGCCTAAATTTGAGTAGATTATATGGTTCAAACATTGTTTGCATCAGTCTATTTATCAACCAATAGATTTAGAAGTACAATACATATTTTCTAGAAGTTTATTTTATCCTCTCAAAGAGAGATTTCTATATCAAACATCTATGCAACATAGCTATAAAAATAGAGGCATAATTGAAATTAGTAATTACATAGTTTGAGGTAGATTTGGTTATAGCTATATTGTATCTTTAGTCTTATAATTTGGTACAAGAACCTACTCCACTTCTAATTCAAAAACTAGTGGACCAAAACCAACCAATAAAAACACTCAGTAAGGGCAAAGAACCACTTTACACAACACCTTATACAATGATTAGAACATAGGGTATACATTGAGGGGTTATATAATTTTTAGATAAATATGGGCCTCATGACATTTCAATTACGTTATTAGATAGGGGGATGATCATACTTCCTTATACTAATCATCATCCACCACACTGCTTGTATCGAGTACCACATAAGCCATATTATAATTTTCACTAGATAAATGGACATTCAAATGATCATTTTTATGTACTCTGAGCTTGCATCAACCAGTATATTACTTAAGGCATCATAGAGTTTACATAGGGGGCACTAAGACCATATTTTACACACTCTCCTAGATCACACTCTTCTATGACAAATTTATTCTAGGACATTCATTTTAAGGACCATTAGTTACTCATCATACAATACATATGACTTATATGACACCCATTTATGAGCAATATTTTACACCAAACCTCAATAGTGATGACAACTAGTTTACAAAGTTTAGAATGCACCTCTAGTGTGTACACCAATTAAGATATTTGGGAACAACTACAAACCCAAGGGCATAGTTTTAGTACAATCACCAATAAAAATATATATAAATAATTACAGAGCTCAAAATGCACCTCTATTTTGTACACCAATCAATATATTTGAGAAAAACTATAAACCCAAAGGAACAATTTTAGTTTGACCATCGATAAATATATATGATAATAATTATAAAGATCAAAACCCAACTTTAGTTCATAGACCAATTAAGATATTTGTAAGAAATCATACAACTCAGAGTGAAGTTTCATAACATCAACCAATCAAGCTATTTTCATCAAATTCTACACATTCACATACTATTAGTGTATCATAGGCAGCTCCAGTTTTATAATCTATGTCTATATCAACACAACATGTGTAGTATGGTCATTGGTTTTCCATGCCATCTAAGTTCAAATAGTCATACCACCATCACATGTAATAAACACATACATCTTATGGAGTATAAACAAAAACCATATACCAATAAAATACAAAAACTTAATTTACTACACATATGCCTAAAACATTCACACAACAAATACAAATTAATCAAATTTACTCCAATCAAAACAAATTGTAAACATCAACATTTAAAATAATCAAACTAATTCAACACATAATAATGTATACAATATAACAAGATATAGTATCCAATACATAATGCCAAATTAAACAACAACCATTCATATATAACTTAGAAAATCATTTCAATGAAAATATGGTGCATCACTTAATGATGTGAACATAACTATTGGGACCAATTCCCTCACTCTCACTCTTAGATACATCAAAACTAGAACTAAAGGCCCCACTATCTCTATGTGACCTCAATCAATGACTCTACATAATCTCTCTCTCTCCCTCCCTCCCTCTTTCTCTCTCTCTTGATACATGCCCAACTCAACCATACACTTGGCATGCTCTCATTGAAGTCATATGTAGTCATCTACTATCTGGCTAATAGCCCCACCTAAAGCATTAAATGTAGGCATGGTATGCCTTTAAAATTCAACACATGCCTTATCTCTATCTACCATTGCTCACCTAAATGCTACAATCACTATCACATCTTGATCAAAAAAATGTGCATGCACCCCAAAAACATTAGTGTCCCTCTCCACTAATCCATCCTCTATGGTATTATCTGGGATATGTCATGTTTTAGATTATGGTAAAAGAAGGTTTTGAAGGGACCCCGAAACCCTTTACAACAAAAAAGATAAACCTTAAAGCCCAAAGAAGTTCAAAAAACACCAAAATAGGTACTAACCAACCAGGTTAAATAGGAACCTGAAAACAACAGAAAAGACCAGATGTATCCGCTGACACTACACTGAACGGACCGTCAACAGACAGGAACCGCATCCTACAACTTTCAAAAAATATTAAATTACCTTTTACACGAACGAAGATTCATATCTAGAGGGGGGACCAAAGGCTTAGACTTCTTCCTCTTCACAGCAGTCCATCCATCCTCTACCTTAGCTGCCTCTGTCATCCATACCTCAGAAGACGGTGATCCATTAAGCCCATGGGATACAAATGACTCAGCAATATCCTTAAGAACACCAACCAAATTTTGGCTACTAGGTGGATCCTCCAAAACAAGGGGAGAAACCAAAGCCTCCACAACAACTGGCTTTGAAAGATCATTAATCCCAGTCTCCATAGGACCATCTATGGAATCTTTCACCGGTGACTCCTCCTCAATCATCGGCTCGAAATGGATGCTATCTTCATTCTCAGAATCAGCCAGATCTTCCATAGGTTGTTTAGCTATATAATGTTCGGAGGAAGCATCGGCCCACCAAGAAGGTGGTCTTCTGGACTTTGAAAACCCAGCCAAACAACGAGCAACCAAATGACCCGTCTGGTGACATCTGCTGGACCGAAAAGGTACACCCTCAAAATCCAACATTTGTGTCCAAGTTCCCCTTGGGGAGTCCAGGCAAATCGCCTCTGGTAGGCCCTTTGAAACATCCATCTCAACCATAAAGTGAGCACAGGTCAAATGGTAACCAACCAAAGTATTTTTATCCACAAACAAAAAGTCTCCTATAGCATTCCCGATGGTTTCAAAAACCGATTCGTGCCAAAGATGTATCGGTAAATTTGGGAGCCGAACCCAGATCGAAAACTTGTTAAAGGTTTTCGTAAGTAGATTAAAATCCTTATGCCACCATTTGGCCATGAGAGGATATTTACCCTGCCATAAAAAATCACTATTGCTCAAGATTATCCTTCTGTCCTCAGGGCTTTGGAAGATAGCAATAAAGAATCCTTTTACGCAGGGGAAGATTTCAACACTGTCTTCAGTAAGTGGCAACCAATTCTTGGATATCCATCCATGTAGATCAACCAGAGAGGGCCAAAAACCTCGAAAACAAAAAATAGCAGCTTGAGAGGAAAAAATTTCTACCCTTTCAAAGATTCCGTCTACTATTTCCAGATCTAGATTTACCTTAGTGGGTTTTAGAGCACTTACTGGCAGTGCATGGGATGGCCCAGATAATGCATGAGGCACAACTTCATGTAGATTCGCTTTGAATGCAGCCACATTCGTGAAAGATCTTCCCCCTGCTTCAAACCCTGATCCAGTAGCGTTGGCAAAATGCCCAGCCGGAAACTTTCCTCCACCCGCAGGAGCAGTCTCTTTAGGGTCATTCAGATCCCTCCCCTTGCATGCTAATTTAGAAGCCATAGCTACTTCGACCACCAGACAGTCATTCCCCGATTTCAAATTTTTTGGTAGCACGCGCATTGGAGACGGCATTGCGTCACAAAATTGCTCAATGTCATGTTAACTCATGTTGTGCTGACTCAATAGTGACCTCCCATTACTCATCATCTTCAGAACCTATAAGTATCCATATAGTTCATCAACATCCTATAATATAAACATATAATCAAATTTACATTGAACATATAAAAATATTGTTTAACTTACCCTCAACAACCCTTGGGGTCTCTACATCCAATACCTCATCCATGACCATCCCACCTATCAAATATTGAGGTGCCCATATGTGGTCACTCCACTAGGATGAGTAGGCCTCAGTCATTTCCACATCATCTATATCTGATACCTAAATGTTAGGATCATGTTCCATCAATGGAATGGGGTCTAGTTCAGTAATAGATGGCCTTGACATACTTCATGGCATCATAGGAGCCTGAGAACTCCTCAACCATATCATAATTACTTGTGGTACATCTTATGTAACACTAAACTATTGGGTGACCCTCTCATACTAAAATCACTCATACACATTATCCCAATGATCATATATCCAAAAAATAATTTGAATCTACCTCATCTATGTACTATCGTCATGCTACCCTTGGTACCCCTTATAGGGTCTCCAAATGATATCCTTTGCTATCAAACTATCTAGTAACAATCGACACTGTGTAGTGTTCCTCCTCAATGCATGCCCTATCTTGGTCCATCTTTCTATAAACACATACAAATTAACACATACATCTCATGCATGTACCACTTGACTACTCACAACTATGTGCTCATATGCCCAATATTGTAATAACATTGATGCACCTATACCCCCACCTTACATCTCATGTGTAAAGTGGTATAGATCTTTGTAGAGATGAGATAACATGGTACAACCCCAAGAGTACATAGTGGCATACTCCTTGATGTTTTGCACTATCTTATGCATCCCATAAGAAATTGAGACACCAATCCCATCTACAATAATAAATGAAGATAGTAACATAGCTAGGAACTTCTAAAATCATAGAAAACAGGCCATCACAATTAAAGTCTATAATATATCACTCTAAATCCCTATATGATTAGTCCCCACTGCCATGGTATAGAAATATTTAGATGCTTGCTATATAGACCAATGACTAATGGCTTTTTATAATAGATCCTGTTGCCTAGAGATTGGTAATTGTAGAATATGATATACATCCTATAATATAATAGTCATCTCACCCATAGGTAGCCAAAACATGCATGTGTCTACTTCCCACCTCTCATATAATGTAGTAATAATATGCTTATCCTAGGTCATAGGCTCTGGGAAAGCAACATATCTTAGGCCTACTCTCTCAATCACCTCTATCTCCACATCAACCAAGGGAAAACCCTCCAAAGTATCCATCATCTTCCATAGCTAAACTCCCTCATGCATCAAAAACAAAACTAAACCTAAAAAATAATAACATGCATAATAAACTAGTCAACAATATTAATCATCACATCTCAAGATTTCTAGACACTAGCAATGGACAAAGGACACTAGTGTTACACCCTAGACACTAGTGCCAAGACCTAGATAGTAGTGCCTAGAATGGGATACTAGTGCCATTCTATAAAAACAAATCTAAACCAGTCCCTTTTTAGTAAAAATAACAAACAAGATAATATAAATAATACAAATAAGATAAAGTTGGAGTTCCTTACTAGGTGAACCTCCTCTAGCCTTAATCCATGCCTCGACCTCCTCATACTATGACAAACTAGCTCCTCACTCCTTGGCATATTTATCTCACTCAGACACAAAATGATTTCAACTCAAATGATCCAAATGAATTACAAAATAAATCAAAATAACCTATTTGAGTTATAACTTACCCAATACCACCTTATTAAGGTTACCCATGTAAACCAATTTTGCTAAATAATATAACTCTATTGCTATCACCATATCTCAAGAACTGTATATCCAATTCATGAACTATTTATTACACATGTGAATTTATAGCGATACAATATGTCCCATATTGGTTAAATCAATCCCATCATCATTATCAATTCTAAAAAAATGACAAAAATAATCACACTATATTTAACAATACAACAGACCAAACGTCTATCCAATTACATATTAATTTATCAACTCTGACATAATAAATACTTTATTCAAACCTAATACATTACAATTGATAATTAACACTAGTACAATAAATACTAACCACTTTTGTTACATATTCTCATCACAGTCTTGACTTTCTCACCAAAAGAGGGGGTAAATATGTATAGATTGCTTTAGAAATATAGAGTTGCATTCAGATATACAAACACATTGGTTTACATAGGTTTAAAAAAACATTTAATTTCACAAACATTTAGATATATAGACATACGGATCTACATAGGTTTACACTGACATTCAGATTCATAGACAATCATATATAAATACACATAGGTCTACACAGGTTCACACAGACATTCATGTTCACAGACATTCAAATACACACAAACACATGGGTCTACATAGGTTTATACAATCATTCAGAGTCATATACATTAATATATAGATACACATGAGTCTACATATATTTACATAGGCATTTAGATTCATAGATTCTCAGATATATAGACATATGGGCTTACAAAGGTTTACACAGGCATTCAAATTCATAGATTTTCAGATATAGAAATGCACATGTCTACACATGTTTACACATGGTTTCACACATTTTTAAATAAATAGATACATAGGTATACATAGGTTTACACAAGTTTACATAGGTATTAATATGTACACTTTACATAGATATATAATTTTGACTTAGGTATACCAGTTCATTCAGATATTCAGATACATAACTACATTACTTAGATGTCAAGATTAGGGGGCATGATGTAGAGTCCACATTTTTGGTCCCCATTTTTAGATTTATCAATTTACACTCAATATCATCACTAGGTTTTTACCAGTTGATCCATGGCATTGCACCAGACCCAATTTACATACTCAATTTTAAAGTGGGGGCAAGCGAGCCTTGTTTCTCCACACATTTAGTTTACATACTCAGATTCAGAGTGGGCAAAAACAAGCCTTAATTATTCACACATTTAGTTTACATACTCACATTTAGAGTGGGGGTAAGTGAGCCTTGTTTCTCCACACATATAGTTTACATACTCAAATTCAGATTGGGGGAAAGTGAGCCTTGTTTCTCCATGCATTCAATTTACATACTCAGTTTTAGTACAAAGGGCATTCACACCATATGTTTCCAATTCACATATTACACTCTAGTTATTATCCACTTCTATGACCAGGAAGTAGGCCAAACATATATTACATTCACATAGGCATGTATAGGTACACATTTCTATTTTTTTTACTCTGGTACTTTCATTTCATTGAATTATTAAAATAAAAGTGGGGCAAATGTAAATACCCTAATTTGGTCAATCAACCATAATTACTATGTCTTTTGTCACTCTTTCACATGAGGGTCTCAGTGATGGTTATAATCCTTATTCACATTGTTATTTTTAGTCTTTTAATCTTTTTTACGTCTTATTTTCCCTGTTTGTGACACTCTTAGTAGTCACAGTTCACTTATTCCTCATTTTAGGGGCCCTTAGCCTATTCTCCTTGATTTTTACTCTATTCCGAGCCTTAAATAGTAACACCATATTGATCTAGTGTCCACTTATGACTCTAGTGTATGATAATCCCTTTCACCCATGTTTGAGTCCTAACTCCTCAGTGTGCTTTGTCTTATGTTTTTTTTAATATTTTTTCATGACTTATCAGCTAACTAACAAGGCATTATATTCAAAACAAATATCCTCCTATATAAATAGCCTCACAAGGAATTTTACATCTATCACTTAATATTTTGGCACTTATTTACATAAAATAAACCAATATTACAACACAAATACTCTACATACTACTCAGTTTTCACACCTAGACAATTGCATGCTTGATTAAAGAAGGGCCTAGGCAAAATTAATTCTTGCATACCATGTAAGTTGATGGTGCATGTTCCCTAAGGGATAAATACATGTGATTTGAGACCCCTATCATTGTGGTTAATATAGGCAATGGCCAGGACAACATCGGTTTTACTCCATGCAATTGTAACATCCCACAATCTAGTTTTTCATTTTTCTTTACATTTGATTCACTCATTGTTTCACATGTGATGGTATTCATTAGTATTTTGGAGAATATTCAACCAAAACAATGACATAAATGAGCCCCTATATGACACATAATCACCTACAAGACCCTTAAAATCTCCTACAACTTCTCTAAAAGTTACAGACATTCACTAATGAAAAGACATTAACACCAAAATTAGACATTAGTGCCACAAGGCACTACTATCCTAAGAGGGGTGCTACTATCCAAATCCAAATCTTAACAAATAGTCAAAGAATAGAAGATTCCTTTATGTCTGCTTAACCATTTCTAATACCCTGATCTGTAAAAATATCTATGTATCTCTAGATAACTTCTTTATTTAATTACACTTGATATTTTGGGAAAGTTCCATTGAATCAATAATTTCTAATTTTATTCAAGATTAGCAATAGACTCGACCCTTTAATCTAGCTTAAGATTTGTATAGTAAAACCCTAAAAGGTTAAAACATTTAGTGAACCCATCTTAATTCAAATATTGCTTTAAAACCCTAATTTTACTTAGGATTTACCTTATCTAAATTTTGTACATTTAATTAGGGTTACAAAATTCTAATTTATAATTTTTTTGACCTAACCTTGCTAATTTAATTAATCCTATACTATGATTTCATTTAATTAATTTAGTTTAAATATTTACAATGCAACACTAAATCAAAACCCTATATCCACATTCTAGGCCCCTATACATACAAATATTAGTAATTAGGGTTTCAATCACAATCCAATTTTCTATAATAAAATTTGTTCAAAATTTAACACATTACACACATACTTATGTTAGATTATATTATACCTCTTGTGTGTTTGTTATTCCTTGTTTACACTATCTTCTTTGGCAAGTTTAAAATGGCATCTAAAAAGTCTTCTACCCCTCATCCACTTGATACACTTGAATTTCTCTCATGATAATAATAACAAATGGACTAATTTCCAAGATTGTACATTAGAGCATAATAATGACTTCATTTATAATGATGATGGTGACTATTGTTATAATGATGGCTATGAGGATTACTATGAGCATGACAATGAAAATGAACATGATGATATATTAAATACACCATTTTCTCTTCCCTCTCACTCTTTTTTTACTACTAAAATTATAACAAACAATATAATGCCAAAAGAAACTCCTGTTGGTAATGTTTTATTCCAATGTGATTCTAGCTTTTTAACTACTTTTGTTACTTCATTATTCAAATTAAATCAATATAAGTGCACTACACAAAAACCACTTTTGCATGGTTCAAGTAAAATAGATAGGAAAAATGCATCTTCTTTACCCTTCTCAATTACATTGGAAAAATCAAGTACAAATGATATTACACCTTTTAGTAATGCATAAACTAAGGTAGATGAAATTACTTTATCACCCTCATCCATATTTCAAGATCAATGCAATGATTCTTTATAACAAATCAATAATGTACATGTCTTTGATTCTTATCCTATATGTAATAATGTGCAAAAAGAAAACATGGTTGTTACTTCTCCTTCCCTTGATTCTAAAATTCCAAGTGATAATCATGCTTACATTTCAAAGATGACTAGTAAACAAATTCCTTGTATTACACCTACATATGACAATACATTGCATAGTAGTGAAAAAATTCCTTGTATTACACATACATGTGATGATACTAGGTTACATGCAAAAATACACACACACACACACTTATTATTATGTTTATAATTTACATTTACTAGAGAATAAAGTACCTGCTATTCAACTAGTATGTGATACTCCTTTACAACTTAACAATATAAAAGATACCAATGAATCCCCCTTAACCCCTCTTATCATAGTAGATCCTATTTATCAAATAAACCTAAATAAGGATGGAAGCTCATTTATCTCTAACCAGGTCTAAGATATGACACCTCTAAAGGTTATTGAGAGCACACCAACCCATTCTAAAAAACATTTCCAATATAATATACTAATGGCTAAAATAAATAAAAAAATTCATGCATTAAATGAACCCCTTAATCATGAAAATATACCTTCACAAGTGTTAATTTATTTAATGCATGATATGGGTGCTATGTAAAAATAAGTACATCATCTAACTTTGGAGATCAAAGCATGCCAATCTTAGGTCGATGCCAATGTTATACATAATAACCCTATTCCATGCAAAATCTGAACTACAAGGTTGCCACACAACTTTAAGATACCAATGTTGCCTATATTTGATGGAGATGGAGATCCATACTTACATCTTCAAGCTGATGAGAAAGCCATGAATCATATTAAAAATAATTTAAATCTATTACAAGTGTTTCCAAGGTCCCTAAATTGAAAATCACTAGATTGGTTTCACCATATATGTTAGGTTGTGGAGCTAAAAGCTTCAACATTTGCAAACTAGGAACAGATGGTTGCTGAGTTCTACAGGAACCGGCGTCGGCAGCATGACCGACGTCGGCAGGATCCAGTGCAGAAGGCAACCGGCGACGGCAGGAAGTCGGCCGACGTCGGCAAAACCAGACCAGCAGGGACCGACGTCGGTCGCCTGTGTGTTCCTGAAGTGTTCGTTTCACGGTCAGTTAGTTAAGTGAACGATGAGTTTGCATGTTAAGACCAGCCAGAGTCTTGGGTTGCGAGGATAATTGTCTAAATTAAGAGTCTTAGTTATTGTTTGAGTTAGGGATCTATTTATAGACCCATTGGCATGTATTGTTTAAGGCATGAGATAGAAAGGAAGAGTTCCTTCTAGTTGTAAGATCTATGAGTTGCAGGTTGTTGCAAGCTCATTGGTGATCTACATGTAAGCTTGGTCTTTGAATTGCAGGTTGCAGGTTCATGAGAGATCAGCTTGAAGTGCTATAGAGTGCTTGGTGTACCGGCAGGGTTATTACTGACTAGTTGGTGAGGTGAACACCAATTCTGTGTGTGAGTTGGTTGTTGGGACCGTTTTTGTGTAGGAGAGTGTGTGTGAGAAGAATTACTGTACACTTGAGGTGTGGTGAATCTCTGTAAGGTGAAAGAGTGTGGTGGCTCTTTGATGTATTCTTTTCTGTATATTGTTAATACAAGATAGTGTATTGTCTCTCATATTCTGTGCTATTGGTGAATTCTAGTTACTTGTGTTTTTGGTTATTTCCGCATATTCAATTGCTTATATATTTGGTAATCATACTGTGCTCTATCTGAGGAGCAAGATCCTAACCAGTGGAGTCAGAGCATGTTTGTTGTTCTTAGACTTCCTGACAAGTGGTATCAGAGCCTTGGTTGTAGGTTCTTGAGCTTGATACCAACAAGTGGTATCAGAGCTTTTGGTTGGGATACTAACAGATTGGTGTAGATCTGGGTAGTGTGTTTTGATTACAGGTTACTCACAGGGTTTCTGTTTGAGTGGGAGTTGAGCAATGACAGAAAGTAGTCAACTACGAATGGAAAAGTTTAATGGCAAGAACTACCAATTATGGAGGATGCAGATTGAGGACTATCTGTATCAGAAAGATTTGTACTTACCGTTGGGTGGGGTTGCTAGCAAACCCTTGGATATGAAAGATGAAGAATGGGAGGTTCTTGATCGGAAGGCTCTGGGATCTGTTAGATTGAGTCTTGATTCTTCTATGATTTCCAGCTTATCACAGTGTAAGACAACGGTGGAGTTGATGAAATCTTTGGCAAATTTATATGAAAAACCCTCGGCTTCAAACAAGGTATTTCTTATGAAGCGTTTATTTAATTTGCAAATGTTGGAAGGTGGATCTATTCATAGCCATCTTAGTGATTTCCATGGTTTGGTAAACCAGTTAAGTTCAGTGAATATTGTATTTGATGATGAACTTAGAGCTCTCTTAATCTTGTGTTCATTACCTGAAAGTTGGGAAGGTTTGGTAATGGCAGTTTCTAATACTGTGTCTCCTTCAAAAGTCTTAAAAGTGGATGATGTTGTGAGCGTGATCTTGAATGAAGAGATACGCAGGAAAAGCACAGGTGAATTATCTGGAAATGCTTTGAGTGTTGAAGGAAGAGGAAGGCCAAGAGAGAGGACAGAGCGTGGGAGATCAAGGTCGAAGACAGGCAAGAGATCCAAGTCCAGGTATGGCAGAATAACCTGCTGGAAATGTGGAAAGCAAGGGCACTTAAAGAGAGATTGCAGATCAGGTGAAGATCATCATGAAGAACATGAAGAAGAAGCAGATGTTGCAGGCTACATTGCACAGGATGCTCTGGTATGTTCTTTGGATAAAGTAGAATCTTGGGTATTAGATTCTGGTGCCTCTTTTCATGCATCTCCACATAGAAAATTTTTCCATGAGTATGTCCAGGGAGACTTTGGAGAAATTTGTGTAGGGGATGGTAAGCCTTGTCATATTGTTGGCAAAGGCAAAGTGAAGCTGAAATTGCAGACAGGTGACACATGGGTGTTAAAGGAGGTCATGCATGTCCGAGTTCTGAAGCGGAATCTGATTTCTGTTAGAAGTTTGGGTGAAGAGGGTTGCACAGTAACTCTCTCAGCGGACTCTTGGAAGGTTACCAAGGGTACACTTGTTATAGCTAGAGGTAAGAAAGTAGGTACGCTTTATCTATCTACTTGTTTTACTGATTCTCTTTCTGGGTTATCTACTTCAGCTGTAGATTCAGAGATGTGGCTTGATAGGCTTGGTCACATAGATAAGAAGGAGATGCTGGTTCTTGAGTCAAAGAATATGCTTTCGGATTTGGAAGGCATGGATCGTGGTTTCTGTATGCAGAAGAAGAAAGTAAGGTTTCTTGAGGAATCCGATGTTAGTGACAAGAACGGGAAAGCCTTGGTTTTCAAGGAGAAGGTGACGGACAGAGTTCAGCACAAGGTGCAGAGGAATTCTGAGCAGAGCAAGGGTGATTTGGACAAGGGTTTGATCCAAAAAGAGCTCGCGGGAAAAAGTCAGGTCTCACAAGAAAAACACAGAGACCGACGTCGGCAGGAAAACCGGCGTCGGCGTCCAGACAGGGACCGACGTCGGCTATGTGCAGCCCGACGTCGGTGACTCAGGGCAGACAGAGACCGGCGTCGGCCAGGGGAAACCGACGTCGGCGAGGAGGTAGTCACAGGGAACTGACATCGGTCGGCTGTAGACTGAGATGTGACCGACATCGGTTACTGAGACGAATTTTGGGTGGACAGCTAGTTGTCATGGAGTCTCAAGCGCCCATATGGAGGACTGAAGGTGTAAGTAAGTTCTTAAATTCGTCATTTCCCTTCTTTACACTACTTGTTGCTCACTTATGGCATAGGACCAGGAAGTTATTGAAGAAGCAGAACAGGTAGATCCAGGAAACAGTGGGAGCTAGGCATGTATGAGGATGTGATTCCTTGGAGGAAAACCAAACAGGGGTTTTGGGTAGTGTTGCCAGCTGGAAGTAAGCACTGAAAGATGAATGGATGTTGAAGATGAAAAAGAGCGGAAATGGATACATGAGATGGAAGATCAGGGTATATGATCTTGTATTAGCTGCAGGGCAATGGAGGTTTGATCATTGTGTTTCTCTTTACCAGGTTGGATAGTATTAGCTACACTATCCTATTTTCTGTATGATGTGCTTGTTGCAGGGTTACATATACAGGTATTACTGAACTAAAGGTAAAGCTAGTTCAGGTGTTTGTCATGGAGAATCTGGGAGCAGCAAGATTCTTTGGCATGAGTGTGATCTAGAGACATGGAGGTCTTGTTGACTTTGTTTCAGGATGATTGTGTGAAGCCGGTTAGCACGCTGATGGTTATACAGTTCATAGAACAGGTGTCTTGATTCACATAGTGAGGTTGAGTGCATGGTATGTACTAAACCTGAGTTTTCCCAAGCAGTGGGAGTTGTCACAAGTTTGGAGTCAATCCGGGAGAGTAATACTGAAGGGCAGTTCAGTTGGACCAGCAGCAGGTGCACATGCTATGCAGGGTCAAGTTCTTTTTCTACATGGTTGTAGATGTGGATGTGGCAGGTAATTTGGATGACAGATTTTGCACCACGGATTTTGTGGTGGTTGGTCTTCAAGAGTGATCTTGAGGGGGGATACAAAGCCAAGGAAACAAACTAGACAGTGTACAGGTACAGGTACAAGTTGTAGCTGTTTATCTCCAAGTGGGAGATTGTTAGGTTGTGGAGCTAAAAGCTTCAACCTTTGCAAACTAGGAACAGATGGTTGCTGAGTTCTATAGGAACCGGCATCGGCAGCATGACCGACGTCGGCAGGATCCAGTGCAGAAGGCAACCGGCGACGGCAGGAAGTCGGCCGACGTCGGCAGAACCAGACCAGCAGGGACCGACGTCGGTCGCCTGTGTGTTCCCGAAGTGTTCGTTTCATGGTCAGTTAGTTAAGTGAACGATGAGTTTGCATGTTAAGACCAGCCAGAGTCTTGGGTTACGAGGATAATTGTCTAAATTAAGAGTCTTAGTTATTGTTTGAGTTAGGGATCTATTTATAGACCCATTGGCATGTATTGTTTAAGGCATGAGATAGAAAGGAAGAGTTCCTTCTAGTTGTAAGATCTATGAGTTGCAGGTTGTTGCAAGCTCATTGGTGATCTACATGTAAGCTTGGTCTTTGAATTGCAGGTTGCAGGTTCATGAGAGATCAGCTTGAAGTGCTATAGAGTGCTTGGTGTACCGGCAGGGTTATTACTGACTGGTTGGTGAGGTGAACACCAATTCTGTGTGTGAGTTGGTTGTTGGGACCGTTTTTGTGTAGGAGAGTGTGTGTGAGAAGAATTACTGTACACTTGAGGTGTGGCGAATCTCTGTAAGGTGAAAGAGTGTGGCAGCTCTTTGATGTATTCTTTTCTGTATATTGTTAATACAAGATAGTGTATTGTCTCTCATATTCTATGCTATTGGTGAATTCTAGTTACTTGTGTTTCTGGTTATTTCCGCATATTCAATTGCTTATATATTTGGTAATCATACTGTGCTCTATCTGAGGCGCAAGATCCTAACCAGTGGAGTCAGAGCATGTTTGTTGTTCTTAGACTTCCTGACAATATAATCCTTAGTGGATCTTTACATACATATGAGGAGCTAGAGATAGTCTTTCTCAAGCATTACATACAAAATAAGGGATCTTTATTCACATATTAGAGATTATCTTCATTACATTAGGGTGATACAAATCCTACATCTAAATACATTCTATGGTTAAAATCTTGTTTGCATCAATTGATTTATCAACAAACAAATTTAGAAGTACAATACATATTTTCTAGAATTTTAATTTATCCTCTCAAGAAGAGATTACTATATCAAACATCTAAATCATTCAGACATCTATGCAATGCATCTATAACATTATAGGCATAGTTGGAATTAGTAATTACATAGTCAGAGGTAGATTTGGCTATAGACCACTCAGAGCCTCAGTTTAGAATATGGTACAAGAGCCTACTCCACTTCCAATTTAAAAACTAGTGGAACAAAAACAACCATTAAAAATACTCAGTAAGGGTAAAGAACCACTCTACACAAAACCTTCTAAAATGAGTAAAACACAAGGTATACATAGAGGGGTTATAAATTTTTTAGATAAGGCTGGGCCTGATGACATTTTGATTACATTATTAAATAGGGAGATGATCACACTTCTTTATACTAATCGTCATCCACCATACTGCTTGCATCAGGTACCAAATAAGCCATATTTTCATTTTCAATAGGTAAATGGACATTTGAATGATTATTGTTATGTACTCTGAGCTCACATAAACTAGTATGTTACTATAGGCATCATAGAGTTTACACAAGGGGCACTGCGACCTTATTTTCCACACTCTCCTAGATCACACTCTTCTATGACACAGTTATCGCAGGATGCTCCTTTTAAGGAACCATTGGATACTCATCATATGATGCTTGTGACTTCTAAAACACCCATTTATAAGTATTCTCATACATCATAACCTCAATGGTGATGGAAACTAGTTCATGAAGTTTAGAATGCATCTCTAGTCCATACACTAACCAAGATATTTTGGAATAACTACAAACCCAAGGGCACAATTTTGATATAATCACCAATCAAAATCTATGGAAATAATTACAGAGCTTAGAATGCACCTCTAGTGTGTACACCAATCAATATATTTAGTAAAAATTATAAACCCAAAGACATAGTTTCAATTTGACCACCAATAAAGATATATGTTAATAACTACAAAGATTAGAACCCAGCTTCAGTTTGTACACCGATTAAGATATTTACAATAAATCATACAACTCAAAGTGAAGTTTCAAAATGTCAACCAATAAATATTTTAAAATCAAAGTCTACACATTCACATACTATCTGTGTATGATAGGTAGTTCCAATTTCATAGTCTATGTCTACATTAACACAACATGAGCAATATGGTTGTTGGTTCTCTGTAATATCCCTTCGAATATCAAAACAAAGCTCCAAATTGCTTATCTGAATTTCTGCAAAATATCTTCAAATAGATGAATAAATCACAGTATAATTTCTTATTTATTTGCTCATAAGCTTACAATTTGAGATCCTCTGTCAGGTATACAAAGAATATCGAAAGTTCGGCCTTATAGCCTGAATATTCCGTGAACTGGGTTGAATCTGGCACGTCTCGGCCTGCTGTGTAAAAAACACAGTCGCCGACATCGGTTATACTGCCGTCGTCGGTCGACCTGTAGTGGTCCCCTTGCCGACGTCGGTGATGAGTCGACCGATGTCGGTCTCTGTAAGTTCCTGTTCGCCGATGTCGGTACCTGAACTTTCTGTAGATGCGTACGGATTTTTCGCAGATCTGTACGGAAGTCGTACGGCCACTGATATTGCTCAACCTATGTGCTTGATCCTGATCTGTAGAATTATGGGCTAATACAAAGATCTATATCTGGATAATTCTGGAATCAAAACCCAAATAATGAAAATACCTGAAACCCTCGTGATAGCTTCTGTGTGAAGTTATCTCTCAAACCTGGAATTCTGTGATAACTTCTGAATGAAGCTATCTCTCAATTTGGCGATAAATCAGCTGATCTTTCACAGCCTCTAAATCACACACAATGAAGAGGGAACGTTCTCCACTGCAATGGAATCCTGGAACCCTTGGCTCAGTCTTCACAGAAGAATTTCTTCAATTTTCAATAATCAATAATCTATAATAAGCATGGATACAAACTCTCTTCCATGAGAGATTCTTATACACCTCCAAAGGTGTGCTTGCTAAAATTTTGATTCCCTTAAATTAGACTGGGGCTTCCTTAATTTAGAACTAGGGTCTTAAAATTAGACCAATTCTTAAATTAGAATGAGGATCCTAAAATTAGACCCAATAATAAATAATTAATAATTAATTATTAATTACTAATTAATAATTAATTAAAATTGGACCAAATAATTAATATTTGATTAAATCAATCAAATATTAATATCTCCTTTAATTCATGTCCTAAAGAGCCCAAACGAAAGCCAAGCCCAGCTCCATCAAGACCCTCTATCCATCTCATCAGCCTACGAGGGTCGCATAATAGGCTAATCATCTACTCTGCACATGTCGACTAAAAAGGGGACATGACAATGGTATCAGAGCATATCGAAAGATATGGAGGTTCGTTTTCAGGTTGATGGGAAAACACATATTCTTAAGGCAATACGGGGCAACAGCTTCAAGCATATGTTTTTTCATCGGATGGAGATCCCTATACTACATGACATGATAGAGTGCGATGATGAGGGCACATTGGCACCAACATAGGAGAGATATGAGGATGAGCTTTGTCTTGAGGTGAGTTCAGTTCAAGAGTCAGCACATGTGGTAGAGGCTCAGCGTTCTTTTACAGGGGGGTCACATGTTGATGACGATATGCGTACAGGAGACAGAGGTGATGTGACGCCATTGGATGAGAGTGGTGATGGACAGGGTCGGGAGTTTGTGTTAGTTGACAGCACTGTAGATCGAGACTTCATTTGGGATCTGGGTATTCAGTGATTGCTTGAGGGCAAGCAATTTTAGGAGGGGCGGATTGTCATGTCCCCTTTTTAGTCGACATGTGCAGAGTAGATGATTAGCCTATTATGCGACCCTCGTAGGCTGATGAGATGGATAGAGGGTCTTGATGGAGCTGGGCTTGGCTTTCGTTTGGGCTCTTTAGGACATGAATTAAAGGAGATATTAATATTTGATTGATTTAATCAAATATTAATTATTTGGTCCAATTTTAATTAATTATTAATTAGTAATTAATAATTAATTATTAATTATTTATTATTGGGTCTAATTTTAGGATCCTCATTCTAATTTAAGAATTGGTCTAATTTTAAGACCCTAGTTCTAAATTAAGGAAGCCCCAGTCTAATTTAAGGGAATCTAATTTTAGCAAGCACACCTTTGGAGGTGTATAAGAATCTCTCATGGAAGAGAGTTTGTATCCATGCTTATTATAAATTATTGATTATTGAAAATTGAAGAAATTCTTCTGTGAAGACTGAGCCAAGGGTTCCAGGATTCCATTGCAGTGGAGAACGTTCCCTCTTCATTGTGTGTGATTTAGAGGCTGTGAAAGATCAGCTGATTTATCGCCAAATTGAGAGATAGCTTCATTCAGAAGTTATCACAAAATTCCAGGTTTGAGAGATAACTTCACACAGAAGCTATCACAAGGGTTTCAGGTATTTTCATTATTTGGGTTTTGATTCCAGAATTATCCAGATATAGATCTTTGTATTAGCCCATAATTCTACAGATCAGGATCAAGCACATAGGTTGAGCAATATCAGTGGCCGTACGACTTCCGTACAGATCTGCAAAAAATCCGTACGCATCTATAGAAAGTTCAGGTACCGACATCGGCGAACAGGAACTTACAGAGACCGACATCGGTCGACTCATCACCGACGTCGGCAAGGGGACCACTACAGGTCGACCGACGACGGCAGTATAACCGACGTCGGCGACTGTGTTTTTTACACAGCAGGCCGAGACGTGCCAGATTCAACCCAGTTCGCGGAATATTCAGGCTATAAGGCCGAACTTTCGATATTCTTTGTATACCTGACAGAGGATCTCAAATTGTAAGCTTATGAGCAAATAAATAAGAAATTATACTGTGATTTATTCATCTATTTGAAGATATTTTGCAGAAATTCAGATAAGCAATTTGGAGCTTTGTTTTGATATTCGAAGGGATATTACAGTGGTATCAGAGCTTTGGTCTTTGGTATCAGAGCTTTTGTGCAGATAAGAGAGCCCCTAAGTAAGGGACATCACAGCTGTAATATCCCTTCGAATATCAAAACAAAGCTCCAAATTGCTTATCTGAATTTCTGCAAAATATCTTCAAATAGATGAATAAATCACAGTATAATTTCTTATTTATTTGCTCATAAGCTTACAATTTGAGATCCTCTGTCAGGTATACAAAGAATATCGAAAGTTCGGCCTTATAGCCTGAATATTCCGCGAACTAGGTTGAATCTGGCACGTCTCGGCCTGCTGTGTAAAAAACACAGTCGCCGACGTTGGTTATACTGCCGTCGTCGGTCGACCTGTAGTGGTCCCCTTGCCGACGTCGGTGATGAGTCGACCGATGTCGGCAAGGGGACCACTACAGGTCGACCGACGACGGCAGTATAACCGACGTCGGCGACTGTGTTTTTTACACAGTAGGCCGAGACGTGCCAGATTCAACCCAGTTCGCGGAATATTCAGGCTATAAGGCCGAACTTTCGATATTCTTTGTATACCTGACAGAGGATCTCAAATTGTAAGCTTATGAGCAAATAAATAAGAAATTATACTATGATTTATTCATCTATTTGAAGATATTTTGCAGAAATTCAGATAAGCAATTTGGAGCTTTGTTTTGATATTCGAAGGGATATTACAGTGGTATCAGAGCTTTTGTGCAGATAAGAGAGCCCCTAAGTAAGGGACATCACAGTGGTATCAGAGCTTTGGTCTTTGGTATCAGAGCTTTTGTGCAGATAAGAGAGCCCCTAAGTAAGGGACATCACATTCTCCATGCCATCCAAGTTCAGACAAGGCATATCACTATCACATGTAATAAATGCATACATATTTTGGGATAAAAAAAAACCATATACATATAAAATACAAAAACTTAATCTAATACACATATGCCTAAAACATTCATACAATAGATACAAATCAATTAAATTTATTCCAACCTATATAAATTACAAACATCAACATTTCAAACAATCAAACTAATTAAAAACATAATAATGTATACAATATAACAAGATCCAATTGCCATTAAACAATGAAAATTTAAACAAAAACCACATATATATATAACTCAAAACATCATTTTAATCTAGATAGGGTGCATCACTCATTGATGCAAACATGACTACTGGGACTGACTCCCTCATTCTCACTCTTAAAGACATCAAAACTAGAACTAGAGGCCTCACTATCTCTATATGACATTGATATATGGATCTGATTACTATGTCTCTCTCACAGTACATTCCCAACTCAACCATACACTTGACATTTTCTCATTGAATCCATATTTATTCATCTACTATCTGACTACTAACCCCACTTAGAGCATCATAAATGGGCATGGTATGCCTTTACAACTTAGCACGTGATGCATCTCTATAAGCTACTGCTCACTTGAATGTTAAAGTTTCTATCACAACTTGATTAAACAAATGGGCACGCACCTTAGAAACATTGGTGGCCCTTTCCACCAATCTATCCTCCATGACATCATCAGGGATAGTTGTGTTAAATCACATAATGCCAACTCAATAGTGACCTCCCAATACTCTTCATCTCTGAAACCTATAAGTATCCACATAGTTCATCAACATCCTATCATATAAACATATAATCAACATTATATTAAACATAAAAAATGTTATTTAACTTACCCTTAACAACCCTCATGGGCTCTACATCTAATACCTCATCTACAATCATGCCACCTTTCAAAAATAGAGGTGCCCATTTATGGTCACTCTACTAAGTTAAGTAGGCTTCGATCACTCCCACATCATCTTTATATAGTACCTCAATGTTAGGATCATGCTTTGTCAATGGGATTAGAGCTAGCTCAGTAATATATGCCCTTAACATACTACATGGCCTCATAGGATCCCAAGAACACCTCAACCATATCACAGGTGCTGATGGGACATCTTGCACAACATTGAATTATCAAGTGACCCTCTCATAATGAAATCACTCATACACATTATCCAAATGATCTTGTATCACATAAATAACTAGAATCCTCCTCAACTACATACTATCCTCAAGCCACCCTCAATATTCCCAGTAGGGTCTCTAGATGATATCCTTTGCTGTCAAAATTTCTAGTAGCTATCGACACTATGTAGTGTTCCTCCTTAATACATGCCCTATCTTAGTCCATATCTATGCAAACACCTATGGATGAGCCCATCTATCCCATGCACATGCCAATAACCTACTCATGGCTATGTGATCATATGCCCAAAAATAGAATATCATCAATGCACTGATGCCCCCACTACACATCTCCTATGTAAAGTGGTATATATCCTTGTATAGATGAGCCAACATAGCACAACCATAAGAGTACATGGTGCCATGCTACTTGGTGTCCTGCACTATCTTGTGCATCTTGTAATAAAATGATACACCAATCCCATATATAACAACAGATGAAGATAGTAACATAGCTAGGAACTCCTGTAATCACATAACATTAGCCATCATTATCAAAGTCAATAATATATCACTCTGACTCCCTATATGATGAGTCCCCACCATCATGGTAGAGAAATATCTAGATGTTTATTTTATGGCTTGAGGACCAGTGGCCTCCTATAATATAGCCTACTACCTAGAGATTGGTAACCATAAAATATGATATACATCCTCTAATGTTACAATCATCTCACCTATAGGTAGCTAGAGTGTGTAGTGTCTACATCCCACCTCCCACAAAATACAATAATCATATGCTTATCCTAGGGCACATGATCTAGGAAAGTAACATATCTCAGGCTTGCTCTCTTGAACACCTCTATCTCTATATTATCCAATGGAAAACCCCACAAAGTATCGATCATATTTACCATCTAAAGCTCCCTCATGCAGTCATCAAATTTTAAAATTAAAACCAAATCAGGGATCTACAAAACAAAAAAAAATTAGAAAACAACATGCATCAGAAACCAATCAAAAATACTAAACATCACATCTTGGTACTATTAGACACTAACTAATACAACTCTCTTACTATTGCCATATCTAGAGAACCATAAATCCAATTCACAAATCACTTCTTTCACATGGGACTTGAAAATGATACGCTATGTACCATATTGGTTAAACTAATCCCATCATCATTATCGAATCTAGAAAACAACAAAAATAATCACACTATATTTAATAATTTAATAAACCAAATATATATCTAATTACACATTAAATTATCAACTTTGACATAATAAATATATTATTAAAACCTAATACAACATTAAAACTATTAATTAACACTAGTAGAATCAATCCTTATAATTTTTGGTTACATATCCTTATCATAATCTTGGCTCTCTCACTAAAAATGGGGGAAAATATGCATAGATTGTTTTAGACATATATAGTTGCATTCAGATATATAGACACATGGGTCTACATAGGTTTACACATGCATTCAAATTCATAGACATTTAGATATATAGATGTACAGGTCTATATAGGTTTACAAAATCATTTAGATTCATAGACATTTAGATATACAAACACATGGGTCTCCAAAAGTTTACACATGCATTCAAATTCATAGACATTTAGATATACAGACAGATGGTTCTACAGAAGTTTACATAGGCATATAGATTCATAGACATTTAGATAAACAGAAACATGGGTTTATATAGGTTTACACAAACATTCATATTTAAAGATTCTTAGATATACAGATACATGAGTCTACACAAGTTTGCATAGGCATTTAGATTGACATATTTTTAGATATATAGATTCATATGTATACACATGTTTACATATATTTTCATATATTTTTAGATAAATAAGTGCATATGTCTACACATGTTTACATAGGTATTTATATATATGCTCTACGTAGATATACAATTTTGATTAATGTATCCTAGTTCATTTAGATATTCAAATACATAAATGCATTATTTAGATATCAAGATTAGGGGTCATGATGTAGAGTGTACATTCTTGGTCCCCATTTTTAGATTTATCAAGTTATACTCAATATTGTCACCAATATTGTCACTAGGTTTTCACCATTTTGAGTCACAGGGCAATTTGTAGTGATTGATCCATATCATTAAGCTAGACCCAATTTACATACTCAAATTTAGAGTGTGGGAAAGTGAGCCTTCTTTTTCCACACATTCAATTTACATAATCATATTTAGAGTGGAGGTAAGCAAGCCTTATTTCTCCACACATTCAGTTTACATACTCAAATTTTGAGAAGGGGAAAGTGAGCCTTATTTATCCACACATTCAGTTTACATACTCAGATTTAGAGTGGGGGAAAGTGAGACCTATTTCTCCATGCATTTAGTTTACCTATTCAATTTCATTACAAGGGGAATTCACACCATATGTTTCCCCTTCACATATTACATTGCAGTTCTTATCCACTTCTCTAGCCAAGAAGTCGACCAAATCCAGATTACATTCACATAGGTAAGCAGAGGTACACATTTCTATTTTATATTACTCTAGTACTTTTATTTCATTGCATTACTAAAATAAAAGGGGAGCAAATGTAAACACCCTAATTATGTCATGCAACCAAAAGTACTATGTATTTTGTCACTCTTTCACATGAGGGTCTTAGTGATGGTTATAGTCCTTATTCATGCCATCATTTTTAGTCTTTCAATATTTATTATGTATTATTTTCCCTATTTATGACACTTTCAATAGTCACAATTCAATTATTCATAGTCCTAGGGGCCCTTAGTCTATCCTCCTTGATTTTTGCTCTATTATGAGCCTTAGGACATTAGCATCAATTTCAGGATAGTAGTGCCACATGGTGCTAGTGTCCGCTAGTGGCTCTAGCATTTGATGGGCCCTTTCATGCATGTTTGAGTCTTAACCCCTCCATAATCCTTCTCTTAATTTTTTAAAAATATTTTTCATGACTTGTCAACCAATGAACAAGGTATTATATTCAAAATAAAAATCTTCCTATATAAAAAGCCTCATAAGACATTTTACATCTAACACTTACTATTTTGGTACTTATTTACATAAAATCAACTAATAGTACAAATCAAATACTCTACATACTACTCAATTTTCACACCTAGGCATTTGTATACTTGATCAAAAAAGGGCATAGGGAAAATTCATTCTAGCATACTGTGCAAGTCAATGGTGCAAGTTGAAAAGAGCCATAAATTATTCCTAGGTAACCATAAGTACTATGTATTTTGTCTCTCTTTCACATGAGGGTCTTAGTGATGGTTATAGTCCTTATTCACATGGTCATTTTGAGTCTTAGGATCTTTCTTATGTCCTTTTTCCATATTTGTGGTCCTTCACGTAGTCACAGTTCACTTATTCCCAGTTTGAGGGGACCCTAGCCTATCCTCCCTAATTTTTGCTCTATTTTGAACCTTAGGACATTAGTTCCACTTTCAGGATAGTAGTTCTGTTGGTTGAATATTTTGTCTATCATCTTACTAGTAAACAAAATAGGTCTGATCAACCAAAGTAGGAAGATTAGTCATCCAAATGTGTAAGTTTATCACACCAGAAGGAGACTGCTCTCTCCTCTCATCAAGGGGAGGTTCCCTGTGGATATGCTATATATATGTATAAATAGAAAATAATACTCAAGGGTAGGACAAGACATCCATCTCTCTTTCTTCAAAGATGATGTGTGCAAAATAAAGGAAAAACTCAAGGGAAATGACAGACAACACTCCTCTTCTTTCAGAAGAATTTTTCAACTAGCCACAAAAATACTCCTGGAAATAAACGCATAATGTAATTGAGGGTGTAGTAACCAACAAATCAAGATACAACACAAAGTCTCCACTTGAAATGCTCAAGAGTAATATATGAAGGACAATGAGGGTGCAAAGTCATCCCAAAGTCCTTTACACATCAATGAAAAGAAAACACACTGAAGGTAGCTATGGGGGCACAAAGTCTCTCCACAGTTGATTCTTCAAAACACCTTCCTGAACAATTTTACTAATCCTGCTTGTTAAATTAATGGATCAAAAAATATATCAAGGAAAAAGACATAAGAACATCTTCCTTAACAACAAAGATATCACAACACAAAGTCTGAAAAATTTCCTTGCTTTCTTATTCCAATAACAAAATATGATCAATAGACTGAGCACAAAGTCTCAATAATGCTTCTCAATTTGGGCAGAGTTTCGTTTAGATTGTTAGAAAAAAGATATATTTATAATGAAAGAAAGTCCCTTACATAGCCACTTCAAGAAGGACTCAGGAACACTAATACATCATGATGCGTTGGGAACTATTAGGAAGACAAGCTAGAAATTTGGGGAATTTTACCCATTTGATCTTCTCAATGTAGATAAACAAGCCATGCAATTGAAATATTGTAACTTTCAATGTTCACCTGGCGGTCTGATTTTGTCTTCATCATTCTTCCTTTTTTGGTTAATTGAATCAGGTCCTGGATTCATTTGTTGTTCTGTCTTTCCTCACTTTCAGCTAGTTTTGGTCTTGAATTCTAGGAATGCATTCGAGTCTATAAATTCAAAAGATCAATGGCTATTTCATGGACTTAAAAATTGACGTTTACATACCTGTCGATGTGCTCTGAATGGCTAGTTCACTGTCTTGAATTTGACGTCTTCGGGTGCGTCACCCCTTAGTCCTCTTTCTACTTTTAGCTTTGTATTCTTCTAGATTGGACTTGCCCTTTTGGGCCTTGAGAAATGAACTATGTTGAGTCAGAATAGCCTTTTACTTTGGCCGTTGAGAGTCCCCCACAAGGGCACTTGCCCTTCGGGGTCCTTCGACAGCCCTTTGCCTTGGCAGTTCCCACAGACAAATCACCAGGCTTTCTATTTGAGGCTTCCTTCAGGAAAATTCTTGGGTGTTTTCTCCCATGGATAATTTCCATGGACATTTGTCCCATGGAAAATTCTCACGGACAATTTTCCCAGGGAAAATTCCACAGACAAAAAAGTCTGGGGAAAATTCCCGTGAACAAAAGTCTTCAGAAATTTGTTCTGCAAAGTCTTTGACTGGTCTTTAGAGTTTTTGTGACTGTTGCCACTTAGAATTATTTCAAGCTTTTTGTTCAAAGGAATTCCTTCGGACAAAAATCTGAAAGAATTAAGTCTTAGCTAATTTTTAAATGCCTTAAACAATCTGAAATAATTACCTTTTGGGCTTCTTTGAAAACAACCCTTCGAAAGGGTGCTTTTATTGATTAAGTGTCCTTCGCAAGGGCATTTATCCTTCGGGAAGCTTCCTTTTGCATTGAACCACCCATTTAAACTTTGGCGATGAACCATTTCGTTGAACCAAGATGTTGAACCAATCGGTTAAACAGAAAATGGTTCAAGCCGATGGTTCAAGAAGATAGTTCAATTGGATGAAACAAGCCGATGAACTAAGCATTGAACCAAACATTATGAACTTGCCTTTGAACCAACAGTTGAACCATTTCATTGAAATAATCAGTTAAACCAAGGCTTTGAACCAAAATGGTTCAAGCCAATGGTTCAATCAAATGAACTGATGAAATGAACCAAGCGAATGAACTGAGTGAATGAACTTGCTATTGAACCTGTTCATTAAACCAAGACGTTGAACCAAGTTTTGGTTCAACGGTTCAAACAAAGATTTGAAAAATGTCTTTGAACCTACTATTGAACCTTGAGATGTTGAACCAAAGGATGAACTAAAGGAATGAACCAACTGAGTGAACTATTTGGTTGAACCAAAAGACGTTGAGTGAAATAAAGCATTGAACCGCTTGGTTGAACTGAGCCATTAAACCATTCCTTTGGTTGAACCCACTGTTGAACCTTAAACCTATTGAACCCTTAAACCAAAGTGGTTCAATGATTCAAGCCACCTTGATTTGGTTAAGTGTTTGGAATTCGATGAACCAATTGCAACGATTAAACTTTGAACCTTGATGAAGCGCTTAACTCTTGCCAAAGACGTAGAACTTGTTGAACCTTGAACCCGTTGAACCTTTGAACCAAAGTGGTTCAATGGTTCAATATTTTAATGGTTCAAGTCTCTTTTTGCACTTAGATGCTTGCCAATGAAGATTTTCAACTGAACCAAAGCTCTGAACCAATTCTTTGAACCAAAAGACATTGAATCAAAGGATGAACCAAATGTTGAACCTACTGCTGGTGTTTGCCGATGGAGATTTCTATTTGAACCAAGGTTCTGAACCAATCCCAGAGAATGACTAAGTGTTGAAAACTGATTCTTTTAACTGAAACCACTTGCAAAAGCCTTTGAACCTGTATGAATGAACCTGCCTGTAGAGTCTATAGATTTTTCTTCCTGTTGAGTTCGTAGATTCAGGCCTGTAGAGTCCGTAGATTTAAGAAAAGTTTAAAAACTGAAGAATTTGAATGCCCAAGACAAATTTTGAAAAGGGAAGAGACAATTTTGGTTTGTAAGACCAAAATAGTTCAAATTTTGTCCCAAAAATGATTTCTATTTTTGGAGGACAACAGCTGGCTCAAGTTGGGGAACTTCTATCAATTTCAAAAGGAATTGAAAGGAGTAGAATCCAAAATTTCCAGTGTCTTCATGTGTACCATTGGGCTTCAGAATCATACTCCCAGAAATGGAAGGCATCAAAAATGGAAACAGACAAAACAAAATAGAATTAAAAATTGTACAAATATACATATATACATATGCAATGATCTGATACTTCAAGAATTGAAGTATTTCAGATGTTGCTTCTTGAGAGATAATGAAAATAGTGCACCATCTTGGTAAACCAGCAAGAAGACATTTTGTCCCCAGAAACGGTGATGGGCGAATGGAGCTCTCCACCAGGAAACCAATTTTTTGCATCTTCTTCTTGGTCTTTCCTTCTTTTTGCTCTATGGCAAGACGTGGTCTTCAAACTGAAAACCATAACTCGCTCTCCCTGCAAAGGGTTCCTTTACCTAATTTTGATTTGCAGTAGCATGGTCCACCATCATAACTTGTTATTCTACTAGTCTAGTCTAGCACATGCTTTGATTTTTAGCATCAGACCCCTGACAAACTATCAGTTCAACATCTCCTTTGATGTGAAGGAGTTTAACCTCTTCATCTTGAGCAATCTTCAATTTAAGCAACAGAGATTCACATCCAGCTGTGTTGTTGGTGTTGCTGACTTGAAAATTGCATGAAGGAAGAATATCTCCTTGAGGAGATATCAACATAGTTCCAACTTCATCATTGGTGGAAGAATTGTTGTCATCATTAGAAGCTGATCTCCCATCAGATTTATCTTCATTAGAGATGGAAGATCCTTCCTTGTTTATATTGCATCCTACCAATTCTCCTGAAGTCTTGTTTGGATCAATTCCTAGATTTTTAGCTACAAGAATTTCAGCTGTAGAAACATGAACATCCTCTATGGTAAAAAAATAATTATCCCTGCCTGAAGACTCAGACAAAATTTGTGCTACAAGGGTTGATGTTTGGGTGACCACGTACTTTGCTTCCTTTTTAGGGAGTAATCTCTTCATCACGCCTTGGACAAGGATCCTTGCTTCAGATAGATCCATGTTTAGTTATCCTCCCATGTCCTTGCAAAAATTTCATCCAAGCAAAATGCCATAGGATGCTGGAACATCAGCCACCAGGATAGTCATCTTAATCCTCTTGTTTGGAAAGGCTGTGAATGCAAATTGGGCATCTTTGATTTTCCCTAGCAATGGTACTTGCTTATTCTCCATGGAGAAACATCTCCCAAATGTTTTTGTCAGTGTGAGACCAAGAGACTCAGTGAATTTAGTAGGCATGACATTGTCAGATATGCCTGAGTCTATTATACAGTTACTCAGCTTGTGGCCATTGATTAACAGGGAAATATAGAAGGGTTCTATTTTTCTAGGAATAGCTGGAGGAGTAATGACTAGATTATTTGGAATAGGCATGTTATTTGGAGAATCAAGAGTTAATTTTTTATCCTTTTGTGCTGCAGGGATGGTTTACTTTTTAACATATTGAACCAACTTATTCAATTGATCTGGATTAGACTACAAGTAGTCAAATTTAGACATCTGTATTTTTATCTTTTTGACATGATTAATTATGTCAAATGGCTAAATCAAGCTAGGTACAGAGAAAGGTACTTCAATTTTTTGGGTTTTAGGAGGGATGGGAGGTGGGATGGTTTACGAAATGGGAGTAGAAGGTGAAGGTGAAATAGATGTATTTACCTTTTGGGTGCTGACTGGATCCTTTGATTGAAAAGGTAGAGCGGTCCCATGTTTAGTAATTGTGATTGCTGGTTGAGGTTATTCCTCTATCTTTTCTTTATCAGCTTGCTGGACTAATTGGTCCTTAGATCTGGTAAACACTACATATGATCCATCTGAAGCTTCTCCTTTGCTTCCGAGTTCATCCCGGTAATTCAAGAAACCAATGTGGGAGTCACCAGCTGATTCTTCTTGATTGTCTTCAATGATATCAGCATCATTTTCTTGATTCAATTTAGGCTGGAAAGAGAATTTTGATTCTGCTTCAAGGTATTCCATTGCTGAATTGGTTGGAGGAGCTTCCAGGGCAAGTTTTCCCTATGGGGGAGGAAGGTAATTTTTTTTCCCTTGGTTCCTGGCAACATTGCCCTGATATGACTGATTTGGGAATGTCCTTCTGTATGTAGGAGTAGAAGACATTCCTTAAGCCATTTGTCTTTTCAAGGCAAGCAACTCTTTTGCTAATTTCTACACCATTGGATCTGTGGTGTTTGTAGATGCATGTTCAAAAGATGATGAAGCTCTATTTCTATTTGGATCTCTTCTTATTTTCCCTGATAAGATGAGACCATCTTCTACTTTAGTGGCCAAAAGTTGAGCTGCAGCGAGATCTATTTGACCAGCATGTCTCAAGAGAAAATTGACTTTAGGTAACTGAGAATTAATGAAGAAACATTTGAGATTCTCAGCTGTAGGTCAAGCAATGACAGGAATTCTGTTTCTCAATTTGTCAAATTTGGCTATGAAGTCTCTCATAGGCTCATATGGCTCTTTCTTCATCTGTGTAAGTTGAGCCAGAAGTGCATGTGCATCTTCTGCAGGTTTGAATCTGGCTTCAAACTTATCTTTGAGAGTATTCCAATTGGTTATAGACTGAGCCTGTATATGGTAAAACCAATCTAAAACAACACATTGTAGTGTTTCAACAAAAATCCTGACTGCTACATCTTCAAATTCTTCTCTGATTACTCCACAAGCTATACTAAATGTTGTAATGTGTTCATCAGGATGAACTTTCCCATCACCATAGAATTTAGGGAAATTCTTCCTATAACTACATGGAAGTTCATGTAGAGGAGAAGTAAGATTGAGAGGACCAAAAACATTACCCCAGGGGCCTTGAAATACCATTATAGGATTTTAAAAAAGAGGGATAACAAATCTCAAAGGGGTAATTATAGGCGCAACTTTATCAACAGCAGAAGTAGATACTTCATTTGGTAATGGAGATCTGGCTTTAGTAGGAGGGAAGCTCTTAATTCATTGGAGATGAGATGATGAAGGAAATAGATCAAAATCACTTTGCTGTACTAGCTCAAACACAGGGTCAATGATACCTTTAGCCCTTTAGCTTCGTGTATACCTTGAATCTGCCAGATTGTGAAACAAAAATGGAAAAGATTTGACTTTGCTTAAGTTTGAAGCTTGAGGCTTTAAACTGTGTGTTCTTTCCCTATTAGTGTGGAGGTGAATGAATAGGCTATAAATGGATAATGGGTATTTCCCTAGCGGAGTCACCAAAAATTATTGGTTGAATATTTTGTCTATCAGCGTACTGGTAAACAAAATAGGTCTGATCAGCCAAAGTAGGAAGATTATTTATCCAAATGTGTAAGTTTATCACATTAGAAGGAGACTGCTCTCTCCTCTCATCAAGGCGAGGTTCCCTGTGGATATGCTATATATATGTATAAATAGAAAATAATACTCAAGGGTAGGACAAGACATCCATCTCTCTTTCTTCAGAGATGATGTGTGCAAAACAAAGGAAAAACTCAAGGGAAATGATAGACAACACTCCTCTTCTTTTAGAAGAACTTTTCAGCCAGCCACAAGAATACTCCTAGAAATAAAAGTAGAATGTAACTGAGGGTGTAGTAACCAACAAATCAAGATACAACACAAAGTCTCCACTTGAAATGCTCAAGAGTAATATACGAAGGACAATGAGGGTGCAAAGTCATCCCAAAGTCCTTTACACATCAATGAAAAGAAAACACACTAAAGGTAGCTATGGGGGCACAAAGTCTCTCCAAAGTTGATTCTTCAGGACACCTTCCTGAACAATTTTACTAATCCTGCTTGTTAAATTAATGGAACAAAAAATATATCAAGAAAAAAGACATAAGAACATCTTCCTTAACAACAAAGATATCACAACACAAAGTCTGAAAAAGTTCCTTGATTTCTTATTCTAATAACAAAATATGATCAACAAACTGAGCAAAAAGTCTTAATGATGCCTCTCAATTTGGGCAGAGTTTTGTTCAAATTGTCAAAAAAAAGATATATTTATAATGAAAGAAAGTCCCTTATATAGCCACTTCAAGGACTCAGGAACAGTAATACATCATGATGCATTGGGAACTGTTAGGAATACAAGCTAGAACTTTGGGGCATTTTACCCATTTGATCTTCTCAATGTAGATAAACAAGCCATGCAATTGAAAGATTGCAACTTTGAATGTCCACCTGGTGGTCTGATCTTGTCTTCATCGTTCCTCCTTTTTTGGTTATTTGAATCGGGTCTTGGATTCATTTGTTGTTCTATCTTTTCTCACTTTCAGTTGGTTTTGGTCTTGAATTTTGGGAATGCATTCGGGTCTGTAAATTCAAAGGATCAATGGCTATTTCATGGACTTTAAAATTGACATTTACATGCCCGTCGATTTGCTCTCAATAGCTAGTTCACTGTCTTGAATTTGATGTCTTCGGGCGCATCACCCCTTGGTCCTCTTTCGACTTTTGGCTTTGTATTCTTCTAGATTGGAATTGCCCTTTTGGGCCTTGATAAATGACCTGTGTCGAGTTAGAATAGCCTTTTACTTTGGCCACTGAGAGTCCCCCGCAAGGGCAACTGCCCTTCGGGGTCCTTCGGCAGCCCTTTGCCTTGGTAGTTCCCGCGGACAAATCCCTGGGCTTTCTATTTGAGGCTTCCTTCAGGAAAATTCTTGGGTGTTTTCTCCCATGGGTAATTTCTATGGACATTTTTCCCATAGAAAATTCCCACAGACAATTTGCTCGGGACAAATTCTCGCAGACAAAAAGTCTGGGGAAAATTCCCGCGAATAAAAGTCCACGAAAATTTGTTCTGAAAAGTCTTTGACTGGTCTTTGGATTTTTTGCACCTACTGCCACTTAGAATTCTTTCAAGCTTTTTGTCTAAAGGAATTCCTTCAGAAAAAAATCCAAAAGAATTAAGTCTTAGCCAATTTTTAAATGCCTTAAATAATCTGAAAGAATTACCTTTCGGGCTTCTTTGAAAACAACCCTTCAGAAGGGTGCTTTTATTGATTAAGTGTCCTTCACAAGGGCATTTGTCCTTCAGGAAGCTTCCTTTTACATTGAACCACCCCTTTGAACTTTGGTGATGAACCATTCCATTGAACCAAAATGTTGAACCAATCGATTGAACCAAAAATGGTTCAAGCTGATAGTTCAATTGGATGAAACAAGCCGATGAACTAAGCATTGAACCAAACATTATGAACTTGCCTTTGAACCAATAGTTGAAATTTCATTGAACCAATTGATTAAACCAAGGCTTTGAACCAAAATGGTTCAAGCCAATGGTTCAATTGAATGAACCAACTAAATGAACCAAGTGAATGAATCGAGTGAATGAACCTGCTGTTGAACTTGTTCATTGAACCAAGATGTTGAACCAAGTTTTGGTTCAACGGTTCAAACAAAGCTTTTAAAAATGTCTTTAAACCTGCTGTTGAACCAAAGGATGAACTAAAGGAATGAACCAATTGAGTGAACTATTTGGTTGAACCAAAAGACACTGAGTGAAATAAAGCGTTGAACCACTTGGTTGAACTGAGCCATTGAACCATTCCTTTGGTTGAACCCACTGTTGAACCTTGAACCCGTTGAACCCTTGAACCAAAGTGGTTCAATGGTTCAAGCCGCCTTGATTTGGTTAAGTGTTTGGAATCCGATGAACCAATTGCAATGATTGAACTTTGAACCTTGATGAAGCGCTTAACTCTTGTCAAAGATGTTGAATTTGTTGAACCTTGAACCCATTGAACCTTTGACCCAAAGTGGTTCAATGGTTCAAGTCTCTTTTTGCACTCAAATGCTTGGCGATGAATATTTTCAACTGAACCAAAGCTCTAAACCAATTCTTTGAACCAAAAGACATTGAATCAGAGGATGAACCAAATGTTGAACCTACTGTTGGTGTTTGCTAATGGAGATTTCTATTTGAACCAAGGTTTTGAACCAATCTCAGAGAATGACTAAGTGTTGAAAATTGATTCTTTTGATTGAAACCACTTGCAGCAGCCTTTGAACCTATATAAATGAACCTGCCTATAGAGTCCGTAGATTTTTCTTCCTACTGAGTCTGTAGATTCAAGCCTGTAGAGTCTGTAGATTTAAGAAAAGCTTGAAAACTGAAGAATTTTAATGCCCAAGACAAATTTTGAAAAGGGAAGAGACAATTTTGGTCTGTAAGACCAAAATAGTTCAAATGTTGTTCCAAAAATGACTACTATTTTTGGAGGACAACAAGTTCCACATGAAAATAGTGTCCACTTGTGTCTCTAGTGTCTGATAGGCCCTTTCACCTGTGTTTGAGTCTTAACCCCTATGTGGGCCTTCTTTTATGTTTTTTAAAATATTTTTCATGACTTGTCAGCTAAAGAATAAGGTATTATATTCAAAACAAAAATTATCCTATACAAATATCTTCACAAGGCATTTTACATCTAGAACTTACTATTTTGGCACTTATTTACATAAAATCAACCAATAATACAACTCAAATACTCTGCATACTACTTAGTTTTCACACCTAGACATTTGCAAGCTTGATCAAACAAGGGCCTAGGTGAAATTTAATCTATCATACCATAAAAGTTGCTTAAAAACCCTAATTTTCCTTAGGGTTTACCTTATCTAATTTTGTACATTAAATTAGGGTTATAAAATTATAATTTTTTGATTTTTTGACCTAACATAACTAGTTTAATTAATCTTATACTAAGGTTTCATTTAATTAATTTAATTTAAATATTTGTAGTGCAACACTAAATCAAAACCTTAGATACACATACTATGCCCCTATACATACAAATATTAGTAATTAAGGTTTCAATCACAATCCTATTTTCTATTATAAACTTTGTTCAAAATTTAATGACATACTTATGTTAGATTATATTCTACCTCTTATGTGTTTGTTATTCCTTGTTTACACTATCTTCTTTGGCAAGTTTAAAATGGCAGCTAAAAATTCTTCTACCCCTTATCCACTTGATGCACTCTTGAATTTCACTCATGATGATAATAATTATTGGACTAATATAAAAGATTTTACATTAGAGCATAATAATGAATTCATTTATAATGATGATGATGACTATTATTATAATGATGGATACGAGGATTACTATGAGCATGACACTAGAAATGAATATGAGGATATATTAGATACATCATCTTCTCTTTCCTCTCACTCTTCTCTTACTCCTCAAAATCAAACTAACAATATAATGCCAAAATAACCTCTTGTTGGTAGTGTTTTATTCCAATGTGAACCTAGCTTTTCAACTACTTTTGCTACTTCATTATTCAAATTATATCAATATAAGTGCACTGCATGAAAACCACTTTTACATGATTCATGTAAAGTAGATAAGAACAGTGCATCTTCTTTACCCTTCTAAATTACATTTTAAAAATAATGTAAAAATGATATTACACCTTTTAATAACGCATAAACTAAGGTATATGAAATTACTTTGTCACCCTCATTCACATTTCAAGCTCATTACAATGATTCTTTACAACAAATCAAAAATTTACATGTCTCTAAATCTTCTCCTATATGTCATAATGT
Organism: Torreya grandis; assembly: GCA_037957365.1. Lineage (NCBI taxonomy): Eukaryota > Viridiplantae > Streptophyta > Pinopsida > Cupressales > Taxaceae > Torreya > Torreya grandis. The sequence continues at coordinate 3,666,800 of JARHVA010000613.1, read as the reverse complement.
GCAAAAATAAAACATGGTTGTTTCTTATCCTTCCCTTGATTCCAAAATTCCAAGTGATAATCATGCTTGTATTTCAAAGATGACTCGTGATCAAATGCCTTGCATTACACCTACATATGATGATACATTGTATAGTAGTAAAAAGTTAAAATATTCCTCTTGTCTTTCTCTTAATGAGCATGCAGATGATACTTCTACTCTTATTAAGAAATACCCAATTATTATTATGTTCATAATTTACATTCACTAGAGAATAAAGTACCTTCTATTCAACTAGTATGCAATATTCCTTTACAACTTACTAATATAAAACATACTAATGAATCCCCCTTAACCCCCCTTACTACAATAGAACCTATTTCTCAGATAATCCTAAATGAGGGTGGAAACTCATTTCCCTCTAAATAGGTGTAAGATATCACACCTCTAAAGGTTATTAAGAGTAAACCCACCTTTTCTAAAAAATATTTCCAATATAATGTACCAATGGTTAAAATAAATAGTAAAATTTAAGTATTAAACAAATCCCTTGATAATGAAAATGTACCTTCACAAGTGTTAATTTATTTAATGCATGCTATGGGTGCTTTGTAAAAATAAGTACATCATCTCACGTTGGAGAAAAAAACATACCAATCTTAGGCTGATGCCGATGTTATACATAATAACCCTATTCTATGATGAATCTCAACTAAAAGGTTACCGCATAACTTGCAAATACCTGTGTTACCTATATTTGATGGACACAAAAATCCATACTTACACCTTCAAGCTTATGAGAAATCCATGGATCATATTACAAATAAGTTAATTCTATTAAAAGTGTTTCCAAAGTCCCTAAATGGAATATCACTAGATTGGTTCTATCATACAATCCTTAGTTGATCTTTACATACATATGAGGAGCTAGAGATAGCCTTTCTCAGGCATTACATATAGAATAAGGGACTTATAGTCACACATGAGAGATTACCTTCATTACATTAGGGTGATATAAATCCTACATCTAAATACATTCTAAGGTTTAAATCTTGTTTTCATCAGTTGATTTATCAACCAATAGATTTGCAAGTACAATACATATTTTTTAGAAGTTTAATTTATCCTCTCAAAGAAAATTTGTTATATCAAACATCTAAATCACTCAGACATATATGAAACATAGCTATAAAATTAGAGGAATATTTAGAATTAGTAATTATATATTCAGAGGTAGATTTGTCTATAGACCACTTAGATCCCCAGTCTTATAATTTGGTACAATATCCTACATTTCTAATTCAAAAACTAGTGGAACAAAAATAACCAATAAAAATACTCAATAAGCCAAAGAACCACTCTACACAACACCTTATACAGTGAGTAGAATATAAAGTATACATAGAGGGGTTATATAGTTCTTAGATAAGGTTTGGCCTCATGACATTTTGATTACATTATTAGATGAGGGAATGATCACACTTCCTTCTACTAATCATCATCCACTACACCACTTGCAATGGGTACCACATAAGCCATATTATCATTTTAAATAGATAAATGGACATTCAGATGATTGTTTTATGTACTCTGAGATCACATCAACCAATATTTATCTTTAGGAATGATAGATATTACACAAGGGGCACCAAGGCCTTATTTACCACACTCTCCTAGATCACATTTTTCTATGACAAAGTTATCACAAGATGTTCATTTTAAGGAACCATTAGTTACTCATCATACAAGCCATGTTACTTATAAGACACAAATTTATGAGTAGTCCTATATACCACAACCTAAAAAATGATGGCATCAATTTCACAAAGCTCAAAATGCACATCCAGTGCATACACCAATCAATATATTTGGGAACAATTACAAACCCAAGGGCATAGTTTAGGTACAATCACTAATCAAAATATATGGAAATAATTATAGAGACTAGAACACACCTCCAATGCATACACCAATCAAGATATTTGGGAATAAATATAAAACCAAAGGTATAATCTTAATTTGAACACTAATAAATATATATGATAATAATTATAGAGATTAGAACCCATCTTCAATTTGCACACTGATTAAGATATTTGTAATAAATCATACAAGTTAGAGTGAAGTTTTATAATGTCAACCAATCAAGATATTTGTATCAAAGTCTACACATTCACATACTAGCAGTCTCTCATAGGCATCTCTATTTTCATAGTCTATGTCTATATCGACACAACATGAGATATATGGACGTTGGTTTTCCATGACATCTGAGTTCAGATAGGGCATACCACCATCACATGTAATAAAGACATAAATCTTATGAATTATAAACAAAAATCATATACAAATAAAATACAAAAACTTAATCTACTACACCTATGCCTAAAACATTCATACAACAAATATAAATCAATTAAATTTAATCCAACCAAAACAAATATTAAACATCAACATTTTAAACAATCAAACTAATTCAACACATAACAATGTATATAATATAAAAATATCCAGTTGCCAATACACAATGCTAAATTAAACAACAACCATCGATATATATATATATATATATATATATATATATATAACTCAAAACATCATTTTAATACAAATATGGTGATTCACTCAATGATGTGAACATGACTAATGGGACTAGTTCCCTCACTCTCACTCTTAAATACATCAAAATTAGAACTAGAGGCCCCACTATCGCTATGTGAGCTTGATCTATGGATCTACCTACTTTCTCGCTCTTGATACATGCCCACTTTATCTTTATACTTGGCATATTCTCACTAATTTTTTTTGTAGTCATCTAATATCTAAATAGTATCCCCACTTAGAGCATTAGGAGTGAGCATGTTATGCCTCTATAGCTCAACACATGCCTCATCTCTATCTACCACCACTCGCTTGAATGCTGCACTCACTATTGTAGCTTGATCAAACAAATGGGCATATACCCCAATAAAATTGGTGGACATTTCCACCAATACATCCTTCATGGTATCTTCAAGGATATGACATGTCAACTCACATAGTGATGACTCAATAGTCACCTCCCAATACTCATCATATATTGAACCTGTAGGTATCCACATAGTTCATCAACCTCCTATCATATAAACATATAATCAACTTTACACTGAACATACAAAAATGTTATTTAACTTACCCTCAATAGACCTTAGGGGCTCTACATCCAATAACTCATCCATGATCATCCCACCTCTTAGAAATAGAGGTACCCATCTATGGTCATTTCATTAGGCTGAGTAGGTATCTGTCACTCCCACATCATCTATATCTAGTACCTAAATTTTAAGATCATGCTACACCAATGGAATTGGAGCTAGCTTTGTAATAAATGGCCTCAACATACTACATGGCATTAAAGGAGCTTGAGAAATCCTTATAAATATAATAGGTGTTTGGGTCACATCCTACATGACACCAAACTATCAGGTGACCCTCTCATAATAAAAACACTTGTATACTTTATCCTAATAATCATGTATCCAAAAACTAACTTGAACCTACCTCAATTATGTACTATCCTCATGCCACCCTTGGTATCCCCTATAGGGTCTCTAGATGATATCCTCTGCTATCAAACTATCTAGTAACTACCAACATTGTGTAGTTATCTTCCTTGACACATGACATATCCTAGTCTATCTTTATACAAACACCTATGGATGAACCCATACATCCTATACATGCAAAATAGTGTAATAACATTGATGCACCTATACCTTCACTACACATCTCTTGTGTAAAAAAATATAGATCCTTGAAGAGATGAGCCAGCATGGTACAACTTCAAGAGTACATGGTGGCATGATCCTTTATGTCCTACACTATATCATGCATCCCATAAGAAATTGAGATACCACTCCCACATACAATAACAAATGAATATTGTAACACATTTAGGAACTTCCACAATCATATAACATTAGCCATCATAATTAAAGTCAATAATATATTACTCTAACTCCCTATATAATGACTCCCCATCATCATATCAAAGAAATATCTAGATTTTTAATGTATAACCCAAGGACAAGTGGCCTCCTACAATATAGCATACTACCCAAAGATCGATCATCACATAATATGAAATACATGCTCTAATGTAATAGTCATCTCACCCATAGGTAGATAGAACATGCATGTGTCTACATCCCACCTCTCACATAATGTAGTAATCATATGCTTATCCCAAGGCATAGGCTCTAAGAAAATAACATATCTCAAGCCTGGTATTTCAAGCACCTCCATCTCCACATCATCCAAGGGCATACCCTACAAATTCTCCATCATCTTCCTCATTTGAAACTCCCTCATATAAACATCAACCTATAAAATTATAATCAAATTAGGCATCAAAAACATGCAACTAAATGCAAAAAATAACAACACACATCATAAATTAGTCAATAATATTAAGCATCACATCTTGAGACTACTGGACACTAGCATTGTGTAGAGGATAATATCACCACACCCTAGACACTATCGTCATGACCTAGATAGTAGTGCCCAAAATGGGACACTAGTGCCATTCTATGAAAAATAACTCTAAACTAATATTTTTTTAATAAAAATAGTAAATAAGACAACAAAAATAATACAAACAAGAAAAATTATGAGTTTATTATCAGGTAAACCTCATTCCTATCTTGAATCCATGTCTCGACCTCCTCATAGCATGATAAACTAGCTCCTCATCCCCTCAACATATTTATCTAACTTAGACACAAAATGATTTCAACTCAAATGATCCAAATGAATTGAAAAATGAATCAAAATGACATATTTAAGTCATAACTTACCTAATTACACCTTATTAAGGTTACCCCTGCATGCCAATTTCACTAACTAATGTAACTCTCTTGCTATTGCCATATCTTGAGAACCATAGCTCTAATTCATGAACTATTTCTTGCACATGGGACTTGACAATGATATGCTATGTCCCATATTAGTTAAACCAATCCCCTTATAATTATCAAATCTAAAAAAAATGACAAAAACAATCACACTATATTTAATAATACAACAAACCAAATGTCTATCCAATTACATATTAAATTATAAATTTTGAAATAATAAATACATTATTCAAACCTGATACAACATTAAAACTACTAATTAACACCATTAAAATCAATCCTTACCACTTTTTTATATATTCTCATCACAATCTCACCTCTCTCACGAAAAGGGGGGCAAACATGCATAGATTACTTTAGACATATAGAGTTACATTCAAATATATAGACACATGGGTCTACACAGGTTTACAAAGGTATTAAAATTCACAAACATTTAGATATATAGAAACATGGGTCTACACAAGTTTACATAGGAATTCATATTAACATACAATTATATACAAAGACACATGAGTCTACATAGGTTTACATAGGCATTCAAGTTCATAGACATTCAAATATACAGACACATGAGTCTACATAGGTTTACAAAGGCATTCAAATTCATAGGCATTCAAATATATAGACACATAGGTCTACACAAATTTACAAAGGCATTTAAATTCATATATTTTTAGATATATAGACACACACATCTACATAGGTTTACACAAGCATTCATATTTATAGATTTTTAGATATATAGATGCACATGTCTACACATATTTACAAAGGTTTTCATAGATTTTTAGATAAATAGACACATAGGTCTACATAGGTTTATGTAAGTTTACATAGGTATTCATATGTACACTCTATACTTATATACAATTTTGACTTAAGTATACTAGTTTATTTAGATATTCAGATACACAACTACATTGCTCAGGTATCTAGATTAGGGGGCATGATGCAAAGTGCATGTTTTTGGTCTCCATTTTTAGATTTATCAGGTTACACTCAATATCATCACTAGTATCATCACCAAATTTTCACCAGTTTGGGTCACAAGGCTATCTATATTTACACTAGACCCAATATACATACTCAAACTTAGAGTGGGGGAAAGTGAGATTTGTTTCTCCACACATTCATTTTACATATTTAGATTCAAAGTGGGGGAAAGTAAGCCTTATTTATCCACACATTCAATTTACATACTCAGATTTAGAGTGGGGGCAAACTAGCCTTATTTCTCCACACATTAATTTTACATACTCAGATTTAGAGTGGGGGCAAGTGAGCCTTATTTATCCATGCATTTAGTTTACATACTCAGTTTCAGTATAGGGGGCATTCACACCATATATTTCCCCTTCACATTTTACACTCCAGTTCTTATCCACTTATCTATCTAATAAGTGGTCCAAATATATATTATATTCACATAGGTAAGTATAGGTACACATTTCTATTTTATTTTATTCTAGTACTTTCATTTCATTGCATTACTAGAATAGAAGGGGGGAAATGTAAACAACCTAATTTGGTCAAGCAACCATAATTACTCTGTATTTTATCACTTTTTCACATGAGGGTATTAGTGATGGTTATAGTCCTTATTCGTGTGGTCATTTTGAGTCTTTCGATATTTCTTGTCTTATTTACCTATTTGTGACACTCCCAATAGTCATAATTCACCTATTCCCAGTCTTAGGAGCCCTTAGCATATCCTCCCTAATTTTTTCTCTATTGTGAGCCTTAGGAAATTAACACCACTTGTAGGATAGTAACGTCATATGGTTCTAGTGTCCACTTGTGGCTCTAGTGTCTTATGGGCCCTTTCATGCATGTTTGAGTCCTAACCCCTATGTGTGCTTTCTCTTATGTTTTTTATATTTTTCATGACTTGTCAGCCAATGAACAAGGTATTATATTCAAAACAAATAGAATCCTATATAAAGAGCCACATAAGGAATTTTACATATAGCACTTACTATTTTGGCACTTATTTACATAAAATTAACCAATAGTAAAACTCAAATACTCTACATACTACTCAGTTTTCACACCTAGACATTTGCATGCTTGATTAAAGAAGATCCTAGGAAAAATTCATTCTATCATACCATGTAAGTTGATGGTGCATATTACCTAAGGGATAACTACATGCAATTTGAGACCCTTAGCATTCAAGTTAATGTAGGTAGCAGCCAGGATAATAAGGGTTCTACTCAGTGTAATCATAACATCCCACAATATAGTTTTTCATTTCATTTTTTCATTTGATTCATTCATTTTTTCATGTGTGAGGGTATTCATTAGGGTTTTGGATAATATTTAATGAAAATAATGGCATAAATGAGCCCCTATGCAACATAGAATCACCTTCAAGATCCCTAGAAGCTCTCATAACTTCTCTAAAAGTTACTTATAATCACTGTAAAAAGGACATTATCACTATATTTGGACATTAACACTACATGGCACTACTATCCTAAGAGGGGTGTTAATGTCTAGAGTTAGATCTTGACAAATAGTCAAAAGATAAAAGATTCCTCTATGTCTGCTCAACTATTTATAATACCTTGATTCATGAAAAACTTTGTGTATCTCTAAATAAGTTCCTTTTCATCTTACACTTGCTATTTTGAGAAAGTTCCATTGAATTAATAATTTCCAATTTTATTCCAGATTAGCAACAAACTCTTCCCTTTAATCTAGCTTAGGATTTACATAGTAAAACCCTAAAAGGTTAAAACATGAATCTACCTCTCAATTAACATGATCTATTAATATTTTTATTACTACCCTTCACTATTGAGTAAAAATGAGAAAATTAAAGATTAGATAATGTTGATTATTCATGAGATTTACTCATGGAAAAAGTATACAACACCTTCTTACATTTTGGTTGTTCCCAATAAGACTGATGCTATCATATGGTATTTGATCATATTCAGTTCTTATGATTCTTTTAGTCATATATTACCAATAGAAGATGCCATGTGGTAAGGATCGATAAATCTTGAACATCCTAATTTTCAATTATTTGAGGACAAGAAATTTGAGGAAAGGAGGTGTGCAATATCCATAAACTCCACCTTTAACAATCACGTAATAGACAATGAAGTAAAAATCATAATCAACCACTAATAAAGGCAAATTATAGTCAACAACCAATAAAGGAAAACCACACAACAATTATAGGAATTACAGTAGGCACTCACTAATTAATCACTACTGGTTGGTTAAAACCATACTTAAAGTAGTAATTTCCATACTTAAACCAACATTTATTAATTAATCAAATTGCTGTTAGTTTTTTTTAGTTAATTTAACCAACATTCATTAGACAAATGGTTGCTACATTTAGAAAGGACATGTTTGATGGAAGGCTATAAACGTATTAATATTCAATGTTTAATAGGAAGGAAGAATCACTCTATCATGTATTCAAACATATAACCATGTGCAAGCAATAAATTTACATTACTTTTAAGGATGAACCCCTTAATTATAGAATCAGATTTCAAGGATGGAACCCCTTGTCATCTCTCTAATCAAGGATGAAACCCCTTTAGGATTTACATTCCATTATTTTAAATCTAAAACTATGAAGTAAACCATTAATAAATTACATTTAATTACTTAAATTATTCTTCTTAAGTGCAAATCTATATTTATAAAATATTATAAAAAATGTGTCAAGTCAAAGGGTAAGGAAAAATCTCCTCCAATAATATAACACAACTAGTAAGAAAAAAAAGTAGTGTAGGAATCAAAATAATAAAAAATGTCAGAAAATCAACTCTTAGATTCAAAAAAGAGATTGATAGTACCTAAGTTATTGAGTGAAAAAATGAAGCCAAATAAATAATAGTGTGTTTTGGTATGTACAAATTTTTCATTATTGCAACTTCCTACAATAATTATTAGGTTGTTCAATTTGTGAAAAAATCCCAAGGGATGATGATGAAGGTTAATGGGATAAAGATAAACATGTCTAAAAAAATCAACCAAGAAGTGGTGGGCAGCCCAAAATCTAATTATGATATCTATTATGGTAGGAAGAACCCTCCTAAAAACATTCATGCTAGAACTAATATGTTTGGTTATACTAGTGATGACAACCAATGACACATCAACGTGTGGATGTAAGCATATAACAATGCCTAAATCATAGAAAAAAATAGGAGACATGAAAAAAAGTAAATACTCCATGTGAAGAAATATTCTTGGTTTTAAAATCAAGTTATAATAGTAAGTGGATAGGTGGGGAAGAGGTTAACCCAACTGATTTATTATGTGAGGATACATACCATAATATATTGATGTAGAAAGCAAGTGTGAAAGCTATAGAGATCATACACCCTTGCCTTATCCAATTTTTAATTATTCATGTGAAATGTAAATAGTTCCATTAATATATAGAGGATAAATATGGTTTTTGGTGTTATGTTAGACTTTAACTACAACTTAATTTATAGAACCCTAGCTGTAATAAAAAGTCCTAACTATGCTGATATGTTGGAATTTGATTCTAAAAAATGTAATAAATTATTTTAAATTGTTTCTTCAATCATAAAATTGAGGAAGTAAATACACATGAACAAGAAATTATTACTTCAAAGTAGACAATTAACAAAAATGAACAATATTAGGGTAGAAGAAAAGAATTAAATATGAAGGGAAAAATGCATATGAGGTTCATTTCCATAATAACACAAATGATCTTGGTGCCATGAGGAAGCATGAAGAATCATCTCGATATATGGTTGTCGAGATAAAAAAATAAATTAGAAGAAAATGTAGGGAAGTTTATTTCTCACCATCAAATTTGAATATTGGGGGAACATGTACTTCATTTAATCCATAACAAACCCCAAATTATGGGTGTTCTAGTAGTTGAAAATGAAAGTATAGTTGGAACTCTGAACTTTTTTTAAAAGAAAAGGGAAACTAGGGAAGAGGCCCATAATTACATATCTCCATTTAAAGACAAAGTGAATACTCTAGATGCAAAAAAGGAAGATCTTGAGCTACCCTTATGTGTTTTTATAGATACCCATATTTGGTATAAGCCTCTTTTAATGTATTTTTGATTAGTTATGGATATATAGCATGAGATCTGACATATTTTAGCTAAAAGAGAAAGTGGGAACTCTAAAAATTTTCTCAAAAGGAAAGGGAAGTTGGGGAAGAGGCCCATAATTACATATCTCCATTTAAAGACAAAGTTCACACTCTAGACGCAAAAAAGGAAGATCTTGAGCTACCCTTGTGTGTTTTTATAGATACCCATATTTGGTATAGGCCTCTTTTATAATGTATTTTTTATTAGTTATGTATATATATCCATTTTTTTAGATGATTGAGTACTTAGTGGCAAAATTTTACATGGTCCCCTTGGGCTCCATGGCCTTTTATTTCTTTGTCTAGTATTTTGTTATTCTCTATTTACTGTATTATACTTTGGCCATATTATGGTGGTGTCCCTAAATTTGTGATGTCTATTATGTGTTTTGATCTCTTAAATACAACCATTTGCTTTATGACACTTGTATTGATGCAAGTGTCTAAGGGTAAATAGAAGTGTCCCAGTTATGCTTTTTTATATTTCCATACTTTTTTGCCTTATGACCATTTTTGAGAGTCTATATGTTTGTTCTATTATCAACTTACACTCACCAAAAGGTCTTAATTTAAATCAAAAGGTTCCATATATATAAAAAGTTAGTACATAATATTCTATTACCAAGAAAGCATCTAAATTAGCATATGCATTTTTCATTCAAAAGTTATTCATTACACCGTACATTGAATTAAATATTGCTAAAGTCTAAAGTATTACAAAAGATAAAATTGCACTTGCACTATTTGTACCAAGGGTTGTAATATGAGAAAGAGAATATAGTTGCAAAATCATTATTACACACACACCCCTTAGAGGGATAACTATATGCAAGTTTTAGGCCCTCCTTATAGTATATGGTTATGTAGGCAACACTAAATGACAACAAGATTGCTAGGGTTAGCTCATTTCAAGTGCTAACCCCTTTTTTTATTTAGTCATAGGTAGTCAAAGATAAATAAGCTAGGGTTTTGATTATTGATAGTATTTCATGTGTGATTCTATCATTATCTAGAGGTAAAACAAGAATACAAACATAAGCACATCTTCAACAAAAGAAATAATCACCTTAAAAACATATTTATATTTAAAAACCTCTATTGAGATTAGGACTCATGTGATGACACAAGTGTCCCAAGGTTGACCAAGCGTTTGAGTAGGAAAAATAATCAAAATATGGAACAAACCAAACACAAAGTTGGCCTGCAACACTGAGATGAACCTAAATCATTCTGATAACCTAGAATATCATGACAAATAAGATATAATCTTTCTAACTTTTGATTGTATAGTTCTTGTTGTATTATTTCACATGCTCAAATAGGTTAAATTCTAATAAAATATCATTTATTACCTAGAATAGAATATTACATTATTGCACTCAAACATTTTATTTCTATAGTGTGTTTATGTGAAATACCCATTTTGAATAAAATAATTTCAATGATTTTTTTTATCACACCATGGCCATAATAAAGGCAAATTATTCAAGAGTAATTGCAATGTTTTAGAAGATGTAGGATAAGGACCATGTTGAATAAGTCACAACCCAAATCTGAGACTTATCTAACAAGTTCTTAAATAATAATGAACTATATGAATATCATTGAGTTCCATTATAATTTGGACTCGATAAAATTTATATTTAATATAAAAATAATATTGTGATGTGTTGTGAATGTCATAATTAGAAACTAGTATAGAACAAGTAATATTCGATTATATGTGTTTGTTATTTTCATGAAATATGTGAAATTAATTATGATGTTAATATTAATGTCATTTAATGATGGATTTTATTATTATTGATAAAAAATATTGATGCATGTACTAATAATGATTATATATATCAATTTGAAAGATCAATTCTCCCTGGAGCATATAATTAGGAATGAAATGAGACTATGAGACCAACAATAATTTTCTATAGCCAATCGAGAAAGCAATCACACATGAATCATGTATCGATGATATTTAAATTTATAAAATTTTATGTGTATGAGTGTGAAACAAATGCATTTAATGTCTTACTTGGATATGATAGTTAGATTATATTGAGTGTTTATAGCTAGTTGCATTTGGTCAATATAATTAATTAAAAATGTGAATCACATATATGTTGATTTTAAAGAGTGATTGTAATAATAAAATTGTTTATCAAACATATAAGGAAGACTAATGACTGGAATCTAGATAATGATAATGATATTCTTGGTATGATATGTATGCCAATAAAATAATAGTATTTTATACGTGTATAAAGATACATAAGTATATATTTATAATTGTTACAATTTCAGGATTAGTTATAATTATTTACTTGGGTAAAGACTTATGTAAATAAAATACATTTATAAGGTGAATTATAAATTAGAAATAATGATTTGGAAAATTATAGAAAAATATAAATAAAGTAAAAGAATAGAATTTAGAAAAAGAAAAGAAATGCAAAGAAAGAAAATAGTGGACAAGTGTCCTTTATGTCAAAGAAAGTAAACATGAGGATAATGAATGAGAGAAGAATAAGTAGAGGATAAGGGAATATAATTAACATTCATTTTGATTGTAAACATACATTTCCAAAATTTGGAGAGGAGATAATATGAGAAGGTGTTGTCGAATTGTAAATGGAAGGGAATTAGGTGGAGGGAATGATATTTTGCTTGTATCTTTTTTTTTTGTAGGAATAAATTGATATTTTTCTTGTTGATAAATGATGCCCTAGTATGCAAAAAAATTTCACACTATTATTTGCATGAAAAAATATATTTTTATTTAGAGATTTTGAATGTTTTTGTTATGCCCTTCTTTAACAATGAAAAAACTAGAAAATGAGATAGGAAAGAGAAAATAATACATGGATTTTTTTTAATTTATCTTATAGAAAATTATGAAGGAAAATTATTTTATTTTTATGGTGAATTAAGGTGAAACAATTCTCCTTGTCATGTCCAAAATTTAAACATCCAAAAAGTCACTACAACATCATTTTTTTTCACTTTTTTAATATTAATATTTTTAATTGCTAAGGTATTTCACTTCGTACTATGGTTTTATAGAATTGGACATACTATCCCTATAAAATATTAAGATGCAATGAAAATAAAAATTTATTAATGGCTTTGAGGGTTTCCTAAGGTAAAATCCTACCTAAGTGCACACATTATTTATTTATAAAATTTAAAAGGTCCTAGGCTATCTCTAAAATTCTCTCTAATTACTTAGAAAGGACCTAGGCTTTTAATTTTAATTTCATTAATGTCACAGGGGTCACATATGTGTCATTAAAATAAAAATAACATTGATTTATAATATAAAGGGGTTCATACTACTTCAGTCAAGGGTCAAACAAAAAAAGAGCCACTTAATTGTAAATGGGTAACTTAAAATAAAGTTTTCTAGGAAAAAAATCAAATTCCCATGAAAAATATGCACACACAATGAAACTTTCTTAACTTAATAATAAAATATAAAAAGTCAACTTAAGTTGAATTGAATTTTCCCTAAAAAATGTAGCAAGCCATGTCCATCATTAAATCTATGTTAATTTGGTTTTTTGGATTGATAAAACCTTGCTATTGCCCTAATCATCCTTATCGATGTTATGAAAACCTGCTTAAGTCTCTAGGATTTCATTTTGCTCCTTATGGATAGATGCATGATAATGGGGGATAAAAGGGGGCTTAAAGTGTCACTTTTTTTAATTAAAAATAATAATAGTAGAACTTGGAGATAATTTTAGAGACACTTCAAAAAAGAAATTGAAAATAATGTAAGAATATAAATTGTGGCATTATGAATGTAGTTTCTAACTACATATATTTTTCAATACCTATATGATAAAAGTGTGCAAAATTGATGCATTTATGATAATGACTTGACATTTTTTTTTGAAAAGATAAGGAGACTACATGTGTACGGACACATTTTTTTTGAGTTAATGAATGAATTGTTATATGAAATTTTAGATTTAGATAGAAGAAATGTCAGATATTTTTGAGAATATTTTTTATTATTTTTTTAATATATATATATTTTTTATTGTAAATTATTATTTTTATTTATTACTTAATTTCTACACAACATGCCTCATTATGAACTATATACATAACATAAAAAATACCTTTATAACTTTCCCAAAAATATGTCAGATTAGATGTGTTGGTAAAGATGAAAAAGACTCATAAATTTCCTAAAAATTATGTGGGATGCTCCATGATAGGTTTTATTTAGGTTTGGATCCCCTAAGGCTAAACCTAAACCAGTTTTGGAGGGAAATAAGAAAAGTCAAAAGACAAAAATATTGAAATGGCATATGCCCTTTTGAAGTCAAAAAACCACATTAAATGTTAACGATCATTTGAAACTACTTCCGAACAGGGTGTGTGCACTTTTAAAAAGGGCACATACCCTTTGTAGTTGATGAATTTTGCTTATTTGCCCACAAAATTCACTCATTCATTTTGCATTTTATAAATATGGAACCAATTTTTAACATTGACACTTTGAAAATTATGTAAATTCTCCATTTACTTTGTCTCAATTATTATAAATTCTTTAATTTTATTCTATACTTGAACTTATTTGCATATAAATAGATAAAAGAGTTAGGTAGTCATTGCAAAAAGTGAATTAAGGAGCTAACAAATGATGAAATTGAAGTCAAGAGAGAAAAATAAAGAAAAATACAAGCAAATAAGAGAGTATCCATAAGAGATTTTGGACAAGGGGAAGGTACTTCCTCCACACTAGGTAATATTTCAAATGAAAATAACATGCCTAATTCCATGGAATTTAATTTAGATATATATTTAAATGAGATAAGAGAACTTAATCAATCCTTGTTGAATGATGAAATTCAAAATGTAGAACATGTAATTAATAAATCTGCATTGAGTGATGAAACACATGGAAAAACATAATATAATGAAACATCCATCCATAATGACATTTTTTATAATGATGATAATCAACATCATGTAATAACCCCAATTCATCTCTCTCCTAATGAATAATAATTCACTTCGCTTGTAGGGTCTAATGTTAACCAACACTCTAATATCTATTCTATAGTTGAAGTGTAAACACCATCTAATTTAATAAGAAATGTAGCCTCTAGACCCACACATTCAAGGATAATGCAACCAAAACCAAGGTATTTAATTAATGTAGATGATAAAATAATATAACCTAAGAAAGATACAATGTCAAAAAGATTAGTTCTAGATTGGTTCCACGTCATGTTCAATGTGTATGAGACTATGCATTTGAGAACAAAAGCCATATAAAACAATGCCAACTATTTGTTCAATTAATGAAAATGGTAAAATGCATCATATGATGAATAATTTAGGGTTAAGAAAAAGCAATATGAAGGTCATAAATAATACAATAGTAAGGAATCTATTTAATATATTTAATGCAATAGGTAATAGAACTTGAAAAAAAGATAGTAATGTGGCAAGATGAGTAATAACATAATCTATAATGAGTAAGTCAACATCTAAATCTCATTTTTTTAGTTAATCAAGTACATCCTTGAACTTCAATATAAAAACTTTACTAAATGCCATAAAAAAAGAACAAGGCTTGATGACCCTTTACTCACATATTATTAGGCATTTAGTGGTATATTCCTATGAAAAGACAAGGTATTAGTTGAAGGAACAAGATATTTGATTGATTTTTTTGGCATGAAAATAGAAGGGTATCATCTAATGTAAAAGATATTGTTAAAAGAAGAGAAATTCAAAAAACCATGAGCCACATGCAAAACATTTCTTAGGCATGACACGGATAACATTTTATAAAATTTTTACTGAAAAATTTAATGAACAATTGATAATTAGCCAAACGTCATTTGATGTGTGTAAACCTTTCAATGATAAAATCAACCAAACATGCACCAATTCTTATTTTAGGATCCATGTTTAATTTGATATGCATTTTGATGTTTTTCATCATAAACATTATGCTTTACATACTGTCAAGTTTATGTAGGAATGTATGATGGCTTCCCCACCTAAAGCATCAATAGAGTTAATCCCAAATCTTTTATATCAAATCCTAGATGGATAATTTTTTGCCAAAAAGTGTTTAGATGGTATATGTAACACTTGTTGTGGTTTGTCACATATGACCAGTTGTATACATGAAAAAATGTCACATGAATTGGGAAAGAAACTAGTTGATTTTAAGAATTATAAATCTATAAAGTATGTATTAAAAATGGAAGAGTCATCAAGTTATGAGTTATTTATGACATAAGTATTTGTATATTATTTCATGTTTGAATTCAAAAAGAATATTATCTACCAATATGCAACACACACATAAGGAAAAATGGTTAGATAATCAATTCAAGTTCTACAAGGACAACTTCCCAACTGGGACCATTATTTCAGTTGTGGATTTTGCTAAAAACTACACACTAAAACCATCGAATGGGGTTAAATCTAAGTAATATAATTCAACTCAAGTTGAAATTTTTATGCATATTACATTCAAATGTCCACTTGATAGCACAAAGAATAACATAAATATTTTGAGGGAGTACCACTTTTATATGAGTAATGAAAAATCACACTTATAAATAAAGTTGATCCTAAAGGTACATTGGATTGAATTGATAAGGTTAGTATTCAATGCATTTGACATATAAAATTACTAAAGTTAACTTATTTAATTTAGTGTATTTTAGTTTTGAATTATTTTATCATTGTGTTTATTTGTGTTTGATTCTTTTACTAACAAATTTAATATAGGTTAGTCCTAATATATGAGCTTCTAGTTTCATGTGGTTGGTTTTATGGGTAGAGAATATTATCTATTAGAGTGGGCCATAATAGAATATCAGGACTAGATAGACACAAATGCAAGAATAAAAATTCTATTATAGAAGTAAAATCAAACATAAGTAGAAAGAAGGTTGTCTTCAACAACCAAAAACTGTATTATGATCATTACATTTGCATTAGCCAAAATAGATTTAGGCAAGGTACATTTATAGGTGGAAGATAAACATGACCACAAGTCCTCATGAATGTGGGATTATCTTCCCCAATGACCTAATAACACCTAAGTGACACCTAAGTAAGCTAAAAAACATGTGTAAGGAAAAAATAACAAGTAGAATAAAAACCTACACTAACACCCCCCTTTAAGCTAAATTAAGTGGGTAGTAGAATTGGGTCCCAAAAACAAGACCGATGAGGTACCCAAGTACATAAAAAGTCTTCCTAGAAGAATAAAGAGAAGCCCCCCATAAGTAGAGAGAGAGAAGGAAGGAAATAAAAATCCCCCTAGAAGATGAACAATGTTGATGATGAGATATTCTACTTGAAGATTGATGAAGCCCATCCACATCACATTTCTTCCCTTTGTAAGAGGAAGAACATAATATATACTCTAAAAATATATCCATTCCATGATAAAATATGAAGGTAATAATATGAATACCTTTGAAATTGGTCCAAATCTAAAGTGTGGCATAAGTATGGAAAGATCATACACATCAATTGAAAGTAATGCCACTAAATTATACCTATAAGAAAGACATGGAAAATTTGTTGAAATAATATCCATAGGAAGTGGAAAACATGACTCAACAACCCTCAAAATTGAAAAATGTAGATCCATAAGAAAGGAAGAGTCGTCAATGCTCTCTAAAACGTTAGAGATGCCACATAACATACTAGGGACACTATCATCAATGCAGATAATATAATGACCCAATAGAGAAATATATGATGGATTTGAAAGGAAACATTTTATATAGGATTGAAAGTAGTTTTTGTAAAAAGATATCTTAGGTCTATCAAAAAGTCATCCCATAGGGGTGGCTAGATAAAGAGAAGAGCTATATCTAACAGAAATGTGTCATCACAAGAAATAATAGGAGGAAATATTACAATCTTAGAAGAATAATCTCCAAAAATATTTTGAAGAATGCTACAAATAGTGAAAGGACACTCCATGTGCTCTAAATGGTGGTGTACATCCATGGAAACATTTAATAACAAGAAACCATGCACACTATCACAAGAATTAAGATAATCATTAAACTAAAAGAGGTTAATGGGTGAAATAACCTATACATATAAAATGGATGGAGGTATTGTTGAGTGAAAAAGTGTTGCATACACAAATGTTGTTAAACATAGTTTGTCCTTCCAATAAGAAGGAATGGAGATGAGTATTTCCTCATAGTGATCTATTGAACATATATCTCTGATAATGGGTGTCAGACTCAACTGAAAATACATCCACAAAGGAGAGAAATCCATGCAATTAGTGATAAGTGATTATGCATACTCAGAATATGAACATAAAACTCAATTTAAAATGTGTCCACAAATAAGAGAAATCTATGTAATTATGGCACTTTAATTTTAGAAGCATATGTACAAGAGATAAACAAGGAGATGCAACCTCCATAAAATTATATAGGTTCACTTTTACAAGGCTTAAGAATAACACCAATCTATAGAACTCAAAAAAATGGCCCCTAAAAAGGAGTTGTAGGTTGAAAATTATGTGAGTTTGAAGTTCTTGCTTGCAAAATAAATATGACTTTGCATGAATTTTTGGGTGGGAAAAATTTTGACTCAAAATTTCAAGCAAAAGTTAAGCCCCCTTGGGTTGGTTATGGCCAAGGGCTAAACTCCCATATGAACATGGACTAAGCCCTAGGTTGAGTGTCCCCCCCATTGATAATGTCACCCTAAGAAAGTTTTGTTATCTCATCATGATGGACCCTAATTCTAGATGAATAATGCCACTTCTACCCTGATTAAATTTGATGTTTGCATGCAAATCACTATTGTCAAAAGAGTCATATAACTATAGGAAGGTGAAGATGCATGAGGATAGAAATAAGGGGTGGTAAAAATAAGAGACTATATGAATAAAGAGTAGAACTCATTACTTGTATATGTAATGGGTGGATCCCATTTACTATTTATGCAAGCAATAAAACCCACTAACTATTCATGTCAGGGGCAAAACTTACTATTTTTCTAAGTAAGTCTCAAATCCTCACAACTATTTGGGAGATGGTTAGAGCTTTAAGACTATCTAGGTAAGGCTCAATTCCTAATGCTTATTTAGATGAAGTTCAAATTTTGATGAAAGTGCTTGTAGTAGGTATAAATTCCACCAAAGGGAAAATTTTCACTAAAGGGTGAATGTCTACCAAAGGTTGCAAACCCTACCAATGATGTAAATACTCTAAAAACTTTAGATCTAGTCAAATGCAATGCAGTTGTGTAAAAAATAGAAAGGACCCACTAAGTTTCTTGAGAAACCCCAAAAAATCTAGAAATAGTTTTTCCATCAAGTCTCCCACTATATAGATTTTTTAGGTTCCAAGAAAATGTCTTCAAACCCTAAAAAAATGGCTAAAATTGACTATCACAAAACTAGGTAATGTTTACACTTGATTTTAGGGGTTTGATACATTTTTAATCTAATGACACAACCCATTTTTCATATAAAAATAATGAGAAAGATAAATTGAAAAAATGCCTTTTCTCTAGTTTTTTAAAAATTTGGATTAGCAAAGGACCTCTGAAGAAGAGAAAAAATTGAGAAAATGGTGAATATACAATATGTAGGGTCAAATAATGTTAGATTTATGGCATACAAACTAAAAGCTCAATATTTCACAATCTAAACTATGGCATTCAGCTACCAAAATTATTTCTGATACCATGTTAGAGTGATCCATAATCGAGGATCAGAATGGGATATACATAAATACACAAAAGAATATCTTGTTGTAAAAATGAAATCAAACATAGATAAAAATAATATTGTATTCAACAACCAAATACAATATTATGATCATTACATTTAGATTAAACAAAATAGTTTTAGGCAAGGTACATATATAGGTGGAAGATAAACATGACCATACATCCTCATTAATGTGGGATTATCTTTGCCAATGACCTAATAACACCTAAGTAACACATAAGTAAGTTAAACAATGTGTATGGAAAAACCATTATAAGGAATAAAAACTTACACTAACATTATCTTCTTGAAACAAAAATAATCTTAAAAAAAATACATGTTGAGTACATAATTTTATTCCTCATCTTGAGTGGTATAAAATCCTCTCAGGAGCTCAGAGGACTCACCTATACAACTATAGGAGATGACAATTTGTCTCTACCCATCTGGACATGTCGATGAGGATAGTTTATCGATTGGGCTAGTGATTCAAAAGATCCACTAACAAAATATTGGCCCCTAATAAGATATTTAGCTATGATACAAAATACACTACCATGTATCCCTCATCCAAATTAGGAGATAATCCTCTAGGGGGTACTTAATGGACTATCCTATGTAACTTTAGGATTTGATAATTTGTCTCTACCCCTCATAGTTCTATAACACTAACATGAATTTCACTCTATTTATATGCTCAGGGATGAGAAGGTTATCTTAAGGGATGTGTTTGGACACATAAAAAATTCAACCCTAGGTCCCAACATAGAGAGGAGGGCGGCCATTCTATTGTTTATAATCCTATCTAATTGTGTCTACAAAGATGGTTTATCAACTGGGTTAGAAAGTAAAAATATATGGCTCCCATTGACCAAATATTAGTCCTTTAAGAGAGATTTGAATATGAGAGAAAATGTGTATCCATATATTCTTCATATTTAATGGGAGAGAATATTTTGGGATTTGTTTATAGGACTCTTCCATGCAACTATAGGACCTGACAGTTTGTCTTTACCCCTCATGGTTCTCCTACAACACATACTCAAAGTTAAATTTATTTATACACTCAAGGATGAGAAGATTATATTAATGGATGCATAAAAAAACATATAAATTTTGACCATGGAGCCTAATAAATAGTGGAAGGATGTTATTTTAATGTTTATAGGCCCATCTAGATGTTTCTGCAAAGATGGCTCATCAATTTCACTAATGAGTCAAAAGATACAGATCCCACTAACCAAATTTTGGTCCTTTAAGAGAGACTTGAGTGAAAAAAATAATTTCCATATATCCCTCATCCATCATGGGAGAGAATGCTATAAGGGGTGGTTAGAGGAATCTCTTATGCAATTACAAGAGTTGATAGTTTGTCTCTACCCCTCATAATTTTCTTGCAATGCTTGCCCAAAATTCACTTTGTTTCTACACTAAGGGATGAGAATATTATCTTAAGGGATGTATCTAACCACATAAATTTTTTGAACCCAAGATTTATGGAGAGTGAAACGAATCCATCCCAATATATATAGGCCTATTTAGACATGTCCACAAAGATTGTTCATTGATTGGGTTAGTGAATCAAAATATATGTCTCCCATTGACCAAGTTTTGGTTCTTTAAGAAAGATTTAGCTATGAGAGAAAATTTACTTCTATGTCTCCCTCATCTACATGGGATATAATCCTTATATGGGTGTTTATATAAATCTCCTATAAAACTATAGGAGTTTATGATTCATCTCTACTCTTCATAGTTATCTTTCAATGCTCGGCCAAAATTTGCTTTATTTTTACACTCATCAATGAGAAGATTATCTTCAAGGATGCATTCAATTGCTTGAAAATTTCAACCCTATGATTTTATACAAAATATAGGGAGGACATTATAATATTTATAGGCCTATCTAGACGTGTCCACAAAGGCAATTCATCATTTGGTCTAGTGAGTCAAAAGATACAGCTCCCACTGACCAAATTCAGGTCTCTTTAAAAAGATTTGAGTGAAAGAGAAAAATAATTTCCATATATCCCTTGTCCACCATGGGAGATAGTAATATGAGGGTTTATTAGAGGAATATGCCATAAAACTTTAAGATCCAATGGTTCATATCTACCCCTCACGACTCTCCTATAATGCTTGCTCGATGTTTGCTTTATTTTTACACTTAGGGACAAGAAGATTCTCTTTAGGGATACATATTATCACTTAAAACTCTCAACCACATGAAATGATATAGATTAGAGGGAGAGAATTATAGTTTTTATACATCTATCTAAATACATCTGTATATATACTTCATCAATTATGTTAGCGAGTCAAAAGATACATGACCCACTGACCAAATTTTTGTTCCTTAAGAGACATTTAGCTTTGAGAGAAAATGTGCCACCATGTCTCTCTCATAATAAATGGTAGATAATACCCTAGGGTTTTCTCATATAAATCACCCATGAAACTATACAATTTTATAGTTTATCTCTACCCTTCATGTTTCTCTTACAATGCTCACCCAAAGTTTATTCTATTTCTACACTTAGAGACAAGAAGCTTCTCTTTAGGGATGCACCTAGTTGCCTAAAAATCTCAACCTTGGGGCTTGAAAGAGAGGGAATAAGGGAGATTATAATGTTAATACACCCATCCATTTTATCTATATAAATGGTTCTTTGATTTGGCTAGTGATTCAAAAGATATGTGACCCATTGACCAACTTTTGGTCCCTTAAGAGACATTTGGCTGCGATAAAAAATGCATTGTAGTGTCTCTCTCATTTTTATTAACACTAAATAATTTGGTGGATTCTCAAATTAATTTCCCATGAAACTATAACAACTTAAAATCCATCTTTACCCCTTAAATTTCTCCTATAATGACTACCTAAAGTTCACTCTATTTCTACACTCAGGGATGAGAAGCTTCTCTTAAAGGATATGTCTAGCTACCTATAAATCTCAACCCCAAGGCCTGATAGAGATTATATGGGGACCATTATATAATTTACACACCCATATATACATGTTTATTTATATGGAGTGATTTATAATATACATTACCCATTGACCAACTTTTGGTCCCTTAAAAGACATTCAGTTATGATAGAAAAATCACCACTATGTCTCTCTCATCCATAGTGGCATTGAATCCTATCAATAATGATTAGAGGACTCACCCATTAAAATATATAAAAATATATCTCTAATGATCATGGTTATATTTCAAAAATCACATAAAGTTTTTTCTATTTCCACACACAGAGATGAGAAGCTTCTCTTTAAGGATGCATCTGGCAGTGACTATCACCCTAGAGCCAAAAATAGAGTAGACATGGGATATTTTAGTGTTATATACATATATGAACGTGTGTGAATATATGGTTCATTGATTGGGATAGCAATTCAAAATATATGTGACCCACTGACCAAATTTTGGTCCCTTAAGTGACATTTGGTTGTGAGAGAAAATGCACCATTATCTCTCTCATCTTGAGTGATTCCAAATCCTATGGGAGGTGAGTAGAGGATTCACCCATTAAATTTTATGATCTAAAAACCCACCTATATCCATCATAATTATCCTAAAATGTTCACCCAAAATTCATTCCATTTCTACACTCATAGATGAGAATATTCTCTTTAGGGATGCATTTAGTTGCCTACAACTCTCAACCCTAGGGTCCAAAAAAGAGTTAATATGGATATTATAGTGTTTATACACCCATTATATCATGTTCACATAAATGTTTCATCAATAGGGTTATTAAATAAAAATATATGTGACACATTGGCCAACTTTTGGTCCCTTAAGAGATATTCCTACCCAATTCAATTAGAAAAACAAACAAGTTGGTATGGGAGAGTGTTTATGTGATAAGAAAACATGATAAAATCAATTTAAATTTATATTATAGTGATAGGGAAAGATATCAAATCAAAATATATGCAAAAATAGAGTGAATCAAAAGATATGATTCCTCCACTTTTTGGATGTACAAAGACATTCAATGAGATTTCTTCCAGTCTTCATTAGCACATGTGCTCTTAGGGATTTTGTTTTACCCTCATTAATATTTGAATTAGTTTATTTATTTCAAATTTCCAATAAATATGAATATAATCTAAAGGTATTCATTGAGAATGCTTTAGAAATGAAGAATAATATAATCATAACATTTGAGTGATGGGATAATTTTTAGAAATAGCTTCAATAATGTCATATAAGTTTTTACTACAGATGGAGGTGAAACAACCGAGAATGTATCTAACCTAATGTTTTTTTATGAAAAATAAAATGTAGTATGGTGGAGTGATGACACCAAGGTTGTGCACATTAAGATACAATCCTTGGTTTTTGACTAAGTATGGTACCACATAGAAGGAACACAAACACAACATAACTTGTACTTACACTAAAAAAGTTTGTGTTCATGATAAGGTCACTCATCTTGACTCATGAACAAGTCATTGACAAAGAGGAGATCCATGAAATATTGGATAGTAGAGTTTCATTAGATATAATTGATTATTAGGAGAGATCCTCTTTGAGGTACATATTGATATAAAAAGGAAATATTATAGAATATTTTAGAAGGTATCTAACTAGAAACATGTTATAAGGCAAGGAAAGTGGATATATATCTATATAAAACTTAATAATGATATTCATTTATATTTATTATAATAGGGGACAACACGATCTCTCTTGCACCTTAGGTGAATGCTTAAGCTTCATGATTAAGTGATATGTCAGTGTGGTGAGTATTCTATTTGTTTAACTTGTCATGATTAATATATTATATATTGATTATATGAATAGTAAATTCCAAAATTAAAAGTTTTTCCAACGATATAAAAAATCAAAATGTCTTTGTACTTTATTTCTTTGGTTCTCTCTTCCTAGAACTTTCTATTGATAATGATTGTTTCCTTTAGTCCCATTAAACTTTCTATGAATAATTTTGAAAAGGATAACATGTATGTAACAATAATAATAATAATAATAATAATAATAATAATAATAATAATAATAATAAAAAATAATGACATATACATGACCCAATGGCCAAATTTTAGTCCCTTAAGAGATATTCCTACCCAATTCAATTAGAAAAACAAATAAGTTGGTATGGGAGAGTGTTTAAATGATAAAAAACCATGATAACATCAATTTAAATTTAGCTTAGAGTGATAGGGAAAGAGATAAAATCAAAATATATGAAAAGACAGAGTGAATCAAAAGATATGATTCCTCCACTTCAGGCACATATAAAGACATTCAATGAGATTTCCTCTAGTCTTGATTGTCACATGTGCTCTTAGGGATTTTTTTTCCCCCTCATTAATATTTATATTAGTTTATTTATTTCACATTACCAATAAATATGAATATAATATCAAGGTATTAGGGATCCTTTAGGGTTTCATTGAGAATGATTTGGAAATGAAGAAAAATATAATTACAACATTTGAGCGATGGGATAATTTTTAGAAATAGCTTCAATAATGTCATATAATTTTTGAATACATATGTAGGTAAAACAATTGAGAATGTATCTAAACTTATCTTGTTTGATGAAAAATAAAAATTAAGTATGGTGGAGTGATGAAACCAAGGTTGTGCACATTAAGATACAATCCTTGGTTTTTGACTAAGTATGGTACCACACAAAAGGAACACAAACACAACATAACCTGTTCTTACACTAAATAAGTTTGTGTTCATTATAAGATCACTCATATTGACTCATGCACAAGTCATTATCAAAGAGGATATCCATGGAAGATTGAAAAGTGGAGATTCATTAGATATAATTGATTATTAGGAGAGATCCTCTTTAAGGTTTACATTGATATAGCAAGGAAATATTATATAATATTTTAGAAGGTATCTAACTAGAAACATGTTGTAAGGAAAATAAAGTGGATATATATTTATATAAACCTTAATAATGATCTTCATTTGTATTTAATATAATAAGGGACAACATGATATCTCTTGCACCTCAGGTGAATGCTTAAGCTTCATGTTTAAGTGATATGCCAATGTGGCATATATTCTATTTGTTGAACTTGTCATGATTAATAAATGATATATTGATTGTATGAATAGTAAATTTCATAATTAAAAGTTATTCTAATGATATAAAAAAATCAAAATGTATTTGTACTTTATTTCTTTGGTTCTCTCTTCTTATAACTTCTTATTGCTAATGATTGTTTCCTTCAGTCCCATTGAACTTTCTATGAATAATTTTGCAAAGGATAACATGTATGTAAAAACAACAATAAAAAACAATAATGACATATACATGACCTATTGGCCAACTTTTGGTCCCTTAAGAGATATTCCTGCCTAATTCAATTAGAGAAACAAACAAGTTGGTATCAAAGAGTGTTTAAATGATAAGAAAACATATTAACATAAATTTAAATTTAGATTAGATTGATAGGGAAAGAGAGAAAAACAAAATATATGCATAGACAAAGTGAATCAAAAGATATGATTCCTCCACTTCAGAGACATACAAAGACATTCAATGAGATTTCCTCTAGTCTTCATTGGCACATGTTCTCTTAGGGATTTTGTTTACCTCTCATTAATATTTGGATTAGTTTATTTATTTCAAATTGCCAATAAAAATGAATATAATCTAAAGGTATTAGGGATACTTTATGGTTTCATTGAGAATTCTTTGGAAATGAACAACAATATAATCATAACATTTTAATGATGGGATAATTTTTAGAAATAGATTCAACAATGTCATATAAGTTTTGACTATAGATGAAGGTGAAATAATTGAGAATATATCTAACCTAATATTGTTTGATGAAAAATAAAAATGTAGTATGGTGGAGTATTGACACCAAGGTTGTGCACATTAAGATACAATCCTTGGTTTTTGACTAAGTCTGGTACCACACAGAAGGAACACAAACACAACATAACTTGTACTTACACTAAATATGTTTGTGTTCATTATAAGATCACTCATCTCGACTCATGCACAAGTCATTGGCAAAGAGGATATCCATGGAAGATTGAAAATTGGAGATTCATTAGATATAATTGATTATTAGGAGAGATCCTCTTTGAGGTTTACATTGATATAACAAGGAAATATTATAGAATATTTTAGAAGGTATCTAATTAGAAACATGTTATAAGGCAAAGAAAGTGGATATATATTTATATAAACCTTAATAATTATCTTCAATTATATTTATTATATTAAGGGACAAGGTGATCTCTCTTGCACCTCAGGTGAATGCTTAGGCTTCATGTTTAAGTGATATGTCATTGTGGCGAGTATTCTATTTATTGAGATTGTCATAATTAATAAATGATATATTGATTGTATGAATAGTAAATTGCATAATTAAAAGATATTCCAATGATATAAAAAATCAAAATGTCTTTGTAATTTATTTCTTTGGTTCTCTCTTCCTAGAACTTTCTATTGCTAATGATTGTTTCCTTCACTCCCATTAAACTTTGTATGAATAATTTTGAAAAGAATAACATGTATATAACAAAAAAAGTAAAAAACAATAATGACATATAAGTATACAAAAATTATATTATTTTATGATTCACATCTAGATATGATGTAAATGCTATGAATTTTTATGAATTCAAATACCCATTCACACACATAAATTGAGGGTGCAATTAGACACAAATTTAATGCATTAATTATAACTAAATGTTCATACCCAAATGTAATAAAATATTTCAAACTAAAAATTCATGTCATGATATGAGTTTAACTTTATTTTCTTTCTTTTCTAAGCACATAGTGAAATTTAAATATTAAAAAGGCTATGAATATTTTCTCATCTAGATAAGCTTGTAATGAGAATCAAATGATTTTCTCAAACCATTGAGCCGATACATATTCATGTTATTCTTACCCATTTTTTACCTCCTTATTTATATATGCCATGAAAACCAACAACTGTATCTAATTTTAATGGTTGATATTATCGATTAGAAAACCATCCTCCAATTCCATTCAAGGTGGAAACAATCATTTCTACAAATAGTCATGATTTTATTTTAAAAAAAAACATCTATAACTCCTGTTTAATACTTCCAAGAATAATATCTCCAGAATATAATTTATTCCTACCAACTTATTTTTTAGATAATTAAATCACTCTAATTTATTCATTCAAAGATAAAAAAGACTAAGTTAATTACCTTCAAAAAATCAAGTCCAAATTGATTCCATGATAGCCCAAACTCATGCCATATTCTTCCATGTTTGCATTTTACTAGGGTTTAGTCTATGGCCTATCATCCACAAGGAATAATAAGTAAAATTAACCCCTATTTCATTTCATTCAAGAACCCTAACCTAATTTATTACCATGGTTCTAAATTGGTTTACATGGATTTTAGAAGTGTATCATTAAAAATTCCTAATTTGTGATGTAATCTTATCCTTTCTAACTTCATCTTTTATTTTCCAAATTTTGCATTTGTCATAAAAGCATTATTCAAATGCCATTGGATGAGATGTTAAAAATTACCTCTTACTACTCGATTTTCATGATTCAAATTGTGGTTCAAATTCAATAAATCCTTCTATTATGTTCAACATGACCCCGCTTCTTCAGACAAGTGGGAAACCCCTATGAAAATTATCAACTCAAAGCTTTCCTAGAGCTTCAATCCCTTTCAATCTAACCTTGAACCTCTATTATACCTTGATATGATAAATGTTTCATGGTATTTGTGATGATGAGTTGGTATGGACCCCTATAGTCTTCTGAGTTTAAAGATAGTCTATCTCTAGCTACGTTCTAAAATAACATGAAGTTTTCATACTTAGAATTTTATTTTACTATGTTTTTTTTTACAATTGGACTCATGTCAATTTTATTATAATGTAAGTATCCTGGAGTCCTATTCAAAATTTTATAAAGCTTCAATGGTAGGTAGGATAATTTTTAATTAATTATGTTGCATTTATTTTGACTTAGTTACTTTTCATTAAATTTATTAAGAGAGCCCATTTAATGGTATCACTTGAATATTAGAGGTGTCAATATCTTGGACTTTTCAAAAGTGTTATATCTTGGGAGAGATTGACCATGAGGTTGCTCAACTATTAGAGGTGTCAGTTTCATAGACTTGTCATAAATGTCATATCTTGGGAGAACCCTGTTGGGAGATAAACTGGAAGCACATAATTTGATTACCAAACCAAGCAACTTAATATGCGGAAATTAACCAGATTCACCAAGTAACTAGAATTCAGAATAACACATGATATGAAAGACAATACACAACTTGTATTAACACTTTATACAGAAAAGAATACAATAAAGAAGATGCCACTTCTTCTCCACCACCTTACAGAGGTTTCCCACACCTCAAGTGAACAGTAATTCTTCTCCCCAAAGCTCTCCCTCTCAGGTCCCAACACCCAACTCAAAATACAGAGTTGGTGTTCACCTCCTGTGCTCCACGCACAACACAAGTGCTCCACGCACTCCACAAGCACTCCACGTGCTCCACAAGTACTCAAGGTACTTCAAGTAGATCTCCCATGAATCTGCAACAACCCGCAATTCAACAGACCATACTTATGGAAGGAACTCCCTTGCCTTCCTCTTGCTCTATCCGAGTACACACCTGTACTCCAAGTAGATCCTGCCTGATACTGCTCCCTGTTGTGTTGCTGTCTATATGACCTTGCACACCTGCAAATCAAACAATGGTTCTGCTCACCTGTGAACCTTGACCTTGCACACACATACACCTGCAGATCAACGATCTTACTTACCATGTAGATCTCCTATATAGGCCATGCAACTGTGACCAAGATCCTACACTCTTGAAGAACCCAGCTGGCTCTCCAATCCAGCACCAACACACTTGGTACTGAGGCACTAGGAGGAATGCACCATTGCTCTACCTCACACACAGAAGGAGCTTATAATTATGCTCTCTTACTCCCTAGCACACTTTTCCAATACAACCATGAGTCTATTATATAGATCTCATCCAAACAATAATTAGACATCTAATTACAATAATTAGATCCATAGCTCTCAGTCTATAATTAGCCCTGATCATGCAAACACTTGGTTCGTTAGCTAACTGCCCGTAATAAATGCAGTCTGAACCACACAGGCGACCGACGTCGATCCCTGTCTACCTAGAGGTGACCGACGTCGGTTGCTTCTCTATGCTCTCTCGCCGACGTCGATTGATCAGACCGACCCCAACTTCTCTGCAACTCAGTAACCTTCAGCAACCTCCTCTCCTATTTGCATCAGTGAAGCTTTTAGCTCCACAATCCTAACAATCTCCCACTTGGAGATAAATAGCTGCACTGTACCTATATCTATACTCCATCTAATCTGTTTCCTAGTTTGTATCCCTCTTCAAGCTCCCACCTGAAGACAACCCACCACACATCCCGTGGTGTACCACCTGTCATCCGAGTACCCTGCCACATTCGAACCTACAACACCTGTAGTGAAGTCCTGACCCTACATAGCAACACCTGCTGCCGGTCCCTCTCAGAAAACCTGAGAACCCACTTCCCCGAATTGGCTCCTAACTCTCTGACAGCTCCCACTGCATGGGAATACTCAGGTCTATACCAGACCTCATGTGATTTCAGACACTGTACCTATCCAGCCCTTAGTGTGCTCCGGTTCTGCATCCCGAACCTCGCCAACACCTGATTCACATCAGCTCCCACTCGAGACAAAATCAACCTGTGATCTCCATGTCTCCCATGTCAAAGAATTCCGCTGCTCCAAACTCCTCATGACATGCCACTGAACTAATCTTACCCTTAGCTCAGCAAAACCCTGTATGTACTAACCTGCTAGCTAGCAAATATACCATCCACATACAGCAACATAATGATGTTGCAATCACCATTCCCCTGGTAAGTCAAATCACAGTAGTTACCCTGACATTGACTGAAGCCATGCTCCATCCTCCCCCTGTCAAAACCTGCACCACTGTCCTGCAGCTCCACAAGACCATATACCTGGTCTTCTGTCTCACGTATCCGTTCTCTCTATTCTTCTACTAAGGTATCCATTCATCTCTGTGCTTTCATACCTGCTGGAAACCCTACCAAAACACACCTGTTTGGTTCTCCTCCAAGGAATCACATCCTCATCCATGCCAAGCTCACACCTGTTTCCTGGATCCTTCCTGATCTACAATCAGCAACATGTATGAAGAAGAGGAACACGAATTTGAGGGCCTACTTACGCCTTCAGTCCTCTGTATGGGTGTTTGAGACTCCTTGACAACATGCTGTCCACCCAAAATTTGTTACAGTGACCGACCTCGGTCACTCCACAGTCTGCATCCGACCGACGTCGGTTCCATGCGTCTGTACCTGACTACCAACCTGCCAGCGCTGGTGTCCCTGCTACCGACGTCAATCCTCTGACCGACATCGGTCTTACATACTGCCGACATCGGTCCCTTGACCAACGTCGGTCTTACTCTGCCCGACATCGCCAGCTTCGGTCTGCACATGACCGACATCGGCACCTGTCTATTCGACGCCGGTTCCTCTTGACCGACATCGGTACCTGTGTTCCCCTGTGAGTGATGACTTTTTACCCGTGAGCTTCTTTGAATCAAAACCCATGTCCAAACTACCCTGCTCAGAAGTATCCAGCCACATCCACTGGGTTCTGTCCGCCATCTCCTCCATAAACACCAAGGCTTTCCAGTTCTTAAGCCTGTCAAATATATCTGTCTTCCGCTTAAGAACATGCATCTCCTTCCTGCTCATGTGACCAAGCCTACGAAGCCATGTCTCCGCAACAAAAGAAGAATCAGTAATATAAACAAGTAGATAAAGGATACCTGTTTTCTTACCACCATCTAATTCAAGTGCATCCGCTGTGAGAGTTCTTATGCATCTCTCATCACCCAATCTTTCTGAAGAAATTAGCCATATCTCCAAACCTAGGACCTGCATGACCTTCATCAACACCTGTGTGTTGGCCGCCTGCAATTTTAGCTTCACTTCCCCTTTGCCAATTCTTTGGCAAGGCTTACCAGCTCCTCTACCTAGGGCTGCATGGAAAGAGGCAACCGAATCTTTTATCCAAGATTCAACTTTATCCAAGAAACCTCCAAGAACATCCTATGCAATAACACCTGCAACATCTGCTTCTTCAGTTTCTTCACGCTGATTTGCTACCAACCAACAATAATCTTTTACCTGCTCTTTCTTTCCATAGGACCGTGAGTGACCATCTGTGCTTTTCAACTCCTCCATTCTTAGCTTACTTTGATCTGCTGTTGCTCTACTCCCACTCGATCAGAAACCCCTGAGAGTGCCCTGTAACCAAACACAAAACCTGCTTCCTCCAACCTTAGCTCTGATACCACTTGTTGGGAGATAAACCAGAAGCACACAATTTGATTACCAAACCAAGCAACTTAATATGCGGAAATTAACCAGATTCACCAAGTAACTAGAATTCAGAATAACACATGATATGAGAGACAATACACAACTTGTATTAACACTTTATACAGAAAAGAATACAATAAAGAAGATGCCACTTCTTCTCCACCACCTTACAGAGGTTTCCCACACCTCAAGTGAACAGTAATTCTTCTCCCCAAAGCTCTCCCTCTCAGGTCCCAACACCCAACTCAAAATACAGAGTTGGTGTTCACCTCCCATGCTCCACACACAACACAAGTGCTCCACGCACTCCACAAGCACTCCACGTGCTCCACAAGTACTCAAGGTACTTCAAGTAGATCTCCCATGAATCTGCAACAACCTGCAATTCAATAGACCATACTTATGGAAGGAACTCCCTTGCCTTCCTCTTGCTCTATCCGAGTACACACCTGTACTCCAAGTAGATCCTGCCTGATACTGCTCCCTGTTGTGTTGATGTCTATATGACCTTGCACACCTGCAAATCAAACAACAGTTCTGCTCACCTGTGAACCTCAACCTTGCACACACATACACCTGCAAATCAACGATCTTACTTACCATGTAGATCTCCTATATAGGCCATGCAACTGTGACCAAGATCTTACACTCTTGAAGAACCCAGCTGGCTCTCCAATCCAGCACCAACACACCTGGTACTGAGGCACTAGGAGGAACGCACCATTGCTCTACCTCACACACAGAAGGAGCTTATAATTATGCTCTCTTACTCCCTAGCACACTTTTCCAATACAACCATGAGTCTATTATATAGATCTCATCCAAACAATAATTAGACATCTAATTACAATAATTAGATCCATAGCTCTCAGTCTATAATTAGCCCTGATCATGCAAACACTTGGTTCGTTAGCTAACTGCCCGTAATAAACGCAGTCCGAACCACACAGGTGACCGACGCCGGTCCCTGTCTACCTGGAGGTGACCGACGTCGGCCGATATATGACCGACGTCGGTTGCTTCTCTATGCTCTCCCGCCGACGTCAGTTGATCAGACCGACCCCAACTTCTCTGCAACTCAGCAACCTTCAGCAACCTCCTCTCCTATTTGCATCAGTGAATCTTTTAGCTCCACAATCCTAACAAACCCAACCAATGAGATTACTTGGATATCATAGGTGTCAGTCTTCCAAATATTTAAAAAGTGTCAATTCTTAGGAGATCCTAACTAATGATATCACTTAATTATCAGTGGTGGCAGTATCCTAGACCTATTAGAAGTGTCAAATCTTGGGAGAGCCCAACCAATGAGTTTACTTGACTGTTAGAGGTGTTAGTCTCCTGTACCTATCAGAAGTGTCAAATCTTTGGAGAGCATGACTAATGAGGTAAATTAGTTATCATAAGTGACAACCTCCTAGACCTATTAAAAGTGTCTAGAAGTGTCAAATCCTGAGAGAGCCTAACCAATGAGGTCACTCGATTGTCAAATGTGTTAGTCTCCAAAACCTATCAGATCCTGGGAGAGCCTAACTAATGAGACCATACCTTGTGGCATGCTTATAAATATTATAGAGAAGGCCCAAAGCTACCTAATGTACTTGGAATGAAGTAAAATTAGAATTAAAATCTAATTAGGGGACATTGTGTGTCACCTTGATATGTCGAGTGGCCAGTTATCACTCTCAAACATGTAAAAGTGTGGAACCCAACCATGATTAAGTGGCCTTCATTATAAAAAGAACCAAATAGAGATAGACATGTTTTTCATTATGAAGACACTTGGGATACCATAGGGACAAGATAGACATGTGTATACCATGCTCCTTACATTATTTAAATGGGAAAATAGGCCCTAATTTGATAATTCAAAATGTCTCATCATAGACACCAAATTTAATGGGGAGTGTATATTTGAAATTATTGAATTAATGAAAAATCTGAGAACCATTGAGTACATTTCTCGACTGGATCAATTTATAATTTACACAACATGGGAACCAAATGTAATTAATCTAAGAGATCTTTATAGAGCCCTACAAGTGCCTAAAGGTAAGCTGATTCACCACTATTACTCTTAATTTCTCAAAATTTGTATCCTCTTTTTTAGCTCCTTATTGTTCCCTCTATGCCCTCCTTACTTAGATTTATCTGATATCAAGATCAACCTTTTCACCATGGATACTTCTTCATGTAACCCAAAACCTAATCCTAAGTAGAGGGATGCCACCTTCCCCACAAACTTGACCCACTTTAAACACTATAATTAAATGTTTAGAGTGATCAAAGTTGTGTATAAACCTACCTCTAGTGATGATGATGATAAATAAATTTTTCTTGATGACCTTAGGACACATGAGAAGTGCTGGTTGCATAAGGCCACAACTAAACCAGAGGCCCTCCTATGTTTTGACCTCTTTAGCAATACACTACTCACATCTAATCTAATGGATGACACTGCCCAAGATGTAGTATACTCTATAAATTCCAAACATAGAATTTTGGACATTTATAAAATTGCATTCAAGGTATATTACAATATCCTAGATTACATAGTTATCTATGACAAGACCAATGTAGACACATGGGCCAACACCCATGAAATATATGAAGTTCTAAAGGACTAGATCTCTGACATAAATTTCGCATGGGTTAATAGGGAAGACAAAAAATCTTACACTATCCACACCTTTTGAAAAGGGGTTCATGTTAAGATGATCTTACTAAATCACATACTCATATTAGGTGACTATGTGTACATAGATCTTCTCTAGGCAACCCTACTCAACATCATCCTTAAAGGAGAGGAGATCTCAAACAATGGGAGAACTAGCAATTTATGGATGATTCACCACATCAAGGAAGCCTAGGATAGTGGTAAATTATACATGATGAGTTACCTAATTTACACCATTTTTATACCCTTATGTTCCAACCTTATATGTTCCCACCAAAAACTCTTGAGGTTGTTGTGGTGCATTTAGTTTTGTAGTAGCTATATGACCACCACTAAATAAATCACATCCAAGAGATCTATGAATTGTTCTTCTTGGTGGTCTACATGGCCATCAATGAGATGAACATGCTTTATATCTTGAGTGAGATCAAATAGTAACTCACACCTATTGGTGATTATTATTATTATCGAGATGAAAACATCATTCAGGTAGATGGCATCCATAGGGCCCCCTCCTCCTACCCTATCAAGACTTGGATTGATTGGTTGAGTAGGAAATAACATATTAAATGGTGGAAGGTGTTTTTAACCACTCCTCTAATTGATAATAGAAATATTACATGGCCTTCCCCATAATAATCTACCAATATGTATACAAGAATATGCATTAATTACATAAGATGGTAGTAGGTAGGGATTATTATGCCCTAAGAAAAGTGAAATAGTAAGAATGGGACCCTCATGATGTCATCAAATCTCATGTGGAAAAGCACCAATAAAACCTCAACATAACCTATATATATGTGCCCCATGATGATCAGGTTTACCTCAACCCTGATGATGATAATGAGGTGTTGTCTAGGCTTAAGGTGAAGAATAAGGGAAATTAGGTCCAACCTAGGACATCCACTTAGAGTAACCCTACCCCACCCATTCCAACCTAGCCTAGGGGAGATGTTCAAGAGACTACACCCAAAATTATGATGAGAATAATTTAGGGGGTCCCAACTCCTTCTCCTCCATGAGAGTCACTTCTTTGGACCTCTACTCTAGCTTTGTCAGCTCTTGTGGCTCTAGTTACTTGGCCATGAGTTGTGTAGGTACTAAAATTAAATGTCATTAAAAACCTAGATTCTAATATAGATTATGAAAAATAATAGGCACCCATGGGGATTATTCCCTCTTCTACTTCCATCCCTCAATGAGCAAGTGGGGCACCCCCTAGTTTCCATATCCATACCAGTATAACTCAGATTATGCCTCCCTTATTTCCTATTTCCCCCTCCATATTTTTTTAAGCATGAAATATACTAAGAGGGGGGTGAGTCAATATATTATATATATTTTACTTAATATAATTTATTTTCTTTAACCACTTAATCTCACATTCAAGATATGTAATACAACTGAAACAATAACATGTACCACACAAGAGAGAGAGAGAGAGAGAGACACCAGATTTTTACATAGAAACCCAAAGTGGGAAAAACCATGAAGAACTATCTCAAGTATATGAATGAGCACCAACTAAAATTATAAAGTTCACAAGCACCAACATGCAGGAGCACCAACCCCTTTGCTGAGCACCAACACAACCACTATTTGTGAGCACCAACCCCTTGCAAATATTTGTGAGCACCAACCCAAAGGAGCACCAACCCCTCTTGTATATAAAACACAACTATATCTTAATGTTACTTACTCAAAAAATAATATAAATCTATAATATCTCCTACTTTTCTCTCCTTTAAAACAAATACAAACCATGCACTCTCTTACATATTACAAATGGCTTCTCAAGCCTTTATTTATAACTTTTCAAAAGACCTTTGGCATTCACCCTTAGTGACCCTTCAGTCCTCATGGAAAATGGTGCCAAAATTACATGACCCTTCCTATCCTTTTATTTTAAAAGTCACATGGTGACCCTTCATAAGCAATTGTGTCCTTTCCTCTTTTGTCTTTGTCTTGGTGACTTTTCATATTCCTCAAAGTGTCCCTTCATGGAAAAATGTGCCATACCCTCTTTTGTCTTCACATGGTGACTCTTGGAATTCCTCAAGATGACTCTTCATGAGAAAATGCATCCCATTCCTCTTTTGTCTTTACCCTATGACTCTTTGACTTCTCCATGGGCCCTATTTTGACTTATATGCAACCAAAAATATATTCATTAATATTAAATAAATATTAACACACATTAGCTAAGATATGAATATTAAAAACACCATTAAATGCAATGGGGCCTTTGTCACCAATGCTATACCTTTGACATCAATGAAAATATTTCCAAAAATATCCCCCTTTGTCATTGATGGTAACCTCAAATTGAAACTGCCACATACTAAAACTTGCACATATTGCCATCTGAAAAGCATACAATAACTCCTCCTTACTGTAGCAACCTATACCTATTCCTTGTAACTATTTTTGCACCTATACTTGTACCTATACCTATTTTTGTTCTTCTCCCCCTTTTACATCAATGGAAAAGGTTCTATCCTAGAGATAATACTTAGCTCCCCCTCAATTGATGCTGATCCTCAATGACAAGAAGTAAAAAAAATTACTCCCAACTTCTCCCATAGATACTCAAATGTGTCTTTTGGTAGTACCTTTGTGAAAATATCTATAATTTTCTCTATAGTACTGATATATTCCATCTTAACCTATTGATCTACAACTTACTCTCTCAAGAAGTGATATCTAATGGGAATTTGTTTTGTTCTTGAATGCATTACTGGATTCTTTGATATATTAATATCACTTATGTGGTCACAAAAAATATAAATAGGTTCATCATATTTTACCTTGATATATTCTAAAGTTTGTTTCATTCAAAGCACTTGAATACAACACAATATTGCTGCAATATATTTTGCTTCAGCTATAGAAAGTGATACTAAATTCTGATTTTTGCTTAGCCATGATACTAAGCTATCACCAAGAAAGAAAGATCCTCCACTTATACTCTTTTTATCATCTAAGAAACCTACCCATATGAATCTGTATAAGCAACCAAAGTGAAATATTTTCTAGTGGGATACCACAATCCACAATCTAATGTCCCCTTGATATATCTAAATATTCTCTTCACCAACTAAACATGACTATCTTTTAGAGCTCATTGATATCTTGAAACTATACCTACTACATGCATGATGTCTGGCCTTGATGCTATCAAATATAAAAGAATACAAATCATATATCTATAAAAAGATTGATCTACAATAGGTGAATCTTCATCCTTACCTTATTTCTTTTACTGATTGGTGTGTCAATTGGTGCACAATCCTCAAAACCAAATTTCTTTAACATTTCCTTGACATATTTACTTTGAGATATGAAAATTCCTTTATCTGACTGAAATATTTAAAACCCTAAGAAAAATAATAATTCTCCAAGCATAGACATCTCAAATTATTTTTGCATATTATTAGAAAATTCTTTTGTCATCTTTTCAATATTTCCTCCAAAAATGATTTTATCAACATATACCACAAAAATCAATTGATACTCACCTTCTATTTTGATGTAGAGATTACTGTCAGTAAATCCTCTCTTGAAACCTTGATCTTGTAGGTACTTATCAAGTCTTGCATACCAAGCTCTAGGATATTGTTTCAATCTATACAGTCCTTTCTTCAATATTCATACATGGCTACTAATATTTGATAGAATAAATCCCTCAGGCTGC
The DNA here is from genome assembly GCA_037957365.1 of Torreya grandis. NCBI lineage: Eukaryota > Viridiplantae > Streptophyta > Pinopsida > Cupressales > Taxaceae > Torreya > Torreya grandis. Next base: position 3,628,286 of record JARHVA010000613.1, on the reverse strand, counting down.
TCAATGTAGACCTCTTCTTCTAGATTCTCATTTAGGAAGGCAGATTTGACATCCATCTAAAACACTTTGAAAATTTTAAACACTACATATGCAAGAAACATTCTAATAGCCTCTAGCCTTGCCATTGGTGCAAAAGTTTCTTCAAAATTTATTCCCTCAATATGAGCATATACTTTACATACTAATCTTGATTTATTCCTAGTCACTTCTCCATTTTCATTCAACTTATTTATATAAACCCATTTTGTTCCTATCACATTGTGATCTTTTGGTCTAGGCACTAATTCCCAAGTATCATTATTTTGTATCTAATTTAATTCTTCATCCATTGCCTTAACCCAGTGCTTATCATGTCTAGCTTCTAAAAAAGTTCTAGACTAAATTTTGGATAACAAAGAGAAATTAACTTGCTCAGATTCACTTACCATCATTCTTTTGGTGTAAATTATTTCATTTATGTCCTTGATGTTGTCACTTTCATTATGATTTATCTGGACATATTTGGATGGGTTTTTGGTGTCCTTTTTCTCCATCTCATCTTCATCTGATTCTTTAAAGTCTTCCTCTTCAATGATTTTAGGAATGTCTACTAGATCATTGATTCTTTGTGTTCTATCTTCTTCTATCTTTACACTTGAACTTTCAACTATTTTCTTGGTTCTTTTGTTATAACATTTATAACATTTACTTTTTCAAGAATAACTAAGAAATATACCTTCATCTATGCTAAATTCAAACTTACCAAGTTTTTCATCAGTTATTTTTATGAAGCATCTGCAGCTAAAAATTCTAAAATAATCAACTATTGCTAGTTTGTCTTTCCATAACTCATAAGGAGTCTTGTCATTATTGACTCTAAATAATGATTTATTTTTAATATTCACTACTGTAGAAATTGCCTCTCTCTAATATTTATTTGGTATCTTGGATTCATTTGGCATTATCCTCACCATCTCATAAACTATTCTGTTTCTCCATTCAACTACTCTATTTTTCTATGGAGTTCTGATTGTTGAATGTCTCTTTATTCCATGGTCTTCACAAAAATTAATAAACTAATATGACATGAGTTCTCCTCCTCGATCTGATCTTAGACACTTAATCTTCAAACCAGTTTTATTTTCAACTAATGCTTTGAATGCTTTAAAATGTCTGAAAGTTTCTAATTTTTTCTTTAAAAACATTACCCAAGTCATATGTGAAAAATCATCAATAAGCAATGTGAAATATTTCTCACCTTGAGTACTTTGAGTACTCATAGGTCCACATAAATTAGTGTGAACAAGCTCTAACATCTGAGTGGTTGAGTACTCTTTTATTTTGAACCACCTTCTGGCCTACTTCCCATGTTGACAAGTTTCATAAAGCATGTTTGATGGATTTGTAATCTTTGGAAGATTTTTGACTACTTGATTCTTACTGGTGTTGACAAGATTGTCAAAATTTATGTGTCCCATTCTCTTGTATCATAGGCAACTTTATTTAACCTGACTTAAACAACATCTTTGACCTTTGATGTCTGATAATATATATAAATTATTTCCTATTCTTTGAGCATCTGCAACAACATATCTGAATCTTTTCTCCTAATTTCACAACCTTCTACATGAAACTTTATTGTGTGCTTCTGATCACACATTTGACTTACACTTAAAATATTATGCTTAAGACATTCTAAATATTAAACATTTTGAATTTTAGTTCTACCATTATCTAAACTTAGTGTACCTTTTTTGGCAATTTTGGTAGTAATATTATCTCCAAATTTCACTGTGCCACCATTGATCTTCTTCAAGGTTATCAACTTTCTCTTGTCTCTTGTCATGTGCCTCGAACATCCACTATCAATAAACCATGGCTTTTTTGATTTTTTACATGTAAAGCAGTCTATACCAACACAAATTTTTTAGGTTGTTTCTTTTACCATGAACCTATATAAACTTTCTTCTTAATGAATGGAGCCTTGAAACTCTAGTCCTTTTTGACTAACGCGAATATGCTTCTAAAGTAATAGGATATGTGTCTAAAGTTGTTAAACTTGTAACATATTATGGCCTCTTTATTGAAGCTTGGTAGAGGAGAAAAATAATTGTGGCTTCTATTTGAATCTACATGAGTTTCCTTCTTATTTCTGAAATTGTTAGCTCTTTTTTGATATTCTATTTTCTTATGACCATATCCATTACAATAAAAATAGTAACCATAAAAATAGGACCTATTTGTGTATCTCTCACCTGATTGCCTTTTGTAGCTCTGTTCCTTCTAGCTTTATTTGTTTGAGATGTCCTCTGCATTTTTAACTTCTTCCCTTTTTATTTCCTTTTTTGTAAGAGCTTCAACATAGCTTTTTCCTTTTTCTATGTTAACCTTGTCTGTGAAATTAGTGGCCTCCCCTTTCTCTTTATCAAATATGATACCTATCTTATCTGATATTTATCTTTGACTTTCTAATATCTCAATCAACATATTAGTGCTATTTTCAAATTTTGAATCACTGGCTGCTTTATAATTGATTACTTTATTTGTTTTCTTAAGATCTGATTTTAAAGAAGAAATTTCAATAACATACCTTTCACATACTTCACTTACTTTTTGTAACTATGATGTTATATCTTTTTCATTCTTCTTGACTTCTTCAAAGTGTGCTTATATATCTTCAATTGTTTCCTTTGACTTCTTTTCATTTTTCTCAATTTAGAGCTTTAATATTTTATTTTTAATCTCATGAGCCTTTAACTCTTCTAAGGCATAAATGAGTTCTCCTTCTAGATTCACTTTGGCTTCATCTTATTCTTCTTCTTGATCATATGTACTTTTACTTATAGAGGCATCTTCATGTATGGCCATGACTAGAATCTCTTCTTCTTCTGAATCACTAACTCCACTATCTTCAGTTGAGCTAGGCTCTTTAGAATAAAAACTCTTCTTCTTGAATCCCTTCTTGATTTTTTATTTGAAACTCTTATTGTATATAGAATTTACTTCTTCATTGTCACCATTACACTTATTTGGGCACTTAGCTACAAAATATCCAATTTTTCTACAATTAAAACATTTAAAAGTTAATTTTCAAAATATCCAATTTTTCTACAATTAAAACATTGAAAAGGTAATTTTCCTTGATATTTACTTGTATTGTTTTTTGGCTTGTGAATGAATAGAGATCCATTGTCATCTTCATCATCTCTAGAACTATCACTTGGTTCTTGAATCTTAGCCTTCTCTTTCTTTGATGTCTTGAAATATACTTCTTTCTTTGAGGGTTTATTTTGTTTGGTTCACATCTCATATGTTGTAAGAATACCATGTAGCTCATCCATCTTTAGCTTGGCTAAATTTTTCATCTCTTCAAATGTTAAAACTTTTGCATCATATCTCAATGATAGAGATCTCAAATTTTTTTGTACCATAATTGATTCTTCTAGCTTTTCTCCAAGACTTTAAATCTGATTAACTATTTGATCAACCTACAAAAGATAACTTGCTATATTTTCTTCCTCTTCCATCTTCAAACTCTCAAACTATCTTCTAAAATTCTAAAGCTTAGCTTGTTGAACCTTTCCATCACCTTTGTATATATTCTCAAGTTTTACCCAAGTTTCATGAGCAGATTTACATTGCATAACTTTAATAAATTCTAATTCACATAAATCACATGAAATAACATTTAAATCTTTAACATTATTTTCACTTGCATTCTTTTTTTATAGAGTAGTTACAAGTGTCTGTGGCTTTTCATATTCCTCCACCACTACTTGCCAAATGTTGAATCCAAGGGCCATCAAATAAATCTTCATCCTTATGCTCCAAAAAGCATAATTTGTCCCATCAAAAAAGGTGATTTATTTGTATAAAAACCTTCATGTGATCCAACCATCATGCTTTCTTGATCTACCTTCAAGCTATAAAACTTTTTCTAAAGGAAACTACTTTGATACCGATTGTTAAGCATGAAATATACTGAGAGGGGGGTGAATCAATATATTATATATCTTTTACTTAATATAATTTCTTTTCTTTAACCACTTAATCTCACATTCAAGATATGAAATAAAAATGAAACAATAACATGCACCACACAAGAGAGAAAGAGAGACACCAAAATTTTATGTGGAAACCCAAAGTGAGAAAAAACATGGAGAACAATCTCAAGTATATGAATGAGCACTAACTCAAATTACAAAGTTTTCAAGCACCAAATTATAGGAGCACCAACTCCTTTGCTGAGCATGAACACAACAACTATTTGTGAGCACCAACCCATAAGAGCACCAATCCCTCTTGTGTATAAAACACAACTATCTCTTAATGTTGCTTACTCAACAAATGATAGAACTCTACAATATCTCCTACTTTTTTCTCTTATAAAACAAATACAAACCATGTACTTTATTGCATATTACAAATGGCTTATCAAGCCTTTATTTATAGCTTTCCAAAATACCTTTAGAATTTACCCTTTGTGACCCTTCAATCCTCATGGAAAATGGCACAAAACTTGTATGACCCTTTATATTCTTGTATTTGAAAAGTCACATGGTGACCCTTCATAATCAAATGCATCCTTTCCTCTTTTATCTTTATCTTGGTGAATTTTTGTATTCTTCAAAGCGTCCCTTCATGGAAAAATGCACCATACACTCTTTTGTCTTCACATGGTGACTCTTGGAATTCCTCAAGATGACTCTTCATGATAAAATGCATCCCATTCCTCTTTTATCTTTACCCCATGACTCTTTGACTTCTCCATGGGCCCTCTTTTGACTTATATGCAACCAAAAATATATTCATTAATATTAAATAAATATTAACACACATTAGCCAATATATGAATATTAAAAACACCATTAAATATAGTGGGGCCTTTATCACCAATGCTAAACCTTTGACATCAATGACAATATTTACAACATAATTCACTTAGGTACTTATGTCTTTGGTCATGTACACCATACCCACATCCCAATTTCCCTCTGCTCATCTTGTTCCATTAATAAGAGTCCCTACATCTCACTTATGGTTTTCAAGATATTCTATTTCCTATCCCCTTACACATTTAATGTTTAATACATAATATATGGATACTACAGGACCTACACCAAACCAAATATTAGTGGCCCTAGGATTTGTAGTATTGATAAGAGTAGTGGCTAGTAATAGCTCCCACAATGGCACCTCATTTGATACCTCCTCAAGTTCAAATTCCTCTTGGTGCTCTCACTCTAACAATACCAATAGAGACCATAGTTATGAGTGCACCATGTATGTATTTCAATCTGCTCTAGCAACCTCAGTAACACTTATGGTCACTCTATAGGCTCCCCACTCTGTTCTAGCCACTATCTCTATTGCAACCCCTTTTACTACTATGACATAAGATAATATAAGCAAAAGGCCCAAGAATAAACATAAAGTGACTCCCTCTCAACCTTTTGTTTAACTGTTAGTTGCTCCTCTTATCCCCTTTATCTTCCCTTTCCATAATCTTAGGTGTTAGACCCAACTATTTCTAACCCAAAACAACACTGTGTTTTTTTGAAAACATTAAATCTAATTATTAAGATATATTACAACCATCAGTTTAAATTTTTTAATTAAATGAATTTTAAATAATAGATGTATGCAACACATCATCCCACTAGCATATTAATCATTACTTAGTAATCAATATTAAATAAACCATTAAGTTGTGAAATTGATCATCTAACATTAAGGCATACCAATCACTTTAAATATGGATGCAAATCATGAATCACTTGAGAAAACAATTATGACCACTACTGTTCATAAATAAGAATGTTTTATACAACTACAAAACCACTATTATGGTAATTATACATCCATAAACAAGGTATAATAACAACATACATAATGATAATACAATAGTACAATATGGGCTAAAAAGAACAACTTTATGATCCATCACATAGCTTGGGTGTAATTCTATATGGTTGAACTAGCTGAAGAGGGATAACATCACCCAAGTGATTTATCTCCAATCGTAGACCCAATGGTAATCTACACAGCTCCCTTTTGGAGTGGCCCCACCCTTCACAAAGGGGTAGATAAAAATAGTGCAAATATTAAGAAACAATCAAAACCCATGTGTGCACTAACACTATTATAGGTAGAAATCAAATATACCATGAAATCCATTCCTATATCTAAATGATAACAACAAACCTATAAACTAGTAGTACAATGAAATGACAATGTCACAATTTTAACATTACTTTGGTCAAAGTTTTCATTATATAATTTAGATATACAATCTAATTCATTTTCACTCACACAATACTCTCTACTATTGAATCATACAAGATGATATCAAGGAGTATGCATATGAGTCACCATCTGGTGTAATCATATATACTTCCTGTTATCCACATAGAGCATGCAAGCAAAGATTTAAGAGCATATCAATAAATACTATGCAATAGTATAAATATAAAAAATTATAAAAATCAAGAATTTCAATTTTCCTCACATAGATATGTTAACAAACAAGAATGGCAATCAATACTTTCTATGCTTGTACTTAACACATATTCCAATCATAATCCTTAATTCATAACCAAAAGAATAAGTATCTAATATTTAGTTGTGCTTTCATCTAGTCATCTCATATTAGAATTGTAAAGTCAAAATGTTGCATACATAAACATACATTTAACCTCAATAATTCCCTTAACAACATCCAAGTATAGTACCATGTAAATAAGTTCAAAGCTCATCCTAATTCAAACCTTATATTCATATCCAAACTATAATATACTACAAAAAATAAACACGAACTTATTCAAGGTATAAGATTGACTTCCTACTCATAAAATTTAATCATTAAACCATTAAATGGACTCACCCATATTTTCCTATTCTAAATATCACTTGCATTTCATCACTTTTATATGAATTCTTTATATCCTATGGCACATTTCAAGGACTTACAGTCTATTATACTATCTAGTACTCAATTTCTCCATTCAGATTCTACATTTTCATTAAAAAAAAATCTTTGCATTAATGTTTTCATCAAACCAATAATCACATGTACCATTCATATTCTAATTCAAAAAGACTCTCATACCACTCTACCTTTTTATAACAATACCTATAGGCATTTCTACTAAGATAAATGTAAAATACATATTTACATGGCAACACCATAAAATTGTCTCATTACATTTCCAAGTTTCTACAGTTATTCTCAAAAGATTAAGAAGGAATGCACTCAATATTGGTTTCCTACTAAAGTTGAATCATATGCATACAACTGAGTTTACACAAACCATTTTATGTCTTGGTATTTTTTACATAACATACATCATAGCAAAATGAATTCCTTAGAATCTTAATAACAAATAGTCAACATTTCATGTAAAGGTCATAATTCATTATATATAGTTTTTTTTTAACAAAGATTGACTCAGTCGAAAGGATTCACTAAAAAACATAAATATGGGCCTAAGTACTATAATTTATCCAAAATAACAATTGAATATATGCAATTTATGGATCTCAAGATTTATAGTCATACTTAATCATAATAAATATTAAATAGTATCTTAAACTTTATAATGATCACATCTTTTCCAAAAATTAAAGACCTAAAAGTTATTTCATTATAAAGATGAAATAAGACATGCCCATATCTAGTCTCATTATCTCCCATAAATAAAAGTCCTAAAAATATAATCATTTTAACCACTATAAAAACATACTATAGACACCCAATTCTGACCATAATTGGCTTTTGACTAGACTCCAGATTGATTCCTACCAAACATCACAAATTAAGCCTAGGAATGACTGAATGTCTGAATTTTGTCTGCACATCATTCATCAATGCTCAACATCATTTAAGGCATCCCTATTTGGGGTAATATAACATATTCAATAATAACCTCTCATAGATTCATCCTCAATCACCTTGTGACCTAACAATTGGTAGTTTAGCCCATGGATCCATTAAATGGGACACTTGATAAAATCTTAAAAGAGATAAAATGATAATCAAAATGAATCTTCTAATTAAAAAATATTAAATTCTTAGTTGAATTATCCATTTTTAATTAATGAATATATAAAAATGAAAATTTTAAAAATCAAAATGTCAAACCTTTTCATCATTGCCTTTATGAGTTGTCAAGCTCTTCCAAATTATCTCAGAATATCTAATTTGAAATCCATGCCTAGTAATTGAAAATTATAATTACATGACAAATTTTAACTCATTTAGAATTAGTCTCAACTCACCTAGGGTTATTTTGAACTCATTCCATGTTTAAACTCAACCTTAACTCACCTTGGGTGAGAGTTAACTTTTGAAGCTATAAATATAAGGCCATACCTATTGATCTATGAGCTATTTTTGTGTAGTGTTATTATGCCAAAATGTCTTCAAAGCTATCTTGGTGTAATGTTATAATGCTCAAATAAATGCAAAGAAACCTTGCAAGTAATGTTACCATGCCAAATTCATAAGACAAACAACCAAGCCAAGGTGTTAAGGAGAGAAAGAGCAAAGAAAGATTCATTGGTAAAGACTTATTGATACAAAAACCAAGAAATACACTTAAAAAATATATTTAGAGATCCAAATAAGGTAAAAGAGTGATTTATTTTGTTTTCTAGTTGTGCTTTCATTTATATGTTTGTTATCTATGCTCTCCCTAGTGTCTAGGCTAGAGGTGTTAGGATTTTAGTGTGTTATTTTGATTTATTTTATTGGACTAACACTAGACTAACCTATCCTCTACGTATTAATTATTCACATGATGGCACACTATGTGGGACTCATACCCCACAAAGTTATTCCCTTGGAATTTTAGGACATCCTCCTAATAATTTTCATATCAAAATCCAAACTTGCTGATTAAAAAATTAGAAATTGAAGGCTCACAGATGTTTTTATAGAAATCATAAAGTTGCTTTGTATATTCATATTCTTTCTCTTTAGAATCATGACATTTCAAAATATCACTACTTTATAGTCATAATTTTATCATAAGTTCTACGATATTGTGCTAATTGTCATGATTTTATCTTTGACCACCACAACTTTCTGAATGATAGTTTGTTTTAAAGGGAAAATTACAATATCATCATATCACAACTTTATAGTTGTGATATTGCATTAACTTATGTGATATTGATAATATCATGACTTTGTAGTCAAGATAGTGCACAACTTTAATAGTATTATCCATAACTACCATGGTTTATTGCTAATTCTTTTGTTAACAAAGAGATTCATGATACTATGCAAAGTTCTATGGTATTGTCATTATTTTTGCATTATTATCTTAATAGTAGTGATTTTGTGCTAACCGATCTATTTTTAAGGTAGTAGTGATATTGTGCTAATAGTCACAATTTTGCAAGAAAAGTAGTGATATTGCTCCATGTTTCTATAGTTTTGCACTCTTTGTAAAATTTTGGAAACCTGGGAGCTAGAATTCAAAATATAATTTCCCACTTATGTTTTGATTCTAAGCACAAGGACCCCCTAATGTATTTTATAGGACTTAAAGACCAAAAAAGACATTTTAAAACACTCCAATTTGAAAACCTCACATTTAAATTTGGTGTTTTAAAAATCTTTCACTTGAGTTATTTTTCATTTTGTTTAAAGTTTTTATCACAATGCCAAGGGGCTCAAATTTCATAACATATTTCATTTTGATTCTATAAAATGAACTCTCACCTTAGTTAAATACTCATAAGAGTTTTCATTTTTATGATTATTTGTTGAAGTGTTTGTTTAGAAAAATGAGTGTCACGTGTATGCTCTCCCCCATCCCCTTTAGGGAAGTCAGGTGATAAAAAATGCTCACTCTTTGCATTTGTCATTTTAGTCCAAAAGCATGGAATAAAAGTCTCTAAGGACCTTCCCAAAATTTGTATGTTTTGGGTGACCCCAAAATGACCCTAAAGTACTTCCACTTTCTTTATTTAATGCTTTTTTGACTTGTGGGTGAGAGTTCATAGCCTTCTCATAAGTTCTATAGGTAAGCATTGACCTAATAATTCATCTCCCAACATAATTTCAACCCCACTCCATGGTGGGGTATATAAATTTAGGGTGACCCATTGAGATGCTTGTTTGAGTGATTAAACAAGCCCTGTTAGTGGTACTTGATCACAGACCATAGGGTTAACTTGAACATCACACTACAGTAAGCAATTGTCAGATGTAGTGGTTATGAAAATGATAATACCTTTTCACAATAAGCCAGATAATGTAGATCCAAATGACATGGTGTACCTTAGTGTTTACCACATACATGGGACCATTTAGAAATGAACAAAAATTAATAGTTTAGATAACCCCACTTGCCATGAACATACTATTGATGTAAGGTGAGTAGCCTGAAGTTCCATGTCATCGTACAAACTCTTGAGAGAAGAGGGGGCCTAAAAACCCTAATTTTCATGTGCTTTTACTTTTTTTATTTACAAATTAAAATCCTTTCAAGATCAAGTATATATATATATATATATATGTATATATATAATTTGATAGTACGATGCTACCTTGTTAGTTTTAGGATTTAGGACATTACACTTAGGTGTTTTTGTCATTTTATCATTTTTACTTGCATGATCTTGAGTAAAAAACTATTTATTTATCATACCACATCTAAAATGAGTCTTATTTTTGCATCACTCTTTTATTTAAAGAGGAGTTACATCATCCATGTGACATCACACCTTTGCCTTAGTTATTTTTCAAAATTTTTGTGAGTTCATCACTTATTTGAAAGGGACATCATTATGATACCCATTTAATTCTAAATATTGTGCCTTGGAATGTTGAAACAAACCATTTGTCATACATTTAGAGTAAGATAACATCCTTACACTACTCAAATAATTTCAAAGACTTGTTTCCTTGTGTTTAAATTACAATTCAAAACCACATATACCATTTTTGTTTAAAGGCCTAGTACCATCATGATATTCATTATTGTCTAGCTTGTTGTCTATTTTAAAAAGCCTAGTCTTCTAAATCAAGTTCAAAATTAAACTTGACAAGTTCAGATTTAAACATGGATTGATTTATGCCTATGCCTCTTTCAATTTTGGCCTAAACATTAATATTTCACTTTTAGGTTGTGTAACTTAGGTTAATTCCTTGCTCCATTTAAAAACTATTTTTGTGCCTAAATTTGGGAAGTGGTCTATATTCTAGATGCATAAAGTCCATTATTTTTTGCAAAAAGGATCAAATTTATGTTTAAATATGAATGCCTAGATTGTGTCAAAGTGTTTCAAATTTGATATATGAAAAATCTATTGACTCTTAGACCTAGTTTTTTTTAAGAGTCTAGCTTTTATGCCTTGTTGCCAAAAAACCTAATAATTCCTATTTTGAGCCTAACTTTTGTGCCTTGTTCCAAAAATATCTAGCAACCTTTATTTATTTAGACCTAGATTAGACTTGTTTGAAACATTTTATACCCTTAGTTTGGAATTTGGTTTTATTTCATCCATTTGACCATTTTAATAAGACATTTGATGTTAGACTATTTTAAACCAAGTTTATCATAAACCTTTTTGGAGATACAACTCCACTTATTAGACCAAGTTAGACCAAGTTTAGACCATTTGTCCTTTGGAACTTATTTTTAAGAGTTTTTATAACTCTAGGCCTATTTTTTCAAAGTGTTAATCATTGATCTGGATATGTCTCATTACACTCGTATTAGAGCCATGTACAATCCAGTTTATGATAATGTAGTCATAAATGCTAACTTTATTCAAGACCCCTATGGTGACAATGTAGTTTGTGAGACAAATCCTTATCCTCCTTACACTAATTAATCTATGTAATAGAGACAAAAAAAGGTTAGCCCATTATTTGGTCAACATGCTTCCCTACTTAGATCAAAACCAAGAATAAACCACGTAGTATCTTGATAGAATATCATCAATTGTAGACCAAGTTCAATAACAACTATATTAGATTACTATGCCATCAACATATGATCCTTATTTGTTTTATCAACACTTACTTAAAAATAAATATGAGGTTTTATTTAGAGCCATGGAGGTAGGGGCCAAGTTTTTAATAGACTTCCCCCATGAAAATTTGCCTAGTCTAGTTAGAGTGCTTCTAAACATGTCTTATACCCAAACCATTGAACATGCCTCTACTAACCATCCTCAATAACTCATGTCAATGTTGTATCAATACGTAAATATGCTTGTCAAAGGAAAGGGCCTCATGGATGACCACTTTAAACAAATTCATCAAACGTATCAAACCTATTAAAATCTAGCATGCAATTTTAATACCATGGCCATGTCAAAAAATCCACTCATAGAGTTAGCTTCTTCAATAGGGGTATTAATTAAATTTATAAGTTAAGAAAATTCAGATATAGACCCATTTGCATAAATCACTTTAGTTGGTGACATGTAAAATGTCCTATCTATTGAAGAAGTGACTACTACTTTTATGTATAATAATGTGTCAAACACAGTAGATAACACACAAGTGTCTTCCAATCTAGGACAAATTTGTATAACTACACTAAAAAATAGTCTGCAATAATAAGTGCCTTTAGTTAATACCATGAGTGGTTCATAATATTAGGGGGGAGTAACTCCTATGTCCCAACCACAACAAGCTACCTCTAATCCTCAATTGGCTACTTCATCAAGCATGGAACCACATGGATTAAGTAATCAATCAACAACTAGTGCTTTACCTCAACAATAAAACGTGATGAATTCTAATCCACCTCAACAGGTGATGACTAACATTAAAAAATAATAGACATAATCTAATATACCATCACAATAGAGTTAGAACATTTCAAAACCTCAACAAGTGGAAATAAATGTTCCACCTCATTAGGTAATGGCAAATGTTACCTCTCCAATTGCAGACAAAAATGCCATTACAATCATAAATGTTGTCTAATAAATAATGCATGTCTATTATTCAAATAAAAATTCCAAACATCTAATAAACATATACTTCATAATATATGTTTACATAATAAATAGGTACTATTATCCAACAAGTACCAATTATGCAACAATTGCCTTTTTCTCAACAAGTGCCAAAAATCCAATGATAGGGCTTTGGTCCATAATAAGTTCTCCTTTATCAACAATGTTTGACTAGTAAAAAACAAGTCCCTACTCAACCTAAGTAGGCAAAATACCTTCTATAGAGCCGTATCCCTACATCATAGCCATAATTCCCTAAAAATTAGGCCTATATACTAAATCCAAACTAGAATATCACACCAAAATGCATGCAATTTCAACAAACACATCTCAATCCATAGATGCATATTCTTGGTTAGTTCAATCGTTAACCCAAAATTCCATAAAAAACCATACCTACATTATACCTTGATCAAACTAATCCACCTTCGACTACCCATCCTCTATCTTAGGCCAATGTTCCATCTAGTTTCTTGGCATAAGAACTATAATAAATGAGGGATGCAATTGCCACCATTCAAGTAGGGAAGAAAACCAAGAAGTTTAAGTTAGATGATGTGTGTTCATACATATTAAACATGGATTATATGTAGATACCATTTACTCTAGGCTATGAACCACCAAAATTTGATAAGTACAAGGGTAAAGGAGACCCTAAGGCCCATTTGATAGAATTATTTGTTACTTGCTAGCCAGTGGCTTACAATGACATTTATCTACTCCTCTTATTTTTAGAGTCTAGAAGGATAGGCTTTGGAATGGTTCCTAAAATTTCCAAATAATTTGGTATCTAATTTGGTGAACTTTAAGACAAATTTATACAACATTTATCCTATAATCTCAAACACGAGATTTCACTCGTAGATTTGACTCAAGCCAAGAAGAAATATGGTGAAAGCTTTGAAAAATATCTATAGAGATGGATAATACTTGATAATAATTTCATCCACAACTTACTAGACAAAAAATTGGCCACTCTGTTTACCAAAAAATTGCACAATGAGATATCCTAGCATCTAGAGCTTCAATGTGCACATATTTTCAAAGAGATCATATACAAGGTTTGATAATTGAAACTTCCCTTATTAACAAAGGGATTAGCCAGCTGACTTCATTGAATCAAAATAAAAACCAAAACCAAGGCATAGGACAAAAATCATAACCAAAACCAAGTCCAAGCACAAGTGTCTTTACCATCCCAAACTGATAATTATGAAAAATACAAATAATTTAATCCCAACAAGAATGTTTTTGGAAATGGAGTAACTAAATTACATTATGTACAAATAGTGAAAACACCATCTACTTAACCCATGACTCAAATTTAACTTCCTCCTCATCAACAACTTATTTCACAAGTGCAACCTTCATAACAACCTAGACCAGCTCAACAAATGCAACAACCATTACCTTTGCAAACCCCTCCTCAAAGAAGAAATGTCCATACTCATAGAGTATTCATTGACCTTGAAGAACCTATTAAATCCATGTTTTATAAGCTAGCCATTGCTAACATGATTAGTTGGCCAATTCTGAAGCATTATCCTAAGAGTATTCCTTATCTAGACTGGTATAGAGAAAATGAGTTTTGTGAATACCATCATGTTCATGGATATAATCTACACTGTTGTGTATAGATTAAACACCTCATTGAAAATATGTTGGAAAATTGGGATATTACATTGGATAATAGAGCATCTATGTCCCATAAAAACATGGGTATTTACCAAAACCCTTTTAGACAACATAATACTAACAATTAATAAAAACAATAATGAAGGCCAAAACAATAACAAAAATAGTATCAATAGCTATGAAAATAATAACAATACCAAAATCAACAAAAAAAATGTCAACCAAATGAGAGGAACCAAGGCTAGAATAATTCCAATATCCAATAGACTTACCACATAGTTATACATGACTACACCAAAGTTTTAGGTCATATTTCTGGTGGTCACATTTCCACCATCACCATTAATCCTAGACCAAGTGCTAATAGAATAAGACTATTGTCAACCAATTCTAATCAATCCTCTTATGCCAGTAATCCTTCCTTAACTTGGGATTGTAAAAAAATACAAAAATAACCAAGGATTACTATTTTAAGACCTTAAACAGATAACTCATCATTGCCCCATGACCATAACCAAGTGCACTAGCAATTGAGACTTATCCTATCTTTCCCCCTTCCATCATCATTTTATAGCAATAATGGTCCCACATCTAATCCCAATTATGAAATCACAACTCGACAATCAAATATTACCATTTTAAGCCCACAACCTCCTACCACCAAACCAATCCAACCCACTGTCCTAGCTAAGAGCAAGCCATATACCACTATTAAAGGAAAGCCATATGACATTGTGGAGTAAATTCTAAAGACACTTGCATAAATTTCCATTTTGGATTTATTGTGTATGTCTACTATCCATAGGGACATATAAATATAATTCCTAGGCCAATCCCAAGTTCCTAATGACATAACACCTAACAAATTTTAAGCTTTGGTTAGACATCTAGCCCCAGGCCAATAGTTGACCTTTGATCAAAGTGATATGTCATCCCTTAGCCCTCTCCATAATAATCCATTACACATTGAAGTTGTCATAGTGTGACAAAAAATCAAATGTTTCCTCATAGACAATGGATCAAGCTTGAATATTGTGTCTCTAAATCTCATCAAGCATCTTAGATATACAAAAACTGATCTACAACCAAATATTATCACTATCAAAGCCTATGATAGTGAAAAGTGAGAATCACTAGGCACTATAAGATTACTAGTTATCATTGGGACCTTGACCCATGATATGCTTTGCTATGTGTTAGACCTCTACCTATCATATAATTTGGTAAATAGGCCTTGGATATATGAAATTTGTGCAATCTCTTTGACATTATACTTGTGTCTCAAGTTTTATCACTCAGGCATGGAGGTCATCATTAATGGAGATTTGTATCCCTATGAATATTTCAAATATTTGGAGGTGGAGTATGAAATGTATAACTAAAACTTTGACCTAGACTTAGTTCCCAAAAAGGACAAAGGCAAAGAAATACTTTTTGAGTTATCAAAGGCCAATTGTATAAACCTAGACATTATTGATTCATCTTCACACATACCTCCTCTTGACATGTCAAATCATTTTACCATCTCAACCAATATCCCAGGAGAGTATTTGACCCATGACACATTTCACATTACCAAGCTTCCATAGAACCCCAAGTCCTATGGAAGACATTAAGCTAAGATACCTTGCATGGAGTGGAAAAGAAAAATAAAATGCAAGATCCATAGTTTGGCTCTTGTTATTTTCACACCAGCCATTGGCCAAGAAGAAGACCCACTTTCCAATGATGAATCTTGGTTATACAATGACAAATTGGATGAATATTATAAAAATGCCAAATATACTATTCCTAAAAGGATCATGAAAAACCAAACCTATGAAGGAGGAGGCCTCGGGCCAAATCAATAGGGTACTCTTGAGCCAATTTTCACAAAACAATACAAAGAAATATATGGTATTGGATTTAAAATTCCTGGGGGTGACCCCACATATATTATTTGTGTTCTAATGCTAACGTCTAGTGATGATGATGCCAATAGTGAAGCATAGTCTAATCACAACATTTATGAAATCCTTACAAATATTAATTTGTTTGACACCCATGCCATTTGTACCCATAATATACTTCCTCTTTATCATCCTCAACTTATAGCTTAAGACCAAAAAGAATCCATAGTGTATGTAGATGAGTTTGAAAATGATGAGGCCTTTTGTGATTTTTAAGCCTACGAGACAATGTTCTATTGGGAGATGAAAAACAAGGGTTCTCTATCAAACTGGATCCTATAGCCCATTTTCAAGAATGAGTGAACACCCTTAGCCAAAAATAAATAAATAAAACATTGAGTTCCTGGTATCTCCAAATATTTCACCCTAGAAGAGAGTGTTCAATCCTCTTCCATATTTGGGCAATGTTGGGACATTTCTAGGCATGTGGGTATACCTATAGAGGAAATGAACCTCTAGATTTAAAGGGGCCAGATCCCTGAAAGTATCTCTAAAAAATAACCTCTATGTAAACCAGTTTGATTGAGGGGAAAAGAGTTATAAATTACATAAATAAAACCTATTCTAAGAATGGTGATGCACCAAGATTATCTTCCACATGAATACCATACCTTAGTGCATGATACAAAAAAATACATAGACTATTTTCAAGCTCTAAAGATTCTAACTTAATTATTTTAGTATAGAGGTGAGATGTATGAAATGACATAAGGAAAATGAACTAAAAGACAACTTGTACATTCTAAGAAAAGTTATACACATGCAAAAATTCAACACACTTAGACACACTCTATATGACCTATTAGACCCAGAAATCTTTCTTAGGTGTGAAGGAAAAAGGATAGAAGGATGAAAACCATCACGTTTTATCACTATATGTCACATACACACTTAGACAAATGATTATAACTTCAAAGAAAATACTTTTACCAATTCTTAAAAGCAAAACATGACATCAATTTAGTAGGGATTTACCATACACTGCATGGTTATTTTTACAATAGCCCAAGGGCTATATTTATAGTTGAAAGAAAGTGAGAGGGGGAGGCCTTTGGAACCAAAGTGAGTAATAATTCTTTTATAATTCTCCATCTTCAACTACAACTGACTTTGCAAAAATTGCTCATTCAGGCCATTTGATTGATCCATGTCACCTCCCTTGATCACTCTTGGTCTGACCTCTCAAAGATGTTTCTCCAAAAATTTCCCAATGGAATCAAGATATTTTGAGTAATGGAATCAATATGGTTATTAAAAGAGAGTCTACCTATTGAAAATTTGTCCTAATGCTAACAGCTTTTCACCAGCTTGTTGAGGTGTGTAACAGTGTAAGGGAGAGTCATTTTCATTCTGTTGGCCTTGTCCTCCTTCTTTGATTAGTTGTCAAAAAATGAATCAGATCATGATTTAATCAATGGTGAAATGAACCATCTGATCTAATTTTTTAGATGAATAATGTGATCCCTTAGTTCCTTGAGCATTTGAATGAAGACCATTGATCTTCCTGGGATCACTTGTTTAAATGCTAATGACTAGCTCATCACCTTAAAGTTGATGTTCATATAGCCATCACTCTAGTGGGACCATTCCTTCAAAATTTTAATTTCAAACACAAAGTCTAAAATAATTTTCCCACGGACCCTTTTATCTGAAAAAATAAACTTCTCAGGCCCCTTCTCTTTTCTTTAGAATAATCTTTCTTTTGGAGTTTCTGCAAGTGTCCCTTTGAAATTTTTTGAAGGACACTTTTGTTGAGAATAACCCTTCAACATTTTAATTTTGCCTCTCTAAAATCCTAAACATGCCCTCCAACATTCTTGGAATGTCCCTATTAAAATATTGTTTTAGACTAAATGTTTGAAACAATTCCTTCTTGCCTTGGACCTTTTCTTTCAAAAAACTCATTCAGATCCCTTGCAAGTACCCCTTCATTTTTGAACATGCCCTTCAAAAAATATTTAATTGGACACTTTCATGAGAAAAATACACTTTGATAGAATGAAAATGTCCCTTTGGAAAGATAAACATGCCCGATTCCTTCAAAAAATTTGAAAGGACAAATTCCTTTAGAGAAATTACAAGGGATACTTTCCTTTAGACTTTTTGCAAGTGCCCACTTTTTTGAGAAAATGACCCTTTGAAAATATGAACATGCACTTTGGAAAATCTGAATTGGACCAATCCTTTGAAATAACAAACCAATTCCCAAAAAAAGACCCTTTCAAAAATCTTGAAAATGTCCCCTTCGAACATTTTACAAAGGACACTTCCATGAGAAAAAGACCCTTTGGCAAAATGAAAGTGACCCTTCAGGCAAAAGCAAAGGACCTTTTGAAAATATTGAAATTGACCAATTCCTTTGAAAAGATTATTTTGAACCAAAAGTTTGAAACCATTCCTTTCAGTCTTGAACAAAAAACCCAAAGTAAAACCTTGCTAAAAGAAATAAAACTTGAGCAAAAGGACCAAAATAACACTTGAGATCTTTGTTGTGGGGAAAAATAAATAAGGAACACTACACTTAGCTAAAATGAAAGATGCAAAATTGGGTTTGAAAATTGGCTAACATTCTTGGTGATTCCAAGGGCAGGCATGCCTGCTATGCCTAAGATCGGTTGCCTAAATCCTTCCATTGGGCATGAAGTCACACATATAGGCATTGAAAAATGACTTGAATAGAATTTTGGACCAAAAACACAAGCTAGATTGATCACACACGTAAAGGCAAAGACACACACAAACTAAAAGGAAGGAAACATAATTGTGCTGCAAAGTACTTAGGGAACACAACAACAAAGCAAAGGAAACACACACCTAAACTACTATTTACAAAATAGAATCACAAGGGCTAATAGTAAGACTTTAGATGTATCCCATTCATAGGGATAGACAATTATTCTCCATTTATATTAGTCAGTTGAAAGGAGTTGCTTTGCTAATGATGTAAGGTCCACTCTACAAAGTATCAAACTTTATATGTCTGCATAGTTTTGCTCTATCCTCATCCCATTTTAGAACCAACTCACATTCTTTGAACACTCTTACACTTGATATTTTGTCAAATAAATTCTTCATGAGTACTTGGTGGTGTTCTATGGTCTTGTTGTATTGTCTCTTGCTTCTTGCAGTTACATTATTTCTATCAATTTGACTTCCATTAGAGTATTTTTAAGTAGTTCTAGTTACTGTGCAAGTTATAGAGTAGGGAATTCTTGAGATATGGACAACCTAGCCTGTCTCCCATAAAAAAACACAAAGGGAGAATTACCAATTTATCTCTTAGTAGTAATCTTATCATCCCATAAGGCTATATTCAACTTGTTGTGCCATGCTCTTTGATTGTTCTCCAATATCCTCTTAATGATCTTGATGAGATTCTTGTTAGTATATTTAGCCAACCCATTACCTTGAGGGTAATAATTATATTAGGTACTCAAGTAAACTCCATTCCTATTTTCCCAATCAAAAGTTTTAGCACTTATTAAAGCAAGAGCATTATTAGAAATGATAACATGGGGAAGTCCAAAATTTGTTATAATGTTCTCATAGAACTCCAAGATAACATTTTCACTTGCCTCCTTCAATTCAATAGCCTCTACCCACCTTGTGAAGTAGTCAGTAGTAGTTAATATCCATTTGTGTCTAGCACGTGATGAAGGGTTGATCATACCAATGAAATCAAGGCCCCATTGCATGAAAGGCTAGTCTACTTGGATAGGATTCAATGGAAGGGCTACAAGTTTCTATTTGCCTACAAAGAATGCACATTGAGGACACTTTTTAGCCCAGTGGTAACAATCCTTAAAAATACTAGGTCATAGTAACTAGCCCTCATTATTTTTGTAACTATTGTTTTAGGAGATAAGTGACCTCCATTTGCACCATTGTGAAACTTTTCTAGAAACATATCAAATTGATCATTGTTAACACACCTCAACAACACACTATTCATGTCTTTTCTAAAGAGAACACCATCTAAAAGATAGTAAGGAATGGTCTAAAATCTAAAATACATCCTTTGAAACTTGTTCAAGCCATTGGGGCACTCACCATTTTGAAGAAAACTAATGATGTCTTGTGTCCAACTTCAAACTTATATGTGATCAACTAGTTAGGGTTGAACCTGGTTGATCAAGACTTCTTCTTTTGGATCTTGGAAATCTGAAGCTAAATTCTCACATAATCTTTTTCCTCTTACCAAGTTTGTAACCTTAATATCTACATCATACTCCATCACCTTTTTAATCCACACAACTCTCTTTTCATTGAGGTCTTTACTTAGGAGAAACTTGTTGGTGCTAGGATGAAAAACCATGATACATATCTTGTTGTTTGAAACCATGTGTCTATATTTTTCCAATCCTCTTATCACTATTAGAGCTTTCTTCTCAACAAATTTATACTTGACCTCATAATATTCTAATCCTTGGTTGAAGAATTTAATTGGTTGCTCTACCTCTTCATCATTATTTTGCATAAGCATAACTAATATTGTATCAAGATTAGCAAAGGTATAGAGTATGAAATATTTGACAATGTTTGGGATCAAGAGAGTAGGATATTTTGCAATTGCTTGCTTGATTACCTCAAAACTACCCTTACCTTCCTTTGTCCAAGTAAAAGCTTGGTTATTCTTGAGCATGGCTGTGATAGGCTTTACCATAGTTAAAAATCCTAGGATAAACCTTCTTATGAAGTTTATTTTCCCCAAGAATATTTGAATTCCTTTCTTGTGTTGAGGTAAAGACAAGCCTAAAATAACCTCAATCATCTCAGGGTCAATAGACAAGCCTTATTTTAAAATAATATAACCCAATAGCTTACCTTCATAGACATCAAAGATGCAATTTTTTTTATTAAATGATATTATATACTCCCTACACTTCTCAAACACCTACCTTAGATGTTCCATATGATCAGTAGCACCCTTTGAAAAAATAATTATATCATCAAGGTATACAATCAAAAACTTATTGATCAAACCCTTAAAATCAATGTCCATTGTCCTTTGAAATGTAGCTCTAGCATTAGATAAAATAAATGGAATATTCCTATAGGTAAAGGTCCCCCATTTTGTAGTGAATGCTATCTTGAACTGATCCTCTTCATTCACTAGTATTTGATTGTAACCTGAATAACCATCAAGAAGTGAGAAGTGTTGAGAACCTGAAACAACTTGAAAAATTTGTTCCATGGAAGGTAGTGGATAATGATCCTTCAGAGACACTCTATTAAGATCTCAAAAATACACACAAAGTTTGATATCTCCATTCTTCTTTTAGATAGATACAATATTAGTCACACAAGTTGAGTGTTTGATAGGAAAGATAATCCTAGACTCAATCAACTTGGTCAACTCTTTCTTCATGAGTTCTTATATCTTGGGATTGATAGGTCTTTATTTCTACCTAACTGTTTTAGCTCTATGTTCTAACTCAATGGTGTGATGAGCTAAACTTAGATCAAACCCTTTCAAATCTTTGTATTCCTAAGCAAATATGTCATGTAACTCTTTGCATAATTCAATAAAGGCCTGCCTCTCAAATAGATAACATACCTTACCAATTTTTAGGAGTTTGTCCTTGTAAATCATGACTCTCTCATCATTATATTATTTTGTTGACATGCTCACTCTTTATTTCTTATTTTGATCATCTTCATTTAAAACACTCTCCAAAGTAATCAACCCCTTAGGTGTCTTGTTTGTCTTCAAATGAATAACTTATTCTTCACATTGATCATGTAGTCTCTTTTGGTTCTTTGAGGAGAATCCTATCTAATTTTTTAAGAAGTGTGTAATGTGTTAATCACTTTCAAACATTTACCATGATAATTCATTATCTAGAATAGAATGTCTCATAATGACCTTGATATGGGATTGATCTTTCTCTTTTCCTACATTAACAACTACATCAAACTTTGCTCCTATGGTAGCCAATCTATCAACATGTTTATTTGAATCCCTTGGTATGGGTTATATGTTGAAGGCATCAAAGTCTTCAATTAGGTTACGTACCCTATGTTTTTAGGATTTAAGCAAGGGATTCTTGGTTGTAGCTTTATTTCTCACTTGATGGATGACCAATTCACTATCTCCATAAACTTTTTCTTTCTTGATCCCTCTCTTCTTTGCCCATTAGAGGCCATGAACTAGACCTTCATATTCTACCACATTGTAGATGTAGCTGAAGTGGAATCTATATGAGGAGTACTATTTTCTCTTTGATGGATAAACTAACATAACACCAACTCCTGAACCTACTTTACTTCTTGAGCCATCAAAAAACATTTCCCTTATTCCTTCAAGTTCATGGTCTTCATTAGTGAGTGAAGGGATTGAAACATCTTTTTCATGTATATAATAAACTCCCAAATCAATTTATTCTATGAAAATATATGGATCAAGTCCATGCATTTTAGTGCTATACTTATCAAGGAAAATATTAGAAATATCTTCAAGGGGGGAGGATGCTTCACCATCCATGACACCTTCTTCTTCTTTACTAATTAGACAATTTTAATTTGAACTTGTCTCCATGTATGGGTCAATATGAAACCTTAATAAGGGCTGAGTAATTATAGTCACCTTGGTTCCATATCTTGTTTTAAAATCTAGAAAAGACTAATAAGTAAAAAGGTACCCTCCTATCTTAGCCATGAAGTCTCTTAACAAGCAGAAAGCAAAATGAGATGGAAGGTCTACCACCACAATATATTATAAAATGGGGAAACTTGGGCAATCATGTAGAAAGACTTTCAGAGATCTAGCCAATCCCACCATCTTGGTTGGAGTATCATCAAGCTGCAACACACCTTTACTATGTGGTTCATACTTCAATCACATCTTATCGGCCACCACCTTAGGCATGATAGTGGTACTAGCTCCACTATCTACAATATAATTATGAACCAACTTGTCTCCCATAATGAGTGTGAGGTAGAAGGGTGGAGGATTTTAAAAATTGGTGAAGGGATTTAATATATGATTTAGAGAATTTTAAGTGCCACACTATTGTGTTTTGAAGTTTGAGGGGATACATGAATGTTTGCAAGCTATTCTTGTAAGAGCTCCTTTTGACTAGGCATATACAAGACTTCCCAAAGAGATATGCTTATCTTGGTATTATTCAAAGCATAAAAAATGTTTAGAGGGAAAGTATTCATATTTTATTATATTCTTGAAGGTAGTGATGGAGTCTAAACCTATTACATTATAGGCTTGACAACCTTACTTACATTTTGACTTTGTTGAGGGCATGACTGGTAGTAGGTATTACACTAGGATTCACACTTTGTGGCCTTAGAGAGACATCACTTAGAGTCACATATACTCCCAGAACATATTTTACAATCTATTCTTGGCTCTTGTGTTGAATTCAATTGATGTGCTTTGATTCAACACATAATCATCTTTATCTTGAAATTCCATCATACCTACACTCTAGTTGCTACCTTCTCCATGAATATCCCTTTGGCTGGGATTCACTTCTTTTGATGTCATGTAAGGAGTAGTTTCTTCTTGTGACATCAAAGCTTGGATGTATTCTCCACCATCATGCATAAATTGACCTTAAGGTTATCCCCATTGGTCCAAATTATCCTCCCCTTGGACCAAGTTAGCATGTATTGGAACAATAACCTTCGTGGAAGGAGTGGAATTAGGATTATAGGCATTGGGATGCCTATTGAAACCTTTTTGACATTGTCCCATTCCTTGGTAGTTGTATTGGGGTGGAGTTCTATAGCCTTATTGAGGACAATATTGAGGGTTAGGTGGAACACTTGCCTAGAACTGAGCTTGCTTGAGTTGAGATTGTAATGACTATATCTCTTCATCTTTATCCACAACATTATCCATCTTCTTGGGAAATGTTCTTGGCTTGACATTGACATTATGAACTTGTGCTACGCTTGGAACTTCAAATGAACCATGAGATAAAAAAGGCATGTAAACTCTTAGAGGTAGCTTTCTAGCCTATATTAACTTATTCTTAGCTTCAATTGCTATCTCATATGCATCTAGCAGAGTGAATCCTCCCATTGATTGTAACATCACTACCACATCAATACCAATACCTTTGAGATAAGTGGGGAACACAAATCTTGGAGGAGGTCTCATGATAGGTGGTAACCTATGCCATGTCCTTTGAAATCTTTCATTGAAATCTCCCATGGATTCATTAAGACCTCTCTTTATCATGTTCAACTGATGGATCAATGAAGTATGGTCATCCTTATTCTCAAATCTAGTTACCAACAATTTCCCAAATCCATCCTAGCTTGTAATGCAACCACCTTTCAAAGTCCTATACTAGTCAAGTGCGTTGCCTTTTAGAGACATAACAAGAAATTTAATGGCTATATTGGCTCGAGTGACATTGTGGAAGTTATAAAAATTCAAAATGTTCCTAATATGTTTAGATGGGGTAATAAGAACCTCTCCATTGAAACCAAGGAGACTCTTGGTAGCATTGGGAGGAATAGGGTCATATGTAGGAAGGTCAATTGGATTTTAGGTGTTAAAGGCCAAGAAAGGTTGTTTCCTATACATTTCTCTTATTTCCTCTTGATCTCCTATGTATCCAACTCCCTTAAATTCTTCTTCTCCAAAACCTCCTTGCCAAGGATCTCTAAGCACTGGGAATGGGTTAGGGAATTTTTATTCAAGAAGAGCTTCAGCTAGAGGGGTTTGATCAAAAGTCCTAGATGACCTAGTGAGGACCATGAAGTATAATGTGGGAAAATTGATCTACAACCAAATATTCTCACCTTTTGGATTCACCAAATGCTAGATTATGAATATTTCTATAACCTTAAGCTTGTTAAGACAAAAATTCACCTTGATATGTCAATAATTTGTCCCACTGGACATGTCAAAATTATTATCTCCAAATCTTACACCCTAGAAGAAAGTGTTCAATCCTCTTCCACATTTGGGCAACGTTGGGACATTTCTAGACATGTGGGTATACCTATAGAGGAAATGAACCTCTAGATTTAAAGGGGCTAGCTCCTTGAATGTATTTCTATAAAACAACCTCTATCTAAACTAGTTTAATTTAAGGGAAAAGAGTTAGAAATTGGATAAATAAAACTTATTCTAAGAATGGTGATCCACCAAGATTATCTTCCACTTGAATACCATACCCTAGTGCATGATATAATAAAATACATAGACTATTTTCAAGTTCTAAAGATTCTAACACAAGTATTTCAGTATAGAGGTGAGATGTATGACATGACATAAGGAAAATGAAATTAAATACAACATATATACTCCAAGAATAGCTATACACATGCAAAAATTCAACACACTTGGTTGCACTCTATATGACATGTTAGACCCAAAACTCTTGCTAAAGCATGAAGGACAAAGGACATAAGAATGAAAACCATTAATTGTTATCACTATATGTCACTTACACACTTAGAAAATTTCTCAAAACTTCAAATAAAAGACTTCTACCAATGCTTAAAGTTAAAACATGACATCAATTCAACAGGGCTTCACCATATACTGCATGGTTGTTTTAACACTAGCCCAAGGGCTGTATTTATAGATGAAAGGAAGTGAGAGAGAGAGGCCTTTGGCACCAAATAGGGGAATAAATTTTTTATAAGTCTCCATCTTTAGCTACAATTGAATTTACAAATGATGATCATTCATGCCATTTGATTGATCCATGTCACCTCCCTTGATTAATCTTGGCTTTATCTCTCAAAGATGTTTTTCTAATGATTGCCTAATAGAATCAAGATATTTTGAGTAATGGCATCAATGTGATTATTACAAGAGATTACACCTATTGTAGATTTATCCTAATGCTAACAACTTTCCATTAGCTTGTTAAGGTATGTAATGGTGTAGTGGAGAGTCATTTTCATTATATTGGCCTTATCCTTCTTTGATTGGTTGTCAAAAAATGACTCAGATCATGATTTGATCAATGGCAAAATGAACCCTCTGATCTACTTTGGTGGATGAAGAATGTGACCCCTTGGATCCTTGAGCATTTGAATGAAGACCATTATTCTGCCTGTGACCACTTATTTAAATGCTAATGGCTAGCTCATCACCTTGAAGTTGACGTCCATATAATTGTCAATCTACTAGGACCATTCCTTCAAACTTTTTGTTTTAGAAAAAAAGTCTGAAACAATTTTCTTATGGACCCTTTTCTCTAAAAGATTTAACATCTCAGGCCACTTCTCTTTTCTCCAAAACAATATTTCTTTTAGACTTTTTTTGAAGGACACTTTTGATGAGAATAACCCTTTGGCATTTTCATTTTGCCTCTTCAAAAGCCTAAATATGCCCTTCAACTTTCTTGGAATTTCCCTTCAAAAAGATTATTTTGGACAAAATGCCCAAAACAATTCCTTTTTGCCTTGAACCTTTTCTCTGAAAAAAATCATTCAGATCCTTTGCAAGTGCCCCTTCATTTTTGAACATGCCATTTGGAAAATTTTGAAATAAAAACTTTCATGAGAAAAATACCCTTTGGTAGAATGAAAATATCCTTCATAAATATGAACATGCCCTTTAGAAAAGTTGAACTGGACCAATCCTTTGAAAGAACAAACCAATTCCTGAGAAAAGACCCTTTTGGAAATCTTGAAAATGTCCCCTTCAATTTTTTTGCAAAAGACGCTTCCATGAGAAAAATACCCTTCATAAGAATGAAAGTGACCCTTTGGGAAAAAGCAAAGGACCTTTCAAAAATATTGAAATAGACCAATTCATTTGAAAAGATTGATTTAGACAAAAAGTCCAAAATAATTCCTTTGAGTCTTGAACAAAAAACCTAAAGTAAAACCTTACCAAAAGAAATAACACTTGGGAAAAAGGACCAAAATAATACTTGAGAACTTTATTGTGGGGATAAACAAATAAGGAATGCTACACTTAGCCAAAATGAAAGATGCAAAATTGGGTGTGAAAATTGGCTAACAAGTCCCAAAGTGAAAAACTCTTTGAGGCACTTTTAGACCAAGGTAAAAGTAAAGAGAAAGGCTTGTTTTCTGGTGAAAACTTGTTTTAGGTACCATTAAACGGGGGTGTTCACCTTTTCTTAAATGAAACTCAAGAGATCACCAATGATGAATTTGCTTTTGGGTTTGAGTTTAGTTCTATAAAATAACATTCCTTTGACCAAATTGCCCTAGAATTTCTAACAATGTTTGTAACATGGACATCCCTACCATTGGGAGATTTAGATTCATCTTGTTTAGTCAAGTTTCAAGAACCAGTCTAAACATAAGACTTTGCAATTATAGGATAATTTAAATCATTACCCATTATTCTAGAATATGGCTCAACTTTCCTCATAGAAGACACTACAAAAGTCAACATTGGGTCTCTAGATGACCCAAAATGTATCAAATTAGGTGCATCCCTCACTAAAGAGGAATGTGAAATTTTTATAGCTCTTTTGAGGGAATTTGTTGACATATTTGCTTAGGTTTATTCAGACATGCCAGGTTTAGACCCCTCCTTGGTTATACATCACCTTATTTCACATCTTAATGCCAAACCTACAAAGTATAAAATGTGCAATATGCACCCTCATATTGTTGTATTAGTAAAGAAAGAGTTATAAAAACTATTAGAAGTGAGATGCATCTGACTATTTAACTACTTAGAATGGATTTTGAAAGTTATGACTATTAGCAAGAAGTAAAAAAAAAAAAGGATCTGCACTTATTTTAGAGATATAAATAAGGCCTACCCAAAGGACAAATTACCTCTCCCAAATATTGACATAATTGTTGACTCCAAAATAGGGTATTAAATGTTTTCACTTATGGATGGATTTTCAAGATATAACTAGATCTAGATTGTGCTAGAAGACCAACATAAAACAATGTTCACCACTCCATGGGGAACATTTTATTATCAGGGTATGTCATTTGGCCTTAATAATGCTAGAGCCACATACAAAATAGCCATGACCATCATATTTCATGATATGATGCATGCCATTATTGAAGACTATGTCAATGACATAGTGGGTAAAATTAAAGACCCATGTCAATCATCCAACCGCACTATGAAGAATATTCAAGAGGATTCATGAATATAAAGTCAGAATTAATCCTAAGAAGTGCATTTTTGGTGTCACTTTTGGCAAATTTTTAGGTTTCATTGTATCTCACATAGGCATTGAAGTTGATCCTGCTAAAGTACAAGCCATTACTAAGATGCTGCCACCTTCTAATTTGAAATAGATCTATAATTTGTATGGAAAGATTAAATCTATTATGTGATTTATCTTGTAATTAAATGATAAATTCCATCCATTTACACAATTAATGAAGAAGAGTGTCACATTTCTTTTGGATGAAGAATGTCAAAAATATTTTTATCACCTAAAGGAATACCTTGCCAATCCACTTGTTTTGTTACCATTGATACTAGGAGATCCATTTCTATTATATATATCTACCATAGACAAAGCCTTAGGGGAAATTCTAACTCAACATGATGACAATGGAAAAGAACATGCCATGTAATATCTAAGTCATATACTGGTTACATATGAACACAATTATACACCCATAGAAAAAGCTTATTTAGCTATGGTCTTTGCAGCCCAGAAGCTATGACACTACATGCTTAACAACAAGACCATATTTATTTCCAAATTAGATCCTCTCAAGTATTTACTTTATAAGATAACTTTACAAGGCCACATGGCTAAATGGATTATGCTTCTGAATGAGTTTGAGATCAAATATGTCAAATAGAAAGCTATCAAGGGACAAGTCCTCATAGATCAATTTACTGAAGCTACCCTTGTAGATACCGAACCACTCACTTTCTAATTCCTAGACGAGTCCATCATGACCATCATTAGAACACCTCTTGAGGAATGATATTAGAATCTATA
Organism: Torreya grandis; assembly: GCA_037957365.1. NCBI lineage: Eukaryota > Viridiplantae > Streptophyta > Pinopsida > Cupressales > Taxaceae > Torreya > Torreya grandis. The sequence continues at coordinate 3,598,849 of JARHVA010000613.1, read as the reverse complement.
TTTTGATGGTTCATTCACATCACATGAATTTTGGGTAGGCCTATTATTTATTACACTAAAAGGGAATCTTATCCCTAAATCATTTTCTATCAACTTTCCTTGTACTAACAACATGGATGAATATGAAGCATTCATCACCTATCTTTGTTAGGTAGTAAAATGGAATATTCAACATCTCAAGGTTTATGGTGATTATTAGTTAATCATCAATTAAGTTACAAACCAATTATAGATCAAAGATGACAAACTGGTGCCATACAAGGCCATGGTCGATACTCTCGAATAATATATTGTTGACATATAGTTTGAACACATACCAAGGGATAGTAATAGGATAGTGGATGCCATGGCCACCATTGGATATTTGATCTATCACATAGACAGGGCAAAATTATATCAAGTTCTTATTGAAAATATTCTAGCACCTATTCATAAACCTTTAACCATTACAATGATCTATGATATTATTGGTCTTAGCTCAATATAGTGTTTAGACCTCTTTACCTACCTTTATGACCATATCATGCCACTAGACCTATCACATAAACTACAAAAGTCCTTTACCCATCAAGCCTAATGATATACCTTACTTAGCCCAACCTTATACCACTGCATCTTTGATGAAACTCTACATCATTATTTAAAATTGGTAGAATCAAAACTAGTGTTAAGATAAGTTCATCAATGAGTATGTGGATCCCTTACCTATGGGGATGTCCTAAGCAAAAAACTCCTATATACCAATCATTATTGGCCAAATATGGATGCAAATATAGTTGCTTATGTTAAAAGGTGTGAAAAATGTCAAAGGCATACCGATCTTATTCATGGCCTAGACAAAACACTAAAACCAATGCTTAAACCATGTCTATTCATAACATGAGGATTCAATTTCATTGGGAAGATTAACCCAAGCTCATATTATGGCCATAAACACATCATTATAGGTGCCAAATATTTCACTAAGTGGGTTGAAGCTATACCCCTCACTTATGTGATTGGAAAATATATTTTCCATTCATCTTCAATCACCTCATATGTCACTATGGTATCCCATCTGATATTATATCTGATAATGGTAGATCATTTAAGAACAAGGATGTCAAAATGATTTATGTCAAGCACAATATCACCCAACATTTTTCTACCACATATTACCCATAAGGTAATGGCCAAGTAGAGGCATCCAATAAAACTTTTATCAACATACTTAAAAATATTGTTAATGATGCTAGCTATGATTGGCACCTCCAAATATCCTATACCCTCTAGGCATACTACACTAATTACCATAATCTAATAGGAGCCACTCTATATTCCTTAGTTTATGTCACTGAGGCCATTCTTCCCATTGAGGTTGAGTTAATTTATTTTTTAATCTCATTGAATTACATCCTAAATGATGAAGATTACCGAGTAGCTTGCCTATAAGAGCTAGTGTTACTTGATGAAAAATGCATCACCACTGTCAATAACCTTCAAACATACCAAAATAGACTCCTTGTCCACTATAAACAGTGAGTCAAACATAGAGAGTTAAAACTTGGTGATCTTGTTCTCAAATAAAATCAAAAGAACACCACAACTGAGAAGAAAAAGAATAGTAAGTTCAAACCTAATTAGATAGGCCCATATATCATTGTTGTAGATTATGGTTTTGGAGCACATAGGCTCACTACATAAGATAGGGATGAACTTCATGAGCTGATAAACATTATACACCTCAAGCATTACTTCTCTTGAAAGACTTGAAGTATTATTTGAGAGGCTCATTTCTATTGTATTGTAATATCGTCATCTTCTTTATATCATACCATATGCCTTTCTACTATACCTTCCCCATTGAATAAAGAAATTTTTACCCTTCCTAACCAACCCTTTGACCTTGGTTCCATTCTATTGGTTCTTAGGCCACCTTTAGTGAGGGAATTCAGATTAAGTTTTAGAAGTTGATTCAGTATTCTAGATAGAGGCCGTATTTTGGAATAGTATGATATTGGTTTGGCAGTTACATCCTTCATTTATTATTTTATTTCTTTGTGAGTATTCCTAATTATAATCACCTTTGGGAAAATTAGTATCCTAATTTGTGCTACTAATTATAACTACCTTTGGGAAAATAGTATTATTGAACTATGCTATTATTTCATAATTTTAACTGCCTATGGGAAAATTAGGAACAACATATTTATCATGCCTTGAAGTCCCACCTTTCCATTCCTATGTCATACTATGCCATTTGAATAATTTGATAACTTACTCCTACCTAGTCAGATTCTTATAGTATAAGGTATAACTACAATGACTTGAGGTCTTAATGTGACTATGTAGGTAGTGCCCTATTCACATCGAGGATAGCTCAGTCATTCTTTTTCCATGCTCTTTCCATTTTAGAATCACTTTTAAGTTTTAACACTCTCTCTATTTTGTGAGTTGGGATATTTAGTATCTTGTACTTTTCCATCGACTTGAGATGCTTAGAAAATTCTAAAAACATTTGCAATATATCTTATGCTCTCACCATTTTATGAGCAACCATTTCTCATGTACTCACCATTTTGTGAGATCATTCCCATTCTTCCTCTACAAAAAAATCATGTTTTCTTGATCATCATTTTCTTCTATCCCATATCCTGGGAGAACTACATTTGTCCTTAAGTTTATGTTGGACCTTGCATCTATAGAACTATGTAAGTAACGTCCAATTGCCTAGTGCATTTGGAGTTAACTCAACTATCCCTTCCTTTGTTTTATTCCCCCATTTTATTTGTTTGGTTCATTATCTCTTATAACCTAGGGGAAACCTTATGTCATTTTTTTTGTTTTCTATTTGTGTTAACATTATGATTAACTGTTATTCATGTTTGTCTCATGTTATTTTGTTCCCTTTTTGTTTCTTGATGTTTTGTTGTGTTTTTTGTTTATTGTAGTTGTGTCTTCCTATTTGTTTATTTTAAACCTATTTATTTACTTTCATTATTATACCTTGACTTAGTCTATATGCATTCATTGGGTGATTCCTTCTACATTATACTTAAGTCTATCCATATTCCTACGTCAACATTGTCATCATGGTATTTATCATTGGTAAATTATTTATTAGATTTCATGTAAATCCTTATGCATATTTAAGTTAAGTTATCATGTTATTTTATATCATGGTGCCTACCATCATGTGTTACAATAAAAATCAACTCAAGAAATCTTATAATTAATGAGGCCATGATACTTCTCCTTGGTCACCTGAAAAACTTCCGATCTATCCAAATAATTACCACATATAGAGTAATTAAATGATATAGAGCTTAGTTCAAAAAAGGTCCCAAGTCATGATGAAACCTCTTGCAAGTGGAAGATCTCATCGAGAGCTTTCTGGTGCTTCTTTTAGATCACAAAATAGAGTCTGGATGCCCAAGTTATAGGTTGTTGAAGTTATTTTGTGATAGGCAAAATAAAGTGTCATAATTTATATGCAACAAGTGGAACAATCACCCGTTGACATGTGGTAGTCTATTTTGGTACATTTATGAAAAAATTTGGTTTGGTGTTTTGGTTTGGTTTCAACCTCTAATCTTTGACAATCAATCATATGGAGAACTATGGGCTCCACTATTGGATCACTGGGGTCGCTCAATGAGGGTCAACACACTTGGTTAAGGAGGGGTGCCTTGGCCTCTATTTCACATTGCAATGCATTTGAATTTCCTTTTTAAACCATTATATTATGCCCACCAAATGCATGTGGGGCAATTAAATTATATGTTTTAAATACTTTGTAACATTTCTTTGGTAATATTTTATAATTACCATTACCAAGCCCCATTAAGCCACATGGGAGAACCAACAGTTGCCATGCCATAAGGCCCTTCCAAATACATTGCTGAGTTAAGCTCAAGATTGAATACCAAGTTTGGTGATTGTGACCAAAATATGTGCCATGTCTAAGTTAACCTAGCTCATGACTTATCTTTTACACATACCAAGTCATATGCCAAGTTGGAACCCATGCTAAATTTGGTGCCTTGAGCCCACCAAAAGGGGTGTTAGCATTGTTTAAGGTGGCCGCCAACCTATTAAAAGACATAAAGCCGATTAAGATTTCCAATGTGGGACTAAAGTGATAAAGCCTAAGTGCCAAAAAGGGAGGCCAAAGACTTAACCATTGCACCTATCATGAAAAAGTGATAAGCCTTGACTGACCATGATATGGGCTGGAAAATAACTTAAAAGGCCTAAACATATATTTGAATGTAAGCTTTTTCTGGATTGTGTATTTTTTTTAATAGGCTGAGAGCTATAATGAAGCTTAGAAATAGCTAGAAAGTGGATTATGATTCATTATCCATCCTTATACACAAAGACTAAGCCTTTTTAATTATGTTTTATAATTGAAAAGAGATTTATTATTATTGTAAATTAGATAGACCAATAGTTTAAGTGGAGGGACTTAGGAACCTTCAGAAGGGGTTAAAGATTGAGGAAGGATTTCATGTTTCCAAGCTTCAGTGTATCAGCGAAGGTGGAGTTCTTGTACAGAGATAATATATGAGGGAAGTTGTGCAAAATTTCAAAGAATTGTATCACCTTGTGTTGCAAAAATTAATGAAATGGTCCTCACTATTGGGTAGACTTAGAGACATAGGCAAGAGATGTCAAACTCCGTTATCAATGTCATATGGTAAAATTGTCTTTTGATTGCATGTTTTTAATTCAGTTTCTAATTTTTAATTAATCATGAATGCATGAAAAGTTTAAAATTAGATGTTTTATGAAATTAAAAAAAAAACAAACTGGTTTAATTGGTGAATGGAAGTGAAAAGTCTTTTGACAGTTCCAATCCAATTTGATAATCGAGAATACTTAATTACAAAACAAATTACAAGTTATTTTGAGTATTTCAAGGATTTGATAAGTTTGAGAAATTCAGTATCCATATTTTAAACTTCACTTTGAGTTTATCAGTGTACTTTACAGATCATTAAATAACAAAATAATTTTAATCCTTGCTAGTTAGGACATGCATCTCCATACTAGTAGGTTGACCAAATTCATTTTCTCCTCTATATTGACTTATTTTTACAATGTGAGTATGAATTTAATATGCAAGCCTCCTACTCTAATTTACCATAGTGTCCTACCATAGTGATAATGATTATATCCACTTTTAGGAAAATCATTATCTCTATCCACCCAAATCGAGCATATTTTCATTATACTAATGATTATAATCACCTTTGGAAAAATCGTTATCTTTCTCTGTCCACCTGGGGCATGCTTTTGTTATACCAATGATTATAACCACCTTTAGGAAAATCATTATTTTGATTCTACTAATTATTATAACCAACTTTGGGTAAATATTTCTCTTGTTACCCTTTTCCTTTGGATAATGATTATAACCACCTTTGGAAAAATCATTATCTATATGCTGATGATTATAACTACCTTTGGGTAAGTCATCCTTTTTATTTGATCCACTGGGGCAGCTCACTATGCCATTCATTATAATCACCTATGGAAAAATTAATCTTTTTCACCCCCTTTACCTTTTGGTCCCATCATTTCCTTCTTTTGAGGGATTGATCACTAACCTTCTTTGCTGACCGCTCATTTGAGGGGGCATCTAGGGCTCATCTAACACATGTTGGGGCATTAGGTATATAGGACCCTTTAATTGTTTGAGAAGACATTACTATGCCTATATCTTGAAATTACATCCTAAATAAGGGATAATTTTAGACACCCTATTCTGGCCATAATTAGTTTTTGATTAGACTTCAGACTGATTCCTACTAAACATCATAAATTAAGCCTATGAATCACTAAACATATCAATTTTGGATACACATCATTCATCAATGCTCAAAATCATGTTGAGGCATCCCTATTTAGGGTACTATACCATATACAATAATAAGATCTCATAAATCCATCCTCAGTCACCTTGTAACCTAACAAATGGTAGTTTGGTGTATGGAACCATTAAGCAGGGTACTTGATCAAATCTTAAAAGATCTAAAATTATAATCAAAATGAATCATATAATTAAACAATATTAAATGATTATTTGAATTATCCATTTTCAATTAATGCATATCTAAAAATAGAAATTCCAAAAATCAAAATACCAAGCCTTTTCGTCATTGCCTTTATGAGTTGTCAAGCTCTTCCAAAATATCTCAAAAAAACTAATTTGAGAGCCATGCATAGTAATTGAAAATCATAATTACATGACAAATTTTAACTCAATTAGAGTTAGCCTCAACTCACCTAGGTTTAGCTTGAACTCAATCCATGTTTAAACTCAACCTTAATTCAACTTGGGTGAGAGTTAACTTTTGAGGCTATAAATACAAGGCCATACCTATTGATCTCTAAGTTATTTTTATCTAGTGTTATTATGCTCAAATGTCTTAAAATATATCTTGGTGGAATGTTATAATGATCAAATAGATGCAAATAAACCTTGTAAGTAATGTTACCATGCCAAATTCATAAACCAAGTAGCCAAGCCAAGGTGTTAAGGAGAGAAGGATCAAAGAAAGATTCATTGGTAAAGACTTATTGATGCACAAACTGAGTAAGACACTTCATCAAACCATTTAGATCTCTGAGGAAGGTAAAAGCGTGATTTATTTTGTGTTCTAGTTGTGCTTTAATTTGTATGTTTTTTACCTATGCTCTCCCTAGTGTCTAGGCTAGAGATGTTAGGGTTTTAGTGTGTTATTTTCATTTGTTTTATTGGACTAACAATAGACTAATCTCCCCTCTACATATTCCTTGTTCACACATATAAGTTGACTTTTATAAAAATAGGTCTTGTTTTTCTTACTAGGTTGAGTGTATATATATATATATATATATATATATATATATATATATATATATATATATATATATATATATATATACAAATTTCATACTATACATATATACATATATTCTTTTAAAATAAAAAACTTGTGTTGAACCCATATTTCATTAAAACTAAAATTTTTAGGTTACCCTAAAAAAGCCCACATATTTCTTCATGAGGTGTATTTCATAAACCAACATTGATTAATATAAAAGACTTAAATAAAAACCTAATAGCTTATATGGTTTATTTCCATCCTTATTACCCTATGGAAGGATCTACATTCCATCCCCAGGTCAATAGGGATGAATCCCTTTATGCTAAATATAGCAGGCATAAAGGTTATCTAATTTCAAATTTGAATGGTTCCCTCTTATTCAAGCCATAAACATATAATAACTTTTGTAATGAAATAACCACTCATTTTAAAACCATGCAACACATTAGAAATGAAGATGCGTAAGCAATAGTCTAATGTATTGCAACTACTAGAAAGTAACATACACATCAACTCATCTAAAATAATGTAAGCATGTATCATTAGAAATTGTTATAAAAAACAATCATAAATAAATTCATCTGAATTGCTAAATCAACCATATGGTTAGCAATAAAAAATAAACACTCATTTAATTTCTACTATGGTGTGTGCAGGTCCCCTGTATTTTCTCTTTACTCCAATTTTTTTTCATTTTCTTCCCCTTATTCGATGATACTCTCCCTCCACACTATAACTAAGAGTGGGAAATATCCTACATCAAAATCACCACACAAACTTGTAGTTACTCCATATCATGATATAAAATTATCATCAAATCATAAAAATTGCTGAAAGTAACTAATAAATAAAAATCATGATCATATGCATAATATAAAAAATCATCACGTAAAATATGTCTACTATCAAAAAAATGTAACTAATTCAACTCATAATGAACATCAAATTTACTAATAAATAACACAAAATCCATTTAATATTATCTCAAACAATCATAGGGAAAATTGAATGTAACATCCTTCCCCCATAAAATTGGTCATTATCTTGATGACAATTATCTTAAACAAAAATTATGAAATTAAACTAAGTTCAACAAAATTAATAATAATAATATATCTACAAAAATAAATGATGTTCAACAGATAATTTTAAGTAAACATATGAATAAAAATCCTCAAAAATTCTTAATAATATTCTAATGTATCACTATATTTAGAATATTGGTCCCACTGGACCTGACATTGTGATACCTCTCTATTATGCAAGCTAAGCTTGAAAGTATCAATTATTTTGATGGGTTTTACTGTGATCACTTATGGATCCTAAAATTGTAATGTATTCCAATCCAAAACATGTGTAGGATCAAAAATATACTTTTTAAGATAAGAAACATGAAAAACATTTTTAATTTGTGTTAGAGGTGGTGGCAATGATAGTTTATTAGTTACATGATTGATTACTTCCAAGACTTCAAAAGTTCCCACATATCTAGGTGATAAATTTGATGATTTAACAAACTTAATTGAACTCTTTTGGAGTTTAACCCACATAAAAACTTTATCCTCAACAAAGAATTGATTTGTTATCCTTTTCATATTAGTGTAACTTTTTGACCTATCATTAACTTTAGCCAACCTTTGCCTTATTAATTTTACTTGATCTTCCATTTCAACAAGAATTTTGGTTCCAAAAACCACTCTATCTTCCATCTTGACCTAATTAATGGGTGTTATGTATTTTCTACTATATAATGCCTCAAAAGGAGCTATTTTTATTACTGATTGGTAGGAGTTGTTATTAACAAACTCAATTAATGGAATATAATCTTCTCATTTATATTACTAGTCCATGTAATACATCCTCAAAATATATTCCATGATCTAATTTATTATTTCTATTTTCCCAACTATTTCAAGATGGTAGGTTGTACTAAAATTTAGTTGTATTCCCAATGTAAAATTTAAAGTTTTCCAAAATCTAGAAGTCATTTGGGGTCCTTAGCTAAAATAATATTTTCATGAAACCCATGCAATCTATAAATTTATTTCACAAATATTTTTGTAAGCATAGGTGCATCATCAGTTAAAATATCAAGAATAAAATGAGCTACCTTGGTTAGTTTATCCACAACCACCAAGATCATATCATGATGATTCATGCACATAGACAACCCTTGAATAAAATCCATTCTAATCACCTACCATTTCTATTCAGGTACTAAATGTGGGTATAACAACTAAACTAGATGCATGTGTTCAACCTTGACTCATTAACACTCAAAGCATATACAAACAAAATTAGCTGCATATTTATGAAGTCCTTTCCAAAAATATATAGGTTTTAAATCCACTACCAACTTACTTACTCTTGGATGCCTCGAAAAACTTTGCTAATTTAACCAACTTAATTGAACTCTTTTGGAGTTTAACCCATAGAAAAATTTTATCCCCAACAAAAAATTGCCCTGCTATCCTTTTCATATTAGTGTATCTTTTCAGCCTATCATTAACTTTAACCAACCTCTATCTTATTAATTTTGCTTGCTCTTCCATTCCAACAAGAATATTGGTTCCAAAAACCACTCTATCTTCCATCTTGTCCTAACTAATGGGTGTTTTATATTTTCTACTACATAATGCCTCAAAAGGAACCATTTTTATTACTAATTGGTAGGAGTTGTTGTCAGTAAACTCAACTAATGGAATATAATCTTCTCATTTATATTAATAGTCCATGCAATACATCCTCAAAAGATCTTCCATGATCTGATTTATTATTTTTGTTTTTCCAACTATTTCTAGATGGTAGGCTGTACTAACATTTAGTTGCATTCCCAATGTATAATTTAAAGTTTGCCAAAATCTAGAAGTCATTTGGGGTCCTTATCTAAAATAATATTTTCAAGAAACCCATGTAATTTATAAATTTATTTCACAAATATTTTTACAAGCATAGGTGCATCATCAATTATATTACCAAGAATAAACTAAGCTACCTTGGCTATTTTATCCATAACCACCAAGATCATATCATGATGATTCATGCACATAGACAACCCTTGAATAAAATCCATTCTAATCACCTACCATTTCTATTCAAGTACTAAATGTGGGTATAACAACCAAAGTAGATGCATGTGTTCAACCTTGATTCATTGACACTCGAAGCATATAAAAACAAAATTAGTTTGATATTTATTAAGTCCTTTCCAAAAATTCATAGTTTTTAAATCTTCTACCAACCTAGTTACTCTTGGATGCCTAAAAAAATTTTGCTGATTTAAAAAACTTAATTGAACTCTTTTGGAGTTTAACTCATAGAAAAACTTTATCCCCAACAAAAAAATACCTTTCTATCTTTTTCATATTAGTGTAACTTGTTGGCCTATCATTAACTTCAGCCAACCTCTATCTTATTAATTTTACTTGCTCTTCCATTTCAACAAGAATGTCAATTCCAAAAACCACTCTATCTTCCATCTTGTTCCAACTAATGGGTATTATGTATTTTCTACTATATAATGCCTCAAAAGAAGCCATTTTTATTACTGATTGGTTGGAGTTTTTGTAAACAAACTCAAGTAATGGAATATAATCTTCCCATTTATATTACTAGTCCATGCAATACATCCTCAAAATATCTTCCATGATTTGATTTATTATTTCTATTTTCCCAACTATTTTTAGATGGTAGGATATACTAAAATTTAGTTGCATTCCCAATGTAGAATTTAAAGTTTGCCAAAATCAAGAAGTCATTTAGGGTTCTTATTTAAAATAATATTTTCAAGAAACCCATGCAATCTATAGATTTATTTCACAAATATTTTTGAAAGCATAGGTGCATCATCAGTTATATTATTAGGAATAAAATGAGCTACCTTGGTTAGTTTATCCATAACCACAAAGATCATATCATGCTGATTCATGCACATAGGCAACCCTTGAATAAAATCCACTCTAATTACCTACCATTTCTATTTAGGTTTTGAATGTGGGTATAACAACCAAACTAGATGCATGTGTTCAACCTTGACTCATTAACACTCCAAGCATATAAAAAAAATTAGTTACATATTTATTAAGTCCTTTCCAAAAATATAGAGATTTTAAATATTCTACCAACTTAGTTACTCTTGAATGCCTCAAATTTTTTTGCTGATTTAACAAACTTAATTGAACTCTTTTGGAGTTTAACCCACAAAAAAAATTTATCCCCAACAAAAAACTACCTTGCTATCCTTTTCATATTAGTGTATATTTTTGGCCTATCATTAACTTGAGCTAACCTCTACCTTATTAATTTTACTTTCTCTTCCATTTCAACAAGAATGTCGGTTCTAAAAACCACTCTATCTTTCATCTTATCCCAACTAATGGGTGTTATGCATTTTCTACTATATAATGCCTCAAAAAGAGCCATTTTTATTACCAATTGGTAGGAGTTGTTGTCATCAAACTCAATTAATGGAATATAATCTTCCCATTTATATTACTAGTCCATGTAATACATCCTCAAAAGATCTTCCATGATCTGATTTATTATTTTTGTTTTCCCAACTATTTCTAGATGGTAGGCTATACTAAAATTTAGTTGCATTCCCAATGTAGAATTTTAAAGATTTCCAAAATCTAGAAGTCATTTGGGGTCCTTATCTAAAATTTTATTTTCAAGAAACCCATCTAATCTATAAATTTATTTCACAAATATTTTTGCAAGTATAGGTGCATCATCAGTTATATTACGAGGAATAAAATGAGCTACCTTCGTTAGTTTATCCACAACCACCAAGATCATATCATGATGATTCATGCACATAGGCAACCCTTGAATAAAATCCATTCTAATCACCTGCCATTTATATTCTAGTTTTGAATGTGGGTATAACAACCAAACTAGATGCATGTGTTCAACCTTGACTCATTGACACTCCAAGCATATAAAAACAAAATTAGTTCATATCTATTAAGTCCTTTTAAAAAATACAGAGGTTTTTAATGTGCTACCAAGTTAGTTACTTAGTTACAAGTAATTTCTTGAAATCTCCAAGGTGTGAACTATAGTGTCTAGTTGTAGATCATGAAGATCATAATTGGCCTCATAAGACTTTAGTTTCCTAGATTCATATGCCACAACCAAACCATCTTGAATGAGGAATCATCCTAATCCATCTCTTGAAGCATAAGTTATCACTGAGAAATGCCCTTTTAGGTCTAGAATCCATAAAACTAGTGTAGAAGTAAGCCTTTATTTTAAGATTTAAAAGGCCTCTTCACACTTATTTGACCAAACAAATCACTACTCCTTTCATTGAAAAGAGGTGATTGGGTTAGCTATTTTTAAAAATCTAGGTATAAAATTCTTATAATATCTTGTTCATCCCATAAATTACACACTTCATGTACATTTTCATGTGTTTCCCAATCCATGATGTCCTTAATATTCAATGGATCAACTAAAATTCCCTCTATGGATATGATGTGCCCTAGGTTGTGAACCCTTTTCTAAAAGAAATCACAATTGGATAACATGCTATACAAGTTGTGCTTCCTCAATTACTACAAAACTAACCTTAAGTGCTCAATATGTTCTTACTCATTCTTAGACTACATAAGGATGTCATCTAATAAGACTAAAAAAAATGGTTAATATAATTCTTGAACAGACTGTTCATGAGATTCATGAATGCTACTGATGTTTTGGTCAACCCAAAAGTTAGCACTGTGAAATTATAGTGCCCATAGTGAGTTATGAAAGTTATTTTTGAAATATCCTCCTCTTGAATCCTCAAGTGGTGGTATCCCACCCGAAGATCTATCTTCAAAAAGACTATATCACCACACATTTGATTAGAAATATCATCAATACAAGGTAATGGATACTTGTTTTTTATGGTTACTTTGTTGATCATGTGATAGTCTATGCATAAACAAAGGGTTCCATCCATATTTTTGATGGAAAATATAGGTGCTTCCCACGGTGAAACACTTGGACTAACCAAAAATTTATCCAACATTTCCTAAAATTGAGCCTTCAACTCAATCAAATATATCATTGTCATCATATAGGGTGCCTTAGACTACTATTCTGACCTTAGAATGATGTCTATAGTGAAGTCAAATTCTCTTTTTGATGGAAATACTAGAAACTCTTCAGGAAAGACATCCTAAAATTCTTGTAAAAAGGGATAATATTCTATGGTAGGTTCTTTGGACTCTACATCTTCATCCATTTTGACAAGAAATGCTTGACATCCCTTGTGTTTAACCCTTTTTATTTGAATGCTAGATATTTTTTTGAGCTTCAAATCTCTCTGGTTTCCCTAGATTTGAGTTAAGATTCCAAAATCATCCTTATATTCTACCATTTTAAGGAAGCAATCCACCTTAGCCTTATGCTTAGATACCAATTCACTCCTATGATCACATCATATGACCCTAATAGTGCTACATAGAGATCCAAAACCATAGTGAATTATGACATCTAAATTTCAGCTTCCATAATACATCTATCCACCTTGACCTTGGAATCATTACCATACTATACTAACCATGTATTTTCCATGTAACCAACTTTCCTAGATAATTTATTCAACATTCTAAGAGAAATAAAACATTTCGTATATCTAATATCAATCAAAATAGTAATTGGATGACCAAAAAGAGTACCTGACACTTTAGTGGGAGAGGCCTGGTATTCATCATATCAGTTATCTATCACTGCATGGATATGTTCCTGGAAAGTTCCATATTATGAATAAGAAGTTGTATTCTTATTATTTCCATCTATCTTCCATTGAGAATAATCTTTGGCATATTGATCTACATCACAATTGAAACATCTTCCTAGAGGTCCCTTCCTCTTAGACTTATTTTCAACATTAAAACCTTCTCTAAAATTGCCTTCTAGATTCTTGTTCTTTGAGGTATTTTAAAACCTTACATTCTGATTATTGAACTAGTTCTTAGAGTTTCCATTCCTCTTCTAGTTCTTGTTATTAAAAGAAGTCTTGAAACTAATTTTTTTTAATACTTTTCTCTGACTTATGTCAAATATTTTATATTTTATTCTTATTTTATAGCTTTTTCAAACATTGTTCCATAGTGGATAACCCATGCACATCCACCTCAGAGCCAATCTGAAGTCTAAGTCCCATAATAAAATTTTGAATATCAAAATGCTCATCCTTATGATATTGTGGGACATATTTCAAAAGATTATTAAACTATTCTAATCACTCATTTAATGACATGTTTCCTTTTTTTAAATTTTAAAAGTCTCTCAACTTCTAGTCAAAATAAAATTAAGTGCTTTAAAAAGAGCCACAAACTATTCCTAGGTGGTGGTAGCAGAATTTAGATTCATTTTGAGCTTATTGTTAGCCACCAAGTTGATTCTTCACCAACTAATTGGTAGACACCCCATATATCTTTAGTGACCTTAGAGTAATTCTAAAATTTGAAATAATTTTCCTTTTATTCTAACCAAACTTTTGCTCTATCACCCAAAATAGTGCCATCAAATTTGGGTGGGTTAACTTTATTCATATCTCATGCTAGCTCAACAGCTACTTGAGCTCTAGCATCCTAGTGTAATTACCCATGCCTATTATATTGAGGAACTTACTATTCAAAAAGGTGTTCTTAAGGAAATTCTTACTCATTCTACTCTTTAGGACCATGAATCTCTCATTCAAGAACTGCTATATGATCACTAGTTTTATTCATAGCAATGAGATTTTGGTCAAGATTTATAGCTTACTTTGATACTAACTAAATAGGATTATCTTAAAGGTTCACATTATATTAATATATGTACTTCATGTTATCTACATAAAACACACAAGTAATTATTCAAGTAAAGACGAATAAATACTATGTAGTAGTGGAAATATAAATAATCAAAACCAAGTATTTTAATTTGCCTCACATAGATATGTTAACAAGAAAGAATGATAATCAAGACTTTATATGCTTATATTTAACATATCTTCCTATCATAATCCTTAATTCATAACCAAAAGAATAAAAATCTAATTTACTTGTGCTTTCATCTATCCATACCATATTCTATTTGTACAGTTAACATGTTGCATACATAAACATACATTTAACCTTAATAATATTCTTAACAACATCCAAGTATAGTACCATGTAAATAAGGTCAACTCCCATCCTAATTTAAACCTTATAATCATATCTAAACTATAATTACTATAAAAATAAAACATGTACTTATTTAAGGTATAAGATGGACTTCCTACTCAAAACATTTACTCATTAACCCATTACATGGACTCACCCATATTTTCCTATTTCAGATATCACTTTCATTTTATCATTTTTCTAGGAATTATTTATATCCTAATGGCACATTTTCAAGACTTGGAATCTATTATACTATCTAGTATTCAATTTCTCCATTCCATTATACATTTTTCATTAAAAAAAATTCTTTGCATTAATGTTTTCATAAAACCAATAATCACATGTACCATTCATAGTCTAATTCAAAAATTCTCTTCATACCACTCTACCTTTTTATAGAAATACCTGTAGGCATGACTAAGAAGATAAATGTAAAATACATAATTACATGGTAATAACATAAAATGATCTCATTACATTTCCTTATCTCTAAAATTATGCACAAAATATTAAGAAGGAATGCACTCAATCCCAGTTTCTTACTAAGATCAAAACCTATGCATACAATTGAGTTTATACAACCCATTTTATGTCTTGGTATTTTTTACATAAGTTACATCATAGCAAAATGAATTCCTCAGGATTTTAATAACAAAAATCCAAAACTTCATGTAAAGGTCATAGTTCATTATATATAATTTTTTTAATAAGGATTGACTCAGTTGAAATGATTCACCAACAAACATACCTACGAGATTGAGTACTAAAATTTAACCAAAATTACAACTGAGTATATGCAATTTATAGATCTCAAATTTATAGTCATACTTAATCATAACATATCTTAAATAGTATCTTAGACCCTATAATGATTATGTCTTTTCCCAAAATTAAAGATCCAAAATTTATTTCATTATAAAGATGAAATAAGACATGCCCAGATATGGTGTCATTATCTCCCATAAATAAAAGTACTAAAAATACAATCATTTTGACCACTATATATAATTATCAAGTCAACTGCTATCAAAAGAGGTCTTGGTTTTCTTACTAGGTCAAGTGTGTGTGTGTATATATATATATATATAATTTTAAAATAAAAGACTTGTGTTGAATGTAATATTTATTAAAACTAATAGCTATAGGTTACCCTTGAAAATCCCACATTATGCTTCATGGGGTACAATTCATAAACCAATAATCATCACTATGAAATAATTAAATAAAACCCTAATAATGGATATGGTTTATTTGCATCCTTATTGGCCTATGGATAGATCTAAATTCCATCCCTCAGTCAATAGGGATGAAACTCTTTACCCTAAATATAGTAGGAATAAAGGTTATCTAAGTTCAAAGTTGAATGGTTTCCTCTTGTTCAAGCCATAACTAGATATATAATAAAAATACCTTGGAACCTATTTTTTCAAGACATGAAAAAGACCAAGTAATCTTAACTTGGCCTACCTAGATTTAGCTTGTCTTCCCATTCAAATTTGAATGAAAAAGACATTTTCTTGATAATTTCAACTTTTGTTCTTCAAAATTTATTCTATTCCTCTCTTTCTTCTGTGATCATCATTCTTTCTCCATATTACCATAATTATCTTCCTCTCCATCTTCTACATGCTCTACATGGTCACAAAATTGACTCCTTTTATTATGACCTCCCCACCACATGCATATTCTTCTTCATAAATGAACAAATCCACCTCTTCATTTTACTCTCAATTATAACTCCACTTAGTGCAAACTCGGCAACCCAAAAACCCTCCTTGTATGACTCTAGGTCAACCTATCCTAATGATTACCATATAAAAATAAAAACCTAATTTCCTTTCCATAAGCCTTTTCATAAAAATCAAACACTAATTCAAACCCCAAGGATCATTAAACATAATTATCAATATGTCTTGAAATGTCCTATAATAATAGGTTAATACAAGACATAAACCATTCATTGAAATTTTGTATTAACCACCAAATAATTACCTTAGGGGGGTGTTTACCACTAACATATTTTATAAATAGACCCCCAAGACCTTTGCAATGAAATAACCAACCATTGTAAAACCATGCAACACATTAGAATTTTAAATGCCTAAGCAATAGTCTACTTCATTGAAACTAGTAGAAAGTAACATACATAGAAACTCATCCAAAATAATCTAATCATGTATCATTAGAAATTGTTATAAAAAGAAGTCATAATTATTATTAAATTAGTAATATGGTTAGCAATAAAAATAAGAATTCATCCAGTTTATATTATGGTGTGTGTGGGTTCCCTATATTTTATCTTTACCCCCAAATGTTATCATCTACTTCCCCCTCTATAATGATACTCTCCCTTCAAAATATAATCAAGGGTGGAAAATATCCTACATTAAACTCACCACAAAAACCCATAGTTAGTCCATATCATGACATACAATCATCTTGAAATTATAACACTTGTTGAATGTAACTAGTCAATAAAAATCATGATCATAAGCATAATGTAACAACTCATCAAGTAAAATATGTTTGATATCAATAGAATATAACTAATCTAGCTCATAATGAACATCAAATCTTCTAATAAACAACAAAAAATCCATTGAATACTATCTCAAACAATCATAGGGAAAAATTTAATGTGACATCCTTTGCCCTAAAACTAGTTATCATTTTGATGACACTTATCTTAAACAAAAGTTCTGAAATTAAACTAAGTTCAACAGAATTAAAAAAAATATCTTCGTAGAAAATAAATGATATTTAGTAGAAAATTTAAGTAAACATATGAGGAAACAACCTCAAAAATTTCTCATAATCCTCCCATGTAGCACTATATTTATAATATTGGTCCCACTAGACCTTACATTGTGATACCTCTCTATTATGCAAGCTAAGCTTGTGAGTATCAATTATATTGATTGGTTATACTATGATCAACCTTGGATTTATAACCTATAATGCATTTCAATCCAAAACATGTTTAGGATCCAAAATATAATTTTTAAGATAAGAAACATAAAAAACATTATGTAGCTAGGATAGAGCTAGTGGAAATGCTATATTATAAGTAACAAGATTGATTACTTTCAAGAATTCAAAAGTTCCCACATATCTAGGTGATAACTTTGCTGATTTACCCAACTTAATCAAATTATTTTGAGGTTTAACCCATATAATTTTTTATCTCCAACATAAAATTTCCTTTCTATCTTTTTTAGATCAATGTATCTTTTCTACCTACATTGGTTTCAGCCAACCACTGCCTTATTAATTTTACTTGATCTTCCTTTTCATAAAGCATGTTAGGTCTAAAAACCACTCTATCTTCCAGCTTGTCCAAACTAATGGGTGTTCTGCATTTTCTACCATATAGTACCTGAAAATGAGCCATTTTATAGATGATTGGTAGGATTTATTTTAAGAAAACTTAACTAATAGAAGACACTCTTACCATTTGTATTTATGGTCCATACAATACATCCTTGATAGATCTTCTAAGATCTGATTTATTATTTCTATTTGCCCATTCATTTTTGGATGGTAGGTTGTACTAAAATTCAACTACATTCCCAATTTATAACTTAAAGTTTGCCAAAATTTGGAAGTCATTTTAGGGTCCCTATCTAAAATAATATTTTTAGGAAATCCATGTAATCTATAAATTTATTTCAAAAACCTTTTTGCAAGCATAGGTGCATCGTCAATTATATTACCAAGAATAAAATGAGCTACCTTGGTTATTTTATCCACAACCACCAAGATCATATTATGATGAATCCTAGACAAGGCAACCGTTAAACAAAATCCATGTTGATCACCTACCATCTCCATTTAGGTACTAAATGTGGGTTTAATAACCTAGCTAGAAGCATGTGTTCAGCCTTGACTTGTTGACCCTACAAGCATTTAAGAATATCAATTGCATATTTCTTAATTCCTTTCTAAAAATATAGAGGTTTTAACTCTACTACCAATTTAGTTACTCATAGATGCCTCGAATAAGGTACATTGTGTATTTCACTTAGCATAATATTTCTCAAATTTTCCTTATTAGGTACATTCCTATCATTGAACCTTGAAAGTCCATAATTGTATAAATAAGAACCTTGATATCTATGATCTTGTGAGTTTAGTCAAAGCTTTTTTGACTTGCTCATAAAAATCATCATCAAGTGAAAATTTCACTACCTGATCTGAAAGGTGCTTCTAATGGTAGTCAAAGATATAATGTATCTCCCATGATTGAGGGCATTTGAAACTTGATTTTATTTGCCCTTAATGTATTTGATATCAAAATTATAGTAAAAAAAAAAATTTTAACCACCACCTTTGGTGAGCATTGAGGTTGAGTTGGGTGAAAGTATACTTAAGACCTAGATTGTCAGTCTTAAATTTAAAGGGTTTACCCAACAAGTAATATCTCCAAAGCTACAAAGTGTGAAATATAGAGACCAATTATAGATCATGAGTATAATAATTGGCCTCATAAGTATTTAATTTCCTAGATTCATAGGCCATAACTAAACCATCTTATATGAGTACTCCTCCTAACCTATCTTTTAAAGTATAAATTATCATTGATAAATACCTATTAGGGTTTGGAATCTATAAAACTAGTGCAGAAGTAAGCCTTTTTTTTCAAGATTTAAAAGACCTCTTTTCACTTATCTAACCAAAAAACCATTGTTCCTTCCATTGAAGAGAGGTGATTGGATTATCTATTTTAGAAAAGTTAGGTATAAATTTCCTATAATATCCTACTAATCCCATAAAAATATGAACTTTATGCATGTTTTTATGTGTTAGACAATCCATGATGGCCTTAATCTTGGATGTATCAACTTAAATTCCCTCTGTGGAGGTGTTGTGACCTAGGTACTAAACTCTTTTCTAAAATAAATCACACTTGGATAACATACCATATAACTTGTGATTTTATAACCACTAAAACACTAACCTTAAGTGATTAACATGCTCTTCCTTATTATTATAATATATAAGGATGTAATCCAAAAAGACTAAAATAAATTGGTCAAGATAATCCCTAAACACACTGTTCATAAGATTCATAAATTCTACTGGTGCATTGGTCAACATAAAAGATAACACTATGAACTCGTAGTGCCCATAATGAGTTCTAAAAGATATTTTTGGAATATCCTCTTCCTAAATCCTCAAATGGTTGTATCTTGCCTAAAGATATATCTTTAAAAAGACTATACAACCATGCATTTGATAAGAAAGATCATCAATGCAAAGTAATGGATACTTGTTTTTGATGGTTGCTTTGTTGAGCATGTGGTAGTCTATGCACAAATGAAGGTTTTTATCTTTATTATTGATGAAAACTATAGGTTCTCTCCATGGTAAAACACTTGGCCAAATCAAATCTTTATCCAACATTTCCTAAAGTTGATCCTTCCATTGAATCAATTCTATCATTTTCATCCTATAGGGTACCTTTGAATGTGGTTAAGACCCTAGAATGATATATATAGTGAATTTAAACTCTCTTTTTAGTGTCAATCCTAATAATTCTTCAAGAAATACATCACAAAATTATTGTAAAAATGGATAATATTCCAAGGTAGGTTCCTTAGACTCTACATCTCATCCATTTTGACAAGAAATGATTGAAATCCCTTGTATTGAGCCCTTTTCAATTGAATGAAAAAGATTTTCTTGATATTCAACTCTCTATGGTTTCCTTGGATTTGGGTTAAGGTTAAAAAAATCATCTTGACATTCCACATTTTTTAGGAATAAATTCACTTTGGACTTATGCCTAGCTATCCAATTCACTCCTAGGATCACATCATATGACTTTAATGGTTTTGTATAGAGATCCACAACCATAGTGAATTTTGACATCTAGATTTTAGATTTTATGAGACATCTATCCACCCTAACCTTAGAATCATACCCATACTATACCGACCATGCATTTTTCATGTAACTAACTTTATTAGATAATTTATTTAACATTTTATGAGAAATAAAACATTTAATAGCTCAAGTATCAATCAAAATAGTAACTAGATGACCAAAAAGAGCACATGATAGTTCAATGGGAGAGGCCCTTTTTTATCATGTCAATTATCTACTACTATATGGATACATTTATGGATGGTTCCCTGTTGTGAACAAGAATTTACATTCTTATTCTTGCCATCTATCTTCCACTGAGGATGGTCTTTGGTGTAGTGATCTCCTCCATAAGTGAAACATCCTCCTAGATCCCTTCCTCTTAGACTCATTTGCACCCTTAAAAAATTCTCTAAAATTAATTTTTGGCTTCCTATTCCCTAATGTATTTGAAAACCTTGCATTATAATATTGAATTAATTCTTTGAGTTTCCATTCCTCTTCTAGTTTTCCTTCTTAAAGGGAGTTTTAGAACTACCAAACTTTTTCTTATACTTTTCTTTGACCTATGCCAAATATTTAAGCATCTAATCCTATTTTATAGATTTTTCAAACACCTAATCCATAGTGGATGGTCCATGCACATCCACCCCACATCCAATCTAAGGTCTCTATCCCATAGTGAATTTTTGAATATGTAAACAATCATCCTTATGATATTGTGGGACATATTTAAGGGTCTTAGTAAATTGTTCCCAATACTCATTTAATGACATGTCTCTTTGCCTCAAATTTTGAAAGTATATAAAATTCTAGTCAAATTAAAGCTAAGGTAACCACCATGCTCTGAAAAGAGCCATAAACTATTCCTAGGTGGTGTTAGCATAATTTAGATTCATTTTGAGCTTCTTGTTATACCACCAAGCTACTAATTCACCAACTAATTGGTAGTCACCCCATACAACTTTAGTTACCTTAGAGTAGTTATAAATTTTGAAATAATTTTCCATTTATGTTAACCAAGCTTTCACTCCATTACCCAAAATAGTGCCATCAAATTTGGGTGGGTTAACCTTCTTCATGTCTCGTACTAGTTCAACAACTACTTAAGCTCTAACATCTTGTTGCACTTCCTCATGCATATGCTATTGAGGAAATTCCTATTTAGTAAGGTATTCTTCAAGAAATAATTGCTCATACTATTATTTATGACCATGAATATCCCATTTAATAAATTTTATACAATCATGAATTTCTTTCATTATAGCGAGAATCTGGTCAAGTTTTACAACTATTCTACTACTAACTAAATAGAATCACCTTAAGGGTTTGTATTGTAAGGAATCTCACCAACCAATCTCCTTGATATGATTCTCCTTTCTATAAAATTAGGAGAAAAATATCTATGTTAGTGGACTCATTAGGTCTGAGAGCTAAAACTTAAGCTTTGATACCAAAATGTTAGACCCAACTGATTCTAACACAAAACAACACTATTTTTAAAAAAATAAAAAAATATCATTATTATTATATATTACAACCATTATTTTAAAATTGATAACTAAATGAATTTCAAAACCATAGATTTATGCAACACATTAGGCCATTGGAATATTAATCATTACTTAGTAATTAGCCTTAAACATAACATTAAGCTATGAAATTGATCATCTAATATTAAGGCATACCAAAAACTTTAAATGTAGATAAAAATCATGAGTCAGTCAAGAATACAATTACAACCACTAATATTTATAAATAAAAATGTTTTATACAAGTACATAACCACTATTGTGGTAATTATACATCCATAAATGAGGTATAACAAGTACAATAATAACATACATAATGATAGTACAAAAGTACAATATGAGCTATAAGAATAGCTATATTATCTATCATGTATCCTAAATGTAATTCCATCTAGTTGCATCAGTTAAAGAGAAAAAGCATCATCCAAGTACTTTACCTCCAATCATAGACCAATGGTATCCTACGTACCTCCCTTTTGAAAGTGGCCCTACCCTTCATAGAGGGGTAGATAAAAATAGTGAAGATATCAAAAAACAACTAGAACCCATGTGTGTATTAACACTATTACATACATAAATCAAATAGACCATGTAATACATTCCTCTATCTAAATGATAACATCAAGCGTGTACACTGGTAGTATAATGAAATAACAATGTCTCAATTATAACATTACTTTGGTTAATGTTTTCATTTAAATTTCAAATATATAATCTGAGTCATTTTGACTCACACAATACTCTATGATATTGAATCATACAAGATGATATAATATAGTACATATATGAGTCACTACTTGGTGTACTCATATATTTACTTCCTTTTATCCACATAAATCATGCAAGAAAATATTTAAGATCATATCAATAAATACTATTCAGTAGTGGAAATATAAACAATCATAACCAAGTATTTTAATTTTCCTCACATAGATATGTTAAAAATCAAGAATGGCAGTCAAGACTTTATATGATTATACTTAACATATATTCCAATCATAATCCTTAATTCATAACCAAAAGAATAAGTATCTAATTTACTTGTGTTTTCATCTAGTCATATCATATTTTGTTTATATGGTCAAAATACTGCATACATAAACATACATTTAACTTACACAATACTATTAAAAACATCTAAGTAAAATACCTTATAAACAAGGTCAACTCCCATCCTAATTCAAACCTTATAATCATATCTAAACTATAATATACTATAAAAAAGAATGCCACACTTATTTAAGGTATAATATGGACTTCCTAATCAAAACATTTACTCATTAACCCATTACATGGACTCACCCATATTTTCCTATTCTAGATATCACTTGAATTTTATCACTTTTCTAAGAATTATTTATATGTTAATGGTGTTGAGTATAATAATTGATGTTTGGTTGTCATTGATGTTAAAGAGAGCATGTTTTACTAATGCATTAATGACAAAGTGATCAAATTGATAGCTTGGAGAAGATATGGCACATTTAAAAGTCTATAAGGACAAATAAAAAGTTATGAGACATCCATAGATGTCTTGGTGATGTTATATTTTTTCACTTGATCATTTGGGATGAGAAATATGCATCTTCTAGATTAAGATAAGCTAGACCCTCACTGCACATCATGTAGATATGAATGAACCAATAAGTTTGTGTATTTATTTATGGTACTCAAAAAATCAATTGAGGTCAAAATATTTCATGGAGATTTTGTCTATATTACCAAGAAGGTACCCTAAAAATTTGGACCCTTGACTGTTTCCTAGCTCAAGTTATAAACCTTAAGAGTTGCTTTTATAGACTATGATGGGCTAGAGACTGTCAAGTTTAACTTCATTAAAGTATGAGGTACTAATTAGTTGATCTAATAGTGAGCATTCATCATCAAAATATTTATCCAATGGTGTGTATTTAGTCAAAATGTCAAAGAATCTAAGATTGCATGCACTAGTGACAAGTGTCACTATCTTGTTGAGTTGATAGAAGATCAATAGTTCATGGGCATTTATACTAATAGAGATTGATGATATGGGTTGAGTCAAAATTAAAATGTGTAAAAGGCATGAAAATTTACCAAGTGGCACAATCATGGGAGATCTGATCTAAAATTAATAATGAACATTTCATGATAAATATCAAGCTACTTAGAGGAGATTGATGGTATGTATTTATCCATAGTTTCTAGGAAACATGAGATGAGGTTAAGGTACTCGATGTTTAGTGTCTATATAGTGACCATTGGAATTAAAATATTCAAATTAATGGGGTAAAACCAATGCTTAGTTTTTGAGATATAACTTTTGATCTAAAATAAATTTATTGATGTATTAAAAATAAAATTGTAGAGGACTTCAAGGTGCATCTAGTGAATCTAGTTATAAGGTTTGAGTGTTTGTACATATAAAGTTATGGATATTCAAAGTTAACTATTTATTCATTCAAGGTGCTACTATGTACAAAATATTGTTCAAGCAATTGTGCTTTAGTATAAAGATATTTTGGTTGGAGCAATCACTTGAAAATGTCTTAGAGATTATATGGAGTGTACCCATATATTTGAAAGTGATCCTATGTTATTAATTTAATTGATGAAGTGCTAAATGGGTAAATAGGTCTCCATGAGACTTATAAGGGATACTAAGACCTAATTAAAAGGCATAGTTGCTTAAGTGTGACCCATATATGGTATGGTCGACATGTGATAATATATTTGAGCTATGTCTTAGAATGATATATGTCTTAAGGGTTAAGGAAAGTCTTATGGATGACCAAGAAGTTGATATTCATGAAGACTCTATAAATAGTGGAAACCAAGGAAATGGTTTATAGATTTGAATGTGCATGTATTGAGAGAGAAAAATATAGAGATGAAGGAAATAGATTAGAGGGAGTGTACTCAGTGGATGGACTGAATTACATAATAGATTGAGGATGAGCGAAGAAGACTAGAAATATCCAATAGGGTTATTTGGATGAATTACTTATATGAGAAATTTTAAATGTGTGTGAAGAGTTTGAAAGAGATATGTAATACATTATTTCTCTAATTAGATTGATAAGCAATTAAAGTTTTAGAGCTATTGATTTCATACATGTTGTGTGGGTGCTCAACATCTAGAACAAGTGAGTGCCTGTTCATACGTAGGGGTGGGTGATCCTTGTGAAGTGGGTGCTTCACTAAAAGGTCTCATGTTTGTGATCATCTTATAAGACAAGTAGTTGATGTGTTTGTAAGATTAAGAGTGGGTTTTATTCTCCAAGAGGATTTCCCACATAGATCTTATGTTATGTGTGTGATCTTGCATCATATTTCTTATTCATTGTTATGAATATATTGTATGCTTTATGAATGCATGTGATCAGGGATTAAGAGTTTGAAAGGATTAAATTTGAAGTTTAAAATATCTTGAATCATTGATTCAGAACCTTCAACAATTGGTATCAGAGTAGGACCTTCTTTACAAGTTTAACCACTTGAAGGTGATCCAAGGTACATTATAGAAAGTTAATAGATGTAGGGTTTATATACAAATTGAGCACCACTATTCAATGGGTAAAAATATGATTTTTATATTACGAGGATGAGGACATACATCGTGTCTCTAGGGTTTGATATTTGGCAATCTATCATGGATGGTTTCACTACACAAATAATTTTCCAACTAGTGATGCTAACAAGAAGTTAAGTGAGAATAATTAAAAAGCTATGAATGCTATCATTTGTGGTCTATCCGAGGTTGAGTTCACCAAAGTCATCCATTACAAGTCTACCAAGGAAATTTGAGTCAAATTAAAGACTATCTATGAAGGAAACTCTAAGGTAAAACTGGCTAAGTTACAAACCTATCGAAGGGAATTTGAAGGTCTCAAAATGAAGGAAGAAGATACTGTGGCATCCTATCTTCTAAGGGTTGATGAGGTAGGAAACATGATCAAAGATCTTGGAGAGGTGATTGATGAAACTAATATAGTACAAAAGGTATTGAGGAATATTACACTCAAGTTTGATTCAAAAGTCTTTATTATAGAATAAAGTCATGATCTCACTCAGTTGAAGATGGATGAAATGCATGACATCCTTACTACCTATGAAATGAGAGTTGAGGAAGATATACCTTCTTAGAAGGAAACAACCTTAAAAGTGATCAAGGAACCAAAATCCAAGAAGAAAAATTTAAGTTTTGAAGATTTTGATCTTAATGAAGATCAACTTGAAGCCATGATTGCAAGAAAATTGAATGTAAGATCAAGTAAGTATGAAGGAAAACTTCCTTATAAATGTTTTTTATATGGTAAAGTTGGTCATTTTGAAGCTAGGTGTCCAGGTATAGACAATTTTGAAAAAAAAGATCATAAATATTTTCATCAGGATGAACACAAGAAATATAAGGGTTCTAGCAAGTACAAAAAGTCTTCAGTAAGAAAAATGGAAAGAAGGAATAATAAAAAAGTAATCAGAGCCTTTAATTGGAAGAAAAAGTAAACACATATGATAGTGATGATTCTTTTCATAATGGGGACATGGAGACATTGTTCATGGCTCTTAATGATGATGAAGGTGAATGTTTTTTGAGCAGAGATTTCTTTCATGGAGATAACTCAGAGGAATAAGATGAAAAAGTTACTCTTGAGGATAAATATTTAGATACTATGGAAGAAATGAAGTTACTACAAAGAAATAATCTAAAATAAGATTCCTTGATCTAATCTTATGAGGAGAAAATTGGAATTTTTGAAGGTAGCATGAGTAATGAAGTCAAGGAACATGATGAGATCACATAACAGCTTGAAACTTAGGTTTATACTCTTAATGAAGAAGTAAAGAGTAAGGATGAAGAGTGTATCATGTATCAATCAGAGATAGAGTCTTTGTAGATGATACTAAATAAAGCTATGAGTAAATATACAGTTGATGATTCAGATAATAAGGATGAACTAATGAATTCTCTTGAAGATCTAAAGATTGAGAAGAAAAAGAACAAAGAGATTATGTCACTAATCAAGGACTATGAAGAACAATTCAATGTGTTTGAAGCAAGAATGAATAATGACACCATGGAACATGAAGATATTGTTAAGCATCTCAACAATCAATTAAAAACTATGTCTACAAGCCTTAAAACCAAAGAAGATGAGATCTTAAGGTATGTGATTGAAATTGAGTCTTTAAGAGATGAGTTAGACAAAACATCTTGTAAGATGAAGTCATGTATGAAGTTTGAAAAAAGCTCAAATGATCTTGACAATATTTTGAGTAGTTAAAAGAATTATAGTGATAGATTTGATCTTGGATACAAATAATAACAAAAACATGTAACTCACGAGAATATAAAGGCTAATCAAACTTTGAATATCAACCATCAGTCAAAGAATGAAGGTGTTGGTATAATAAAGAGAAATCAGATTAGACAACCAAATGTTATGAGGTATACAAATTTCAATGGTCATTGTTACTCCTATACTTAGTTTGGTCATAGGTCAAAAGATTGTAAAGGATCCTTAAGAATAAATTTTCTTGAAATTATGAGCAAGATAATGGGAATCATGACAAACATCATCAGTCAAGATAGTTAATAGGTTCACAAGGAAATAATGACATATTTTGATACAAGTGTCAAGGATTTGATCATATTACAAAGTTTTGTAATATCTTCATCAGGAGACCAAATGAATAAGTACATGAGAAAATTCATGAAACTATAAGGAATCATATGTCTCATTCACAAGGTATGCAAAATATGAGAAATCTCATTTGATTAAAATGTCATGAGAGAATCAAACATAACAAGGTTATTCAAGAATGATTAGTAATCTACTTCAAATATTAATCCTAACATGAAGAGAAAGAGTCATAGGGAATGGAGTCTTAAGCAAGAAAATGAAAAATAGGATCAAAATGGATTATTTGCCATGACAGAATAGGGAACAAGTTCAAGTATCAAGGAACAAGCCTTATTTACCTAAATGAACAAGGAAATCATGTAGGATCTTGAGACAAAAGAAAAGACTAAGGTTGAGAACTTATTCAAAGACAATCTAAAGATGAAGAAGGACTACAAGTCAAGTGAAAGCATGGAGGTATGTTAATCTCCTAAGTTTTGGGATCTTTAGTCCCTCCATGACAAGTGGGTATCTCTACCTATGATTCTTAAGAGACATAGTTTTTATGTGTGGAAGAAAGTGTGTGTGCTCTAGGTAATGATCAAAATACCAATCAGTTCAAAAATATGTTCTTTTCAATTTGATAATATGCAAGATGTGTTTGGCTAAGGGGAAGCTAACTCATTTAGCTTGAGTAGATTGAAGAAGATGTGCATGATGTAAAGGGGATCATGTGTGAAGATGCTCAAGTCTTGATAGAAGTGTGAAGATGTCTACTACAATTGTGAATTTAAGAAGATTGACATGATGACTTGATCAAATCAAGTCATATATTTTGACAAGGTATTGAATCTTCATGCATGAGAAAAGAGATCTTGTGAGTTCTCTATGTAGATAGGTCCAAGGATAAGAAAATACCATGTTTAGATTGGTGTATATCAAAGAACAAATGACATGAAATAGAGCTTGATGTTAGGGGGAGATTTCTAAGCTCTATGAGCAATTTATCAGGTCCAAGGATTAGAGAAGTTCAAATTTAGATTTTTGCATGTCAAAGGGGAAGCAATTGATTCATATGCCTAAAATTATGTAAGTATCCTGAGCATCTTAATAGTAATTAAATGCATACATATTGTTGAGTAATGATTATTGGCATATTGAGGAAGAGACCTTTTAACATTAATGTCAAAGGGGGAGAAAGATTAGAATGAAGAAGTCTAAATGAGTATGAAGTAATTTTGAGGGTGCTTTTCCATCAATGAAAAAAGGGGAGATTTTTGAGCATGTTCATTGATGTTTTTTTGTCATTTATGTCAAAGAGAGCATTTTGTACTATGCATTAATGACAAAGTGATAAAATTGATAGCTTGGAGAAGATATGTCACATTTACAAGTCTATAATGATAAAGAAGAAGTTGTGAGGCATCCATAAATGTCTTGATGATGTTCTGGTATGCCACTTGATCATTTAGAATGAGAAACATGCATCTTTTAGCTTAAGAGAAGCCAAATCATCACTGCATGTCATGTAGATATGAATGAATCAATAAGTTTTTGAATTTATTTTTGGTACTCAAAAATTCAAATAAGGTCAAAATATTTCATGGAGATGTTGTCTATAATGCCAAGAAGGTACCCTAAAAATTTGGACTCTTGAAGTATTTTCTAGCTCAAGTTATAAACTTTCAAATTTATTCTTTTAGACTATAATGGGATAAAGACTGTCAAGTTTAACTTCATTGACATCTGAGGTCACTAGTAAGTTGATCTAAGGATGAGCATTCATCATTCAAATCTTGATTTAATGGTGCGTATTTAGTCAAAATGTCTAATAATATAAGATTTCATGCACTAGTGACAAGTGTCACTATCTCATTGAGTTGATAGAAGATCAATGGTTCATAAACATTCATATTGATAGAGATTGATGGTGTAGGTCAAGTTAAAATTCAATTGTGTAGAAGGAAAGTAGAGCTACCAAGTGGAACAATTATGGGAGTTCTAATCTAAGATCAATAGTGAGTGTTACATGATAAATATTGATCTACTCAGAGGATATTGATGGTGTGTATTTATCCACAGTTGATAGGAAGCATGAGATGAGGTTAAGGTGCTCGATGTTTAGTGTTTGTATAGTGACCATTGGAATTCAAATATTCAAATTAATGAAGGAACACTAGTGATTAGTTTTTAAGCTATAAATTTTTATCCAAATCAAATTTCTTGATGTAGTAAAATAAAAGTTGTAGAGGACTTCACAATGCATCTAGTGAATCTAGTTATAAGGTCTGAATGTTTGTACATACAAAGTTATGGAGATTCAAAATTGAATATTTACTCATTCATGGTGATATTTTGTATAGAATACTATTCAAGCAATTATGCTTTAGCAGAAGGATGTTTTGGTAGGAGAAATCACTTTAATGTTTTAGAGATTATATGGAATGGACCCATATAGTTGAAAGTGATGCTATGTTCTTAATTTGCTTGATGAAGTGCTAAATGGGTGAATAGGTCTCCATGAGACCTATAAGGGCTACTAAAGCATAATTAAAAGGTGTAGTTTCTCAAGTGTGACCCAAAGATGCTATGACCAACCTGTGACAATGTATTTGATATATGTTTTTCCCTGATAGATGTCTTAAGGGTTAAGGTAAGTGTTTCTACGCTAAATCACTTTCTACATTCAAAGAAGAAATTAAGAAACTAAAAGAAATGGTCAAGGCTAGAAGATACCTGGATATGGTCATGCGGACCGAAATCAGACGTTGGAAGGTACTCCTCTTTGGCTATGGAGGAATGACACCTGCAAAGAAAAATAGACTAAACACAAAAAAAATGTTTAGATGAAGAGACGGTGGGCTGTCAAGCAAATACCTGATCCCAAAAGTACGAAGACTTCCTAGAAGGATATCAACCCACTAATTAAAAATAGAAATATTTGACAGAAATGGAAATAATGAAAAGACAAAATGAAAGCAAATAAAAGATGAAAAATAAAATGCGTACCTGATATTCAACGAACTATTCTACACAGTCGCCGGTGTCGGTCTTTGTGCTGACGTCGGTCAGGGGAAGGTGCCGACGTCGGTTAAGGTGCCAACATCAGTCGGGGTAATGACCGGCATCGGTCAGGGTAACAGTTCCAGATAGAGTCTGGGCAGGTCTGGTTGGATCTGGTCAAGTCGGGACAAGGTCTGGTCAGGTTGCAGAATGGTGTCTGAGGGTTCGTTTGGGGTTTGGGAGTTGGTTTACGAGTCAGGGGGTTTTTATAGAGATCTGGGCAGAGTGACTGTATATTTTGGAATGGTAAACAGAGGTGTAAAAGAAAGGAGTAAGGTTTTGGGTCTGTAGTCTGAGTCTAAATAGAGTGATAGTAGTAATAAACAAATAATAACCAGAGAGAAAAAAACACAGAGCAAGATACTTACCTATTACACACTGAAGACATGATTGAAGTCGTTGATGTGACGCAGAAGTTGATCGAAGTAGAAACAGAGCTCGAGAAAGTGAATGCATATTGGTTGGATGCCGGAGTTGATTGATCGTAGCAGTTTGAGGTGATTGTCAGAGTTGGTTGAATGATTGCCAGAGTCTTGTTTGAATGAAAAACTAATTGATCAAATGAAGAGGTTGTGGATGAAGGCGAGGGACGGTTCGATAACCGATCGGGAAATCGATTGGGAATTGAATGGATAATGGGTAATGGAATAACAGTTCCTATGTTTGGATCGAGAACGCAGTGCTAAGGAGAACCAACGTTGGCAAGACCGCCGACGTCGGCCGATAAGTGACCGACATCAGCGACGTCGATCGGGTGGTGACTGTGGTCAGCAAATGTAGAATGGGGGCAGAGACTAACTTTATCCTTTTGCTCATTTTGACATGCTGCCAAGGTCAAGGCTAGTGGGAAAATGGTCGACAGGGGTTAAATAGGTGAGGGAGAATAAAACAGGGGATGACCAGGGGAGTCGACATGATT
Source organism: Torreya grandis (assembly GCA_037957365.1). Lineage (NCBI taxonomy): Eukaryota > Viridiplantae > Streptophyta > Pinopsida > Cupressales > Taxaceae > Torreya > Torreya grandis. The sequence continues at coordinate 3,566,869 of JARHVA010000613.1, read as the reverse complement.
TCGGTGTCTACATTTGCCCCTTTTTGTCTTGTTGGTTGTTCTGGATGAACTGCAAGACAAAAATAGGAGTGATTGCCCCAGGTGAGGGAAAAGGTCAATTCTATCTTGTTAGTTGTTCGAATGAACTGCAAGACAAAAATAGGAAGCGGATTGCCCCGATTATGGATGAGGTATTCCCCCTCAAAGCAGGAGTCGAGGGAAGGGAACTGGGAATCGAGTGCTGATTTGACAAAGAGTGGATGAAAAAGAGGGGTGAGGGTGAACGCTGCAAAAGTCATGATTGCACGCATACCACTTCATGAGATGGTCAGGTCAAAGTGTCGCAGGTTAAGGGTCAAGGAGTGCTAAAATTGAAATAACCAGGCCCCAGCATTTAGTCATCTGCTGATTGGGTTATTCAATCGAAGCTGAAGCTCCAATGGGTCATCACATTCCAGGTATCCCAGGCTCAGGAAGTGCTCCTAGAAATATGAAAAAGTCACAAGTAGTGCGGATCAATCAGCTTGCGATCTATACTTGTGAGGGTCCAAAAAATAGTTTGCGCATAATTTTGCTAACCAGTCATGAGGTAGCATATATGCAAAAACAACCAAGGCAACATTGCTCTGGAAGTGGTCGAGGTTAGAGGAGAGAGGCATGATCTCCAATGGTTGTTGGTCGAGGGGAGGAATGGACGAAAGGATGTGGCTGAGCTAACCTTAGAAGACCCCATGGCAACTGAGTGCTGCCTACATAGCCCCGGTGGAAAGGGCCTCAGGCCAATGTAGTTCTCCCTAGAAGGGAGGAAGGGTCAAAGGGATGGCATTGGTCGTGGTCGAGGGAAAGGTTATGGTTAAAAGGAGGAAATAAGGTTTGTCCATCAGAGAAATGAACAAACGAGGGTGGTTGAGCTAACCCCAGAAGATAGTCGTGTCATCTGAGTGCTGCCTACATAGCCCCAGTCATAGGGCCTCAGACCAATGTAGTTTAGACAAGAGGGTCCGAGTGGTAGACAGGTGGTCAAAATGGTTGATAGATTGGTCTTGGTCATGATGAAATGATGAGGGGAAAAAGATGTTGCAGCCTTTTCCATATTGTGTGATGGTGTATTCTGCAACATTGGTTGAGGGGTCTTTCATCCCTAGCAATTTTCCATATTCGTGATGGATGTATGCTAAAAATGAATTGAGGTCTATTTATGCTTTATCAAGTATTGGTTTATGCTTAACATAAATTGTGTCGGGTCGATAGTTTCCATGTGTATTGGTGTCCATAGAAACTAGTGTGAATAGGCTATGGGAGTGGCCTGAAAAGAGAGTTGAGTTGAGTTGATAAGGTGTGACAAGTGATGAAGGTATTGAATGTGACCAAATTATAGATGAAGTGAAAGGCATATTGCTATTTCATTGACAAGGACCAAAAAGACAGCATAGATAGGGGTTATTAGAACCAAGAGCCCCATTCATGCATGACGTCGTTGACCAGATGTTGTGTTAGAACGGTAATCGAATCACTTTGACATTAAAGTGAGCTTGAAGTCCCTTGAGAAGGTGATAGGAGGAGGAAAGGGTAACCCATTTTAAGAGAAAAGATAACTTTGCCCCTTTTTATAGGAGACCCTGAGACAATTATAAGTCAAGTCCATGACTCATTTTTTTTTGTTTTTTTTTTTTTTTTTTTTTTGTTTTTGTTTTTTTTTGCACAGACTGATCAATGCGAGAAGTCTACATAGAGATGTCATGTGCTTGGTGGTCAGTTGTGAAGCTGATCAATGCGAGAAGCTTCAAAGATAGTGTTGTTTATTGCCAGATTAGTCATAGCCATCCTTTGAGGGAGTGGTCTAGAATTTTGTTTAATATAAAGACTTTTGAATAGCTATCCTTCAAGGGAGCAGTCTATTAAATACAACAATGATAGTACAGCTATCCTTCGAGGGAGCAGTCTGCCTTTTGATTTGATATTGATATGGTGACCGTGGATATTTTGACATCTTGATTTGTTTTGACAGAAATGTGAGTCATGGACAAGATTATAGAAGGTCAAGGGCTCCCTTTTATTAGGACAAAGCATCCATACATCATAAAAGGGTTATAGGAATTTTTAAGAGGAATAGGGATGAAAGGAATTAGGACTTAAGAGGATGGGGATTGCTCAAGGGACGAGCTCAAGTTAAGTGTCAAGTGGACGAGTACTCGACTAGTAGTAAAATGGTCGCAAATGCAACGCATAAAAGGGCTCAAGGTCTAATAAGTCCTTGGTCCATGCTTGTGCATGTATGATAAGGTCCAAGTCAATTAGGAGCAAACTTGCCCCATTTAGCTCTTTCCAGATTGGTCAGGTGTTGATTGATGGATGTGCAGTTGGTTGACATGGTCGCTGATTAGTTGAGACTGGTTGAATGTTTGGATAAAAAGGTTGGTTGAATGTTTGGGTTGAATGTTTGGTTGATTGATATTTGATTGTTGATTGGTCGAGACTGGTCAAATGTTTGCTCGAGAGTAGGGTTGATGGACACTTGATCGAGGTTTAGGATTAAAAGAGTGATTGATATGTGGTTGAGATTGGGTTGAAAGGTAGGTCGAGGCTTGGATGAAATTTGAATTCCCCCAGCGGCTAGGGAGAATGTTTGATAGATTGGTCAAGGTCAGTTGAGGCTTGGTGGCCAAATTGACTGTGTTGATGTTGAATAAGGGGGTTAAAGGTGGTGAAGGGACCCTAGTCTAGCGTGGAGATCCTGATTTAGGTGATGAGGTTTGAGAAACATGGGTTGGTGTTGATGATTTGTCAGAGGGGTGGTCAAGAGGATCCTTGATAAGAAGGGAATCCTTTCTCCGTTATTGATGAATGACAGTTTTGAGAGTGCAACAATGCTCAGTGTCATGTCCCAGAGTGTGGTGATAATGACAAAATTTAGAGTTGTTAAACCAAGATGGCCTTGATCTGAGAGTTGATGAGTGGGGCGATGTTGAAGGCTTATTGATAATGTGGTCGAGAAGAAAGGTGTCGTTCCCCAAACATTGGTGAATGGTGACCTTGAGGGCACAACAATGCTCCGTGTCATGCCCAAGCATGCGATGATATGCACAAATGTGAGTATCATCGAACCAGGGGGTTTTGGTCTAAGAGATTGATATGGTTTAAGATGTGGGAGATAGATACGAGAGGACTGCAACAATTGCCGTAACAACAAGGCATAAGAACCTGCTAATGGGTCTGGATGTTTTGTTGCAGTGAGGGCTGATGACTTTGGTTTAGGAGGCATAAGATGCATTGGTCGATGAATTGGAAGAGATATATGTCTAACGGGTTGAGAGAGTAATGAAGGCGACTTGCCTCTGTGAAGTATGGGAGTAGGAAGCACCCCTGTTAAAGTGGACGGATGCGGGCCCAAAATTGAAGGTAATGATGAAGGTGGGGGAGGAGTCTTCTGGTGTGGTTTAATGGCCTTCATTGGTTTGAGTCGAGGGCCACTATTGTGTGAGGCAAGGTTAGATATGGGTTTGGATTTGGATGTGGATGGAGGCGAGTGAGATGTAGCAATCTCAGGCGAAGAGCAAGAGGAAACTGCAACTGAGTCTTCTTTGATCGAAATGGGCGAAGAGACTAGTTCTTCTCTTGGTGGAGAAGAAATAGGAGAGTATGGCTCTGTAATCGAATGGAGCATAGGAATGATCATGGTCTTGATGTGTGGTCTAGGCGTGGGGAATGTATGATCCCCCATTGATGACAAAAAGGATGAGGATGAGGTAGCCGGTGTGGGTGCCATCAAAGCATCCTCCAATATGAAAGAAGTCGATGGAGGACAAGTAGGAGAAGAAAGTTCTTTGCCATGTGGAGGAGGTATAGGGGAAGAAGGGTCTTCCACCTGTGAAAGAGGTTGGTCAGGGATAAGAGAAAAGATAGTGTCGACCGTGTGTATATCATGGTCTTGAGGGCCATTGGTCATGGTTTGGACATTGTCTTGAGTAGGCGGGTGATTAAGAAAAGGTTGTTTGAAGATGTCAAGGTTTTGGTTGGGCAGTGCGTTTGGGTTGTCCAAGATAAGATCCCCCTTGTCTAGCATGTCTTGGACGATGTTTTTGAAAGTTTGACAGTGATCCGTGTCATGGCCTTTGACACGGTGATAGTTGCAAAAGTGGTTCTCCCTGTACCATGCAGGGATAGGTGTTGAGGGGTCAAATTGATGTGGTCAGATTGAAGGGAGATTGAGGACCCCTTGCTTGACGAGTTTATCCAAGATAGAGGCATATGACTCCCCAATTGGAGTGAATTGACGCTGTATGGATTGACGTTGAAAATGTTTATTGATGTAGTCTAATGTTGAAGATGATGGTCGGTTGGTTGTTGTTGAAGATGATGGTCTAAAGATGACAGTGTTTATCAACCCCTTGGATTGAGAGTGGGTAGAAGAAGGTCTGGAAGAAGAATGGTCATTGGTTCTTGCATTAGTGTTACGCAATTTGACCTTATCTTCTTCAATGGCACAGAGTTCAAGCTTTCGGGCCATGGTGAAGGCCTCGTCGAAAGTGTGGAATGTTTTAACCCACAAGGTGGATGAGATTGGACTGGCACATGCTCAGGAAAAGAGCTCAATGAGCTCGGGTTGAGGCAAGGAGAAGGAGAGCTGGTTAATCAAGCCTCTCCAATGGGCGACAAAATTGACTATTAATTCGTCGTCAAATTGCCTAATGGAGTAGAGGTCTATGATCGAGACTTGTTTAGTGATATTGATTAAGAAATGGTCAATGAATAATTGGGTGAGTTGAATGAATGAAAAGATAGAATGTCTGGCAAGAGAGCTATACTAGTCAAGGGCAGGGCCAGAAAGAGACATAGGAAACGTGCATAGAAGTAATGCATCATCGTGGGTGATAAGGTAACAGGCATGTCTAAATGCCCGTAAGGCTGTTGTGGGTCTTCCTTGCTTTGAAAATGAGAAAACTTAGGAAGCTCCCACTAGTTAGGGTATGGTCAGATAGGGACGGAAGGATGAATGGGCTCATTGTAAATTTGCTCATACGAGAGAGCATTGTGTGAGCCGGAGATAGAGGTTTCGAGACTGGACATTTTATCCATCAGCATCTTGATGACGTCTACTGACGGATTGGCAGACAAGGTGCCCCCTAGGTTGTAAGGTGCTTAGAAGGTATTGAGAGGGGCATACAACATAGTCGGTTGCACTTGTGGGGGCGCAACGTATGTATAACTAGTCGTAGGGATAGAAGTGGAGGCAAAGGGTGATTGGGTCATGAAGGTCGAGGGTATAGGTTGACTGGATACCACCAAAGGTGGTTGAATAGCAGCATTGGTAGAAGGATAGGTTGGCACTCCTGCATTTGTGGGTGCAAGAATGTGAGGGGTCAAGACAATCAAGTTCTGGTATGATGTAGAACTTGGTTGAATTGCGTGTGGTTGAGGGGATAACGAAACCCCGATGGAGGTTGGTCTAAAAATAGATGAGGAGGCCAAAATTTGCATATTGTCCATGGTCGGGTTAATGGTTAAGGTGAAAGGCTGAGTCATAAAGGGCTGGGTGGCAAATGGTGTGGATGTCGTTGCCACTTCACCTGAGAGGTTTCGCGTTGGGTTTCTCACGAGATAGTTTTGGAGGGCTGCGGCATTGAGGTCTAAGAATCTTGAAAAATCTTGGTCCCCTTCAAGGATGATGGGAGTTTGAGTCAGGGTCGGTCCTGTAGGAGTTCTTTCAGTCTCCGAGTGGAACTCCATTATAGGACTGGTTATGGACGGGGTGGACGGAAGAGGGTGATGCCTCGCGTGATCGACTAGAGCCTTGGCTTGACTACGAGTCAAAACCATTCAAGGTGAGAAAGAACATCCTCACATGCTCAAACAAGCAGATAAGAACTAAAAAGATGAAGAACACAAGCAGATCCTAAAACCCTAGAAGTAAATTATTAGGATTATAGTGGCTTATGCCTTAGAATGTGTGTAGAGGAAGATTGGCTTTTGAGTCAGGTCCTAGAAGAAGTAGTCTATGGATGGTTTCGGGTTTGTTATGGCGCTCAAGAAGTCTGTGTTAGGTTTCGTACAAGGCTTGGTGCTAAGGAGCAAGCTCCCCTCACTTCACGAGTCCAGTGATAAACTGGGCCCGCTTAGCCAAAATATACTTCCCCTATAGTTTAGACTCTGCCAGAGAACAGAGTGGGCTTTCCCCTTGGTGATGAAATCCAAGTAGGATCATTGGGACGGGTAAGGTATCTTCTGGGGGATGAAATCCCAGTCGGGCCTTGTCTTAGGTAAGTTAAAATGTTTGTTTTGTGCAAGTGGTTTGGTCGTGTAACATCAAGTGGACTAGATTAATTCAATATGCGTTTGTTAATTACTATGTGTGGTCTAAGAAATGCAAGTAAATAGAAATGCAATGCAGAGTGTTTTAATGTCCAAGTTGAAATGTTTTGTTCCTATGAAGATGAATGGAGAAAGAGGCGAAGAATATGAATTTAGCTAGTCTAGAAGTGCAAGAAAGGAAAGAAATGTTCTTTTTATTCCTGCTTATGATGTCTTTTAAGAAGAGACGAAAGGAGGTGAAAAGGAAGGAACCTAATGCACCTATATGAACGAAAATAAAAAGGAACCCACGGAAGAACCTAGGGTCCCATCGGGCGTGCCAGAATGTTTCTACGCTAAATCGCTTTCTACATTCAAAGAAGAAATTAAGAAACCGAAAGAAATGGTCAAGGCTAGAAGATACCTGGATATGGTCATGCGCACTAAAATTAGATGTTGGAAGGTACTCCTCTTTGGCTGTGGAGGAATGACACCTGCAAAGAAAAATAGACTAAACACGAAAAAAATGTTTAGACGAAGAGACGGTGGGCTGTCAAGCAAACGCTTGATCCCGGAAGTATGAAGACTTCCTAGAAGGATATCAACCCACTAATTAAAAATAGAAATATTTGACAGAAATGGAAATAATGAAAAGACAGAATGAAAGCAAATAAAAGACAAAAAATAAAATGCATACCTGATATTCAGTGAACTATTCTGCACAGTCGCTGGTGTCGGTCTCTGTGCCGGCATCGGTCAGGGGAAGGTGCCAACGTCGATTAAGGTGCCGACATTGGTCGAGGTAATGACTGGCGTCAGTGGGGGCAACAGGTTCTGAATAGAGTTTGGGCAGGTCTGGTCGGGTCTGGTCGAGTCGGGACAAGGTCTGGTCAGGTTGCAGAATGGTGTCTGAGGGTTCGTTTGGGGTTTGGGAGTCAGTTTAGGAGTCAGGGGGTTTTTACAGAGATCTGGGTAGAGTGACTGTTTATTTTGGAATGGTAAATAGAGGTGTAAAAGAAAGGAGTAAGGTTTTGGGTCTGTAGTCTGAGTCTAAATAGAGTGATAGTAGTAATAAACAAATAATAACCAGAGAGAAAAAAACACAGAGCAAGATACTTACCTGTTACACACTGAAGACATGATTGAAGTCGTTGATGTGCCGCAGAAGTTGATCGAAGTAGAAACAGAGCTTGAGAAAGCGAATGCAGATTGGTTAGATGCCAGATTTGATTGATTGTAGCAGTTTAGGGTGATTGTCAGAGTTGGTTGAATGATTGCCAGAGTCTTGTTTGAATGAAAAACTAATTGATTGAATGAAGAGGTTGCGGATGAAGGCAAGGGACGGTTCGATAACCGATCGGGAAATCGATTGGGAACTAAATGGATAACGGGTAATGGAATAATGGTTCTTGCATTCAGATCGAGAATGCAGTGCTAAGGAGAACTGACGTCGGTAGGACCACTGACGTTGGCTGATAAGTGACCGACGTCGGTGACGTCGATCGGGTGGTGACTGTGGTCGGCAGATGTAGAATGGGGGTAGAGACTAACTTTAGCCTTTTGCTCATTTTGACATGCTGCCAAGGTCAAGGCTAGTGGGAAAATGGTCGACAGGGGTTAAATAGGTGAGGGAGAATAAAACGGGGGATGACCAGGGGAGTCGACACGATTTTGGTGTCTACAACAAGTCTCATGACTGACCAATAAGTTCATATTCATGAAGACTCTATAAATAGTGGAGACCAAGGCAATGCTTTTTAGACTTGAATGTGCATGTGTTGAGAGAGTAGAATTGATGAGCCCAAAATATGGCTCATTATTAACATGGTGTTTCCTTCATTTCATATATTTAAGGATATATCCTTAAGAAAATCTTAGACTTTTATCTACCTTTAGCATCAAAAATATATACAATATCTCATTTATATCAAACCAAAACTTGAGTCATCATTTTTTCATTTATGTCTAACAAGTGGCATGTTTTAGTGTTTGAATCTTGAAGAATAGGAAGAAATATGATAAGCAACAATATTTTGTAGAAGTTTCAAATTTGACTCCAATGTTTGCAAAACTACAGACCATTCCAATGAATATTTTGGGTTACAAACTCACCAAGTCCATATATCTAAACTCTACAGGCCTAAATCTATGGAATCTATAGGTTTGAGATCTAAGGATTATGTGAGTTTGTAACCTATCTAAAAGAAGAAGATTACTCTAGCTAGCATCTTTCCTAAAACCATGTCGAAGAGATACTCACTTCCTATTTTGAAGGGATTCAATCTTGATGTATTTTGTATATATAGATCTTAAACTATTATAGGAATAATACAACTATCTCATTAAGACAAATAGATTTTCTAGGATCTTAATCAATCTAAATCCCCTATCTTAGGGATAAATAGATTGACTAAGTAATTCTATTTTCTTGCATACTATTTTAAGTTTGACTATATTGGTATAAATATGTAAGTATTTTGTCTTAAGAAGATAATAGATATAATTATTACAAGGAGTTTTCAAACATATTGTAATCTTGAAAGTAATGTTCCAACTTTCCATAGATCAATGAAATATAATTCTAGTTTTCATCACTGAGTAAACTTGTTCCTAATTCTAAGAAGAGCAAGGACCCACATTCCTTAGAACCAAGAATTCATGTATAGTATTTTATGTTTATATTAGTTTCATTATTTAATATTAGATAATCTAAATATTTCAATACATGCATGAATGAGTGATCTATAAGAAGAGAATTTAAGATTTACATTATAAGAGTTATTTCCTTTCAAAGCAAGTGTGCTTTAGCATTAGTATTTCTTGTTCAAATAGTAAAAATAATAATTTAGTGCAAAGTGTGATTTAGTATTAAATTTATTTTCCAAACTGAGTGTTTCCTTTTTCAAGAAAAGTGTGAAGTAGATTAAATGTGTTTTGATTTTAAAGAAAAAGGATTGGATTAATTTGGTTTGATAGATAATTTCCTCTTTGGGTAGTTGTGAATTAATTATCTTAAAATAATTATTTAATTAGTAAGAGTTAGATCAAACACCCCCCAAGACCAACCTATAGGTCTACCACCATAAACCTTGCTACAAACAGCTTTAGACACCACCCCTATTTAAAAGACATCAATCTAAAAGATTGATTAAATGAAGATTTAAATGACACTCATTATTTTTGGTGCCATTTCAAGGGACTTTCTTAGGTGTTAGTAAGGTAAATATTATTGATCTATAGTAAAAAAAAACATGAAAAAAATAAAAATCATATAAAAAGCAATCAATTTATGCTATGAGCTAGAGATTGTAAAGGATGATTTGTTCTTAAATACCCTCCAAAAATAAAAGAAGAAAGTCCTTTAGCATCTTTAGCTAAAAGCCTTGAATAAGCTATTGAATATCATCTTCAAGATTGTCTTGAAATATTATTTGGGAATAGAATGTTGCCACAAACAAGTCCTATAAGAACAATTCACCCAAAAAATACACTCTTGAAAAAAGACTTAAGGCTAAAAAATATTTAAAAGAAGCATTTAAACAACCTATAGTTGAGGAAATTTTGAATAATTTGAACAATCTTCAACTAGTTACACAAACATTCATTGGGAAGCTAAGCCTAGTTTTGAAGAACCATCAGAAGAAGAAGACATGGCTTAATAATAAAACCAACAAGTTATGGAACAAGGAAGGAATTTTTCCTTTCCCATTGTTTCAGATCCTATGGATCAAACTTCCATGAAAAACATTTCTCTTGCTAATTTGTCAAACTTTTGGGGAAGATCCATAAAGGACCTTGACAAGTTTATGTTTGAATTTAAGGTAATTTGTCAAACTTATGACTATATAATAAACAATAATAAACTAAAATTGTTTCCATCTACATTCAAAGATGCAGCCATGAGATGGTTCATGGGCTTGATAGGTAATTCCATTCATACATGGGAAGAAATGGAAATGAATTTTTTAATAAATATCAAGATTATTACAGGGTAAGGGAAAGAAAGGAAGATTTATTTAAAATCAAACAAAATGAAGATGAGTCCCTAGAAGATAATTTGGATATATTTACATTTGTTCATAAATGGAGTAGTTACCCACTGACTGAGAAAATCTTAAAAAATATTTTCCTCAAAGAATTAGATGAAGAAGCTAGGGATGTATTAAACCTAATGGGTGGAGACATAAATAACTAACCTTTCATCAGATCTCTGAGATTTGTACTAATTACTCTTGAACAAAACCAGGGATTAGGAGAGGAAGATTAGGGAAATCTCATGAATTGGGAAATTTAATTTAAGAATTTGCTAATCTAAAAACAAAATTTTTGGTCACACTAAACACTACATTCGATGGACTACAAGCTAAAGCCAATCCAACTAAACCATTAACAATATACTATCCTAAGTGTTGGTTGAAAAATGCCCTTAGAGATTGTCCTTTAGACAAAAAAAGCATTTTATCTTGTGGAATCTATGAAGGAAAGGACCATGATGCAAACCATTTCACCTATTTGCCTACTTTTAAAACATAGATAAGACCAAATGTTCAATCCATAGAAGAGCTAAACTATATTCAAAGGCATATTTTTTTTCCATAAAATAAGATCCAAGGATAGTTTAGTTTAAGAAATCTAGCTAACCCTTGTTTGGTAGCATGGAATGTTCCAATGCCTCCACCTATGTGGGGACAAACTCAGATTCCATCAGCTCAAATGTCATAGTAAAAACAAAAATGGGCATTACCTCCACCATGAGTGATGCCAAAATAGTCACAGGCACCCCAAAAATAGTCACATCCATAATGGAATCCTAACCAATAATACAATCAATCAAGAAGTCCACCATAAAAACCAACTATAATTCCACCTCCTATTGTCCAACATCTAAAACAAGTTAATCAACCCCCTATGCCTGCACAACTAGTAGCCAATCTAAAAAATAGGTAGAAAATTCCTATTTATGTTAATGAACAAGAATACACAATGAATGTAGGAGTAATTAAATGCTTTGATATTTAGTTAAGGTCATGAAAAACTGTAAAGGAACCCCCAATCCTCATTTCTAAAGTACCAAATGAAAAGTAAGAAATAAAACTATCTCAACCAAACATTAAGAAAACTAAAACCACTAAAAAACCTAATAAACACAAGGAAAATATTACTATACCAGTAGTTCCTTTCCCTGAGAGATTAAAAGAGGTTGAGACTAAACAAGAATTAAACCTGATCTATGAATTTCAAAAGATGAATATTGAGGTGCCCCTACTACAAGCTATTAAGGATATTCTTGAGTTAAATAAAGTCATTAAGAATTTGTGTGTCAAAACACTCGAAAGGAAGAAATAGTATCCAAAAACCATACATGTTGATGGTAAGCTTGCTGACTTATTAATAAGAAAATTATTAATACCCAAGTATGCAAACCCAGGTAATCCAATCATAATAATCACAATAGGAGGAAAGGAAATACCCAATATCCTAGTATATTTTGGAGAAACAATCAATGTCATGATGACTGATACTCTCCAAACACTATCTTCTATGAAAATGCAACCTACCTCTACCATCCTCCAAATTATAGATCAATCTGTGACCAAACCAGAAAGAACCATAGAAAATGTTGTAGTACTTATTGAATCTTGGGAGTATCCAATTGATTTTATGGTGTTGTAACCCAAAACAAAGAATTTAGGATATCTTCTAATCCTAAGAAGACCATGGCTAGCTACTGTGACAACACTAATTGATTGTAGGTGAGGAGACATGACCATTTCTAATGGTTTTAAATTTGAAAGCATTTATTTTTATCCCCCTACAAAACCATTAGTAAACCACATAGAAAAACTTTGGGTAGACAAGTTTGAAAATATAACAAATGACCTTTCATCTTTATCCAAAATCATAGTTAAGGAGCATTTAGAATAATTGAGTGAAGAAATAATTCTAGATTATAAAGAACATGACCATTTAGTAGAAATATGTGCTAGTTCAAAATCTATAGACTATACCAGTGCAAAATCTATAGAATGTGCTAGTCCAGAATATACTGACTATGCAAACTTACCAGTGGCATATTTTCTCAATATTTCTACTACTTTTTCATCATATGATCATAGGCTGATTCAGACAAGTATTTGTAATTGGGAAAAAACACAACAAACCCATTTCTTGTGTGCATTCCATTTTCCATTAGCAAGAACTATTCCTCATGGAGAAGGATTTATTAAAAATGTAACTAAATTCCATATTCTACTTCCTAATCCATGTCCTTTGAATTCATTAATGAGTGAATGTAAGCAAGTGGAATCTAATCATCCAGACACTAAGCCTCCCATGGTGTTAGCTAGAAAAGTCTTGAATATCAATAGTTGGTTAACAAATGATGGGGAGGTTCAACTTTTTAAAGTATTTGAATGACATACTAAGGATTTTTCTTAGGATTACACTAATATAAAGGGTATTCATCCAAGTGTATGTACACATCATATCTACACAGAATCAATAAAACTAGTAAGATAGCCACAAAGAAGAATAAATCCAATATTAAAGAACATAGTCAAAACAAAAATTCAAAAATCACTAGATGTGGGGTTTATTTACCCCATCTCAGATAGCTAGTGGGTTTCACCATCTGTAATTATACCTAAAAAGAATGGGAAATGGCATGTGTGTGTGGATTATATATAATTGAACAGAGTAACTTTAAGAGATTATTTTCCTTTGCCTTTCATTGATCAAGTTTTGGATAATTTGGTAGGGAAGAAATATTTCTATTTTCTGGATGGGTTTAGTAGATACAACCAAATAATAATAGCAGCTAAAGATCAAGATAAAACTACATTCACTTATCCTTGGAGAACCTTCACCTACCTAATACTTCCATTTCGACTCTGTAATGATCCAACAACTTTTTAAAGAGCAGTCTTGGTAATATTTTATGACCTCACTAATGACTGTGTAGAGGTTTACATGGATGATTTCACTATCCATGGAGAAACATATGAAGAATCTATTACTAATTTATGAAGAGTTTTGAAAATATGTGAGGAACACCAATTATCATTAAGTCATGAAAAATGCTTGTTGATGATGGATTAAGGAATAGTGTTAGGACATCATATTTTTGCAAAAGGTATTTAGGTAGATTTCAATAAAGTTGAGATAATCTCCAACTTGCCCATTCCACACACACAAAAAAAGGTTAAAATTTTCTTAGGACATGTTGGCTATTACATATACTTCATAGACAACTTCAAAAAAATAGTTTCTCCTATGTTTACCTTGCTCATAAAGGATAGTGAGTTTGTATGGAGTAATGATTGCCAACAAGCCTTTGAGACTATCAAATTTAAACTTAGTACTACTCTAGTATTGAGAGGATCAAATTGGACACAACCTTTCCACATATATACAAATGCTTCCAACACATCAATGGGTGCATGCCTAGGAGAAAAAGATGAGGATGATCACATGCATGCTATCTATTACATTATCAAAAATATGCACCTACTAAAAAAAACTACACCACAACTGAAAAAGAGTTATTTGATATAGTCTATGCATTAAACAAATTTAGACACTATTTAATATTTCTACAAAAGGTATTCAAGTAGATCTCAAGAAAGTTGAGATAATCTCCAACCTACCCATTCCACACACACAAATAGAGGTTAAAAGTTTCTTAGGACATGGTAGCTCTTACAGATGCTTCATAGACAACTTTAGCAAAATAATTACTCTTATGTTTGCCTTAATCATAAAGGATAGTGAGTTTATATGGAGTAATGATTACAAACAAGTCTTTGAGACTATTGAATTTAAACTTGGTACTACTCTAATATCGAGAGGATCAAATTGGACACAACCTTTCCACATATATACAGATGCTTCCAACATAGCAATGGGTGTAGGTCTAAGACAAAAAGATGAGGATGATCACATGTATGCTATCTATTACATTAGAAAAAATATGCACCTACTAGAAAAAACTACACCATAATTGAAAAAGAGTTCCTTGCTATAGTCTATGTAATAAACAAATTTAGACACTATATAATAGGCTATAAGATGTTTATCTATATAGACCATTAAACTATTAGATACCTTACCAACAAACTAATAGTGGGAGGTGGGATTATCAGATGGTTGTTACTTTTATAAGAATTTGATATAACCATTATAAATAAACTAGGGAAATTTAAAGTGGTTATTGATTTCTTTTCCAAACTTAACACTTTAGGTGAAGAAGAACCAATGGAGGATGATTTTCTAGATGAACAATTGTTCACTATTTTAGTAGAATCTCCATGGTTCACTAATATAACTAACTAGCTTGCTACATAGAAGTTTACTCTACATTTTTCATGAATGGAAAGAAAACATTTAATCAAATAAAGTTATTATTTTAAATGGATTAATGAAATATTATTTAAACTTGAACCTTATCATGTGTTTTGTAGGTATGTACTAAATAATGAAGCCTGTGATATCATTAGAGCTTGTCATGATGAACTGGGAGGAGGACATTCCTCAACCCAAAGAACCATACATAAATCTTGGGAGTGGGCTACTACTAGCCTTCCCTTCATAGACAAGTGAAGAGGTATATTAGACAATGTGATATATGTCAAAAAATAAGACAACCCACTCTTTCAACTGAGATGCCTCTCCATCCTTAATTGGTTTTGCAACTATTTGAGAAATGGATAATTGATTTTTTATGACCTATGGACCCCCCTTCTAGAGGAAAAGAATACCTATTAGTATGCATAGACTTTGTTATCAAATGGGTATAAGTTGAAGTTTTAACCCATGCTCGATAAGAAGCTATAGTAGATTCCCTATATTTTAGAATTATGCAGAGATTTGATGCTCCAAGGGAGATATTATCAGATCAAGGGTACTAATTCATGTAAAATATGATCAATTACTTCATGGAAACCTATCAAACTCATCACATGAAGTCTTTTCCATATCATCATAATCTAATAGACAAGTAGAAGTCACCAACAGAGAATTAGAAATTATTTTGACTAAGATTGTTAGTACCAACCAAAAAAATTGGGCAAATAAAGTACCAGTATCAGTATGGGCCTATAATACTAACTAGAAAACAACTATTGGTTTTTGTCTTATGAGCTGGTTTATGGTAAAAAACCCTTATGCTCTATTGAGTTTGAGTTACAAACATTGTAAACAATACCAAAAGTAGGAATTGAATTAGAAGAAGAACAAATGGATAGACTTATGTATCTTAATTAACTTGAATAACTGAGAATTAAAGCATTATAAAAGACTAAAATGGTGTAGAATAAAAGGAATATTTGGCATGACTCACATATCAGACAACAAATTTTTTAGAAAGGAGTCTAGGCATTGATTTGATTCAAAATTCTAATAGTTTAAAGGAAAACTACAAACCAGGTGGTTAGGACCATACCAAATAGAAGAGGTCTTTGAGAATGGTTCTTTCAAGCTGATGCCCATTGATGATAGTATAAGGAATATTTTGGTCAATGGGCATAGAAATAAACTCTACCATAAGCCTCTCAGTAAGAAGAATTTGTACGAGAAGTACAAAATCAAGAAGCTTTCTTGTAAGAACCTATTTCTTCTAGGAAAACTATTTATTAATGATTTCTCATTTCATATTACAAATAAATAAATAAATTTAATAGTGAAATTTTTTTGGGGATGCTATTGACAATGCATAGCTAGAAAACCAACTTGCTGGTTGGTCATGCATTGCTCAAAAAGGGCCTTGACTAGAAAACCAACAATGGTTGGTCAAGGGGTAAAAAAAATACAAAATAAAAAAATAAAAATACAATAGAGGGGAATTTAATCATGCATTCCTAATTAGTTCCTTTATGTAATAAACTTCAAATTGTTCATTTGAACTCTATTTCCTAATTCATGCAAATTCACTTGTGCAAGACAAGTGGCAAGAGAAGGACAAGATTTGAGGTAAGAATAAATGAGTTATAAGATTTATTTATTCATGTTTTAATAAAATAAAAGTTTTTGATTTCAATAAGGGTAGTTCTCTAGAGATGAAAACAAAGTATAACTAGATAACTATATATTCCTTAAACAAAGGCATAATTATAACATGCAAGAAGGATGAGGAAACATATGTCATAATGGATAAACAAATCTAACACATTCTACTACATTATTAATCATTATGATAAGACAATTTAAAATCACCCCATAAAGGCTTTGATATGTAAAATATTTAAGGTTTTATAATCATTATTTCATGAATTTAGTGATGGAAGCTAAAACCATGATCTCCACATGAGCAATATATATTTCCATCATGTCTTATCATTATTCAACTCACCTTGGTAGTCAGCTAGCCTATTTTGTAGAGATCAGATGGGACTATAGATATGTGCAGAAATGATGATGGTAATAATGCACCCTAAAGTTTCATTAATACCACACACTAGGTTTCCATTTTCTATGAAGTATGTCAGTGGTCCTTTGCCACAAATTTCAAGATCAACAAGTGTAAACAATTACTTGAACTAGGTGAATTTCACTACAATTGGTATCCAATTGATCTCTGCTCATGAATTCATGTAACTATGGGGCAAAATAAAAGATCAAAACCAAGGAAGGTGATCAAAATTTTGAATGATAGGGCTTCTGTGGTAGTTGAAGCAAATGGTTGGTTACCTTTCATCCACAAATTTTATGGATTCTATGAAACATTGGTAAGATAATTTTTAACTAACCTCACCCTAAATTTTCCATTATTGAAGGAATTGTTATTCCAATTTCTAGTCAAATCATAAGTGAAATTGTAGAAATATGAGATGAGGGGATGAAGGTAACTAGGTGCATTCCATTTAATGACCTCATTGTTAAATTTAATGGTAATAAATAGACCAAAATTACATGTTTAATTGACTCAAAAGGAAAATCTAAGGGAATTCATGGGGATACACTTCTTGAGCCATGGAAGTCTATAACACTTTGGGTGGTCAAATATATAACTTGTGAGGGACAATGCAGTCTCTTAGGATGGGAAGCCATGAAAATTCTAATTCATCTAAAACATGGGAGGAAAAACCCTCAATACAAAATCAACCTTCCATATTATCTATATGGTTCCCTCTAGGTCATGACCACAACTCCTAATGCCTCTCTCAGATACCATGGTCTTATCCATCTCATTATTCAATATGGAAAAGAAGTTTGGGAAGGGCTTATAAACAAAATAATAGGACAACTTCTAGCTTCACCTCCATAAGAGAAAGTTGGAACATTGGTTCTACCAAATCAAAAGGGCCTTTACCTAAAGTTGTTGAGTCTACTAAGAAAAAAGTTAAAAAAAAAGGCCAAAACTATTTATAGCTTCAAGAGAAGCTCTTCCTTCTTTAAGAAGGGTTACAAGGTCCCAAATAATTCAAACCTCCTCTATTACAGAGATTCCACAAGAACCTCAAGCACATGTGGAGTAACCAATCCTCTTATCAAGAAGAATAAGATTAAAAAGATGAGTTACCTCACTAGAACTTGAGAAGGCTAAGGTTTTGACTAACACAACAGAAGAAAGACTAAGTATGCTTTCCCAAAAAACCAAGAGATGAAGAAGAAAATTGATTATTTTATATGAAGATGAATAAGAGGTAATTAATACTTTGGATAGCCTCAAACAGCTCTCAGAACAAAAAATCACCAAGGCAAAATAAACTCTTGAAGAAGTTCCTATAGAAAAACATGTTGTCAAAACAATAGAAGATCTTGTCATACAACTATTTGAGGAATCAGGGATCTCTCTAGTCATAATAGGGGAACTAGAACTAGGACAAGATAACACAATAGAAGAACAAAATATACAAACTAAAATTTCAATTTATAAAGGTAAAGATCCATTTATATTTGAAGAAGGAGAATAATCCAGTCCAAAAGATCCTATTATGCAGCTAACATTGGAACTCTCTAAAGCTCAAGCATTTATCCAACAACAAGAAGCATACATTATAGATTTAGTTAGCAAATTGTATAGTAAGGATCAACTTAATTTTGTGTTAGAACAAAAGTTAGATAAATTAGAAACATCTTTAGACCATGCTTTAAAAATTAATGAACTAAAGGAGACAATAGAATAGAGGGAGGAAGAAGAAATTAGTTCATGGATATGTATAGAAAATATTAAGGAAGAGAACAAAAGATTAAGGTATCAACTATTAAACTCTCCTCAGACACTTCCTCCTAAAAAGGACAATCAACCCTCTTCTACTCTCAAAGCACTTGTTGATTAGGGATGTTAAACCATCCATCCATATATTCCTCCATTAGAAATTTTGCATCAAGTTCAAGAGGAATACCAAATACTCAAACAAAAGAATAAAGTTTTAGTTACTACACATGAGACACTAGAAAAGAGAAACAAATGCTATAAACTAAAACTTAGACTCTGGAGGAAGATTTACAAAATGTTTGTCAATTAGGAGAGGCTCTTTTATCTTGCAAACATCCTTCCCCTACATATAGTTTATTTCTATTTGAATAATTTTATAGATGGTAAATTCTTAGAATATCTTGCCATCTCCCTTACAAGATTTTGGATACCTCTGTATTTTTTGAAATATTTTATAGTTCTGATATTGATAATCAATATCTTCTCTATGAATTTTACCTACATGATTTGATAATAGGAGACCATGAACACAATAAATTTTTGATAAATTTACATGTAGGAGAAGTCCAATTGGGAACACTCCATTCTACCTTTAAAAATAAATTGGCTTGGAAGGGTAGATTTGAAGAATATATAGAGCATGATAAGACCATAGGATTATGCATTAGGCTAGCCTACTCCATTCCTAGAGTGATCAAACAAAGTTTCAAGAGAGCTTATCTGAGGACTGATGTCAAAAATCACTATTTATAAGCTTTATATAATTATACTATTTCATTTTATTTATTCACAAGACAAAGATTTGAATCAGTTGTTATTTCTAGTGTTAAAATATGGGATCAATTACTACTTTATCTCAAGAGGCATAAGGTTATGTCTTTTAATAATCTAAGATGGAGAATGAGAAAAGCCATAACAATTCTTGAAAATTTTGTAAAAGTAATTAATTTTGGTAGATAATAGAAATGGATTGGAACAAGATATAGACCTCCCTCGCTAATCATACCAATTCTAGGATGGTAGAATTGGGCAACTCAATTTGATGAACAATTTCACATCTAGAAACAAATGGTTCAAATGTATAATGGATTTACAAGCAATGTCAACAATCACATCATAGATGAATTTGATGACTATGATCTCAGTCAAAGCATGGAGGATAGATTTAGAAACTATGAAGCCAGATGAATTTTGTAATGGGACTTGCAAAAGGTAAATATTAGGGGAAATGATGAACCCAAAATATGGGTCATTATTAACATGGTATTTCCTTCATTTTATCTCTTTAAGGATATAACCTTATGCAAATCTTAGACTTTTAGCTACCTTTAGCGTCAAAAATAGATACTTTATCTTGTTTATATCAAACAAAAACTTGAGTCATCATTTTATCATTATGTCTAACAAGTGGGTTTTTGAATCTTGAAGAATATGCAAAAAGATGATAATAAGTGGTATTTTTTAGAAGTTATAGTTTTGACTCCAGTGTTGGCAAAACTATAGACTCATTCTAGTGAAGATTTTGGGGTGCGAACTCACCAAGTCCATATCTACGGATTTTGTAGGCCTAAATCTATGAAATCTATAGGTTTGAGATCTAAGGATTATGCAAGTTTGTAACCTATCTAAAAGAAGAAGATTTATCTAGTTGACATCTTACCTAAAACCATGTCAAAGATATACTCACTTTCTATTTTGAATGGATTCAATCTTGATGTATTTTGTATATATAGATCTTAAACTATTATAGGAATAATACAACTATCTCATCAAGACATATAGATTTTCTAGGATCTTGATCAATCTAAATCACCTATCTTAGGGATAAATGGATTGACTAAGTAATTCTATTTTCCTACATACTATTTTAAGTTTGACTGTATTGGGATAAATATGTAAGTATTTTGTCTTAAGAAGATAATAAACATAGTTATTACAAGGAGTTTTTAGACATATTGTAATCTTGAAAGTAATGTTCTGGCTTTCCATAGATCAATGAAATATAATTCCAGCTTTCATCACTCTGTAAACTTTGTTCCTAATCCTAAGAAGAGAAAGGGATGACTCTCCTTAGAACTAGGAATTTATGTATGGTATTTTATGTTTATATTAATTTCATTCTTCAATATTAGATAATCTGAATATTGTAATACATGCATGAATGAGTGATCTTTAAGAAGAGAATTTAAGATTTACATTATAATAGTTATTTCCTTTCAAATCAAGTGTGATTTAACATTATTATTTATTGTTCAAATAGTCAAAATAATACTTTAGTACAAAGTGTGATTTAGTATTAAATTTATTTTCTAAACTAAGTGTTTCCATTTTCAATAAAAGTGTGAAGTAGATTAAGTGTGTTTTTATTTTAAAGAAAAAGGATTGGATTAATTTGGTTTGATAGATAATTTATTATTTTGGTAGTTGTGAAGAAATTATCTTAAAAGAATTATTTAATTAGTAAGAGTTAGATTAAACATCCCCTCAAGACTAACCTATAGATATACGACCATAAACCTTGTTGCAGATAGCTTTAGACATCAGCCCTAGTTTGCAAGACATCAATCTAGAAGTTTGATTAAATGAAGTTAAATGACACTCATAAAGAATATAGAGACAAATTTAAGAGATTATAGGGAGTGTGATCAGTGGATGGACTGAAGTACATAACAAATTGAGGATGAGAGAAGAAGACTAGAAATATCTAGCATGGTTATTTTGATGCATTGCTTGTATGAGCAAGTTTGAGTGTGTTTGAAGAGTTTGAAAGAAAGATGTAATACATTGTTTCTCCAATTATATTGATATTCAATCTGAGTTATGGAGCTATTGATTTCATAGGCATTTTTTGTGTGCTTAACATCTATAACAAGTGGGTACTTTTTCATATTTAGGGTGGGTGCTCCTTGTGAAGTGGGTGCTTCACTAAAAGGTCTCATGTTTGTGATCATATTATAGCACAAGTAGTCCATGTGTTTATAGGATTGAGAGTGGATTTTATTCCTCAAGAGGGTTTCCCACATAGATCTTATGTTGTGTGTGTGATCTTACATCATCTTTCTTATTCATTGGTATGAACATCTTATATGCTTTATCAATGCATGTGATAATTGATTGAGAGTTTGAAAGGATTACATTTGAAGTTTGAAATATCTTGAATCATTGATTCATCCCCCCTCTCAGTGATTGTACCTCTAATAAATGTCACATTTCTAAGACTTGGAATCTATTATACCATCTACTATTTAATTTATCCATTTAGATTATGTGTTTTTAATTAAAAATAATTCTTTGAATTAATGTTTTCATAAAACCAATAATCACATGTACCATTCATATTATAATTAAAAAATGTCTTCATACCAATCTACGTTTTTATAACAATACCTATAGGCATTACTAAGAATATAGATGTAAAATACACAATTACATGGCAAAACCATAAAACTATCTCATTACATTTCCAAATCAATAAAATTATGCTCAAAATATTAAGAAGGAATGCACTCAGTCTCAGTTTCCTACTAAGGTCAAAACCTATGCATTCAATTGAGTTTACACAACCCATTTTATTTCCTAGTATTTTGTACATAACTTACATCATAACAAAATGAATTCCTCAAGATATTTATAATAAATATCCAATATTTCACGTAATGATCATAGTTCATTCTATACAATTTTTTTTAACAAGGATCAACTCAATCAAAAGGATTCACCAACAAACATACCCATGGGCTTGAGTACTACAATTTTACCAAAATAACAATTGAGTATATGTAATTTATGGAACTCAATATTTATAGTCATACTTAATCATAAAATATATTAAATAATATCTTAAACCTTGTAATGGTCATGTCTTTTCCCAAAATTAAATATCTAGAAGTTATTTCATTATAAATATGAAATAAGACATGCCTAGATATGGTCTCATTCTCTTCCATAAATAAAAGTCCTAAAAATAAAATCATTTTGACCACTATAGAAACATATCAAATCGACTGATATCAAAAGAGGTCTTGGTTTTATTACTAGGTTGAGTATATGGATATATATATATATATATATATAGACACACACACACACACACATCAAATATCGTATGTATATATATACATACATATATTCTTTTAAAATAAAATACTTTTGTTGAACCCAAATTTCATAAAAACTTATAGCTATAGGTTACCATCAAAAACACCACATTTTGATTCATGAGGTGTAATTCATAAACCAACAATCATCGATGTAAATGACTTAAATAAAATCCTAATAGCTTATATGGTTTATTTCCATCCTTATTGGCATGTGTATAGACCTACCCCAAGTCAATATGGATGAAACCCTTTACCCTAAATATGGCGGGCATAAAGGTTATCTAAATTTAAAGTCAAATGGTTCCCTCTTATTCAATCCATAACCACATATATAATAAAATTAATATGGAATCTAATTTTTAAAGACATGAAAAAACACCAAGTAATCTTGACTCAGCATACATGGATTTAGATTTTCTTCCTATTTGAATTCAAATGCAAAATACCTTTTTTTGCTGCCTATAAATTTTATTCTTCAAACTTTCTTCTTTCTATTCCTCTCCTTCTTCCATGATCAACATTATTTCTCCATCTTACCCTACTTATTTTCCTCTCTATCTTCTGCATGCTTTTTATGGTCACAAAACTAACTCCTCTTATTATGGCTTCCCCACCACATGCATATTCTTCTTCATAAATGAGCAACTCCACCTCTTCATTTTAATCTTAGTTTTGCCTCCACTTAGTGCAAGCTTGAAAACCCAAAAACCCTCCTTTCATTAAGCTAAGTCAACCTATCTTAATGATTACCATCCAAAAATAAAAACCTAATTTCCTTTTCATCAAAACCAAAACCTAATTTTAATCCTAGGACTCATCAAACATAATTATCAATATGTCTTGAAACTTCGTATAACAATAGGTTAATCCAATACATAAACCATTCATTGAAAGTTTGTGTTAACCACCAAATAATTACCTTGGGGTGGGGGGTAAAACCCTAGCATATTTTACAAATAAAACCCCAAGGGTTAGTTTATAATAACCTTTATAATGAAATAACCAAGCACTTTAAAACCATATAGCACATTAAAAATGTAAATGCATAAGCAACAGTCTCTTGCATTACAACTACTAGAAATCAATATACAAAGTAACTCATCTAAAAGAATGTAAGCATGCATCACTATAAATAGTTATAAAAATCAATCATAATTGAATTCATCCAACTTTCTAAATCAACCATATGTTTAACAATAAAAATAAGCACTCATTTAATTTATACTGTGATGTGTGTAGGTTCCCTATATTTTGAGTCAATTAGTTATCGATTCAAAATATAATTTCTAAAATTTTACCTCAAGATAAAAAATGCAACAAAATAAGTCCTTTTATTAAGAGCATGAACAACTCTATTTTATTTACCTTTTATATAATTAATATTAGTATTGAAGTTGCTGATAAATTCTAACCTCCTTCTTTGTCTTGCATTCAACATATCTTGAGTGAATAAGCACACTATACTATGGTGATCAGATATTATTTTGAAGTGTTTCCTAAGAAAAAATTTATTTTATTTATTGAGTGCATGATGTTACAAACCCAATGGGTTACAATATAATTACACAAAAAAAATCTATAAACATAAGGTACACTTATAACATCATCTCTAACTATCTATAAGATTACTATTTGACTACTAAATGCATCTAAAACATTAATTGTATAAATGTATTAACCCACTAGTCAATGATATGATTCATTTAATTTTCAAATAGTCTAAATAAGATTACAAGATGAAGATTTATCATAAAAATAATAGTGGAAATAATCATGTATAACATAACATTGATATAATCCACATTTCAATTATAAATAAGTATATATGCATGACTCTCATAATACTAAAAAATAATTATAAGTATCATAGCCACTATTGTGATGTATATCCATCAAACAATAATGTATAACATGTTACATTTTAGTATTAATTCAAATATAAAATAGGATATGTACAAAAATATAAATGAGCTTCAAAAACAACTCAATGATCCATAAATATAGCTTGAATATGATCCCAAATGGTTGAAATAGATAATAGAGGGAGAACATCATTTGAGTGATTTACCTTCAATTACAAACTAGTTGCCTCTCACACACCTCCCCACTAGGAGTTGCCCTACCCTTCACAAAGGGATAGATAATAACAATGTAGATATCAAGAAATCAACCCAAAATTGTGTGTACAATCACTAATACATATAATAATCATGTATAACAAAGAATCCAATCCTTTATATACTATGATATTAATACATGCATATAAACTTTAAAGTATATTGGAATGACAATGTCTCATCTATGACATTACTTCGACCAAATTTTTGATTATAGAAATTAGATCTAAAAATATGAGTCAATTTCACTCACATAAAACTCACTATTACTGAATCATGACTAT
This sequence comes from Torreya grandis, assembly GCA_037957365.1. Lineage (NCBI taxonomy): Eukaryota > Viridiplantae > Streptophyta > Pinopsida > Cupressales > Taxaceae > Torreya > Torreya grandis. The sequence goes on along the minus strand of JARHVA010000613.1, from coordinate 3,541,947 downwards.
CAAATGATACATGGGATAGGTATATGGGTTTCTAACTCGCACCCTCATATATTTATCACATGTTATCCAAGAACAAGTCTAATATTTTTCACATAAATATTCAAGTAGAATAAATATAAATTACAATATACACTTAGTCCAATAGTAATATAAAGTACAAGCAATCATAAATTTAAAATCTCATTATTTACATTCACTTAATCCACAAGAGTGATATACACAATTTTATCAAATGAAATAAGTTTAAAACTAGATATATATAGGAGACTAGAACAAGAATCTAATCATTCTAAGTCCCTTCTCAAACATTCTTCAAACACAATTCATTATATATATATATATATATATATATATATATATATATATATATATATATATATATATATATATATATATATATATATATATATATAATGGCAAAACTTGTTCAACAACATAATCCATGAAATATCTAAATTTTTATTTGTAAATATTTCCCCTACTCATTTCATAATGTTCTATTGTATGATAAAATCTCTTCAATATAAGATTTCAGCCTCTTCATACTTTATAACTAGGCTGCACTTTGTTCATATGTAAATAAGGTTCATTATAAATTTTACAATAACTGAATCTATATGTATGAGATACACAAGTTTGATATTCAAAATCATATAGCTTATGGATAATCAACCTCATTAATACATAATAAAACACACTATGAAATTTCCTTTATATAACCTACAACTCTTCCACACTTTGACAAGGGATGAGTCTATAATTGGTTTTAACATATATAAATATATATATAGAAATATCCTATTGTAACTATCATAATGCCACAACCTATAAATGTTTCAAAACAATATTTATCCATATAATAAAATTCCATTCCAATAATAGAATACATGTATTTAACGTGCATAAGATAATCAAAATGTCCTATTACAAATTCTTACAACACATGGATAGTCATTCCCACATATAATCATATAGTTACTCATGCATTATCATGATCAGAATTCCTCATCATAGCCTAAAGATACTCACAAACAACCCAAAGAAGACTAGTTTATGCTCATGCTTTATATTCTTATAAAATTTCACTATGTATTTACATTCATAGGTGAAGGTAATATTAATATATTTATAAACAAATATAACATGTTTCTAATAATTATTACTATTGATAACATATAACTCAGGTTTCTCACTCAAAATGGTAATATATATATTTATGTTTTCTCATATATATATGGTTGCATATTTTCATCTAATAAATGCAAATTGAATCTAAAAACCCAGGTTGTCAAAGAACCAAAAGATAAATACAAACTATACATACAAACCCATATTATCTCTCTACCATCTAAAATTGTACTATTTCACCAAAAAGGAGATAATGAATGCATAGATTTTAATGTCCATAAACAGGTTTATAGACATCCTCACCCACATATATGTGGATGTTTATATATATACACATATATACACAAAAACACAAATATAAATATATAGATATATACATATATATACATACATACAAATATAAACATATTTGTGCATATATATATTTCTATAATTCATATTTTAAAATAAGTTCCTTAATCATGTAATAATGGGATATTATTTTGATGTCATTCAAGCCAAATACAAGGTTGACTTTTTCCATAACATAAAAACCAAATAAAATGGCTTGATTTAACCAAAGGCTAGGTCTGCATCTAATATAGATCAACCCTCAGCTCTATAGGCTTGAGGATAGAACCAAGTTATATACCTAGGTATATAGACATAAAAAAAATTAGGGATTTGAATAAGGGTTTTATTAAATTCTAACATTTCAAGCATTCAAAAAAAATAATAAACTCATATCAAACCCACATTTTTCCTGCTATACAAATCTTCAACCATTAAAGATAAACCGACCTAGTTATCAAGAGTTTTGCTATTTTAATGTATGAAATGCTAGCCCTTATTTACCTTTGGATGAGCTCTCCTTTTCCTTATACCATCTACAATGATGATATTTTCTTAGTCATCTTCTCTCTTATTATTTTTCCATCACCCATGAATGACCCCAAGAAACTTTGTTCCTTCCCTCCAATTTTGTCATTATCAAACTTCAATTCATAAATACTCAAACTAAATCATGTTTGTAGTTATTTCAAAGTATTTTCTCTATACCCTTGCATGGAAGATGAATAAACCCACATCATTCCAATGGCAAGGTCAACATTCCAAATCATAACAATTGAATAAAATAAAAACTCTAACTTCTTTACCTTTTTACTTCATAGCATATGACCATGATAATATCATAATATTAAGTCTCAATTTCCAAAAATAAAACATAACTTTATTACCTTCTAATTTCATAATATATATGCCAATAGATGTAAATACCCATAACATCTAAAGCTTCAAAGTCCATTTGAATCAATTTTATCTAGTGGTGTTTTTGCCTCTTTTGACTCCTATACTATGTCATCACAACATGATGTGACCAACTCAACTATGATCCAAATAATCAAACCAGACTAATATACTCATGCCTCCACTATTCATAATGCATCACTATTAAAACATCATAGTAAGTTCTTATAAATATTTTAATGAAATAAATACAACCATCACAAATCTAATGCTAATCAAATCATCCAATCAAATCATAGACTTTCATATTATGTAAATCATGAAAAGTGGTGTGTGCACAGATTCGGTAGAGTTATCCCAACCCCTAATGTTGGTATCTTCACCCACATCTATGATGATAATCTCCATTTATACTATCTATGTGGGTGGGATAGTCCTTCAACCACCTCATCAAATAAATAGGTAGTTAGTATCAGATTATCATAATAGCCAATTTATAAGCATCAATAAACTACTAAATAAAAATAATATGTAAATAAAATCAATCATCATGATCATAAAGCATAGTATAACATATGAAAATGCTATCTAGTCATAATATTGATCATGAAACAAATGATATAAATATCAACCATACCACACACACACACACACATCCATCTCAGATATAAAATTAGAACTATAAATCATTAGTCTAATAATCCACTATTAATGTTTAATTAATTTTGTAGAGTGAAACTGGATGTGACATCCTCCCCCCCTAAAATAGGTCATCATCCCAATGACATTTATTTCAAACAAAAGTTATATAAATAAAAAAATGTTTAATAAAAATATAACTAATGTTCAACACAAATATTTTTTAAATAAATGAGGAGACAACATCATGAATTCCTTATAATCCTCCCATGTAGCATTATTATCAGAATATTAGTCCCACTTGACCTTGCATTATGATATTTGTATATTACATAAGCTAAGATTATGAGTATCAATTATTCATATTGGTTCTATTGTGATCACCCCTTATTATTGAACATGTAATGCATTCTGTTCTAAAACATGTGTAGGATCAACAATATACTTCTTAAGATAAGATACATGAAAAATGTTATGCATTTGAGCTAAATCTGATGGCAATGCAAGTCTATACACTATATGATTAATCACTTCTATAACATCAAAGGGTCTCACATATTTTGGTGGAAAATTTACTAATTTACCAAACTTAATATCACTATTTTGGGGTTTAAATTGTAAATAATATTATCTCCAACTGAGAACTGCCTTACTATTCATTTCAAATTAGCATAACTTTTATACCTATCATTGGCTTCATATAATATTTACCTTATTAATTTTACTTATTCTTCCATTTATAAAATCATTATAGGCCCAAAAACCACTAAATATTCTAGTTTATCCTAGCTAATTGGTCTTCTACACCTCCTTCCATACAATGCCTAAAAAAGAGCCATTTTTAAAGCTGATTAGTATGAGTTTTTATAAGCAAGCTCAACCAATGGTAAGTATTACTCCTATTTTTATTATTTATCCATGAAATACATTCTCAAAACATCCTCCCAAACTTGATTTATTCTCTCCATTTTCCTATCCATTTTTTGTATGGTAATTTGTACTAAATTTTAGTTGTGTTCCCAGATATGAATTGAGAGTTTGCTAAAACCTTGAAGTCATCCCAGGGTCTCTATTCAAAATGATATTTTATATAAACCCATGAAATATATAATCATAATTATCAAACCTTTTATAAATCATTGATGAATTATATATTAAATTACCTGGAATGAAGTGATCTACCTTGGTAAGTGATGCAGAGGAGTTAGATAAAAATAACTAAAACACAATCTTTCCTTTTTTAACCAATCTCTACTAGACCTCTTGAGGAACTATTTTGGATGTTTAAAAAATATAAACTTCTAGATAATTTTTTTTTAATGTAGATACCTAGTATCATTCCCTAACAAATCACTAAATTTGAGATTATAACTCAAAAGGGAAGGTTCTTTGTTTTCAAGATTTTGTTATTTTTAGGCCTCTTCTTGTATCCATCTAGAGGTAGTTTTATTGAGTTAATTTTAACCAAAAAAATGATTAAAATAAAATAAAAATAATTTTTATATACCCATTAAGGTTTTAAAACACCATACAAAATTTTAAGATCCAAATCACTATGTAAGTATAAAGTATCAAGCCTTTTCTTTCTCAATTAGGTCTCCTAGGTCCACCACTGTATTTTGGATATAAACAAATCCAAACGTGACAAAATTAAAATATAGTGTTTTATTAAAATTTAATATGGAAAAAAATAATATTTAACCAAATTTTAGGGTTTGGTTCACTCTCCTTATGCCCAAACCAGGAAATGGTCTCAATTCTTCATTAGGTCTTTTCTCATAGGTCGGGTAAGAGCAAATTTTGACTTTAAGGAAAAAACTAAGGTTTTGAGTGTTTATTTAAGTATAAAAAGGTATTTTCATGGTTTTGATACACTCAATAATAAAAATTACCTTTATTTTTTTGAATAAATATTCAATAAACCTCAAACTCACTTGTAGGACCATCCAAAAAATAACATACAGGTCTGTGTAAGTAGAGTTCTTGAAATAGACTATCTCTAAGTATTTCCTGAAGTTTATAGACTTAAAATAGTTTTAATTAAATTTTTAGCACATTTACACAACTTATATTACACAAATAAACACTTAAATAATATAAATATCTTCAACACTCTGTTGAGAATGAAATAGTTCACTTGATTATGTATGTAAACTGAATGAACCCTATTTACTTGTTAGATATTAATATTTATCAATATTTACACATTAAAAATTAAAATATATCATTAATTTATATAATTTTAAATTTAAAACCATTATTTTCCAAGACTAAATTATTTAATTATCAATCTAGTCTTCTTGAAAGTCAAAACTTACATACACTTGCATAAAATTCTTATAACTGTCTTGTTCCTAGGCCTATGTTCTCTTCAATCCTAATTCTTGGATCCTTAAAAAATATTTTATTCCTATATTATGAATGAATAAAATATTTTAAAATACATTATATAATCTTATAAAATTTCTAACTGTCCAATAACCTCCCAATGTAGATCTTGAAGAGACTTGAGGTGTATTTGCTTAAACTTAAACTCGAACAATGATCATAATGACAAAAATAAGTGATAATTGGTAAAAAAACATTAAGAATCAATTTAAAACACTCATTACACTTAAAATAACTATAAAAACTCCTAAAACACCACTATAAATTAGCAAAAGTCTCTTAAACCAAAGACTCCCATTAAAAAATTTGAATTTGAATTTTGGCAGGAAAGTGCCAAATTCAAATTCTAGATAACACAACCTCATGTAAACACTTTTAAATATTATAATTTTTTTTATATGAACTATAATACCCATGAAATAATATAATCAATCTAAAATATTTATGAAACAACCTAATCAATCCAAAAATGACTAACACAAATCAAAATTTCAAAGTTGGAGTGATGCTCTTGTATTAGTAAGTTTATCTAAGACTACCAAAATCATGTCATGAAAATTTTAATACATAGGCAAAGACAAAATCCATGCTAATAACTTGACACTTATATTTAGGTATGGAATACGGGTATAATAACCTAGTAGGATGTACATGTTCAGCCTTAACTCATTGACACTCCAATCATCTAGATATAAAATTTGATGCATCCTTTTCAATTACCTTTTATAAATACAATGGTCTTAAGATATGATAATAGATTAGTCACTCCAGGATGTCCTAAATATGGAACATTATGCCATTAATTTAGAAAAATATTCCTAAAATTTTCTCTATCTAACATATATATTCTACCATTATACATCAAAAGCCTATCATTTTTAAATCCTTAGTATCTATGATCTTGAGAATTGTTAGCCAATTTTTTCTTAAACTATTCATATAATTCATCTCCAGGTGAGAATTTTACTACTTGATGTAAAAAATTACTTCTTTTTGTGGCCAAATCTACAATGTACCTTCTATGACTAAGGGCATCTGTAACTCTATTTTATTTTCCCTTAATGTAGTTAATGTTGAAATCATAGTTTGACAAAAATTATAACCATTTAATCTGACAAGGATTAAGGTTAGGTTGGGTAAATATATACTTAAGACCCAAACTATTAATTTTAAGCTTAAAAGAATTTTCCAAAAAATAATGCCTCCAAACTTGCAAAACATGGACTATGGAAGCTAGCTCTAGGTCATGATGAGCATAATTTTACTCATAAGGCTTATATTTCCTAGATATATAGGCCATAATTGAACCATATTGCATAATAAATCCTCATAAACCATCTCCTAATACATCTATTATAACTGCAAAATGACCATTAGGATCTAGAATCTACAAAACTGGTGCTAAATTAAACCTCTATTTGAGAACCTAAAAGGCTTATTCACACTTATCATACCAAACAAAATGATACTCTTTCCAATAAAGAGAGGTAATTGGATTATATATTATGGAGAAATTTGGTATAAAATGCATGTATTACCCTACTAAACCCATGAAATTATGCATC